>CM052811.1:31132805-31457771 GCA_028533885.1 Nasua narica | reverse complement strand
GGGGGGTGGGCGAGCCTGGTGGTGGGTACCGAGAAGGGCACGTACTGCATGGAGCACTGGGTGTGGTGCACGAACAATCAATCTTGTAACACTGAAAAATTAAAATAAACATATTTGGGGAGAAAAAAAAAGAAGTATAAAACTCATACACTGGAAACTACAAAATATTATGGAAAGAAATGAAAGAACTAAATAAATGAAAAGACATTTTATGTTCATGGGTTGGAATATTTAATATCATTAAGGTAGTAACTCCCCAAATTGATCTACAGCTTCAGTGAAATCCCCATTAGAATCCCAGCTGCCTTCTCTCACCCCAGGAATTGACATTATGCTTCTAAAATTCACATGGAAATAGAAAGGACTCAGAAGAGCAAAAACAATAATGAAAAAGAAGAATAATGTTGTGGAACTCACATTTCCCATTTGAAAACAACTGCATAGCTACAGTAATCAAGACAGTAGGGTAATGGCATAGGATAGACATACAGATGAATGGAATAGAATTGAGAATCAATAAAAAATTTTTTAACATTAAAAAAAAAGTTGAGAGCCAAAAAATAAATCTTTACATTTGTGTCCATTGAGTTTTTGACAAGCACGACAAGACAAATCAGCAGTAAAAGAGTGGTCTTTCAACAAATAGCATTGGATACCCACATGCAAAAGAATGGAGTTGGAGTCCTACTGGACACCATACACAAAAATCAATTCAAAATGAATCACAGACCTAAATTAAGAGCTAAAATGATAACACTCTTAGAAGAAAGCATAGAAGTGACTCTTTATGATCTTGGTTAAGATAATAGTTTCTTAGATACAATACTAAAAGCAAAAGCAACAAAAGAAAATACAGATAAACTGGACTTCATCCAGTTTATCCTCTGTACTTCAGAGGATAGCGTCAAAAAAGTGAAAAGACAATCCACAGAATGGAAGAAAATATTTTCATATCATATATCTGATATAGGAATTTATCCATCATCCATAAAGAACTCTTGAAACTCCCTAGTAAAAATATCAATGATCTAATTTTCAAAATCAGTAAAAGATCTGAAAAGACATTTCCCCAAATAAAATACACAAATGGCCAATAATCACTTAGAAAGCTGCTCAATATCATTAGTCATTAGAGAAACAATTCAAAACCCTTGATCAGATACTACTTCATACCCACTAATCGCTATAATAAAAAGACAGACAATAACAAGTGTTGACGAGGATGTGGAGAAATTGGAATCCTTATACATTGCTGGTAGGAATGTATAATTGCATAGTCACTTTGGGAAATAGTCTGACAGCACCTCAAAATGCTAAACATATAGTTACCATATGATCCAGTTATTCCATTCTTAGGTAGAGAAATGAAAACATAACTACATACAAAAATTTGTGTGTGAAAAAAAAAAAACAAAAAACAAAAATTTGTGTGTGACTGTTGATAAAAGCATTATTCACAATAGCCAAGAAGTAGAAGCAGTTCCATATCCATCAATTGTTGAATGGATAAATAAAATATTGTATATCTACACAAGGGAATATTATTTGGAATATAAAAAGGAATGAAGTTATGATATGTACTGGGACACCCATAAATCTGAAAAACATTATGCTAGGGGAATGACATCAGTCACAAAAAAACCATGTGTTGTATTATTTCATTAGTATGAAATGGCCAGAATAAGCAAATAGGTAAGATACAAAAGGAGACTAGTTGTGTCTAAGGTTGAGAGTAAGAGTGAATGGAAATGACTGCTAATGGGCACAGGGTTTCTTTTGACAAACATTTATTTTGTAAACTTAGATTGCAGTTGTAGATGCACAGCTCTGTGGATTGAATTGTAGACTTTAAGTGGGCGACCCTATTTAAGATTTTTTTTTTTATTGGTCAGAGAGAGAGAGCACAGGTAGGGGGAGTGGCAGGCAGAGGGAGAAGCAGGCTCCTCTCTGAGGAAGGAGCCTGATGCAAAACTTGAACCCAGAACCCTGGGATCATGACCTGAGCTGAAGGCAGACACTTAACTGACTGAGCCACTAGGTATACCAATTCCCATTTAAAAATGATTGAATTGTATATCTTAAATGGGCAAATTTTATAATATGTGAATTGTAACTCAATAAAGCTGGTTTATGGGGTGCCTCATTGGCTCATTTGGAAAAGCATAGTATCTGGATCTTGGAGTTGTGAGTTCAGGCCCCATGTTGGGTAGAGAGAATACTAAAATAATAATATAATAATAATAATAATATAATAATAATAATATAATAGGGGTATAAAAATACACTCAGGGGTTCCTGGGTGGTGCAGTGGATTAAGCATCTGACTCTTGGTCTTGGCTCAGGTCGTTATCTCACGGTATGAAACCGAGCCCCGCAACGGGTTCCACTTTCAGCACAGAGTCTGCTTAAGACTCTTCCTCTCCCGGCTCTCTCACTTTCTCTCTCTAAAATAAGTAAATAATTCTTTGGAGGAAAAAAAAGCAGTTGGAGCAGTTCATTTCAATTCTTCACGAGCTCTTACTTTCCAGTCCTACACAATCAGAAGCTTGCTGCTACCGACAAGGCACTGTCTCCCCTCATCATAGGCGTGAAGACGTCCGCGAGGCAGCTTGCGCAGCCATGTGGTAACGCACAAAGTACTTGGAGATCCCATGGAGCTGAGTGCCAAGGAGCCTTTCAAATGTTCCCAGGTGTTCATTTTGATGATAAAATAGAAGGCTTCTGAAAGGTAAGACAAAACCCACTCCAGGAACACTCCATGCAGAAGGTACTCTAAATTTAGCTGTCATATTAAGCTAATTCATGGAACAAAAGCTACTGGGCTGGCATCTTTGGCTTTTACTGCAATTCTCTTTAGACAGACAGGTTTGGTCTCCCAACTATGAATTTCCCTTCACTCGTGCATTATTCATAAGTTTTAAATGGCACCTTCTGTCACAGTTTTCCCCCAGACACTGAAAACTTCCTTCAAGCTCTATTATAATTTGAATCTGCAATTGCCTCCTCATAAGCAAACCACTAAAATAACCAAAGTTGCGATGAAATTGTTCCTCTTCCTCCTTGTCCTGCCGACGCAGGCGTGTCTGGCTACTCAGCAGCCCAGGTAATGGGGAAGTAGAAGGACGTAAGGCTGGCACAAGAACAACTTCTAGCACTGTGGTCATGAGGGAGGATCTTGACCCTATAAGGCTGTGGTCCCCTGAATTTCTCTTGGGGGCTGGGAAGGGAGGCAGTGGAGAAGATTCTGGTTATTATTGGATGGTGACGTGTAAGCACAGTGGGGATAAAGGAAGTAAATGACAATTTATAGAGCAATGTGCCTTCACATGGGATACAACAGTTAATCCAGGGAGGTATTTGTAAACTCAAATTTCTAGAAGAACCAAATCCCAGCAAATCTGGGAAGTAAATGTCTGAGACTTTACTGACTAAGTAAAGACAGAGACAAAAACAGATGCAGCCTGATTATTGTAAGCACATTAGATACTTATTAATAGATACTTATAAATTCTTTGGGGAATAATTTTAAATATTTATTCATTCCAATTATTCAAATAGTTGTCTTTCTCTTCAAATGCATGTTGGGAATTATGTCTGCCTACAAGGAGAGTATTATAGACAGAAGCAAGTGAGCAAAACTTCCCCTTATGAAAAAGGGAAAAAGAGGAAACTTGGATATCATCCAAAGGAGAATGGTGAACTTTTTGCCCAAACTAGAACGGCAACACATACTTTTAAAGTAGCAGTATATTAACTCCCCATGTTGGAATATCAAAAACAGTCCCTGGTCATTGGTCAACACTGAAGATCCGCTGGAGGTGGGGACAAGGCTGGGGCCCAGGGCTGAGTTTTTGCTCTCCATTCTCATTGAAAGGTGGGGAAAATGATCAAAGGATGCAAAACAACCGAGTCAGGGCCTTGCCCTTTCTATCAGCTATCTGGTCCTGTACAAAAGCATTTTGATGTATTTTGTACAAGAGGTCCAATTTCCACTCCTCACAAGATCAGAAAATTCAGAACATGCTAACATATTCAACAATTTCACTTGCAGATCAAGGTTTACCCATTCCAGATCATCTTTAATAGGGGGTGGCTGGCCATCCTCCTGGAGAAGCATAAACAGTGGGACCTGTTCGCCCCATGCCAGCATTTCCTAAACTGAATGCCACAGCCCTCTCGCAAAACAGCAATATTCTCAGGACCGTGGTCAGGAAACACTGAAAAAAAGTTTGGGGGTAATGTGATGGCGGGGTAATGCAATGGCAGGCCTGAATGAAGAGATCCTGGGAAAAGCCAGCCCAGTGACTGGCAGATTTCGTGAGCGAGTAAAAGAAATGTTAACCAAAGACCAGTTTTCAGGAAACAGGCCTGGCCTGCAGGAGGGGCTCTGTAAAAACCAGCTGAATGCCAAAGAGCAGTTCTGAGAGATGAGCCTGGGCCCGGAAAGAATGCTTTCTGGGACACAAGTCTGAAATAACAATGCATTCAGTTCTTCTGCAAGAGGAAATCCAGTTGAGTGCTAAAACATAGCATGCAGAAGGATCTTGGGGGAGAGTTCAGGCTGCTGGGGAAGAGCCCTGTGATACACAGTAATGGCCGTACCTGCTCAGTACTGCCAATCAATTGTTAAAAATACTAAACTAGAGTTTACTATTAAAGTAATTCATGCACATGGTTTAAAAATTGGTATAAATAGGCCTCCTCCTTCTCCATTCCTGCCCACACCCTATAAATCATTACTAGTGACAATCTCTGATACATCTAACCAGATTGTGTGTGTGTGTGTGTGTGTGTGTGTGTGTGTCCATCCTTTTCTTTTCACAAATAGGACACATAGCACCTTCCATTCTGTAACTTACTTTCTTCACTAAATAATGTATTTTCGAGTTCTTTTCATATTAGGGCATATTACCATGCCACCTCATCCTTCATTCTTTGTAACAATCACATAGTGTTTCATTACATGGATTAACACTTTTTATTTATCAGTGTCCCCGGATAGATATTTAGGTGTTTCCAGTATGTTTCTATGACAAGCAATGTTATGCCTTAATACACAATTTTGCTCTTCTACAAAGGATACGTAATCTTTATGTACATTTCTAGAGCAGAAATTTCTGCTACAGAAATTAACGTTCATTCAACTCCCCAAGAGAATCCTAGTGCATGTTTAACAGCACATTCTGCTCTGAGAATGGCTCTGAGAAGTACTGCAGTAAGGAAAGCTGCTTACCCCAGAGTTTTCTTAAGTTACTTGAGCATCTAAACCAATTTTGCAGAGCACATTTTCAGTATTCTGGGACATGCCTTTTGGAAATGCCAGGTTGGATGGTGCCTAAGATCACTTTTGCCCCAATCCTATGTGTACAGCCAGTGGGACTCAAAGGGGATGCCTTGAACAAGGCCTTGCATTTTTGGCAGGTGCAGGCAGAGCTTGTCAACCTGCTTAAAAGTAATTTCAGATTGTGAGGGATTCATCCCATTCCCTCGGAAGAACCAACATTGGGCAATTCTCATACTCTTTCTTGAATGTGGAGCGGGGGGGATACCAGAGTAGAAGACTTCAGTGGGCTGAGGTAGCCTCTGAGAGTTCGGACACTAAATGAATACTACTGAAGTTGAAAGTTTTTATAGCAAGAAGTTCATGGGAATCTTGACCTGTTCAAGAGCGTACCTCTCAAGATGCTGATAGGGAGGAGGCAGGCCAGAGTTGGTGTGTGACCTCCTTCCTCTATTTGAGAAAACACCACCAAGCTCCAGCTACACCAAGTGGGGCCCTGCAGAGGCGGGAAGTGTTCTTTCCAAAGAAATAAAAATGCAGAGGTCCATTAGGAGGGAAGCTCTTTGAGTGAATTGAGACATAAAACTTTTATGCACATCTTTCCATCTTTTGCCTCATTTGGAGAAAAGAAGTAGATTTACCATCTCGTCATTTCATCATTTCCTCCACCAGTAAGTTTTTATTGAGAAGCTTCTATCTGTCGGGTACTTCCTTTGCTGAAGATACAGAAGTAAGCAAGCCATCTCTGCCCTCAAGAAGCTTCCAGTGCGTGGGAGGGAGAAAGAGTATGCATGAAACAAAGAATAAGAATGGGGGCATCCTTCTGGCTTCAGTAGTTGCTAAGAAGGCTCTTTCAATCCATTGGGAAAGTCCATCACCTCTCTGGCAGCCAGTTCTCTACCTTAGTACAGTAGGAGTGGATGCAGATTTCTTTTTATTTATTCTCTTTGGGTTTGGGGCTTCTGATTCAGAATTTGTGTCTTACACCAATTCTGGTGCACATTCTTTTTTTTTTTTTTTTTTTTTTGAAGATTTTATTTATTTAGTTGACAGAGAGAGAGATGACAAGTAGGCAGAGAGGCAGGCAGAGAGAGAGGAGGGAGCAGGCTCCCCGCTGAGCAGAGAGCCCAATGCGGGGCTCGATCCCAGGACCCTGAGATCATGACCTGAGCCAAAGGCAGAGGCTTAACCCACTGAGTCACCCAGGCGCTCCTGGCACATTCTTAATCAATGTTTCGTTCAATATTTCCTCTCCTCACCTCTCTGCATTTACTGTTTTTAGAATATCAATGAAATATATGTGAAAACTTCTCACTCTTTCCTATATATTTCCTAACCCCTCCTGTGTATTTTCCATTTCTTTGTCTCCTTGTAATATGTGATGCATAATTTCTTCAGATAAAACTTCTCATTTACTGATTTTCTCTTTGGTTGTATCTAATTTATTTAACCAATCTTTTGAGTTTCCATTTTCAATTATTATCTTTTTCACTTCTAAAAGTTCTACTTGTTCATTTTTAATGTTCTTGGTCATTTCTGATAGCTTCTTATTCCTTGCTCATTGTTTTCTTTTGTTCATTTACATATATTAAACATACTTCATTTTCTACATCTGGTAATATCTGCAGCCTTTGCAGACCTGATACTATTATTTATTATTTCCACTGACCTGTTCATTGTAGCTCATTTCCTCATGTGCTATGGGAGTTTAGATCATGATCCCATGTGCCTTTGAACATTATCACCAGAAATCTGGGTTTGATGTGTTTTCTCCACAGAGGATTTTAGGTTGGTTTCCAGGGCCTGGGGGGGTAGTCTCAAACCAGAGTGGCCTTAAACTAAATCAGGAGTACAGATATCAGGTTGCCTGGGTAGCTCAGTGGGTTAAAACCTCTGCCTTCGGCTCAGGTCATGATCTCTGGGTCCTGGGATCGAGCCCCGCATCGGGCTCTCTGCTCAGAGAGAGAGAGAGAGAGCCTGCTTCCCCCTCTCTCTCTCTGCCTGTCTCTCTGCCTACTTGTGATCTCTTTCTGTCAAATAAATAAATAAAATCTTTAAAAAAAGAAGTACAGATATCTATCCCCAGACTCCGTTTGGGTTTTCTGGCTCCTCCATCAAATCCAAGGTCAAGACAGGAAATTTCCCCATCGGTCCATCTTTTATTCTAGTTCTACCTTTCGTTGACAACATCATCCTGTCAGGTCCCAGCTTTATGCACAATTCTCAACCTGCCACCTGATCTTGCATTGGCCCTCGGTTTTGTATCTCATTCCCCAAGCACACGTCCTGGTAAAACCAGGATTTGTAGATAAGCCCAGGGCACCATCAGCTTCAGTTTATAGCTCCTTACTTGGAGGGATGCTTCCTTACCACACACCTCACTTTATCTGGCCCCTTAGTAAAACATTAAAAAATGTTTTTTACATTTTATCCAGCATTTTTGGGTGTCCACTACTTTCTGGGAGGGCTGTTTGAAGTTACCTGGTTTGCTATTCAGCCAAATGGAATTTGTTTTCAAAGGACAACACACAACCAATAAAGAGAGTAGTTAGCTCTGGGCATATGTAAGTTCTGATATTGGCTCTTATTGGGCCATCAACTAGGGTATAATTGGCAAGTCAGTTATCTGTTTATATAAATATTGTTTTATTGAAGTCAGCCATGCTCATTTATTGATGTATTTTTTTTAAAGATTTTATCTATTTATTTGTCAGAGAGAGAGAGAAAGAGCAACAGACAGAGGGAGAAGCAGACTCCCTGCTGAGCAGGGAGCCCAATGCGGGAGTCGATCCCAGGACTCTGGGATCATGACCCAAGCTGAAAGCACACTTAACTGACTGAGCCACACAGGTGTCCCACATTTATTGATGTATTATCTGTGGCTAATCTTGAGAAATAACAGCAGCTTTGAGTAGTTGTAATAAAGACCACATAGCCTTCAAAACCTAAAATACTTACCATCTGGGCCTTTACAGAAAAAGTCTACCAACCCCTGGACTAGAAAATGCTAGAAAGAAAACACTTCCTCTGTTACATATTTATTTTCCCAATCTGTGAAATGGGTATGTCGGTCCTTTCTGCTCTTTTCTCTCTTAGCCATGAAGGATAATCATGAAGAAGGCATTGGTAAAGGTTTTTTTTTTTTTAACACAAGCTGAAACTATGTAAAAACTAGGTTTTTATACTTTTGTTTAAAGTAGGAACTTAGAAAAAAAACTCATGATTTTCAGAAAGCAAGAAGACCGTTTTAAATTTTGACATAAGAGATTGACGACCTATATGAAATGAGTTTTTGTTTAACACTGAGAAATAATCCAAATAATCCAAAAAGTTATCCTGCCTGGCTAGCTTCCTGGTTTTCCCACAGCCAACCTTTTAGTACCTGGGGGAGAACTTGGAATGTGTGCCCCTCAGATCAAAAGCATGAGCACATGTTTTAAAAGAAGGATCGCTTCACAGCTGTGGAATGCAGGCCTCTCCCCAGAAAGGCAACACAGTGCATAGGAGCAAAGTGATCATCACCAGTGGGTAAGACACCGGCCAGCACCGCTCACATCCTGTCTTCATCATCTCAGCGGCCAATCTCGTGCCAGAGGGACTTTCTGGCCTCCCGTGTTTTATCAAAGGAATGTGTAGCATCAGTAGAGGGCCTGACCTTTGCAAAGACAAGATAACCTGGTAACATTTACTCTCTGTGGTGACCCAAGTGGTGTGGGAGTATGTAGGAAAAGGAAATCCTGTGTGCTTGTGAGCTGTATCTACTTAGTGGTTATGTCCAAAGGGTTAAGTTCTGTTTTCAGCTAGAGGTACAGTGTTTGAAAAAACAACAATCGAACAAAAACCCATGTGTATAGATCTGCTAGAAGTGTGATTTCTTATTAGGCCAACACAAAAATGGACAGAAGTTACAGATCTTTCTACAAATATCTAGAAAGCCAGCACGTGGACCCCAGCAGAACCTTGAGCTGACACTAGTGATCTCAGAGTTGCTGAAGAGTCAAGGGAACCTTGCATTAAGATGATCCAGTAATTGCACTACTGGGTATTTCCCCAAAGAATACAAGAACATTAATTCAAAGGGATTCATGCATCCCAGTGTTTATGGCAGCATTATCTGCAATAGCCAAATTATGGAAACAGCCCAAATACCCATCTATCGATAAAGAAGATGTAGTATATATACAATGGAATATTGTGGTATGTATATATAATGGAATATTACTCGGCCGTAAAAAAAGAATGAAATCTTGCCATTTGCAATGACATGGGTAGAACCAGAGTATCACGCTAAGCACAGTAAATCAGATAAAGACAAATACAATTTGATCTCATTCATATGTGGAATTTAAGAAACAAAACAAGCAAGGAAAGGAAAAATAAGAGAAAGAGAGAGACAAACCAAGAAACAGACTCTTAACTATAGAGAATAAACTGATGGTTACCAGGGGGCAGGTGAATGGGGGGTTTGGGTGAAACAGGTGATGGGGATGAAGGAGGGCACTTGTGATGAGCCCCGGGGGATGTATGGAAGTCTGAATCACTCTATCGCACACCTGAAATTAATATAACACTGTATGCTAACTAACTGAAATTAAAATAATATCTTTAAAATTTTCTTTAATTAAAAAAAAGAAGAAGACATAGAGATGTCCTGCCCTCCGCAAAGCAGAGGGCAGGCAAAAGCCAGCTCTGGATTGGCCATGAGGCGGAGGCCTGGAAGAAGTTCCTACACAGCCGCCTTCGTCCTCTGCGTGCTTGGCCACCGTATCGCCTTGCAGAGCCGGGACCAGTGAGGCAGACAAGGCTGCAGCTGCTGGGCCCCCAGGGAAGGCAGGAGGGTCCCTCTGCAGCAAAAGACCGAACTCTCCTGATCATTCTTTCCTTCATTCACTTAACTGTCACCTAGAGAGCACCTCTCAAGGCCCTGTGATGCAGGAGACCACAGAGCCACTGGTGAGCACAGCCTGAGGTGGTCACTCCCATCAGGGGAGCGCGACCCGGGTGTCAGAGGCACACCAAGAAGGGAGCAGCAGAGAGAATGAAGCTGAGAGCCTCCAGATGACTCCTGCCTCCCACTGGCAGTTTAAATACCACTATATACAACTCATAACTTACTTCTCTCATTTTTTTGTTCTGCTAGAATACCAGCTCCGGAAGGCAGGCGCTTTCATCTGTGCTTGCTCACCACTGAGTCCCCAGCGCCTAGAACAAGGCCTGGCGCCCAGTAGGCCCTCAACACAAACTGCTGAGAGAACAGATGAATGGACTGAAAAATACTTTCAGGGCCTTGTCCTTCACTCTGCCTTGTGGTGCCACTGTGTTAAATGTGTCAGCATGCTGTCACACAAGTCACCCCACATCCAGCCACCAGGGCTGAGGGCCCCATCAGGCTCAGCCCGAACACCTCGGTGCAGAGGCTCCCACGGTCTGCTGGAAAGCCCCCAGCAGCCCACAAACGACAGAGGGCAGGGAATCCACACAGCGCAAGCTCCCCTGAACCTGACAGAGGCAGGCTCCCAGCCCGAGCCTGCCTGCCACTGCCCATCCCCGAGGATCCTCTGCCTTGGCAGGAAGCGGCCCTGTCCTTTCTGCCCCAACCTGCAGACCCACTACCTCAGCTTTCCCCAAACGCTCCCCTCAGAGATGGCCTCCCTCCACCCTGGAGGATGGGTTCAACCCCGAGGACTGTGTGAGGGACATTTTTTAAAAGCACCCTGAAATCCAAGGAAAGAAGCATGGATACGACAAGGAGGCCCATATCCCTGAAAGCAGAGGCAGTTCGGGTGCACCTTTTTCCTCAAGGATGTGATCTGACTCTTTACAAAACACAGCAGAATGGGTTCATGCAGGCTCTGGGGCCAGAAGGCCCAGAAACGGTTCTGCCATTTCCTCCCTGTGTGTCCTCAAGCCCGCAACTTTCCTGCTCTGCCCTAACTTCCTCAACTTTTATAGAGAATAAGAATGCCTTATGCAGGCCTTATTTAGGTATGAAGTAGGTGGAGTTTACTATCCACATTTCACAAATGAGGAACCCGAGGCTCAGAGAGGCTAGACAACCTGCCCTAAATCACACAGCACTAGGATTATAGAGAACCCTGCCTACTCCAAGCCCTGCCTGAGTGTGGCCATGAGAGCGGACAGAAGTGTCCGCTGAGAGCGGACAGAGAATTGCAGGATGCAATTCTCCCTGGGCTGCTAGAAAAAGCAGGTTGCCCCTTGGAAGGATATGGGTGAGGTGGGCAAGAAGGGGGTCCCGGAAGAGAGAAGCTAGAAAACACAGCTAGAAACCACACTCATACGCCCATGCACTGGGACCACACACACAGACACACACACACTCACACACAGACACATACACACACGCACGCACGCACGCATGCTCCCCACATCCACACCACCTGCAGCTCAGGGACTCCAAGCCCCAAGCCCAAGCCCAGTCTGTGTCTTGCGTGTCAGAGGTGTAAAGAAGAGAATTGTCATAATCTTGTGGCTTGTGGTGACCCGCTTTTCAAAGTTACATTCTTCTCTCCCTAAAAGTATATTTAATTTAAAAAAGTAGAAGTGTCTCCTGACTCAGAGATCTGAAATCATGCTCACCGTGCTCCTCCCCACGTAGAAAGTCAAGGAAAACACTCTAAAGGGTGACACTGTCATCTCGTTCGTTCACTTCCGCAGGGATGGCCATCCTCTGTTCCTGGGAAGCCAGCTTACATCCCAGCCTAGATGCCTATGTGGGAAGCAGACCCAGCTTTCGAACTGCCCGAGCCTCGTCAGCCTGGCCGCGGACAGGAGCCAACTCAGGCCATTCGGCAGGCCGGCAGCTGAACCTGAGTTTAGAGCCCTGAGTACACGGTGTGTGAAATAACGAGGGGCGTGTTCTTCCCGGGAAGCAGTGAATGGCAGGACAAGGGAGGGAAGTCCGTGAGAGAACACAGAGGAGACCTCAGCCATCTCCCAGCTCAGGGCTCTGGGCCTGGAAGTATCGGTTTCATAAAAGGCAGATTCCCACGTCCCACCCCCAGGGAGGCCGATTCGGGGGGGGGGGGGGCCCTAATGCAAATTACAAAACCTGTAGTTCTATAATAACAGCACCTGTGGCCTTCACCTCGCGGTGAGCCCTGCTTGAGAACATCCCTGGGACGCAGGAATTCTAATTTATTAGCGCATGCCTTCCCCACCCCGTGTGGCCCCAGGTGACCCACAGAGGCTCTTTCGGAAAGGCGCATCAAGTCCACCCCTTCATTTTGTAACGAGGACGATGATGGATCTGCCAAAGGTCGCTGTCTCTGAGTGGCAGAGATGGGCCCTGAGGCCTCCCCACTCCCAATTTCTTTGCTCAAGGAGCCTCTGAGAGACACCTCATCGCTGTCTTGCCTTCTGGTGTGCCCTCCAGCATCTGAGCCCGGCCCTGCCTGGGGGGAACCAGGGGCCGGGCTGCGGGCGGCAGGGGTGGGAGAGATGCATTTTGTAGCAAGCATGAAACCAACCACAAAACAAAACGATCTCTTGTCTTGCGGATGCCTACGTGCAGCAGGCAAAGGTCACGGCCATGTCCCCTGCCCCCCACCCCGCCCCTTTCGAGCTTTCTGCTGCTTCCACTGCCTCCTGCTGGCCTTCCGACTGGCAGGTGGTTCCTGGGGGCAGTGGCCCCTGGCAACCCTCTCTTCCAAGGCAAGCAGTGCCCACCTGCTCACATAGGTATCCCCTAACCCTCCTGCTCTTGGGTGGGTTTTGGTTTTTTCCTCCCAGCCTCAGAGGCTCTCTCCCACCCAGAAACACGGTACTCTGGCCATCAGGCTGCCCACCCAGTGCAATGAGGGCACAGAGAGGGCCCCAGGGATGACTGGTGGCCACGTGGTGGAGGCCGAGACCACAGAACTACCTTGTGCCCTGTCCCCAGCCTCAAACACTGGTTTCCAGAAACTGAGGGAAGGGTCTGTTTCCTGTATATAAATCTGACCTCTTGGACAGAGGCAGACAAGAGCGTGTTCCTCCCCTCCTGCCCCGCCCCAACAGGGCCCCCTCACTCCCTCCCACTGCAGGAGCTCGGGCCATCGGAGGGCTGAGCAGAGGAGCTCAGAGCCTCCTCTGGCCCTGCTGGCCTGCTCTGGAGAGGCAGTGGGATCCGCAGTCGAGCAGCATCTGGGTCAAATCCTGTCCTCCCCGTCACCCACCACGTGCCTTACACAGAGATGCGGATAATTCCAGAACTTCTGTCAGAGGGTCGCTGAGAGGCGTAAATAAGATAATACTTGGCGAAGCTTGTAAGAACAGGTTCAGTAAATGCCCTGCTGGCTGGGGCTCGCGGCATCCTGAAAACCCCAACCCACGACACTGCTCCCCCAGAGCCAGGTTGGAGCCCTTGCTCAGGCCCCCAGCAGGCCCCGCGCCATCACCCGCTGGCTCGGGGCCTGCCCCAGGACTGCGCCTGGGCTCCCTGGAACAAACCTTGCCATCCGAGGGGTGTCCTACAAGCCACGGACAGGGCCCTGGGAGAAGGCCACCTCCCGTGGGCCTGGTATGGACAAAACAGTCTCATGACAGGGCTTCCTGAGCTTTGTCACTCTTCACGGAGACGCAAGGCCGCGGCTGGGGGGGAGGGGTGGGCAGTGACTGAGAAACAGCAGCTCCACTTAGAGTAAGTGACTCGGTGGCAAGCAATTTAAAACATTCGTTGTACGTTCAACCAAATGCAGACAGAAAGAGCAAAACAGAAATGCTACATGAATGTTTACTATGAAAGTAAAATACATTTTGACCGTGATTTGGGCAACCTAGTGCTTTCCCCCCAAGCTCCGTGGAGCATCCCTCCATCCTGTCCTTGGAGACGGGTCCTGGACCTGAGTAAGGAACACAGTCTCGCTGTCCAAGAGCTTAGAGTGTCACTGAGAAGCTCTCCCCTCCTTCCATTCCTTTCTAGGGCATCCATATGCCAAGGGTTTCCAAAAGCCCAGATAACAGAAATGCCACAACGTCATTCATTCCGAAGAACCCAAACTCAGGCCTCTGACTCGGTCTTAAGGCAGACAGAGCTGGGGCAGCTCTCAGCCTCCAGGAGCCCGGCGCGGGTGGCCGAGGACACCCGACTCTCCTAGAGGCCCGCCCCTCTACGGGGGCCACCCTCCCTTTATCCGCCATGAGATCAGGAACGTGGCACCTCTCCCCTGCCCATTCGAAGCTGGGGCAGGCCAGAACTGCACCTAGGTGACAAATTAAAGAGAGCCATCTTCTTGGCTCTCCACCCATCAAGAGATGGCCTTGATTTCCCCTCCTCTTGATCGGAGCAGGCCCTCAGGCGTGCTTTGACCAAAAGAATGCAGAGTATGTGAAGCAGTACCCATTCCAAGTTAGGTGGTTGTTATCTGAAAACCCGAAGAGGTGAAGTTCCTTTGGGGAGTTACTGGGTGGATCCAGAAGAGCTTTGGTGTGGAAGGAAACCAATCCATTACGTTTCCGGCTGGTGGTTGGCTTCTTTCCCCAGAGGGAGAAGGGGCATCAACCAATCCTGAACAGGATTCAGAGGCCCCAGCTCCCGAGAAAAAGCGCCGGGGCCACAGATGGCAGGCGCCAGAGGAATTAGGGAAAATGATGAAGCCAGATAAAGCAGCCATAAAAATGCATGCTTTTAAAATAAGTTTAATTTAGAAACTATCTTGATCGTGTTGCTGTCACTTTATGTTTAAAACAGTTCTGCAGCTTAACTACCTTTTCTCCATTGCCTCCCTGAAACTCTTTACAAATACAGTTAGTTCAGAGAAAACACACACAACTGTAAATAATTTGCTTCCGTGGCATGTATATGGGGAATAGAACTCTTTAGTTACTTTTTTACATCAGCTTTTTGCTACGTAGTAAACGTACTTATTATTTCTCCTCCGGTTTCTGAATCGCAAAGATTCTTTTGACCCTGGAATCCAGAAGAAATCCTTGTCTGTCCCTGGCCCCCTACCCAAAACTGCTCACCTCCCCATTTCCTGTCTACTCCTCATGGTAAGGCAGTTCCCCCCTCCCTCTCTCCCCCTCACCTCTCCCTCTTAGCTACACATTCTGCCAGTCCTCCTCCGCCCGCTGTGGCCCCGTCGTCTGGCCTCATGCCTCTTTTACCTGTCACAGTTCAGACCCTCATTTCCTTTCAGACCACTGACTCGTCGCTCATCAAAGATGAATGGGTACCTATTAGGAGCAAGATGCTGATCGGGGACCACATCTTATTAGTCACTGACTTCCCACAATCTGGAGCAGAATGCGTCCTCTGGAAATGCTACGAGGGAACAGACAGACATACAGAAAGAGGCACAGAGAAGCGCATCCCGATCAGCCTCCCAGCCTCCACCTCTCCTGCTCCATCCAGCGGATGTGCTAGCATGCCCCAGCCCCTCTTCCTGCGGGAGCAAATCACGTGCTCCTCCCCCTTGTCAATGACATCTCCTACACTTGATCTTAGCCAAAAGGCCGAGAAGCGATCAATGACATCTCCTGAAGGCAGGATCTCAGCTCTATGTTCTTAAGGCCCTTGCTGCTTTGCCTCCTGCCCACTTCCCTCGCGGCCCCCGTCTGCCCCTGCCTGGCCTTCTTGTTCAACCACGCCAGTTTCCCCCATCGCAGGACACGGCGGCCGAGTCAGCACAGCAGTACCGTCCCTTCCCGTCTCCACTCGGCAAAGCCCTGTCCGTCCTTCCAGGCCGGACGGAGGTCGAGGGCCCTTCCTCTCTTGACACCTTAGGCAGCCATTCAGGTACCACATCTGTACTCATCTTTCTCCCGGACCAGATGGGAGGCTGCCAAGGACAGAATTAGAATCTCTGGCACCACAGCTTCCCCAGGGCCTTGCCTGGGGACATACACTTGGGACAATTGGTGCTGAGTGAGTGAGTGAGTTAAGAGACCGGCAAGCAGACAACGGCCCCCTCGAGTTTCTGCCTTCTCAACTCAGAGATTTCACCCCAGTTTGAGCCACCCTGGCAAGCCCCAACTCTGCCTCCCTATGTTGAACTGGTCCTCCTTGCTGCCCCCCAGTGCCTGGCTCGGCCCTCCACCCCAGCGCTGACCCTGACGCCGTGGGCCCCCCCGCCCCCCGCCCCCTGGCCACATCTCAGGCACCGAGCCTCAGCCCTGGACCCTCTCAGACAAGGGACAAGCCTGGCTGCTTCTCTCCTGGTGAACCAATCTTTCTTTAGTTTTTCCTTTCTTAAAAACAAAAACAGAGCCTACCACTCTGGAGAGGAAAAAAGAAAGTTGCTTTTATTTTGTCATTAGAACAGAGCTTCACTTCGATACACTGGGAAATAGAATCATTTTCTATCTATCAAGGGGGGATGGGTTAAATAAATCTACCACAGAATATGTGTCGGCGGGTAAAAATAAGGCAGATCTTTTTTTAATGATATGGAATGCTGTCTAAAATAGATTGCTCTGTGGAAAAAAACAAGTTACAGAACAATATAGATTACACTATCACTTATATGCAAAAATAACACACATATAAATAAAACTACATATTTCTCTCCACACACAAACGTCTAAACGCATACGAATCATCTAGAAAGATACACATTAAAATATTAATATGGTGACCTCAGGGAAGGGGTCCAGAATGGGGAGAGGTACAAGGAAGATTCTGAATTTTATAGTAAGAATGTGCCCCAAGAACCGCACTAAAATCAATATTTAAAAATCATCTCGAAATATAACAAATGCTCTTTCTGTTAATGCCTCATAGATTGGATTCTTCTCAATGGGCTCAAAATAAAAGGTGAGTCATCACTCCTCTGAAACAGCCTTTACTTCATAGAACTGAGACACATGCTGAGTTTCAGAATGTGAAATCAGGCCATAATTCAACAACCTAGAAATGCAAAGTTAAGGTAAAGTAAAAACGAAAAGGTTTGGAGGCAGATCTGAAAAGGCAGCTCCACCCTGCACACACCACTGTCCTGCTCTGAACCCCCAGCAGCCACAGCACAAGGACCCGAGGCAAAGGTGCCCCTTCCTTCCTTCACTATTTACAACTGGAAACATCCAAATTACATTTTTCAACAGAGAAATTTCATTTCGGGGTCTTGATTCCCATAGTTCTACATTGTATTAATTTCCCCAGCAACCAGAAATTCTCCTCCTTCGCTTGATTTTAGAAGTCCTTTCAGAGACATGGACAAAGAGAAATCACGTGCCATGCAGAGATAGATAAGAAATAGAACCATCGGTCAGCAGGGCGGGAGTTCTGCCTTGACACCTCGCGTGCCCGACTCCTCCTCCTAGGTCCCCATTTGCACATCCACCCATTTGCTAGAAAACCTGACCAGCAGGTGCCTGATCAGAGCCAGATCTGTTGACCACGAGGTCACAGTGAGACACCAGCCCCAACAACCTGGGTACAAAGCCACTTAGGACGAAACTGGCAATTTCTACCCAACCTCGGATCTCCAATCAGATAAGCCGGCTTGCTCTCCAGGCGCAGGGCTAAGACTGACACTGTATTATAGTCGGCGAAAGCCTGGTTAAATCTAGAGGGATGCGTCACAGGGCAAAGATATTCAGCCTGGAAAACACAGCAGGTGCTGAATCATAGAGGCAACCGGCAGCCCTCTCTCTCCTTGGGAGAGATAGTCACCACTAAGGCAAGCGAGCATTTGATCTTCTTGAAAAGACTATTCCCACGTGCATAGGAAAGCTTCATATGCCCTTGATGGAGAGGCACTTCTGAAGATCCGGTAGCTCAGCAAGCCTTAAAGAGAATTTGACCTCCCAAGGACATGTCTACAGGGATGGAATATTCTGGGGGGGGGGGGGTCTGCCTTGGCTTCCTGTATCACCAGACTACTTAATTTCTTGCTAACAAGAATGAAAAGCTTTGGGTCCCTGTGAACTTGGTTAAACAGGAGTCCACCCTTGAGAGGTGGAGATCCTCTTGTGTTCAATTCTGGGGACTCCTCCTTAGGAACCTTGAAGACCTTTACTGAGTTGTCCCATCAGACATTTCCCCCACACCTTAGAGAAAGTTGTTCAACAGAAAATATTCTCCGTCCCATTTTACTTTGTGGGAGGTGTTCTGAAAAAGGACAGATTTGCCCAGGTTCACCAAAGCAGTTAGTGACAAGAGTCAGGAAGGGGACTCAGGTCTTTGGATCTCAAGGTGCTTGTTGAAACTGCTACCATTTTGGTGCAAAGGCGATGGGTATACTCAGGTGCTTTTCACAGCATCACTTCCCTGCCTCAAAGAAGGGGTCTGAGTTGCTTTAACTTGTCCTCCCTAATGGAAAAGGAGCATAGAGGGAAAAAGAACAGAAATTGGAGAAGATCTAGCCTAGGTGCACCCCCAAGGAAATTCACCCACAGGTCACACAGTTGTGAAGATTACTCAGTGTGGAGTTACATCTAAATGAGGGCTAATATCTACTGAAGGGGCCCAGCTGTCTGGTTCTTAAAGATTGTTCATTACAGTGAAATTGAAGGCAAAACAAAGGACCTAAAATTATACGTGACCCCCATACAGACAAGCACACCCAAATAACATACATGGGTCCTGAGTGAGCTCACTGAGGCCCTAAATCTCAGGTGCACAGCTGTAGGCAGCCTGACCCTCAGGAGTGGGGCAGGTCCCTATCCATACCAGAATAGGGAAACAGGTTTGGGTTCTGCCTTTGCACCCCCAGCTGGAGACTCAGAGAAAAATCCCCTAAACTTCTGTTTCTGTCTTTCCTTTATTTGTTCATGTTTTTTTCTGAATAGAAAAGCTATTTACATTCACTGTAGAAAATGTGGAAAGCCTGGAATAATATAAAGAGGAAATAATCATTGATAATTTCATTGCTACGAAGCAACCACTGTTGATGTTTTGACAAATTTCCGTCTGGTCTTAGTTTATGCATTTTGATAACTGCTAACAAATTTGGGGAGGTAAGTGGAACGTGTACTGAAAAAACTTGATGTTGGCTTTTATTTTAACCCAGTTACATCATGAGCATCCTCCTGTGCTGTTAAGAACTCTGAGTACATATATATCACTTTAACAGCCATATAATACTCCACTGGAGGAATGCATCATAACTCGGTTAACCTCTCCCATTGATATGTTGGTTCCTGTTTTGTAGATCATGAGAAACGGAGAGAGACATCTTTGTAGCATGAAATGTTTTCTGCATCTTGAATGCAGATGAATCGTTTTATTGGGATGGATTGTTACGTATTTACATTTTAGTTTCTCTGAAAATATTGTAACAAATGAAAGGTTTGCAAACTCAAATGCCTCCCAGGGTTAGGTGGGGAAAAGAGTTTAGTTGGCTGGATGTAAGCAGAAGAAACTAGTGAGTATGAGCCATCGGAGGTGGCCGCTGCCACAGGGTTCCAGCGGGTGGCTGCCATGTGGGATGGGGCCAGGGTGCGGCTGGGATGCCCAGGGTTCCAAAGAAGCCAGATATCCGGAATTTCTGCTAATGTGTAAATATTGGCAACAGAGGTCTACTTGCCCCCTCAGGCTGGCCAGAAGCTGGCCACAGCCTCCCCACAGGGAGAGCCTCCCTCGGCCGTGAGGGCATCTTATCCCCATCGGGGTGCTGGCGTGAGGCCCCAACGCAGGCCCAGGGAGCGATCCACTAGGACCACACCCAGAGTTTTGTAGTTTGCGCTAATTTTAAAACTCCATTATTCCTTCCTTTTGTACCTCTCTGGGCTTCTCCCGACACATGGAAGCTTCCTTAGCGCTAACCTCTACGTCTCAGCCAGAGCCGGAAAGCAGCTCATGACAGATGCCCGTTTCACAGGCAGATTCACAGAGGCCCCCTTTTCACACTCCCTCTTGATAACTCTCTAATCTCCAGAAAGCAGGTGAAATTCCTGTCACACGAAACCCCCAGGGTTCCAGGATGCTAAGCTTCCTGGGAAGAACCCGCTTTGACAACCGGGCAAGTGGCGGAGACCGTCGGGCCTGGTGAGGCTTGCCTGTGAGGGACATGTGTGTCCGGGAGCAGGTGTGTGTGGACACACGAGTGTTCTCGGTCTCCAGGGCCCCGTGATTCTAAATGGGCCCCATCGCAGCTCTGACAGGCATCCCAGTGGTGCCTCCAGAACTGAGAGAGAAAAAAAAGATTCTGAGAACCCAAATCCCCCTTCACAAAGCCCGTGGAGGTGCCTTTTATGCCTCTGCCATCTGTCATCACAAAATTCACAACAGCTCCCGAGTCTCACGACACGGACATTTCTGTGGGGGTCACCGGAGCAGCGCGGATGCCCTGACAGCGAAACAATGTGTGGCAAGGTGGAGACCGGTGAGAAAATCCTGCTAAACAAACAAGAGGGGTCAACGGCTCAGAGAGCAAGATCCACTTAAACCCACTAATTGGAAATAAGTCCAAGTTTTTCAGACATTACGTAGTGACAATAAGGTGCAAACACCGGATTAGTGACCTCCGCAAGACAGAGAGCTTTTGTTCCATCTCTTTAAGAGCAGAATTTCACCCTGTGTTTTGAAATTCCCATCAACTACCCTGTGTGAATTTGAAAGTTTACAATTTAATAATGTGGCCAGGGTTACATTTTGAGTTTCCCGTTCCAGGTCAAGAAGCAGAACGTATGCAAGGAAGGATGTGGGGGGAAGGGAATCAATGAAGCATCGAAAGTGGCCGGGGAGCCATTTTCCTTCTGGTCATTCTCAGAGGTCAGCTCACCAAATGGGCACCTTAAACTGCCATCCCAACGGGAAAGGGAAAGGCCATGTGTGTTTTCAGGCTTTGGGTTTTGTCCTTATTTTTTAAGTCAGTCTTACCCAGCTGTATTTATCAAGGACCTCAGTCCTAGACCACAGTTTTTTTGTGGTTGTTTCATCTTGTTTTATCGTTTTAATGTGCTTTTAAATTTTCATTGGGCTTTATAAACAACTGAAAAGAAAAGAAAAAAGAGAAGAGAAGAAAAGAAAAAAGAAAAGAAAAAGAAAGAAAAGAAAAGAAAAGGGAAAGGAAAGGTTTCTGAAAATGCCTTATGAGCCTGGAGCCTGGTTTCGCTTGGGAATTATGAACATTTTGCAAAAACAATATTGAAACAAAGCCATTAAAAAAGAAACATCTTGTTACTCATGGAAGCCCTTGTAGAATTTACTGTGGGCCCTGATTCAATGGAGTGACACTCCCAGCATAAACCCCCCTCAGAGAACATGGGAGCGCCCGAGGAAAAAGGGGACATTTTCACCAACCAGCTCCACGTGTGGCCCCCAAGATGGAGTCGGGGCCAGCTGCCACTTCCTGGGTGTTCTTTGCCCCGGTCTCCGTGACACCCTGGACTTGCACAGAATCACCGAGATAAGACCGGAGGAGCCGCTGTCTGTGTGTCTCTCTAAAGCTTCTGGTCTCTGCAGAGCAGACCTGTGTGGGGTTCTGGCCCAAGAGGAAGGCTCTTAGGTACCCCAGCATTCTATCTTTGCACCAAGATCCACGATCTTGAGTTAAGGACCAGGTGATGCTCTCCAAAGACCCGTGAGCAAGCTGGAGACAACAAGCCAGGTCTCAGCCCGGGCGAGGCTCAGAGTGGCCCCCCTGAAAAGGCCTGAGTAACTAAGGTGATACACAGACATGCCGGCTGCAGCTGAGGTGGGGAGGGACCTTCCCCTAGGAAAGCCTTCAGACAAAAATGCGAAGTGGCTATTCTGGTGACCACGGAAAGGAAAGCTGGCTGAACTGGACATAAGAGCCAAGTGTAACACCAATGCTGCAGACTCACAAGTAGGAAGTAGGAAGGGGAAGACGGGGTTGGCGGCCAGGCGGGTTGTATGAACCGGGGTTGAGGTTACTAGAACATCCCGTGGCCAAAGCAAGGCTTCCCCAGGATTCCAGAAGCTGCTTCCTCTCTTCCTTCCTTGGGGAGGCGGAGGAGTGCCTGGAGAGACCTAGCATGGACTGACAGGGCAGGAATCTCGGACGCTAGCCTCAGATGCTAGCCTCAAACATGCCTTTGCCTGAGTGCCAAGCACCGGGTAAGCATTTACCCGTCAACGAATAAGACCTCAGTCCAGCCACGCAAGCCTCCTGTTTGCCGAGCACCCTAAAGTCAGATTCCACAGGTTGGAAATGGCATCAGGTTTCACCTTCAGCCAAGCCCCTGGCCATGTGCAGCATCAGAGGTCAACGGCAGCTGCGTTTCCTCCTCCCTGCTCCCTGGGCGCCCAGTTGGTTTTCCTCCTTCTCCTTCCTCCAGGTGCGTTCCTGCCACAGCCTGCCCAGAAAGTCTTCCTTTCACAGCGTTCTGATGAATAGATGGTCTGTGTTTTCTTTCGCATTCTTTTTAATGGCCTGGACTGTGCTCCAGCGACCCAGCTGTGCATGTCAAATAAAATGTATTGGGGTCGGATAGATTCTCACCGAGCACCGAAATGCACAGCGCGTGAAACAAAGGGCACCCGACCACAACGTGCACATTCTAGAAAGCTCCGCTAAGAGCCGTAACTGCTACAAAAGTCACCCGAACTACACAAGTACCAAGTCAAATGGCATCACTTCATGTCACTACTCCATTCTCTTTCTTTTCTTTTTAAGATTTTTTTTTTCAAATATAGTTACGCAAAAGACTTCTGCTTTTAATCACGGTGCAAAAACTAACATTTTACAAAGCCCGGGCAGATAAAAATCAGCCCAGGTTGGGTATCTACTGCACACAAAGCTGTAACTGATTCAGCTTTGCAACCTGACCTTTAGTCGTCGGGTAGAAACGGAGAAGCGTATTTAAAGAAATGGTGCATTTATTTTTATGTTCTACACAAAGGTACCGCCCCTCGTGAAGCATGTGAACTCTCGTCAAAGGAGCAAATGTTTAAAAACTGAAGGAAAATAAGGCGGCAGGCTTCCTGTTTCATGCACGCGGAGGAAGAGGGGTCTTTTAAACCTGTCATAAAACAGGTGGGCTCGAGAAATGCAGAGAAGGGTGCACGGAAATATACTTACAGCCGCTGCGATATTTTAAGGAAATAACATTTGTATTTTGTTCCATAACTCAATGAAATCAGCTGAAGCCGGAGGGAAAGTACATGTGTTTACACCCCAGCCCGGTGCCGGCTTGCTGCATCTTCCTTTCTCAGCCGGTTAAAAACATCTCTTTCTTCAGCCTGCTGTTGCATATACCCTCGCAGCTGAGGACAGATGTGGCTAGCAATGCCTCGTGAAACAAATGCCAAGCAGCAGACCGCTACCACAGGCTCCCGCACCTGCAGGTGACATCACCAGGCTCTATCTTACCCCAGAAATCTATTAACATGCAGAAACAGGTGTCATCAAACCAAAACCCACTCTTAGAAAGCATTCACCTCATCCGCCTGAGAGTGGAAATGACACACGAGATGCCGAACTTCCACTCACCTTCCATGTGTGACTAAGAGGGCAGGGAGCGCCCTCCCCACCCGAACCTCGCAGGACACCTGTTCCCTGACATCCCAAGGCTTCCAGATGCGGCCGAGAACAAAAGCGCTGGAGGAAACCCTGCTCCCTGAATGCTGCGTTTTCCTCTGTTTCAGGGAGTTTAGTCTTTTCTCTTTAGCAAAAAGTAGTTGATACCGGGTTGGGTCTTTACTGATATCTTATCCCTGAAATGGCCTTTCTCTTTGGATCTGTAAGCAGGTGTAGAGAAGGTACTGAATATATGTGTGGGGACATTAAAAAATTATACATCTGGGATCTATTTTAAAATACTTCAACAGGAGGTGAATGGTGGTATAAAAATAAACTAAAATTATCAAAATGTTGATAACTGCAGAAACCAGAAGATGGGTAATTGAGAATCCATTATGCTCTTTCTCCTTGTGCTTGAAATTTTCCATAATCAATATAATTTTTAAATATGTAGTAGCATTTCTAGTTGTTGGGCCAACTCCTCCTCCCTTCTCCTTAGTAACAGAATCTCAGTTTTGTTCATGTAATTCAACCTCTCCTCTGGAGCCACTGTGCTTCACCGAGCCAGTCACAGTCATCCTCATCCTCCTGGCCACAGGAGGATGAACAGATGGTTCATGTGGCCAATAAAAGAAGAGGAGAAGTCTGTTTCTGGAAAAAAAGTTCCCATGCTGCTACAAAGTGGCATATAGGAAGAGATCCGTCTTCTTCTTTTGCTAAAATTTGTTGCATCTGCATGTGACAGCAAGAACCTCAGCAGCCATTTTGTGACCATAAGGGATTCAGCCAAAGACAAAACCAATTTGCTGAGGGTTGCAGAGAAGAAAGATCAAAGCAACCCTAGTCTTTGAGGATGTCACTAAGTTACTGAAATAACCACCCTGAAACTGCCTCACTTCAGGAATCATTAAGTGAGAAAACAACCCACTTACTGTTTAAAACAGTTGAGCCAGGGTTTCCTGTTACTCATAGCTAAAGGCATCCTACTTGATACAAAATAACTGTTCAGTGAATGAAGGAAAGAATGGATGAAGACCTACGTATAGGGAGAATTACCAGCCTTAGCTGCATCATTCAGGTCTAAGTAAAGTCAGTGTTGTTGCAATCCCAAAGAAGAGTTGAGATTTACATTCCATTTCCCCTTAGTACACAGCATCTTCTCTCTTATTTCACAGCACACATCGTGTATTTAATTTCTCTGGCAACCAATAGGATACTTCCTGGTATCTTATCCTGTAAAGCTGCTCTTTGATTTGTTTGGACCATTTCTTTAAATGGCAACTTATATTCATAACGATGCCCAGGTCAGTGGGGGCTCCCAGTATACTGGAAAGAACATGGTCTTCATTAAGTGGCTCTGTGATCTTGGACATATCCCACAACCTCCTAAGCATTAATGTCCTTATCTATAAGACAGAATTAGTAATGCCCATCTTAGGAGCTGAGAGAGTTAAATGGGGAAGCATGCAGTGAATCATCTAAACCATGGCACAATGCCATTTCATCTACATCAAGACTGGTTTGAAGGTCAAGGGTAACTGTTGGTAACTGGCAGAATCACTTTTATTCTTCTACCCTTGCTTTCATGTATATATAAAAAAAGTAATAAATGTCCCTCTTTATGAGCAGTTTCATTTCCAACATCTAACATGTCTTTATTCCCCATCTACTTTCATCACATAGGACAGATGATTAAAAAGAAGATCAAGAGGCACCTCAGTGGCTTAGCTGGTTGAGCGTCCAACTCTTGACTTTTGTTCAGGTCCTGATCTCAGGGTCCTGGGATCGAGCTCCAGGCCAGGCTCTGCACTCAGTGGGGAGTCTGCTTGAGATTCTCTCTCTCTCCCTCTGCCCTCCCCCGCCACTAAAAATGAATAAGTAAATCTTAAAAATAAACAAATAAATAAATAAAAGATTGAATCACTATAATGTACATCTGAAATTAATAGATTATTGTATGTCAATTAAACTTCAAAAAAAAATGTTCTGGAAATAAATAGTGGGGATAGTGGCACAACATTGTGAATGTACTAAACAAAACTGAATTTTATACTTTAAAATAGTTAAAATAGTAAATTTTATGTGCTTTTTACCATAATAAAAAATAATGTAAAATTTTTATTGAAAAAAAAAAAGATCCCCAGTGGTTTCCTTTTAAATAATACAGGCCCCTTGGGGTCAGTCAGCTAACAAATGGGAGAGGATTTCTTGGCACACACATTGGTAGCTCCCCTCCCCACCCCACTGAGGCTGGGCCATCAGGTGTGAAGGACAGGGCGTGGGGACAGGGTGAGCAGAGAGCACTGGTCTCTGAATCCTTCGCCCTGCACCAGTAGGACAAGGACCAGTGCCTCCCTCCCCTTTCTCAAGCAAAAATATGAAAACTTAGAAGATTCTGGTCCATCCTGGATCACCACTTGAGGTGGGCTCCCTCTCCCCTGGGGTTGAGTGGGCGCCTTCCAGACCAGCGCCACGTGGATGGCCCTCGATGGTTTCCATCACGACATCACAGCATGTACTCAGGTTTTACTTAGGTAACTGTATTTTTTAATAAAGATTTTATTTGTTAATTTGTTAGAGGAGAGAGAGAGAAAGAGTACAAGCAGGGGGAGTGACAAGCAGAGGGAGAAGCAGGCTTCCTGCCGAGCAAGGAGCCTGATGCAAGACTCGATCTCAGGACCCGGGGATCAAGATGGGAGCCGAATGCAGGCACTCAACTGACTAAGCCTCCCAGGCATCCCTTAAGTAAATGTATTTTATTTTCTTTTATTATTTTTTTAAAGATTTTATTTATTTATTTGAGAGAGAGAGAGAGAGAATGAGTGAGAAGGGAATATGAGAGGGAGAGGTCAGATGGAGAAGCAGACTCTCCGCTGAGGAGGGAGCCTGATGTGGGACTCGATCCCGGGACTCCAGGATCATGACCTGAGCCAAAGGCAGTTGCCCAACAACTGAGCCACCCAGGCGCCCAGTAAATGTATTTTAAACAGAAATTTTCCATCAGCATTAACTGTCCCCTTCCAGCCCAAATCCCCTGTGAGCGACCAGAAAACAAGCACTCCTCCCTGGGACGGTAAGCCATGTGAAATCATCCTTGGGACTCCTAGTGGGGTCGGTGACGCGTTTTAGGAAACATGTCTTCTGTTGGGTGTCAGGGGTGTAACTTCAAATCCCCACACTTACTTGGTGTAAAACCATCACCTCCTGCCTCCTTGGTGAGGATACCGTTAGTCTCTGCTCAGACAATCAAACAGCCCCAGATGGAAGGTGGTCTAGAATCTGTACCGGCCATGCGAAGCACCTGTCATCTGCCTCCCGGTCTCCTCTTCTTCCCCCAGAAGTTGCCTCCAGCCCATCCCATGGAGCCTGGCATGGCCGACGACACCCCCTCCCCAAAGACACACGCATGCGTACGTTCATGCCTCACCACATCAAACACTTCCTTTATCACCATTACCAACCAGGATTCCCTCCAGAGTCACCAGAGGCAGACATGGTGGGCTTTCACCTTCATCGACTCATGGTAGATCCTCAACAAATACCAGTTAAATGAACAAACAAATGAACTGACATTCAATTGGGATTTTTTTTTTTTAATGTCCTGGATCATCTTTCTTTTTCATTTTAAGATTTTATAAAGGGGAAGAGGTGAGAAGAAACCTGGGAATAGGACAGCCAAGGTAAAATAATCGATTGCCTTCCGATGAGCTGTCACACCTTGTGGCTTATCAACAGGGCAGAGCCCTCCCCTGTGTCTTCAATGACAGCCAAACTAGGGGTGGGAGAGGGCTGGCTCCAGAGAGTGACGAATGAGTCTAATTGTTCATTTGTACTTCTCTACGTTGCAGGGATAACCGTAAGTGCATTCTGGGTGATAAACCTTTAAGACAGGCTACCGTTCTCTCCCGCCCATTAGCATGATTAATTGAAAGCTGATTTGATTTCTAGGCTTAAGCAACGAGGCAAACAAAAGAGGACAAAGAGGTTTTCAGAGGAGTATTTTGTCAACACAAAAGCCAACATAGCATGTGAGCCTCTTAATAATGGATTTGATTCAATCTCTGCTGACTGAACACAGGATACCTGCCAGGCCCTGAAGATCGAAAGAGGAATAAACACGGCGCTGACCTTGAGAAGCTCCATTAGGGAAGGGTTTCTCCTCCTTGGGATTAGTCACCTTTGGGGCAGGATCATTCTCGTGCTGGCGAGGGGTTCTCCTACGTGCATTATACAGCATCCCTGGCCTCCCCCGCTGGATGCCAGTAGTACTTTCCCCCAAGTTGGGATGACCAAATATACCATCAAATGTTCCCTGGGGGACAAAACTCCCCCATTCAGAGCTCCTGGTCTAGGAGGCATGTAAATCAATAACCCCAAGAAGTACCACCAGGTAAGAGGCCAGCACGGTTGCGAATGTGGACTGAGGAGCAATTTGTTCTCTGGGGGAGGGATGTTGCGGACCTCCGTGGATGTCCACATGTGAGGATATAAATGTGGCTCCGTCTGGGCCGCTGACACCCCCATCACCTCCACCCAGCACAAACTCTAAGGAGGAGGCTGTCTTGTAGAACTGAATAGGCCACTGTGATAAGCAGTCACATCTATGTTAGCAAAGACTCAGGAGTGTAAATTTACATATTTCCTTCTCTACTTGGCACTTGAGGCTCTGCCAACCTCAGCAGGAAACAAAATCTAACCGATAAGGTACCTCAGGAAAAAGAAAAAAGAGCTACCTCGCACGATGCCTTTCCCACCGGGCCCGCAGCGGAAGGCGTACATGCCGCCCCCTTCAGGAGACCCCTCAGGTCCTCCACAGGCCCAGTCCTCTGCGTACAGAATGTTCCTGATGCATAGATAGTTTGAGCCACATAAGAGGCCAGAATGTCTTTTGTACAGGAAAAACTTACCTATAAAAGAGGCACCTTGGTGACTGGAAGGAAATAAATCTAGAATTTTCTGTGGCTAGTCTAACAGAGCTTTAGGAATACGTCTTAGTAACTTAACTGTACATTAAAACTTGAGAAACATTCATCAGGAAGAGGGGGTGTAGAACACTAAGCCAAGCTTTCAGGTAAAGCCATAGAAAATCAGCCTGTGAACCCAACACATCAGGCTGATCAGAGGACCCGTCTGTCCTCTCCCACTTAATAGAAACATGCCCAGGGCCTTAGTAAACTCTCCTCCAACATGGGTGATGACCGACTGCTTGGTCACTATAGGTGATCCGTTGGACCAGGGCGGTGTGGTACCGGTCAAGGGAATAGAGCGAAGGGCCCTGCACCCCCGCCCCCAGCTGGGCTATCAGAAACACCAGCCCAGACAGTGCTCTGCGGGCTGCCTCCCCAGGCCCCGGCAGAATGGCAGCTCCTTTCAGCACAGAGATGAGTGTGCTGCTGATCCCCATCCAGGCTGGTTTCCCTGCCTGCCCTTCGCCCCCAGGCACTGGGCTGCAGCCCATTTACTGGGTGCCTGGGGCCCTGCCCCCTGCCCAGTGCTCAGGGGCAATCAACCAAGTGGGAGTTGGGGTGACACCTGCCGCATTTGCCTCGGCAGCAAGGGGCGGGGGTGAGGGTGCGGAACGCAGAGCTGCTTTCTCACTACTCTCTCACTGGTGAGATCTGGAAACAGCTGCACCCCATTCCCCGGGTCTCCAGGGAGAAAGCAGCCAGTCGATGAGTTTTCCAGATGGATGAGATGAGCAGTGCCTCCTGGAACGTGACCCCCCGGCACCAGCACTGGGGACCTCGGCTCCATGGAGGGGGGCAAGCCAAGCCCAACATGTCATCCCAGCGCCCCCTGCGGGCTCAGCGAACCCCAGAATGGGGGCCAGCTCTGGCAGCCCGCTGCAGCCCCTCCAATGAACCCCCTCTCTGGCAGCAACATAGTGAGTGAAGAAGGTCAAACCCAACTGCCTCAGGCTGAACTGCCTCTACTAAGAGCCCCTTGCTCGAGCACCTCTCAATCTGTAAAGTCCACGGTGGACAAAAGTGCTGACTGCACCTGGGAGCTCATTCACATGGAAAGCCTTAGAAAGACCAGCGAATTAACCTGTTACAGTCACTGGAAACAGTCAAGTGAGCAAAAATATGAAACTGACGTCTCGCCCCCAAGAAACAAAACACAACGTAATTCCATACTCAGAAGCACTTGGACATGGGGCCATTAACGTGGCCTCAGACAAGGTGGTCTCGCACCAGAGTGGCCCAGGGTCTCTCTCACCTTAGCGCTCTTTCATTCACATGCACTGAGGTTTAATTCACTTATAGTAAAATTCACCTGCTTCAGGTGTTACAGTTCTACGAGTTTGGAAAAAATATACAGTCATGGAACCCTCACAATCAAGATTTAGAATATGTCTGCCACCATCCCCGCCCCCCCGAATTCCTCATGCCACTTTCTAGTTAACCCCTCCCCTACCCACTTTTCTTCTCACAGTTTTACCTTTTCCAGAATGCCATGCAAATGGAATCACAGAGTGTATGCACTTCGGAGTCTGGCTTCCACCACTCAACGTGATGCCTTTTTATTGCCAAACAGTATTTCACTGTACAGACGGACCATGGTCTCTGTTTATCCACTTCACAGGTGAAGGGCACTTGAGATCGTTTTCACTTTCGGGCTACTGTGACCAGAGCTGCTATAGACATTTGCATAAAGTCTTTGTATGGGCACATGTTTCCATTTGTGTCAGTGCTACCTGGGAGTGGAGTCCCTGGGTCACATAGTAAGGTGATGTTCACCATTATAAGAAACTATCAAAGTATCTTCCAAAATGGCCACATCATTTTGCTTTCCCACCAACAGTGTGAGAGCTGGAATAACTCCATATCTTCATCGGTACCTTCATACTATACTGTTGGGATTTTGTGGTTTTCTGTTTTGTTGTTTGGGGGGATTTTTTTTTTTTTTTTTTTTTTTTTTTGGTGTATGTGTGTTTAAGCCATTCTGATTCATGTGTAATAGTATCTCATTGTGGTCTTAATTTGCATTTCCTTAATGACTAATGATACTGAGCGTCTCTTCATGGGCTTATTTGCCATCTCTCGTACCTCTTTTGCCATCTCATTTGTGTCTCTTACTTTGGTAAAGTGTCATTTCAAGAGGTTCTTTTGCCCATGTATTAAATTACTTTCTTGTTAAACATCTGTAAAAGTTCTACACATATTCTGGATACGAGTCCTTTATCAGATATGTGTTTTGAAAATATTTTCTCCTGGTTTGTGGCTTGTAGTTTCTAGGCAGTGGTTTTCACAGAGCAGATGTTTTTAATTTTGATAAAAATCCATTTTACCAACTTTTTCTTTCATAGTTTATGCTCTTTGTGTCCAAAGCAATCTTTGCTTTGCCCAAGGTCACAAAGATCTGGAGCTATGTTTTCTTCTATAAAGTTTTCAGTTTTAGGTTTTATTTTGGGCACCTGACCCATTTCTGTTCATAGTTGTACATGTTGTAAGGTAAGGGTTGAGGGATGGGGGTGTTTTTCTTTAAAGGGTGTTCAATTGTCCCAGTACCATTTATATCCTTTCTCCACTGAATTATCTTGGTGCTTCTGTTGAAAATCAATTGATCATAAATGTGTGGGTCTGCTTCTAGACTCTATTCTGTTCAACTGACCTATCCTTTCACCAGCACCAGACTGTCTTGGTTCCTATAGCTCTACAGTAAGTCTTGAAGTCAGGTAGTATAAGGCTTTCAACTCTCTCCAAATTGCTTTGGCTAATCCAGGTCTTTTGCCTTTACATATAAATTTTTTGATTAGCTTATCATTCTTTGAATTAGCTTATCATTATGCAAAATATTTACATGTATGTTTCTATGTTTAAATTGGGGTTTTGTCAAATCTCTGCAAAAATTTAAGTTGGGTAAGGGAGTGGTCATTCTTCAAAGATACCATAAAAGAAAGACTGATCGGTTCCTTCCAAACTCATCCACACGGAATGGCTTTGCCAAATGGCCTTGGCTCTAAGTGCTGGGTTGTGGAATCCACGTGTTCTGATGTGTGAGGGGGACAAGAATGCAGCCTGCCTCTCCAACCCGCTCCTTGAGATAGGAAGAAAAAGACACAAAGTTGGGGGCAGCCCTGAGCCCTAACAACAGAAAGGAGCATGGTTCCTTGGCAAATTTTTGAAAATGAGGCGACATCTTTTCCATCCAAGGGGCCGCTGGCAGAGTAGGAGTTCACGAATGTGGAAGAGAAGAGGGAAGTCAATTCTTCAGAGGAAAGAGCAAGAGCAAGGGGTAGAGCAGGCAGGAAGCTCAGAGCCGCAAAATCTGAGGACACAGGGCTGGAGATGAAGTCTGGGGTCAGAATTCTGCTACCTGAGCACGAGCACGGAGGCCCATGCAGCGGGAGGGACGTAATCAGGTCTGTATTTGAGAAAGATCGTCTTCCTGGCAGACGAAATATCCTCCCAGAGGTCATCCTGTGGGCGTGGCATCAGACATGTGACAAGCAGGTTTGACTGGGGAAATGGCCGAGAGCCTGGTCCAGAATGTCTTTGGAGAATGAGGCCACCAAATTAAAATCAGAAAGGGATTGAAGGGGATGGGAGAGGCACAGGAAGGTACATTCACATACATACCCTCACACCCCTGGGCCCTGAAAAGCATCTTCCACTCTCCAGGCACATCCACAGCCCCAGGCAAAGCTCTGCTGTCAGAGGCCAACGACATACCTGCAGCGTTGGAGAAGCTCACCGAGTCAGATCATGTAATTCAGACTCCCTGCGAGGGCTCAGATTCTGCTCTTCAGGGGCAATATTGTGTTAAGGTTATCTTAAAAATGCAAGCTTCCAAAAGATGGCTTTGCTTTTAAGATTATGCCATTAGGGTTGAATAAATTTCTTGGCAACCCTGTGTATAAATCTGGTCAGGGCCTCACTGTGAAGTCTGAAAAAGGGAACAGATGGAAGAGTCGGCCAGAAAACCCCAGTGACAGAAACGGCTATTCCCTGGAAGGGGGGAAAAAAAAGGGCAGAAAGGCATCTTTGTTTATTTTTACAAAATTTGGAGAACAACAGTGTCCCCCAGCTGTCTCCACAAGATCAAGCGAGCTCCAAATGGGAGTTGCTAGGTATTTGCCAACACTTGAAATCCAAGTCCAATAGGCCCGATGGCCCTGTTTCTTGTCTTTCCCTCCCTTTGTATTTCAAGATGACAATTTCATTTGTTCATTGATGCAGCCTGTCCATTCAATAAGCATTCTGATTCATCTATGAACTTCAAACTCCACTTCTAATCTAAATCAGAACACAAAAGTACATGACCCCTTCACTTCTTGCTAGGCCCTCTGGCTCGAAGGCAGTCTCAGGATGACATTTAATCATGGGGTCTGCATTTTCCACGTAAGGCCATGCCCTCCAAAGTCCCACTCAGGGATCGTCCAACTGCCAACTCATCCACCTCTCTGGGGCAGATCACACACAAGCTCCCCAATCCTCTCTTCCCCTCGCCAGCCCTCAGGGAACACCAAAGCCTCTTGGGGGGTGGGTACCTATAACTCCAAAATTAGGGTTAGGGCACAGGCCTGGGACAGGGTACCAAATGTGGCCTTTGTTAGGGCCTATAAGAAACGATTAAAAAAAAAGTCAGTTGTGGGAAAGACACATCTTAAGTCTTCATCTAAAAGTCAAACCTCTGTGAACTTCCATTTAACTGTAACAGAGCCAAGTGGAAAATTTGCTTCCCTCCTTATTTATTGAAGAAAGATGGGGAACAGAAACAAAAAAGAAAATAATCCTGTCGGGGGCTAGTTTGCCGCTCTCCCACCCTGCTTCCATGGGCTGTTTTTAGAAACACGGACGCAGGTGCCGTGTGCAAACCTGCCATGCTCTTGGCTTGCGTGACCTCTCTGCTGTCCCAGAGAAGCAAGAGCCAAAGGTAGGATGACCGCTACTGAGCCACTTTGCCTCTTCCCTGGGGGCTCCCACCAGGAGGGAGCAGACTCCTCCAGGCTGCTGCATGGTGACAGACAGGAAGAACGTCTAAACTCTCTTTCAAACTTATAGAAAAAGAAAAAAACAAAACACCCACACAGTGGGGAACAATTTCCCCACTGTGTGGGTGGTGGGGCCCCAAGAGCTGTTATCTGCAAAGGGCACTTCTGGGGGTTACCCAGCTGTCACCACTGTGTGGATTCCACTCGAAAACCTCAAGCTGAGCCGTGGGGGAATGAACATCAAGAGACAATTTTTCCACTCCATGAAAATGACTTGACTTTACAGAAATAAATTAAGACACCATGATAATAAATGAAACGTGTGCAGGACCTGCTGTCAGATGCACAGTCGGTCACGGCCGATGCTCTTCCTCACTTGGCACGTCTATACCATCAGAGTATGACTTTGTCATTCTCCACTTCCTGACCCCGCAGCGCCTGATGCCACATGATGTCACACACACACACACACACACACACACACACACACACACGCTCCCATACCACACAACCAGGTCTGGCATTACTGGTCTAGCAGGAGTTAGAGGCTGAAGCAGCAAGTCTGAGGGCAGGGGTGGGAGTGGCTGGGGTGAACCTGTGTTAGTATGGGAGTCGGTGGGGGAAGGATGTTCTAACTCCGTTCATCGTAACAAGGGGGATTTGATGGCTGGAGCAAAAATGCAGGTGTATAAAAACAAAACCAGGCATCCTTTGGGCCTTAAGTCCCTTTTTTGCCATGCAAGGGCTCCCCTGTTCCAGGCTACTCTGCCCCATGTGTCTATGGCAGCCTGAGAGGCACAGCCTGCCCACTGAGTTTGTAGGATTTAGTGATTTCTCTCCTCCTCTGCATACTCATGTCCTTTAAGTCCCTCCAACCCACCCCTAAGTGGGCCCATCCTCCCAATGCTGCCGTCTGGAGCCACGTTCACCTCCTCCCTTCCCTTTGTCCCACCTCCATCTACTATAGGAATCTCGCACCCTTGTTTTAGGCCTTGGCCCTCCTGTTAGAATTTGATAAATGGGCCTGGTGATTAGAACCTCAAGTCCCAAACCTTACTTCCAAACGTATCCTTACCCCCACGATGAAGACCTTGGAAACCCTCGATTCCAGCATCTGGGTTCTGGGTAGACGTGACAATAGAAATGAAAACCATTTCTCAATAGCAACTGTGAACCTTTGAAGGGGACCCAGAACTACCTACACGTAGGACACAACCCATTTTGAAAAGTAATCAACAGAAGAACAGTTTAGCGATTCCTCAAAAACCTAAAAATACAATTACCATATGATGCAGCAATTCCACTTCTGGGTATATACCCAAAAGAATTGAAAGCAAGGTTTCAAAGAGATTTTTATTTTTTTTAAAGATTATTTATTTATTTGAGAGAGAGAGAGAGCGCGCACAGAAGGAGAGGGAGAGGGAGAAGCAGACTCCCTCTGAGCAGTGAGACCAACAAGGGACTTGATGCCAGGACCCTGGGATCATGACCTGAGCCGAAGGTAGATGCTTAACCAGCTGAGTCACCCAATTGCCCCTCAAAGAGATTTTTATATGTTCATGTTCATAGCAGCATTGTTAACAATAGCCAAAGGCAGCAACAACCTAAATGTCTATTGACAGATGAAAGGATAAACAAAAAGTGATATTTCTATTTACATATCTACATAGATATATAGATACACACACACACACACAATGGGGTATTATTCAGTCTTAAGAAGGAAAGAAATCTGACACACGCTACGACATGGGTAAATCCTGAGGATATTATGCTAAGTGAAAGAAGCCAGCCACAAAAAGACAAATGGGGCACCTGAGTGGCTCAGTGGGCTAAAGCCTCTGCTTTCGGCTCAGGTCGTGATCTCAGGGTCCTGGGATCGAGCCCCACATCGGGCTCTCTGCTCAGTGGGGAGCCTGCTTCTCCCTCTCTCTCTGCCTGCCTCTCGCCCACTTGTGATCTCTCTCTGTCAAATAAATAAAATCTTAAAAAAAAAAAGACAAATACTATATGATTCCACTTATCTGAGGATCCTATAGTAGTCAAATTCAGAGACAGAAAGTAGAATGGGGGTTATCAAGAGCTGGAGCAGGGTGGGGACAGTTAGTGTTCAATGAGTACAGAGTTTCATTTTGGGAAGACAAAAAAGTTCTAGAGATAGATGCGGTGATAGTTGCACAAGAATGTGAATGTACTTAATATCACCAAACTGTTTACTTTTTAACCTTTTTTAAAGGTAAAAATAACAAATTTTATGTGAGGTATATTTTGCCAAAAAAAAAAAAAAAGTGATCAACAGAAAGATTTAAGCTTCAATTAATCTAAATAAACTAGTAGGATTTTTTTTAAAGAAGAGACACAACGAGGGGCGCCTGGGTGGCTCAGTCGGTTAAGCGCCTGCCTTTGGCTTGGGTCATGATCCAGAGTCTTGGGATCGCGTCCCGCATTGAGCTCCTTGCTCAGCAGGGAACCTGCTTCTCCCTCTGCCTGCCGCTCCCCTGCTCATGCTCTCTCTCCCTTTCTCTCTGTCAAATAAATAAATAAATAAATAAATCTTAAAAAAAAAAAAGAAGAAGAAGAGATACAACCAGAAACCCACACCCTTCATCTTCTTCCTTCTCCCTGAGGACAGAGATGGGTGACAGGGCCAGGCAGCAGGAGGGACAGAAGGGTCTCCGCCAACCCAGTGAGGCATCGGTAGCCGTACAGAATGATGCCAGGCGCCTGCCCTGGCTGAGGGAGGGGCGAGCAGGAACCCCTCCACAACATGGGCCTGAACCCCATATAAGCACAGGGGCAAAGGCCCCATCCAGCCTTCCGACGGGTCTACCCTACTCTGCTGTCTTACCCGATTCCCTGACTCGAAAAGGCTGATTAGCAAAAGTCCCTTAGCCTCACCAAGTATTAAAAAGAAAGCTCTCTTCTCAAGCTCCATAGAGACCCTGAGTTTCTGCACCAGTTAGAACCCTCCACAGAGCCACAGAGTAACCCCACCATTGCCGGAATAAGCCGCGACTGTTCTCCGAACTAGAGCAAGACCTTAGCTTTCTTAGGGAAGAGGCATCTTCAGCTCTCGTGCGCAAACAGGAAGCTACTTTTCTTGAGAAGGGGGACTTGGATATGAGGAAAGTCCCACCCAAAAGGAAAAGAATGGAAAGGGCAGTCTGCCCTGCCCTCCCCACACCCCCACTCAGTATGCAGCACACATGAGGGTCCAGGACCCATTGTCCACACCAGGTTTCCCAAGGGCAGAGCCGCTGCAGATCCTGTCAGCCCAGCAGCCTGGCCATGCTGACAAGGGGACAGGTGCGTCTGCAGGAACTCTGCCTGGCCGTGCCTAGCACCAGGCTCACCTGCAATCTCGAAACATCAAAGTAATCTGGGCTTCTCTGCAGCAGCATTCTCCCAAGAGTAGCCAGGAATCTCCAGCGTGAGCGCTTTTCTTCCCAGACGCTCATTCCCAGTTCCGAGTGCATCTCATCTCGCCCTGCCTTCTTCCTGCTCTACCCCTACACAGGGCACCAATAGCTTTTCGAGGCCTCTCACCTACTTTGTGGCTCAAGTCGCAGCTGAATGTAAACGAGTACATGCAACCAGTTGCGAGCGTTTCTGGAAGGCAACCTCCTCTGAGGTAACTACGGGTCGTTTATGGAGAGCTGGCCAGATGTCCCAAGTTGACCGGTGGGCGGCACTTAGGGGAGGCAGTGAGCACGTTGTGTAAGGACAGGAGGGACATTGCTTGTTGCCCCTCCATGGAGAAGGGATCTTTAACTAATTCATCATCTTAATACACTTGGATGAATATTAGTACAAGAAACCAGTGTTTTTCATAAACATGGCGCACTTGAGAAAAGGGCAGGAGTCATGAAGCAAGACAAAAAACAGAGCTTTTAGCCATTCTCAGATGTGTATGTAAGACAAGACGGGGGCCCCCATGGAGGGGCCAGGGGCTTCACTAACAAACCTTCACCTCGCTTTCTGTTTGCCTGGTCTTCGCCTCTCACCTAGGACACCTCTGATTCTGTTCTTACCCCAGACGGAATCCATGACCCAGGAATCGATTGTGTCCCTGCCCTTATAGGAGTACATTTTTTTGTTTTAAGAGAAATGCACTACCTACCACCACTTTTACGTAGAAACCCTATTCCTCCAAATAGCCAGTAACCGTCACCATTCAAGCAACTAGAACAATTCTAATTGCTGTGAACTAATACCATGGGTACAGCAGCTTCCACAATAAAGCTCAAAAACCCACAGACTGGAGCAAATCAAAAGCTATAAACCAGTAAAGTGAGGCCTTAAGAGAAAAAAAAATTAACTTTACCTGTGGCTGTAGCGAATGGCTATCGTCAACCCAAGCTGTAATTAAAAAGAGGGAAAAAAATAGATATTGAGTAATATTAAGAGTATGCTGAATTCACAAGAAAATTAACTTATTATGGTACATTATTTTTTAAACATTTCCTAAAATCTCCTACTGCTTATGCTTCATAAATAATACCTTTTAATGATAGATCTTTAGTTTCAGCATAGTTCTTTAAGGATACTCATATTATGAAAGGGTCTTAGAGACACCTAAAATACTGCATTGTGTCTTTCAAATTAGATGGGTCTCTCCCATCTGGGAGATCGTCCATAATAGAGCTTTGTGGGTTTTGTGGGGGGTTTTTTGCATTTTGGCTTTTTTCCTTTACATTTTTTATTTAATTTTTTTATTTTTATTGAGGTATAATTGACAAATTGTATATATTTAAAGTATACAATGTGATTTGATTTACATATGCAGTGTGAAATTATTACCCTATGTTATGACATTAATTAACACATCAGCACATAGTTACCTTTTTTCTTTTTTTTTTGGTGAGACCACTTAAGATCTACTCTTTTAGCGAATTTCAAGTATACAATATAGTATTGTGAACTACAGCCACCATGCTGGGCATTAAATCTCCAGAGTTTATTCATCTTACAACTCAAAGTTTATACCCTCTGACCAACACCTCCCCGTTCCTCCCATCCCCAGCCCCTGGCAACCACCATTCTACTCCCTGTTTGTACGAGCAAAACAGGGCTCTTTCAGCTCTGAGACAAAGCCGTGAAAGGATGGGATTCAGTGTGTGGCCGATTCTGAGGTTTCCCGAACCCAGGTCCTGGGAGGACTTCTTTCCCTAACCCCCTACCCCAAGAGTGCCGAGCAGAGCGCAGGCCATGGGGTGGAAGGACCGACCACCTGGGCCAGAGTCTTGTTAGGGGGATCTGTACAACCTTCACACTGATTTCATGAGCTCAAGGCTAGCAAATTGCACCTCTGAGGACAGCAAAGAGCTTGAGCCTTCAGTGCATGCGCGACATCAAGAGAAAGTATGTACTATAGCTGGACGCAGTGACAGGTGGAGACCAAGGTGACACCTTGATTTCCTTTTTACTCTGTGGGGGTGTCATGGAAAGCTCTCAAGCATCAGCTGGGATCAAATCACATCGCATGGACCTCAGCTAGTTCGTGCAAGGTCAGTAGCCAGTTCCAGAAGAGTCAGGCCACAAGAGTTCAACTGCTAACCGTATGGGCATCAGGTTATTTAAATTCTCAGAGCCTCAGTGTTTACAACCATATAATGGGCAAATAATTATTTTCTCATGTAAGAATTAAGCAATTTTTCTATCTTGGTGTTCATACCTGTGTGTATGCACACGTGTGCATACTGCCTATAGAAAGGAAAAAGTCTATAAATAGTAACTACCACTACTACATACACATATATGGGCAATGTATGTGTATTACCTATGAAAATATTTCATTTTCCAAAAATTTTTGAAAAGATTTTATTTATTTACTTCTTTTAAGAGAGAGAGACAGAGACAGAGAGTGAGTACAAGTCAGAGGGGGAGAGGAGGAGAGGGACAGAGGGAAAGGGAGAGAGAGAATCCCAAGCAGACTCCCTACTGAGCAGAGTCCGATGCAAAGCTTGATCCCACAACCCCCAAGATCATGACCGGAGCTGAAATCAAGAGTTGGGTGCTTAACCCACTGAGCCACCCAGGCAGCCCTTCATTTTCCAAAAAATGCAATTTTTAGTTAGTGCTCAGAACTTAGAAAGTATTTCATCATGTAAAAATGATGATCTGCTTCAACCATGCCTATATAAGTCTCATCAACCCACTTGTGGCTGATCTAGGGCGCTACGAGTTTAAGGAACTCACAGCGGTTAAAAATCCAAGCACCATCCAGGCCAACGTCTACCTCAGTTGAACCTTCACATCCCCAAACACGCCACTGGCAGTTCCCCTGATGTCAGCCCCAGTGGCAGTGGGGGCAGGCGTGGTCACTTCCAGGGGGCTGTTCTGGACCCCGGATGACACAAGGGTCCCTGGGCAGTGGGAGGGTGGAGGGGGTGAAGAGGCAAGGGGAGGGAGAGTTAAGAGAAGTAAAACCATTGGGATGAATATATTATATGTCAACTACATTTCAATTAATTTTTTTTTTTTTGAAGAAAGAAAGCCCAACACCTTGGTCTAGTTTGACACACTGCAGAATCTTCCAGCTACTGCTTGAACAGCTCAGTTCCAGAATCATTCGGCTGGGTGTTACCTCCACGCACATCCCAAATGCAGACCCGACCGCGGTGAGCCAGGACTCAGGGAGGATAGGCTTAATTTTACCAAAAGGTGATCCAGAAGTGAAGGCATGAAATACATGACATCAAGGCGACCTCCGAATGTATTCAATGATCTGTCAGCTGAACCAGGAGTCCCTTTTTTTGAGATTCAAGCAAACAGAAAAGGAAGATGCCTCAGGGACAATCAAGAATTTAAAGAAAAAAAAAAAAAAAAAGAATTTAAAGAACAAGGAGGAAATTATTTAGGGAAGGAAATAAAAACAGAAACTGCTGCCAAAAGGTCGGGATGAGCAATTTACGATTTCACGTGCCACGTAACTTTACATTTCCTGGAGTCACAAAGTTCTGGCTTCCCGTGAGGCTAATTATAAGATAATTTTGCCAACCAAATATTTTGATAAGCTTTAGAGTACTGCTTAATTGGTGGCTTTTCCGCAGTTGAAAGATACGCCTTTGCTGGAGTAGGGAGAGAAAATGGGCGTGGGAGGGCCAAAAATAAGAAAAAAGCAGAGGAAGTCTTTTGGACGGTAGCTGTGCCGGTTACAAGAGGCGAGGTGAGAAATCCTTCACAGAGATGAATTTCAGGGAAGCACTTGCATTTGCCTTTTCCTGGCTTCTGAACCAAGTATGTTTTGTTGTCATTTTAAAAGGGACGTCTCTATGAAGGAAAAAAGTGCGAATCAGGGTATCACATCCCGAGGGGTTCTGTGTGAACAGGCCAGGTAACAACATGCTAGGGAACTAGATGATTCGAACCCACACAAAGGGCCCGGAGCTACGTGGGAACCGACTCGTGTGGTGGATGGGAACAGGGCATTGCACCGTCATTCTGGAAACAGGGAACACACTGGATCCAATGTGGCAGCTCTGACAAGACACCAGGAATGGTGGAGAAAAGCCCTCGTGGGCCTTGCGCTGAAATCCCAGGTTAGAACAGAGGTAAGGAGACTCTTTATGTCTCTTCCTTCTCCTCTTCCATATTATCCGGCCCCAGAGAAGGCAGGGGCCGTGGAAAATTCTCTGAGGTTTCTGTACCATAGCAGATACAAACCAAAGGCAACTGTGTAATCTGCTGAGAGATGGGCCAGAGATAACCATGTCCTGGCATTAGGAACCTAGCTAGGCAGGCCTCTCTGAGCGCTCGCCCTTGCTAAGAAGCACCAGCAGCTTGGAAATGCTTTAAACCAGTGTTGCTCCTGCCTGTGTCGGCACAGACATGCGTGCAACCATGTGCCTGCGCACACTTTACAACCAATTCACACGTGCATAGGCACACAGATGCACACACGTCTGTGCCCTGAGACCCAACTCACCCACATGTGCAAGCATACTTTTGCACTCATGCATATCTGCACTCACACGTGCATGCACATGTACACCACTGGCGTGGGCACACGTCCCAACAAGCATACGTGTTCATATGTGCTCACGTGCGTGTGCATGCTCACACAGTACTCAGATGCAGACATACACAGGCACTGGCACAAACGCGCACACACACACACACACACACACACACACACACTCATACAGACAGGCCCACATGCACCGACCCATGTCACAGAGACTCTTCAGCATTCAGAGAGGGCCCCAGAGCCCCCCAAGACAAAGGGAGGCCTCAGACAATTGACCCTTTTGTTGCTGGTCTCAGCAGGAACCCAGAGGAGCGGGAGGAGGGAGGCTGAGGGGTTGGCCCCCTGACCCCAGCCCAGCCAGGGCTGAGGCCCGGGGACATGGAGGTCAGCTGGAGTTTTGTGCTGCTGCCCTCCCTGGAGAACAACCCCCTGGGACATACTGTAAGTCTTGCCAGAATGCACTCCATAAACTCCCACTCAGAGTCCTTCTTTTTAGATTTACACAATTTGTTAATAACAAAATTAAATCACATTTTAATGGCAAGGAAAGAGTAATTGAACGTTTTTCAAAATCTCCACCAGCTACAAAAACCTTTTTCCCTGCTGCTTCAGCCTAAAAATGCTCCTTTTTTGGAACAGCTGACTGAGGCAGCTGTTTTGTATCAAGTCCGAGGGTTTTCTATATGACCCAGGGAGCTCAGACAACAGGCAGACCTTGCTGCATTAAAGAGTAATCCGAGAATAATTTGCCATAAAACCCCCCAAAGTGCACCAGCTGTAGCCGGATACGCCCTATAAAGCACCACGAAGACTGCATGGATCTTGTAAAATAATCATAATAATTTTAGAAAACACATTTTTAAAACAACTTGAAAATTTTTTTTTAAGGAAAGAAAATGAGTGACACTGTCTTAGGGCACTTCCCTTCTGTGGGTTCTCCTCCCTGTCCACAGGCTGTCACTAAGCATCTCTTCCTCATGCGCACATAACCAGGGGGCCTGAGTTGTTGGGAACCCCCTCCTTACAGGTCCACTGTGCTGCGTGTTTATGATGTGCTATCACACTCGCGGGGCAGCTGGGGGGCTGGTGAGAAGGAAGAGTCCATTAAATGCCGGCCCCAAAGTGTGAGTGGTGTGAGCCCCGCTGGTCAGTGGTGATGCTCCAAGTCTTGGTCCAGAACCTTCTAGACTGGGGTGATGTGCTGGTAGGAGCTACGACCAAGAGCCATGCCCTTTCACAGGGTCAGCTACCAACCAGCCACAACCCCGATACGAGCACTTCCGATTCCTCATAAAAATCTGGAAACCAAGGCCTTTAGTATGAAAACGCCCACGTTTTAAACGGATTTGAATATTTTTCAAATAGTGCAAGCCAAACAAAACATATCAGTGGGATTTGGCCGGGGGGCCATCAGTCTGCAACCTCACTTTACACCTTTCCACACAGTCAAGCCTCTCTTTGCATTCTCGGATCTTCGAGTCTGAATTAATTAGCTCGTGACAAATCTCAAAAGAGCTTTCATGTTATTCGTGGGTCTTCTTTCCTTTTCCTGTAATTATGTGAAGCTTTTTCTTTAGTTTACTTCTTTTTAAGTTTCATGGGTCCAAAGGGTCCATCACAAAATAAACTCAAAAAGAAAAGCTTGTTGCTTATCTTCCTCCTGCAGTTTCCAACTATTCCTTCCCCTTTTACGGGAAATATGGAAAAGGAACCTGAAGGGGAGAAGAGGCAGGGGTGTGGGCGGAATCCCACACAAACAGTGACACCAGGAAGGCAGCACAGGGAGAAAGTAATCCACCAAACGGTTCCTTAACCCCTTCCCCGCTGTCTTTCCAGCACTGTTCTCTCCCGGTAATAACCAGGACCCCCTGGTTCCCCTCATAAGCACCCTCCAGGACCACTCTTTCCGCAGGCATCACCCTAGATCTTTCTGGCCTCCCGTGCCTGACTCTCAAACCCCTGCCACAACTCACTAGTCCTTAGCCTTGGCATCTGTCCGGGCTTTTTTAGGCACTTGCTACTTCCTCTGAAAAATTAACTGCGCTGAGCAGATGCTTATGGTCAGCAACGATGAGCTTTGTGGTCAAGTTCCCTGACTTTTCCTCAATGTAAAATGGCGTTGTTTTAGACAGATTCACTTAGACCTCAGAGATGAGGACCAGCAAGGATCCTCGTCTCCCAGGAACTTGTGAGAATTGCAGATTCTTCAGCCCTAATTCTACTGAATCAGAAACTCCGGGATGTTTTAGCCATTCCTCCAGGGGTAGGGTTTAGAAGCGCTGAATGAGATGATGTATGGAAAGAACATAGCAATATGCTTGGCGTAGATGACCCTTATTACCTGCCATGATGGTGATGATGAAGTTATAGCACACAGTAAAGCTAATTTCACTTTACATGCTCTTAATGTCCTTTCAGTATACTACACTCAGCTTCAGGGACTGTCATCACTGAGAGTTCAGGCAGGCTCATGGGCTGGCCCGAGGTCATATTTTGGGAAATGAGGCCTCCTGGTGCTCCTGGGTGATCACCCACTCATCACGGAGAGGTGTGTGCAGCCTGCTGAGACCCACTGTTGGCTGCTGACCTGCAAAGACGTGGTAAGCCTCAAGAGGCTGCAGCCCTCCCCTTCCTTTGCCATTCCTCTTGAAAGAGGGAGAGAACGGTTAGAAAGGCAGGAGGAAGAAAAGCAGCAACATATTTTTCATTACTGAGTTTATTTGGTGATGTTATCCTTCGTTGGTGCCTTAAAATTAAAAAAAAAAAATCAAAAACATCAAGAAAAAGACACACTAACGGTTAGGAAAAAGCAAGGGATATGCATAATGCGTAGGATCTTTTCAGATTTGTGAGAAACCTAGCAATTCAAATCTGAAACTTTCAAAACCTGATGTAAAAGATAAGTTGCTAAATCAATGGAAATTAACATTGAACGAACATTGAAATGTAGGCAGCGGTTGTTTAACCAACCTAAGAAAACAGGTTGTTTTTAAGACTCTGAGCCCCACATGACTAAAAAGGTAAGACCAACGATGGTGCTTGTCCTCACTGCTGTCCCCAAGAACTTGAACCAGACACTATCTTTTTGGACTAAACGTCTTGCTTAAAAAACAAGTAGACGGGTTTTCACAAGGACTTGCGTTGGCCCCTAGTTCACCCAAAATGAAAACATTTGTCAATCTTGATTTGCTGCCCCCCAGTTAGAGCACCGTGGAGGCATTCTGCTAGGCATTTTCCAGGGACTGAGCCCCAGGAGCTGTGGGGCTCTGGCAAGTGAAAGAGCCCCCTGCTCTCTGCCTCAGTGCCCTCCTCTGCAGAGGAAACAGTAACTGTAGTCCCCAGGAGACACAGGGGAGGAGGCTCTCAGGGCATGGCAATGGTGAGGGCTTCAGGAGGCTGGCTATTGTCTTTGCCGTTGTCATGAAGCAGCCATGGTCTATGTCACAGCACCGTGGGTGTGCAGTAGGGCCTCGCTCCTCTTTGTGTAGTTCTCTGATGCTTACGGTTTATTCACGAATGCATTTTTTAGGTTTTAGGTTTCAAACAAAATAATTGTGGATTTTGGGTTTTTTGCTTCTCTTTCGATAGGAACGGGTGGGTATTCGATAATATCATAAACTACACCCTCTTATCCTAGAAAGCCTAACTTCAATGTAAAAGAGATCAGCACGACAATGGACTTGGATTCTAGGTGCAGCATACATCCCAGAATACCTAACCCAGGAAACACTGCAACTCTCAGTGGCAAATACTACTTAAGTGAAAACTTGATTACTAAGTCAAACAGTCCTGCAGGAGAGGAGGAGGAGGCTGAAGAGAAGAAAAGGAAATGTGCGAAAGGGAAAAAATAGGTGACGCCCTCAGATGCAGACAATAACAAAAATATTTGAGGGCATTTCTAAAGTGGATTTGGGGCTATTAAATACAAGAAAATGAAAGGCTGTTCATAGCCTATCACAGCAGCTTAGAGACCCCACCACGGCTTGTGCACCCACTCTGACCCCCCTCCAGGTCCCCGTGAAGGTCAAGAGTAAAACTCCCAGGAAAGGATATCTCTTCTTAATGTACAATACAAAAATAATTTTAAGAAGCTTGTTTCAGAGAAAAAAAAAAACACTTTCCTCCTAGTTTTTACCCACTTTCTCCTCCAATCTTTGTTTAAAAAAATATATTAAACAGAACACATAAACAGACAAACAAAAATCCCTCTGCCCAGGCTTATCAGATATAGGCTAAAATAAGGCATTCCATGAAATATGTCAGCAGCTATTAAAAACAGTATGGTAGATCATTACTGAAGAAGCAATATATTTCTTAAATTAAACTTTTTAGTATGAGATAACTGTTGAGTCACATGCAGGCTTTAGAAATTACATAAAGAGGGCGCCTGGGTGGCTCAGTTGGTTGAGCAACTGCCTTCGGCTCAGGTCATGATCCCGGAGTCCTGGGATCGAGTCCCACATCGGGCTCCCAGCTCCATGGGGAGTCTGCTTCTCACTCTGACCTTCTCCCTTCTCATGCTCTCTCTCACTCTCAATCTTTCCTAATAAATAAATAAATAAAATCTTAAAAAAAAAAAAAAGAAATTACATAAAGAAGCAGTATAGAGAGTTCCCAAGTATCCTTTACCCAGTTTTCTCCAATGGTAGCATCTCACACAACTACACTACAATATCACAATGTGTGTACTGACATCAGTACAATCCAGTTACAGAACATTTCTGTCCCCATAAGGATCTCTTGTATTGCCCTTATAAGTGCACCCACTTCGCTCCCACAACTCCTCACTGTTTAGCCCGGGGCAATCATCAATCTGTTCTCCATTCCTGTAATTGGTCATTTCCAGAATGGACTCATACAATAGTAACCCTTTGGGATTAGATCTTTTCATTCAGCATAATTCTGTGAAGATTCACCCAGGTGGTTACATGTACCAATAGCTCATGGCTTTTGATTGTTGAGTAGTATTCCGTGGTATGGATATACCACAGTTATGAACCTTTGAAGGACATATGGGTTATTTCCATTTGGGGGCTATTATAAATAAAGCTGCTATAGACGCTGGTGTGCAGGAATTTGCATGAATATAAGTTTTCATTTCTGTACGATAAATGCCATATAATTTCTATACATGTTTTGTTAGATTTATTCCTAAGCATTTCTTTTTTTTTTAAGCAATTATAGATGGTATTTTTTCAATGTTCACATATTTATTGTTAATACATAGAAATGTAATTGATATTTGTATGTTATCTTATATCCTGCAACATTGTTAAATTCATTTATTAGTTCCGGGCGTTGGGGTGTGTGTGTGTGTGTTTAACAGGCTCCATGGGCTTTCTATGTAGACCATCATGTCATCTGCAAATAGAGTCAGTTTTACTTCTTTCATTCTTATCTATATACCTTTTTCTGCCTTTGCAGTGAGAGCAGACATCCTTGCCTTGTTCCCAAGTTCATGGGGAAAGCATTTAGTTTTGAATATTAAGTATAACGGTAGTGACAGTTTCTTTTTTAGTTGCTTTTCATCAAGTTGAAGAAGTTCCTTTCTATTCTTATTTTTCTGAGAGTTTTTATCATGAATGGGTGTTGAATTTTGCCAAATACTCCTTTAAAAACATTTCTCTTCCTTTTGACTACCCTATACCTTCTCCTCTGTCTAGTTTTTATCAAACAAAACAAAACACCCACAAAACAAAGTAAAAAAAAAAAAAAAAAGGTCTTCTGCCCAGGTATATAGAACATAGGTTAAGATGAGGCTTTCCATAAAACATGAGCACAGCTGTTAAAAAGAGTGCAGTAGATTCACTGCCGAAAGGGACACAACATATTTTTAAGCAAAAAGACAAAACAAAACAAAAATAAATCAATTGAAGATACAATGTAGATGTGTATAATATTTGTTAAGGTGCTATTATATATTAGATGATTATTTATATTAGGAAAGAAGTCTGGAAGACTACCAAATTATTGCGTGGGAAGGGATGGGGTAGAAAAGGACCTTCACTCTTTTATACCCTTGTTTATTGTGTAATTTGAATGTTCTAACATAAGCCAGTAGTGAATGGTGAGTTTCAAAAATATCTAATAAAGAAAAAACATGGGAAAAAATCGCATTGCAAAATACTATGAACCACGTGCAATTCTGCACACCCAAATGCAATTTTTATCTTAAGATGCTGTCTGGGTCAGCCTAAAATATGAATGTCGCGGCAGATAGATATATTCACACTGGATAAAAAGGACAAAAATTCAAAACAAAGACTCAAGAAAGGAGGTAAAAGAGAGGTGCCTGGGTGGCTCATTCTGTTAAGCGTCCAATTTTTTATTTCAGCTCAGGTCATGATCTCAGGGTTGTGAGATCGAGCCCAGCGTCTGGGTCCACACTGGACATGGAGTCTGCTTGAGATCCTCTCTCTGCCCCTTCCCTACTCTCCCCCATCTCTAAAAGAAAAACAGAGAAAGACAGAGAGAGAGAGAGAGAGAGGAAGAAAATAGGTAAAAGAACAAGGAAATAGGTAAATAGTAGGTAAAAGAAAAGAAATGCTTAGGAATAAATCTAACAAAACATGTATAGAAATTAAATGGCATTTATCTTACAGAAATGAAAACTTATATTCATTTATCTCTTGGAAATAAGCCTGTCACCCTCACCACAAACAAATTCCCACAAAAGTTCCACGTCATGATTTCAATTTTTAGGTCAGTGTAATCTAAAGGTGGTAACTTCAGACTTTGATGTCAGAGCAGTGAATTTGTCTAAAATCATGGATGTGAGAGAAGCAATGACCAATGTTCCTGCACACACACACCTAGCAGAGTGGGATAAAGACATTCTTCCCCTGCCTCCGACCAGGTTCACGGAAGGACACAACCAGACGAAGAGAGCCCTGCTGAAGTGTGATCACGTGGTCAGAGAAGAAATGGAGCAGAAGACACAAGAGCAAAAACACCCTCACTAGTTTATAGACACTGCTATGACCCATCATTGCCTCACCAGGAGACAGAAGAAACATTCTCAGTTTTCTCAATATTTCCAGGACAATTCTCCAGGGTATCTTCTCTTCCTTTGAAGAGGAAGAGCAAACTTCCCAAGGAGTAACCAGGTCCAAGTGACACGGCTAAGGGGAGACCAACACATCCCATAGCTATCAGTGAAGTGTGAGACCAGTGCTAACTGTCACCTTGACCCAACAAACACCCCCAAACACAAACCCACCACTCGAAGTGAGTGCTAGTTAGACTGTAATGCGCTGGCCCTCCAAATTGGGATGGAGGTGGAGTGTGAAGACCTTAGGAAGTAAAAAACTCTGATGGACATAAAAAGGAAAGTCACTAAATAATGTAAAAAATACCAAACATGTAGAAAAATATTCAACTTCATCAGAAACCCCCAAAATGGAAATTTAAACAGTGAGACAGTACAAGTTGGTGATTACCCACGGTAAGGTCTCCCCAGAGACCCTATCTGAATTCCAAGCACAGCTCCGGCATTTCTGAACCATATGACCTTGGGCAAATGACTCAATTTCTCTGTGCCTCAGTTTCCTTGCTCTAACCTCAGGGTATCAGTTGTTACTCCCTCCAGGCCTTGTCAACAAGGCTGTATCAGATGATGAACCCAAAGCACTCCACAGTGTTAGCACAAAATGAGCATTCAGTATCTGTTAGTCATTATTAGTTACAGCAATTAGATCTAGAAAAAAACAGTCTGGTAATAACAAAGGCCAGAACAGAAAGAGCACATTCATTCCTGTTGGCAGAGCCCATTTGGAAAACAACTTGACAAAATGTATCAAGGAGTTGTGACACTATTAATACCTTCAGACTGTCCCTAAGGAAAGAATATAAAAGAGAAAATCCAAGGATGAACACTAAAGTCCCATATACAAAGTTTAAAAATAATTGAAATAATGTAAATATTATCAACAACTACAAGAATAATTAAGTCAATACGACACTTTAACTCAAAAGTTTGCTACCACTAAAACTTACAATTAAGAAAAACATATAGCAACAAGGAATACAGGCTCAGGATATAATAAAAAAAAAAGAACATAAGCAATAAGCATTTCAACATTGAGGTTATAACCACATAAAAAAGTAAAACATGTGACTCCCTCTCATCTTCAGTTCACCCACCCAACCACTCCTTAGCCCCAGTCAATATCTCCAGATGAAAAAACAAAACAAAACAAAATGAAAAACCCCAGGTGAGTTGCTCTAAGTTCTGCCCCTTCCCATTAGCCCCATTGCCACCTCTTTGAGAATGTCACTTTGCCTCACGGGAAGTCCAGCAAGAGCTTTCCAAGGATTGCCTTTCTTTGGATGAAAAATCAGAGCTGATCACACCACTGAATCTTGTGGAAGACCCATGTGGGACTCCCAGTGGCTATGCGCTAAAGCCAAGACCCTAAGGTTACCTCGCCTGCCTCTTGGCCCCTTTTTCAACCATTCCATCTCTTTCATTCCTATCCAGGATATCGAATCACCCCAGACTCCCAAACATAATGTACTGTCTCACTTCCTTTCATATCCCATCCCCTCTCCCTCAAAGCTCTTCCCTCCTCATTCACCTTTGAAGACTCCCATTCATCCTACACGCTCCCTCAGTTATCACGACGCCTGCGCGGCTTCTATGCCCCACTCTGGCTTTTATCAGGTCCTCATCTGGCTACTTCTGCATGGCATATGCAAATGCTACTGTCCGTCCTCAGCTCTCCCCGCCGTCCTGCAAGCTCCTGGACAGTGGGCACTTACCTTCCATCCAATGCCTCCTCCAGCAGCAGATGCACAGCAAGAGCTCAATAAGCGTTTGCTGGAAGTATGGGTTTTGTATTTGTCTTGTTTCTTTTCTTTAACGTATTTATGCAGTTGTCTGTGTTTCTAGCTCACATAAAGTCTGTATTTCCCCCCCTGACTCGGACAGTCAATAGAACAGCCAACCCAGCGGCCTCCTTGTTCTGCTCCAGCCACACAGCAGCCCAGAACATTCTGCGTCCTCACTGTGGTGAGGGAGACGTGTCTGTGGAAGGCACCCAACTGGATTATTTTTCCAAGAACCTACGAAAAGATTACAGGATGAACTGGGCACCGAAGATCCTAATTGCTATTTTCAAAAAGTCAAGAGGGAAAAGAGCAAAACAACACCCCCAAAACTCGGAAGACTGTTTGGATGTCTTCAAACTTTAATCTGACATGTTTGTAACACCAGCACGACCACTGTATTGTTTTGATTCAATGGCCACCAATGACAAAGTGCTATTGTGTTTCTCTGTGTGTGGAAACTGCCCATTTCATGCAGGTGAAATACAGGGTTTCAAACCCATCATCAATGTTTATAAAAAGCCTATTGTGTACAAGACACTGAAGGAGGGCATAAAGAGGTACATGGCATTGCCCCTGAGCTCAGAAAGCACAACAGAAACCAAGAAAATAGCTTCACTGCCCACTGTGTGAAGTGACAGACTCTAGAGTTCATAGGAGGGTGATCTTGCTGTGAGAAGTTTGATCACGATACCCTCACGAAGGAGCTGGGACTTGAGCTGGGTCTCAGGGGATTGGCAGGATTCAGGTGGCTATGGAGAATAGGAGAGGGCATCATATGGGGACCTCAGCATCAGCAATAGCTTAGCAGTATGGAACTTGAGTCAGGCGGGATGTTTGGGCAACACTGCCACACCTCTGGGTGGCATCACTGAGTGCTTTCCACAAGTCAAATATGGGGCCAAAGGCTGCAGAAACATCCCTTAATTTAAGCCTATCAACAACTCTGAGAAGAAAGCACAACTGCTCCCATTTTTGGACGGGGAGAGGAAGATTCCAAGAGTTATGCTACTTTGCCTAAAGTCACACATTTACGTGGTGATTGAAGGGCTGGGGATATTTGGGACTGGAGTATGGTGGGTCTTGAGCACAATGCTAGACAGTGAGAATGTGATCCTGGAGACAATCAAGAGATGCTGAACGAGGTAGGGACAGACTCTGTGATGCTTCTGAAAGGCTTATCTTGACCTTTGCATAAGAGGAATTGGAAGAGAAAGAGGCAAAGAGAGAAAGCTTTGCTTTAATGTGCTAAATCTTTGTCCAAAAATGCCCTTTTGTTCTTTGTTGATGAAAGACCAATTCAGAAATGGCAAATTAAATCAAGCACCTAATTTTGTGGGGATGGGCTAGGGCTGGCACTGTCCTTTTCCATCAGACTTCCCTAACTCCACTCATCTGAGTGCTGTAAAGCAATCTCTAAGGCTTCTGGAATATTTGGCACTCCTCATTGTCTCCTCTCCTCCACATCTTTCTGCCACTGGATATGCCCAGAAACATGACCCAACCTTTAGTCAACCATAGAAGGAAACAGAAATCATGCTCCTACCAAAGAAATTAAGTTTTTCAAGATTCTAAGAAAAAGCCTGGTGGTGGGTATCGAGAGGGGCACGTACTGCATGGAGCACTGGGTGTGGTGCATGAACAATCAATCTTGTAACACTGAAAAATTAAAATAAATTTGGGGAAAAAAAGAAAAAAGAAAAAGCTTAGCTGAGGGTCCAAGACATTTCTCCCCTAGGACCTCAGAGCAACATACAGGGGTACAAGGACATGTGATGCAGCATTATCTCTAAAAGCGAAACTTTGGAAATAACATAAATGTCCTCCAGGAGGGGTCTGGTTATAATCTACTAGGCACTATTGAAAACATTGAGGAAGCTGTCCATATGCTCACTTGGAAAGATCTTCAAGAGATAATGTTTGTGAAAAAAGCACACTGAAATTCACTTCTAATATGGCAGAGGAACCCCTCTCCAGATCAACCTTCCCACAGATCACAGCTATAAATTTTAGGCAAAATACAAAAAACAACTACTGAGAATTCTGGAGAGTAAAAACAGATTATAGAGTAACAACTAGCACAGGGTTAATTTCCTAATTTTTTTTCCTGTTTGTTTGGTTTTTTTTCTTGTCTTTTTTTCCCCCCTCAAAAGCAGGCCACAGGTGAGGAGCAGTGCAGCATGAGTGGCTAAAACTGAGAGAAATCCTGTTGTCTTTCTGGCTAGAAAACCTAGGAAAATAAGTAAAGGCAACTGTTGTCACAAGAGCATGAGGAGCAATCCTAGAGAGGCAGGAGTAAAAGAAGGGGATCCCCTGATTGTGTGCTGAACTCATGAACTCTGGATGAGTCTCAGGCTGACTACTAAACCAGCACGCATTGGAGGGACAAAGCAGTCCAGCAAAGGCTTGAAGAATTAAGCTGAGACAAAACCACCGATGATAAGACAAAGCTCAAAGTTAGGCCTTGAGTCTAACCAGGTTAATTTTCTGCTCAAATAAACCACCAACTTTCTTCAGAAGAATGTAACCTAACTCAGAGTCCCAGAACATAATATCCACAATGTCCAGGATATAATCCAAAGTTACGAATTTTATGAGGAATGAAGAAAATGTGACTGTATCATTAAATGCCTACCCTAAAATGATACAGATGGTGAAATCAGATAAGGGCTTTCAAGAAAATATTACAGTTGATCCTTGAGTACTGCAGGGTTTAGGGGCACCAACCCCCTAGCAGTTGAAAATCCACATATAACTTTTGACTCCCCAAAGACTTAACTGCTAATAGATTACTGTTGACTGAGAGTTTTACCAGTAACATAGTCAATTAACACATATTTTGTATATGTATTATATATTGTATTCTTACAATAAAGCAAGCTAGAGGGCAAGTTGGTTAAGTGTCTGCCTTCGGCTCGGGTTAAGATTCCAGAGTCCTGGGATCGAGCCCCTCATGGGGCTCTCTGCTTAGCGGGGAGTCTGCTTTTCCTTCTCCCGCTGCCTGCCACTCTCCCTGCTTGTGCGCACGCACTCGCTCTCTCTTTCTGTCAAATAAATAAATAAATAAAATCTTAAAAAAAATAAAGTAAGCTAGAGAAAAGAAAATGTTAAAAAAAAAAAAAAAACTTATAAGGAAGAGAAAATACATTTACAGTACCGTACTGCACTTTTTAAAAAATCCATGTATAAGTAGATCTGTCCCATTCAAACCCATGGTGCTCAACTCTATGATCATACTCTATGAGGTCAAGAAAAATATGCTCTAATTAATGAAAATATAGGAAATCTCACCAGAGAAACAAGATAAAAACAAGAAACAAATGAAAATTTTAGCATGGAATAATACGATATCTGAAAATAAAGCAGGCTTATCAATAGGTTTAACGGCAGAAAGGAAATGCCCAAAGAATGAGTCAGTGGGCTTGAAGATAGATCAATATAAATTACCCAAAGAAAAAGAAAAAAGATTTTTAAAAATGAACACGACAGAAGATATAAACAAATGGAGAGATATTCTATGTTCATATATTGTAAGACTCACTCTTGTTAACATGTCAGTTCTTAAGATCCCAACACAATCACAATCAAGTTCCCGAGAAGTTATTTTATGGATATTGACAAGTTAAGAGAGGTTGACAATTCTAAAAATTATATAAAAAGGCACAGGACCTATAAGAGCCAAAAAACAATGAAGAACAACAAAACTGAAGAACTCATACTATCCAATTTCAAGACAACAATAATTAAGACAGCATAGTACTGGAGAAGAAGTAGACACATAGGTCAATGAAACTGAATAGAGAGCCCATAAATAGTCCCATACAAATATAGTCAACTGAATTTTGATAAAGCTGCAAAGGCAATTCAACTGAGAAAGGATCATCTTTTTGATATATGGGGCTGGAACTGTTAGACATCCATATGTAAAAAACAAAGTAAATTAAAAAAAAAAACAGGACACAGACCTTATATATTAAACAAAATTAACTTCAAATGGGTCACAAACCTAAATGTAAAATATAAAGCCATGAAATTATTGGAAGAAAACACAGGAGAAAATCTACATGACCTTGGGTTTGTGGCGAGTTTTACACACACGAACAAAAACACAATCCAAAACAGAAGAATACATCAACTGAACTTTATTAAAATTTAAAACTTCTGCTTTGCCAAAGAGACTTTGTTAAGAGAACAAAAACCATAAATTAGGATAAAATCTTTGCAAAACACATATATGATAATAGACTGATATCCAAAATATCCAAAGAACTCTAAAACTCAATAATAAAACAACTCAATTTAAAAATGGGCAAAATAGGGGCGCCTGGGTGGCTCAGTGGGTTGGGGCTCTGCCTTCGGCTCGGGTCATGATCTCGGGGTCCTGGGATCGGGCCCCGCATCGGGCTCTCTGCTCGGCGGGGAGCCTGTTTCCCCCTCTCTCTCTGCCTTTCTCCCTGCCTACTTGTGATCTCTCTCTCTCTCTGTCAAGTGAATAAATGAAATCTTTAAAAAAAAAAAATGGGCAAAATACCTGAAGAGACACTTCACCAGAACAACTATTCAGAGAGCAACTAAGCATATGGAAAGATGCTCAACTTCACATGTCATCAGAGAAATACAAATTAAAACAATTGGTTACACCTATTAGAGTGGCTAAAATCAAAACACTGGCAATAACCGGCAAAAATTCCGAACAACAGGAACTTTCTCGTGCATTGCTGGTGGGAATACAAATTGATAGAGCCACTTTGGAGGACAGTTTGGCAGTTTCTTACAAAGTTGAACATGGTTTCACCATGTAATTCAGCAATAGCTCTCCTAGGTATTTACCCAAATTATCTGAAAATGTATGTCCCCAAAAATCTGTATGTAAATGTTCATAGCAGCTTTATTTATAACTACCAAAAACTGGAGACAACCAAGATGGCCTTCAATCGGTGAACGGATAAACAAACTGTGGTACATTTATAGAGTAGAATAGTATTCAGCCATAAAAGCCATGCAAAAACATGGATGAATCTTAAATGCATATTGTGACTATATTTACATGACATTCTGGAAAAGGTAAAACTATAGTTGGTAGTCAGATTAGTGGTTCCCAGATTTGGGGAGGGAAGGGAAATAATTGGTGAAGCATAGGATATTATTTGGGGGTGGTGAAACTATTTTATACGATTGTATAATGGCAGGTACATGAAACTATACACTTGTCAAAACTCACAGACCTTTACAGCACAAAGAATAAAGCTTAATGTGTGGAATTCTTTAATTGTGTAAAAGTAAAGAGGATTACAGGATGGAATTCAGATGGACCAAAAAACCTATCCTAAATGTATAAAATGACCTCTCTGAAGGGGGTGGGAGATGTAGGTATTGAAATAAGTAACTTTGGAATTGAGTATAGACTGTAAAACCAAAAGCAAAATAAACTGAACATAAGCACTGTACTCTGGATGGTAAAATTTTTTCGCACAGGGGCATGAGTTAGCAATTCTGAAACCATTAGACACATATATTGGAATTGAACAATTGAGTAAACAGATGGCAAATGGCTGGAGCAAGGGTTCTCACTATTGGAGCAGGAGGTTATAGACAAGGTAGGGGAAAACTTTAGAATGATCTATGCGGTAATGGACTGGAGCTAAGACAATTGACAAACTCGGTTTTAGCTTAACATAGACATAAATGGATACATATTGAGATATCTGTATACACACAGGTTAGTATAAAAACGTATATTTCCATCATGCAACTGATGAATTACTGAACTCTATATCTGAAACTAATGATAAACTATATGTTAAATAGTTGAAATAAAATGTTTTTTAAAAATGGAAAAAAAAAAACCACGTATATTTTCTTGCTCTATCAACGGAGAAGACCTAGAAGTAACAACACTCTAGTAGCAACGAAAACACCTAGCACCCAAATCTTGGTATCTAAAACCATTCTCAAATGTTGGAGAGGATGTAAAGAAAGGGGAACCCCCTTACAGTGTTGGTGGGAATGCAAGTTGGTGCAGCCACTTTGGAAAACAGTGTGGAGATTCCTCAAGAAATTAAAAATAGAGCTCCCGAGGCGCCTGAGTGGCTCAGTGGGTTAAAGCCTCTGCCTTCAGCTCAGGTCATGATCTCGGGGTCCTAGGATCGAGCCCTACATCGGGCTCTCTGCTCAGTGGGGAGCCTGCTTCCCCCCTCTCTGCCTGCCTCTCTGCCTACTTGTGATTTCTCTCTCTCTGTCAAATAAATAAATAAAATCTTAAAAAAAAAATAGAGCTACCCTATGACCCTGCAATTGCACTACTGGGTATTTACCCCAAAGATGCAGATGCAGATGCAGTACAAAGAAGGGCCACTTGTTACCCAATGTTTAGAGCAGCAATGGCCACAATTGCCAAACGGTGGAAAGAGCCAAGATGCCCTTCAACAGATGAATGGATAAAGAAGATATGGTCCATATATACAATGGATTATTATGCCTCCATCAGAAAGGATGAATACCCAACTTTTCTATCAACATGGACGGGACTGGAAGAGATTATGCTCAGTGAAATAAGTCAAGCAGAGAGAGTCAATTATCATATGGTCTCACTTATGTATGGAGCATAAGGAAAAACATAGAGGACATTGGGAGAAGGAAAGGAAGGGTGAATTGGGAGAAATCGGAGGTGGCGATGAACCATGAGAGACTGTGGACTCTGAGAAACAAACCGAGGATTTTGGAGGGGAGGGGGGTGGGGGGTTTGATGAGCCTGGTGGTGGGTATGGAGGAGGGCACGTATTGCATGGAGCACTGGGTGTGGTACATGAACAATGAATCTTGGAACATCGAAAAAAATAAAAGTATTTGGAAAAATAAAATAAAATAAAACCATTCTCCAACAAAGAGAACTAGGGATCCTTGAAACAATGACTGATCCTCGGACTAGGCTACATGACTACAAGACCAGGGATTTTGAGAGCCCAGCTTTAATGAATTGCACTTGAAGTCACAATCTGAGTAACATCCGGCTTAGGAGGTATGAAATTGCTGCTTTAAAATTTTGCGTACAGATGCCTTATATTGTTTTGAAAAAGGAGATCTGAAAATGAGTCATGTAGATGATTCATTAGAAGTTCCTAATCATATTCTGGGTATTCAACAACAGTGGAAGGAGGAAATTTTTCCCTCAGACCCCAGTCTCCCTTTGTCCTATTCCCACTCACCCTCAACTCCTGAGCTCCCTTGATTCATACTTTCCCAGCAGCCATCATCTCTCTGTGACACTCTGTCCTTCTGCAACCCAATTTCCAAATCTGGGCCCACCCAACCATCCCATTTCCCTGTCACTGCCCCAAGTACTAACTACATCAACACACTGCCTGACACAACTATACATTACACCACAGCAAGCCACTCCAGCCTGGGTCTTCCACGATCTCCACCAGCCCTCTTCTTCCTTGCCTCTCTTCTCCCCACCCTATCACCGTCTGTGCCTATAAACACTGAGCATCCTCTTCCAAAGTTTCCATCCCACCCCTGCTTCTTTTCCCCATACCTTGATGTAACTCTGCATTCCTGAGAGAACAGAAATCATCTGTTAGAGTGTTCCCAATTTTCTTGCCCCTGCTTGAAAATTCTTTGTTTCCTCCTCTCTTCAGACTTTTTGTCCCTCCTGCCTCTGAAGGAGAAACATCTGCTTTGTTTTCAGGGTCATCCCTCCATCTGTGTTTTAATGGCTTGTCATATGTCTTCCCGTGACCTTCCTACCAGGCAATCCCCCTCTCTCTGGCAGCATTGATCTCTCCCTTCCTACTTCCTCTTTCCCTTCTGGGCTCAGACACACTCAAGTTACTCCTTCCTCTAAAACACTAATCCTCCACCCCATGGGCATTTAAAGTCTGGCCCTACATCACCTCTCTTGGTTGAAGGCACAGCACAGGATATGGTCCCACACAGACCAGGGTTCAAGTTCAGCTCCCACACTTCCCAGCTAGGTAACACTGGGGAGTAACCAAGACCATGCTGAAGTCTATGGAGGGATCCCTGCATGTTGGGCACATGTGAAGGGTTTCGCTTAAAATAAGACAATAGCTCACAGAATCCTATCAACATCCTCAGGAAACCGTGCCATTATATTTCATTTAGAGAAGAAAAACCAAGTAATCTGTACAAGTATGCACAGCTAATAAAAGCAGAGGGGGGACTCAAACTCAGCTTGTCTCGCACTAACGTCCCCATGCTGTCTTCCAAGGAGCCTAACATCCTGGTCCTCAATCCCTTACCTACAGAATATCAACATATCAACATTAGGGCCACCCTTGTGAAACTCCTGGAAGAATTAAAGGAAATGATGTATGGAGAGCACTTAGCAAAATGGCTGGCACTCGACAAAAGAGCATCATTCAACAAACGGTGATGATTACTGTGGGATCACTAACTACACATTCCTTCTTGAAATCCTCTCCTTTTGGTTTCCATGAAGATTTAATCTGCTGGTTTTCCTTCCACTTCCCTGGCCGATCCCTTGCATTCCCCAATCACGCCCTTTAGCTTATCCTTTAAATGTAGGCTTTGCCCAGAGCTCCTCATAGCTACGTCTTCCTGCAGGATTTCACCTACTCCCCCTAGCTTCAGCCAATGCATCCCAGAGCCTCCACACTCCTCCCTGAAGCTTCTGCAAACTCGTGCTTTCCTCCCGAAACCTGTTCCTCTTCTGTGTTCTCAATTCCAAACCAAGGTGTTCCCTGAGCCACAAGCTAATTCTCATTGCTTCCTTCCTTACAAACCATCAGTAGAGCCCCACTGCCAAGAGAATAAAATGCAAAATCTTTAACAAGACAAAAAAAAAGCCCTCCATCATCTAAGCCAAACCGGCTTCCCAGCTGCCTCCAATATCTCCAGTTTATTATACAGTTGCCATCATGCTTCTCCAACCGAAGATCTTCTCTCTTCCCAGCTAGGCATCCCCCAGATGTTCCAGTGGTTCCTGGCCTGGCATTGTGTTAAATCCCTTTACTATCCTGGGTATCATCTCCAGACTGGCTCCATTTATCTGGGTCTCTACTTACAAATGAAGCCCAGAAATCAACAATACTCCAGGCACTGAGTGGAACTATCCCCTCCGGTGTTCTGAAAATTATGCTTCTTATAATACAGTGTGTCCTCTTCATGCCTGCCCAGCAGGCCAAGTCATGCTGGCTTCTAACTGCAGCATGGAAGCCAAGTCAGTCTGTGCTCATTATAGCTTCATCATGCTCCCAGTCCTTTCAGGTCTACATTCTGCTTTTCCAAAGGGACTGAAAACCCCTTAAGTGCAGGGACTTACATCTATGTTTTATCCTCCAAAACTTACAATACTGCCATGCCTTTAGTTGATGTAGTAGACTACAGTGAATAAGCCAGAGGATTTGTAAGGTCATATATAAAAGTGGGATTGTGTCAGAGGAAAGACCATACTTAAACCAACTTCTTCACTTTTAAAATTCCACTTACTTTAAAAATGGGAGTGGAGGCATAGAGTATACTGTTGTAGTAAGTATCTCCTGTGATCTGATGCTCAGAGTCATGCTGCAACAATGACAAAGTGTCCTCTAAATTTAGGAGATTTCTCATGGCAGTAGAAGGTATTATTTGGCTGACAAGATTAGTTCTTTTAAAAGAAATGTCTGGAGCGTGCACTGAAACAAAGCTTAGATGAGACGCCAAACATGAGAAAGGGAAAGCGCTGCGGTAAACCAGCCCCTTAGCGCCTCATACCCTGACAGTTATTTATTCAAGCATGAAAACTGGGACATTGTTCTTACAATGCTAATTAGACAAAGAAATGAGATATGCAAATATTTTTAAAAAGTCTACTCACTACAACATTCTCATCAGATGAAAATTAACAAAGAAAACATGGCCCAATAGGGTCATCTTGGTGCTAATGCCCATCACCCTAACTACCTGACCTATATTGTCCCAGTGAACAAAAATCAAGTTGAGTCTAAGGTCGCCCCCACAAACCCAGAGACAGATAGGATCTACTCCTCAGAATATTACATAGGCCAAGTGGGCTCAGAAGTCAGAGTTTACTCAAACAGGAGGCATGGAAGTTTCCAGAAATCTAAGATGCTGCACTTTGGGGCCCCATGTCCAACACTCCTTCACCAGTGCAGCCTCAAAATAGAGAGTCTTTCAGGTAGTGACTGAATGGATAGAAAAACAAGACTCATCTACATGCTGCCTACTTCAGACCTAAAGACACATACAGATTGAAGGTAAAGGGATGGAAAAAGATATTCCACATAAATGTAAGCAAAAAAATAAAAAGCTGCGGTAGCAACACATATTAGACAAAACAGACTTTAAAACAAAGACTGTAAAAAGAGACAAAGAAGGGCATTATTAATGACAAACGTATCACCTTTACGAAAAGATCTAACAATTGTAAATATCTGTGAACCCAAATAGGAGCACCTAAATATATAAAGCGAGTATTAACAGACATCAAAGGAAAAGTTGACAGTAATACAAGAATAGTAAGGACTTTAACACCCCACTTATATCAATGGATAGATCAACCGGACAGAAAAATCAGTAAGAAACAGTAGCTTTGAACAACACAATTAGATTAGATGGACTTAACAGATATATACCGAACATTCCATCCAAATACAACAGCATACATATTCTTTTCAAATACACATTTAACATTCTCAGGATAGATCATATGTTAGGCCACAAGACAAGTCCCAATAAATTTAAGAAGATTGAAATCATATCAAGCATCTTTTCTGACTTTTCTAGTATAGAACTAGAAAGAAATTACAAGAAATAAACTGGAAGAGACACACAAAAAAATCTTTAAAAAAACAAAGTGGGCAAAGAAGGAACATACTTCAACATATTGAACTCCATATACGACAAACCCACAGCTAACATCATACTCAACGGTAAAAAGCTGACAGCTTTTCCTCTAAGACAGGAACAAGACAAGGTTGTCCACTCTCATTACTTTTATTCAATGTAGTACCAGAAGTCCTAGACTCAGCAATAAGACAAGAAAAAAAGAAATTAAAAGGCATCCATACTGGTAAGGAAGACGTAAAATTGTCACTACTTGCAGATGTCATGATACCACATATAGGAAACCCTAAAGACTCCACCAAAAGTGTCATGTATTAGAACTAATACATGAATTCAGTAAAGTTAAAGGATATAAAATTAATATACAGAAATTTCTAGATATTAATTATGTTTTTCTACACTAATAACAAACTAGCAGAAAGAGAAATTAAGAAAATAACCCCATTCACAATTGTATCAAAAAGAATAAAATATCTAGGAATAAACTTAATTTTAAAAAGCAGAGTGAAATAAGTCAAGCGGATAGAGTCAATTATCTTACGGTCTCACATACATGTGGAGCATAAGGAAAAACATGGAGGGCATTGTGAGAAGGAAAGGAAGGGTGAATGGGGGGAAATTGGAGGGCGAGATGAACCATGAGAGACTGTGGACTCTGAGTAACAAACTGAGGATTTTGGAAGGGAAGGGGGTGGAGGGTTGGGCAAGCCTGGTGGTACGTATTGAGGAGGACATGTAATGCATGGATCACTGGGTGTGGTGCATGAACAATTAATCTTGTAACACTGAAAAAATAAAAGTAGTTGGGGAAAATAAATAAAAATTAAAAAAAACAATTTAAGGAGGTAAACAACCTGTGCTCTGAAAACTACAAGACATTGATGAAAGAAATTAAAGATGACACAAATAAATGGAACAATATACCAAGTTCATAGATTGAAAGAATTGACATTGTTAAATTGTCCATACTACCCAAAGCAATCTACAGATTCAATGTAATCCCTAGAGAAATAGCAATAGTATTTCTTACAGAACTAGAACCAATAATCCTAAAATTCATATGGGACCATGAAAGACCTCAAATAGCCAAAGCAATCTTGAAAAAGAAGAACAAACCTGAAATATCATAATCCCAGATTTCAAACAATACTACAAAGCTATTGTAATCAAAATAATGTGGTACTGACACTGAAATAAAATAGATACATTGATAATAGTACAGAATAGCCCAAAAATAAACCCACAATCTGATAGTCAATTGACCTACAACAAAGGAGGCAAGAATATACAATAGGAAAAAGATAGTCTCATCAATAATAATGTTGGGAAAATTGGACATCTACATGCAAAAGAATGAAACTGGTCCCCTTTCTTATACCATACACAAAACTTACTCAAAATGGATTAGAGGCTTAAAGGTGAGACCTAAACTATAAATTTCCCAAAAGGAAACACAGACAGCTAACTTTTAGACATTGGTCTTAGCAATATTTTTTTTGGATCTGTCTCCTCAGACAAGGGCAACAAAAGCAAAAATAAAAAATTGGGGCTATATCAAACTAAAAAGCTTTTTCACAGCAAAGGAAACCATCAATGAAACAGAAAGACAACCTAATGAATGGGACTAGACATTTACAAATGATGTTTCTGATAAGGGGTTAATATCCAGAATACATAAAGAACTCATACAAAGAACACAAACAATCTGACTTAAAAATGGGCAGAAGACCTAAATAGACATTTCTCCAAAGAAGACATACAGATGACCAACAGACACATGAACGGGTGCTCAACATCACTCATCATCAGGGAAACTCAAATCAAATCAAAACCACAATGAGATATCATCTCCCACCATTGTTAATGGCTAATATCAAAAAACCAAGAAGTAACAAGTATTGACAAGGATGTGGAGAAAAGGGAACCCTTGTGCACTGTTGGTGGGAATGCAAATGGTGCAGCCACTATGGAAAACAGTATGGAGATATCTCAAAAAAAAAATTAAAAATAGAAATACGTACAACCCAGTAATTCCGCTTCTGAGTATTTACCAGAAGAAAACAAAAATACTAATTTAAAAAGATATAAGCTATTATTATGGCATTATTTACAATAGATATGGAAGTAACCTAAGTGTCCACTGATAGATGAATGGATAAAGAAGACGTGGTATATATACATATATATCACAATGAACTATTACTCAGCCATAAAAAGAATGAAATCTTGCCATTTATGATGTGGGTGGACCTAGATGGTATAATGCTAAGTGAAATAAGTCAGAGAGAGAAAGACAAATACCATATTATTTCACTTACATGTGGAATCTGAAAAGCAAAACAAATGAACAAACAACAAACAAAAAGACTCATAAATACAGAGAACAAACCGGTGGCTGCCAGAGGGGAGGAGTGCAGGGGCGGGATGAGTGAAATAGGTGAAGGGGATTAAGAGGTACAAAATTCCAGTTATAAAATAAATAAGTCTCAGGGATGAAAAGTACAACATGGGGGAATATAGTCAATGATAGCGTAATAACTGTGTACAGTGACAGATAGTAGCCACACTTACGATGGTGACATTGAGTAATGTATATAAATATCAAATCATTATGTTGTACGCCTGAAACGAATATAATAACGTATATCAACTATACTTGAGTTAAAAAGAAAAAGATGAAAAAGGTGTCTTTGACAGGAGTTATTCAGGGGGGACCCTCGAGCCATTCTGGGGTGAGGTGGGCAAAACACTGCATTGTTCCACATGAGCTGTTTGCCCTTACCTCACGGAGCCTCTGTCTTCTCATCTGTGAAATGGGGATCATGGTAGAGCTCTTGTGACCGGGGCTAGCAAAGGCACCTAGAGCATCGCACGTCTGGCTGGTCCGTGAGCACTCAGCACCTGGCAGCCGCCCTTCCCTTCTCCTGGACTTCCTTAGAACAAAGATGCTGGTCATGGGCTGGGGCGTCCCCAGGGCTGAATCAGTTCACAGGTATTTATTGAGGGCGTCCTCTGCACCTGGCGCTGTGTGATACCCCTGTCCCAGTCTAACGGTTGGACTGAGAAGCAGACGACAGTTAACACCGGGGGCCAGACCAGCGATGTGCCATGAGAGCTCCACGCAGGACGGGCAGCCGCAAGCATGGGGACGCTTTCCGAGGAAAGAACAGCTACCCTTAGACGGAAGGGGTGAATGGGAAAGGAAAAGAGGGAGGTCATGGGCAGAGCCCGGAATGACAAAGTGGGGCTGTTTGAGGAAATGCAATCAGATCTGTACCACTGAGTATGAGCTCATTTCTGTCGCCCAGTAAGCAGCCCCCTTCCCCCAGCTCCCCCCCCCCCCAGTCTGGGACCGGGGCTGCGCGCTGAAGACTTAATCCTGCTACACAGCCATCTCTGGAGAATGAGAGCCCATCCCCAGGCCTGTGCGTCATCCGCCCAGAATAGCATTCCAGTCACACTGACAGTGTCGTCAGACCCATGAGGCTTACCCATGAACAATCCGTGAGGGCGAGCCAGGGAGCGAGTGAGCTCGGCAGGAAATAAAACACAAACAGTCTGCCTGTATAGACCCCTGCATGGACTGAAAATACCCTGATGTGGGCAAGCTCCAAAGTCATAAAAGGAAGGTCTGGATATGTGCAGAAGAAATGGAGAGTGCTTGCTTTTCATTGTTTGAAGATTCCGATCAGGGTTCACTGCCCTTTAATTCATTGAAAATGCCACCAAATGACATACACCTGACCTCCATGGAGCTGTGATGGGGACTGACTTATCCTCCACCAAAGAAGCCTTCCCATCATCACTCTAGCCGTCCATCTATGCATCTACCCATTCACTCACTCACTAAGTGCTTACTAAGTACCGGGCCCTGTGCTGAGTCCAGAGGAGACAATAGTGACCAAGAAGACACAGAGCCTGCTCACTTGAAGCTGACATTCCCAGTGACTGGCCTCACAGGGCAGGCACCCCAGGAAAGACCTACTTGCTTCAGAGTCTTCTGTGCACCAAATAAAGGGGGTTCCACAGAAGTCTTCAGGCACCCCGCCCAGGGCCAGCCTTGCCGGCAGGGAGTACCCACCCCTCAGTTTACCTCCTCCTGCTCTGGCCACAACCTCCCCAAACTCTGCTCACATCTGATCCAGAGGGCAGCCCCTCCAATGTTAGGCAGGACACCCCCCCTCCCCAAACTGTGTAATAAATGAAGCAAGGCCATGTAAGCTCACGGGAGCAGGGGGCACTGGGCTTCTCGTCAGGCACATACATTTTAAATATGAACATCCCCTCCTTTTATGGTCCCTACATTGGGGTTGACAAGGCACCTTTATACAAATTGAGAAACAAGCCAAGGAACAGTAGACACAAAGGCCAAAATGTTGCCTTTCTTATTGATTCAAGCCAGGCTAGAAGAAGTAGCTGAGGGAAGTAGTTGAAGGACTGAGGCCTCCCATGAGAAGGAGACTTCCCTGGGGCTAGCCCTCAACACCTGCTCCTTAAAGAAGGGGGAAACGGGAGAGCAGGTTTCCAAAAGCCCCAGAGTCTTTATTTCCAGCTTTCCTGAGAGACAGGTCACCCCACAGGCCCTGCGGTAGTGTAACTTAGGGGTAGAGTCAAGCCAGTTGTATATTTAAAGGAAAATTTCTATTGGGGAAAGCATATGAAGCGACCCTTTCTTAACTCCCTTAATGAGTTAAATGTCACAGTCCCCAAGACCAGACCTGCTGTCATCCTCGGTCTCTCACATCCAATCAGACCCAATATCCTCTCCATTCTGTCCTTCGCTTTTACACCATATTCTTTCCCCACTCCTTCCACACATCATGTCTTAATTGGACCATTATCATAGTCCCAATTGCCAACTCTTCACCTCCTCTATCTTCCACCCATCTGCCATGACACTCTACCTAAAATGCAATTCCGGTCATGTCCTTACCCTGCATGTAATCCTTCCTCCGAAGGTTCTCCACGGCTCCTGAGTCCTTTGCCATCATGGCCACCACTCACCGGCCAGCTTGGTCAGTGTGGGAAATAACCCCCACAACTTCTCAAACACGCCACGGAAGCTCTGGTCACAGTAAGCCTTCTGCTCATCCACTGTGGGCTTCATTGGTTTATACCTCCTCCATATCTTCATGCACGGTCTCCCCTCTGCCTGGAATGTTCTTCCCCCTCTTTGTTTCCCAAGCAATTTCTACTTATCCTTCAAGAGCCAGTGTAAAGTCTTTGGCGGAACTCTCCCCCAGTGGCTGAAGCTAATCCTGGTGGCCCTTGGCCTGGTGTGGCTAGTAGCTCTATTATAACAGGAACCGCACATTGATGATAGTTGATGGTTTCCAATCTCTCTGTTCCCTAATCTTCTCTTTCTCTAATTGACCCCAACTGATCCTATTGGGGACTAAAAAAAAGAAAAGATAACTTAGAGACTATAACTCTGAAAAAAATCTCCAGTTGATCTAGATTACAGAAGCAACTGCATCTAAAAAACAAAAACATCTCTCTATAGAAAAGGAATAGATACAAGAAAGAGCTCTTGAAAATTAAAAGTAATTGCACAAATAAAAAGGTGTAATGGGGAAAATTCCAGAACACGGAGTAAATCCAATTGTGAACTCTGAGGGGGAAAATAAGAGAGAGACAATCAAAGACAAAAACTCCAACCTTCAAACAATTTGAGTTCTGAGAAAACGGAGAAAAATGGAGGGAAAAGAATCACCAGAGAACTAGTAGAAGAAAGTTCCCCAGAATGAAAAGAATCTTCAAATTTGAAGAGCCTACCAAGTGCCATGAAGGGTAAAAATGAAAGACCAGATCTAGACACATGACTGAGAAATTTCCATACACCTAAGCCAAACCGCTTTCAGAGCTATTGCAGAGGTCTCCTACAGGGGAATCCACAACCTTTCACCAGCAAACCTGATGCGAGGAGGCAGAGGTATTCAAAAATCATCCCACTGACTGAGCTCAGAGTTGTACACGCTCAACAGGTGTTCATTATATATGGACCTTTTCCCCATAAAAGGGCATTCTGTGTAAAGGCTGGGTCTGCCTGTCTCCCCCCACCCCTCATGCTCCCCGCACACCGATGCTCAGGACCCTGGTGACACACGGCGATAACGCGAAGTCCGCGGTGCCGCTCAAGAACAAATCAGGTCCCAGGCCACAGTGGAGTAGGAAGCTGGGATTCTGGCCCAGCCGCTAACCAATCGGCATCTGCCAAATCCTAGTTCGAGTGGAATCGCCACATTTTTAAGCGCAGACAAAAGATCCTAATTTTTGGTTTGGTTTGGTTAACCAAAGCAAATAGAACCGTGTGTCAGAGTGGCCCAGGAATGCCAGTGAGCAGGGCCTGTGATGGACTCACAGAACTTCTTGCTTGAGGATTACAAAAGCCATCCCAGTGTGGGTAAGGCAGGGCCCCGGCACCAGGCCGCCACATTGTGAGGCCTGGGGAACTCGAAGCAAGCTGCTACATTTTTCTATCTTTCGGTTTTCTCGTCTGGAAAATGGGGATCATGACAGCACCCACCTCACAGAGCCGCCGTGATACTAAAGGAGGGATTATCTGTAAAATGCTCAGGGAAGCACTCAGGACAAGGACTTATTACTTGGTGATGGCCTGAACTACTGTCACCTTTCTCTGAGAAACTACCAACAGATGGATTCGTGGCAGAGGAAGAAGAATGGAGTCCGGAGTCCATGAAATGTGGAGTCAGGAAAAGGTACAGTGACCTGTACCAGCACTTGTGCTACATGGCATATCGAGTTTCAGGGGGGAAAGCTCCTAAGGACAGCAAGCCCGCCATGAATCATCCATACGTGACCTCCTGGGTGGCACAGGTGGCGCTCCCCAGGGACAGGCAACAGGACAGATGGCGCTCCTCACCGCTGCAGCCTGGGTACCACTTCTCCATGTCCTGGACGAGCAGGCTGCTAGAAGCCAGCCCCCTTCCAAGCAGCACCCAGGCTCAGAGCAACTTGGAAGCAGTCTACACTGGCGGCAGCATCGCTACTGCTCTCGTAGCTGCCACAGCCACACTGCACGGTTTGAGGAGACCGGGGTTTCCTACGGGGCTTGCTCAGCCTCTGATGGCTTAGTTCAAGGGAGCTGTGTTCCTTGAAACGTTATCATAGTCACGAACATCTCACATTCCTGGGCCACATCAAAGGAGGAGGGATGCCCAAGTCTTTCCTCTCCTCCAGCACAGAAAAACTCCATACGCCGCCATGTTCTCTTGGATGGCCATCTGCAGATGGGACCTGGAGACTTTGCCCAGGGTGAAAGGGCTAAAGGTCACCTTCTAGGTCTTTATGCCTGAGAGACTCAGAGCCTCGTTCAGAAATGTCTCCACTGGACTCTTATCTCTGAGGTCTCTTCCAACCACAAAGATCTCCGCACGCTCTCATTAGGAATGTTATTCTCAATACCACCACCACCTTCTGCTTCCGGCCAGCGTAATCCCTGGAGGCTGCCTCACAGCAGAGCTCCAGGATCTCAGTGACCCGGGTATACCGTGAGCTCCTGGAGGGCGCACCCCTGCTCCAGGTTCTGCCTGCTCACTGCCCACAGCGACTCATCCCACATGTGTGCGCAGAATTGAAGTAAATTCAGAATGGCGATTCTTTAAAACTACCATTTCAAAAATTCATGTCAGGTACTACTTATCTACAGTTGTACTGGCTCTTTAGCTCTTTGTTCTTTGAGGGAAAAGGCAGCAGATGTACCTTTTAAAAAAATAAATGTTTAAATTGCAGTTGTTAAAAATGTAAACTGCCATGGAAACAACACACACAAAAATTTAACCATTTTCACACCTACCCAAAATGCTGCAAACTTATTTTTTAAGCCGTTTGTGAGGCAAATTATACCCTCAAGAGTCATCTAGATAACTCTGCTGCCTCCTATGTACAGTCTTGGTCTTGGGCCAGACAATTAATTATTCAGCTGATGAACTCACCCCCCTTTCCTTATACTGATCATTTTGTAACAATCAACACTCATAGCTGACAAGATGCTAAATGAAGAAAACAACAAAATTCCAGGGTTTTCTTACATGCAACCCCAAAGAAATATAAAGGAAAAAATAATCTGCAAGTCATTATTGGTATTTGCTACCCTCTGGTGGTCAACCCTGGGAAGTTTCTACCCCCGAAAACTGGAAACAGTACATATTTCACAGACGGCCCCTCTTGAGGATCATCCAGACCAAACTCTTCATCCCATGGGACTTCCCCAGCATCTGAGCAAGGCCTCTTACACCTGTGTATGCACTCTGAGGACGCTAAAGTAAGAATAATGTCCACATGAGTGGAAAAAGATGAGCAACATGAAAATGCTTCCTTAAAACATACACGATGTATCTAAAAACACAAGCATACAACGGACACAGAATGAGCCCCGTTTTCAACTCTCCAACTCCCTGTGGCAAGGGGTGACTGGCCACATTACGAAAGTGTCAACAGAATAAACATCGATCAACTTTGCCTCGTCAATTTCAATGATACACACACTTGTGAGTACTGCACATTTTCAAGACATTGCTCTAGGGTCCCATAGTCCACCTTACTCTGCCCTCCTTTACACCACACTAGTTGACGGGGCAGAGGTCTCACTGTGCTCATTGTCAGAGTATTTCCATTTCCATCCAATCCCATTCAGTTCAGTCCCCACGCCAAGTCTTCAAGCATACAAGGTCCTACAGAGATGCTTCTTATTCAGTCCTTAATGCTGGCTGAGGGCCAGGTTCTGGAGGATGGAACATGCCTCTGACTTCTTAATCTCTCTTGCTTAGGTTTTTCTAAAATATGGTGTCCATGAGAAAGGTGACTGTTTTTCCTTAGAACATTACATAGCTCCCCATTAACTACTAAATCGTACATGAATGGATCACCCTTGTGTTCAGAGTCTTTGTAGTGGGATGGGTGGGAAGGGAAGGTGTGTGGATGGATGAATGTATAAGTGAGTGGATTGGTGGATAAATGGGTGGATGAATGGGAGGAGGGGGTGGGTAGATGGATAGATGGATGAATGGACAGGTGGGTACATGAGTGTGTAGATTGATAGGAAGATGGCTGAGTGGATGGATAGAAGGATGGATGGAAGGAAGGAAGGAAGGAAGGAAGGAAGGAAGGAAGGAAGGAAAAGGGAAGGGAAAGGGAAAAGGGAGGGGAAGGGAAGGAAGAGTAAAAAGATTTCACAACATTTAGTGTTCTACTAGGTCCTGCACTGAGACTAAATAAAAAGGCATGAACTCTGTCCACCACATGTTCTATTAATGATAAAAATGAAATCAAATGAAGTGACAAGAAGAACATAAAATGATTCCAAAAGAAAACTAAAGTAGGTGAGCTCCTTGCAAGAACTAACAGACAAAAACGTGATAGCTTTATAGTGGTAGCTGCAGGAATCGGGGTTATTAATTTAAGGGGGCTGGTTCACGGTTGCAGGGCGGGCAGGCGGTCACGCTCTGACGCCAGCGGCCCAGCTGGGGTCCCTGCGGGTGACTAACGTACACAGGCCTGGCATTGCAGAGCTGAATGCAGGAGGCAGACACCAGCGTGAGAATACACATCTGGGACATCTCTGGGGATGCGTCAAAGCCTGGGTGAAGGAGAAGCCCCAGGGCAAGGCCAGAGGGCGGGAACGCACAGCCAGCTCTGCCCTATGCTCCCCAAAGCAGCGCAGGCCCAGGTTATTTTGCACCATCACGCCCCCTGTGGTTGGAAGAGCCGGCTTTGACTCAGAAGGCTCAGACACCCCTTACCTCCTCTACTTTGTTGTTATAATTCTCCGTGAAACCCTACAGTCAGAAGGTCTCAAAAAGGTTATTCAAGGCCACAATACCCCCAAAACCCCATCAATAGGGGAGAGAGACTCTCTTGAAAAAGGGGACTCTACCACCTTCCTCAGGCCCTTTCTTCATGTCCGACGAGGCTCATTGTCAGAAAAGGTCACGTTCCCATCATAAGGCCTGAGTGTCCCACATGAAACCAGTTTCTTCCCTTTGCTCTCCCTTCAGCCCCAGGAAATGGGAAAAGCTATCCACCATCATACACGCCGCAACCTTTTATGACTCAAAGATGGTCATTCACTCCCTCCACTCTTCTCTGCAGACCACGTGTCCTTTATTGAGCCCCAGGAAGACAGCCAGACGGCACGGACCTCACTGGCCCCCGCTCCATGAGACCGAGCCAGCCGTGACCACAGACATCTTTCAGCCACATCCCGGCTCAGTCTCATATGTGTTGCTGGCAGCGCAAGCCCCACCGCCACGGCGGGCTAAGCTTGTGTTATCATCCCAGTCTGGTATCCTCACAGCCTCAGACGTCATGCTCACAACCGACAGTCCTGAACCCGATTATATAAGCCCCCACATCCCTTATAATAATGATACTGGCCTCCCCATATGGACGGGGTGGTGTGTGCGGGCACTGCAGAACCCCCTCCGGGTACTGACCCACCCGGGCCTTACGACATCTCTACGAGGGAGTGCTGTTATGATATTTAGAGATGCCGAGAGGCTCAGTAACGTGTCGAGGTCACACAGAGGCAGGCTGCAAATCCGAGAAGCCGATTCCAGAGGCCATGCTGTCAGTGGCCTTGCTGTGGTCTACGGTCAGCACGGCATTCCGGCTGTCTCCTTGCATGTCAATCCCACACGTCTCACCCGCACAGCTTTATGTGTGGCAGCTTCCCGTGGCCTGCCTCAGCACTGGCACGAGGCTTAGGGGATGAGGAGAAGCTTGGCTCCCACCAGATGCAGTCCTCGTGAAGGGCTGTGGTGAGGGTCTTCCTAACCCCACGATTCACAGGCCAGTGCGTGGCCTTCTACAACCCAAAGTAGTAACTCAGCTAATTCAGCGGCTCATGAACATACCCGAACACCTTGAGCTTCTAAGTATTCATGTACCGCATTGGCCTGCCCCTGTTCCCACTGAATCCAACTGTATCTTTCAATAATATCTAAATATCAGTCCTATCTACACAACATGCTGTGACCCTCCTTCCAAATATGGGGCCACCTCCCTTAACAAGGACCAGCAGAGTCAACCTGTTTACATTCAGGGCCCACCTTGGACAAATTTCTTTAACCTCCTCAGGCCTCAGTTTCCCCACATATCAGTGGAACCCCCTCAAAGCTGTTATGAGAAGAAATAAGTTATAACCTGTAAAGTACTTATTATGTGTAGAGTCAGAAGGAAGAGTTAGCAACATCCTTCCTCCCTGCCACCCTGGAATGAACTGAGGGGTTGGGGAATGGGGCACAAGATAAACACATATCGAATATTTACTTCTACTAAGAACTCTGTCAGGTGTTCGATTTGTAAATTCTAACTTATTCCTTTTTTGAGAGAGAGAGAGAGAGAATGAGAGAGAGCATGAGAGGGGAGAGGTCAGAGGGATAAGCAGACTCCTTGCTGAGCAGGGAGCCCAATGTGGGACTCGATCTCAGGACTCTGGGATCACTGAGCCAAAGGCAGTCGCCCAACCAACTGAGCCATCCTGGCGCCCCTAATTTATTCCTTTTTATTTTTTTTTTTAAAGATTTTATTTATTTATTTATTAGGAAAGAGAGAGAGTGAGAGAGAGAAGGTCAGAGTGAGAAGCGGACTCCCCATGGAGCTGGGAGCCCGATGTGGGACTCGATCCCGGGACTCCGGGATCATGACCTGAGCCGAAGGCAGTCGCTCAACCAACTGCGCCACCCAGGGGCCCAATTTATTCCTTTTTAAAAAGATTTTATTTATTTATTTGAGAGAGAAAGAACAAGTAGGGGGAAGGGCAGGAGGAGGAGACTCCCCGCTGAGCAGGAAGCCCGATGCAGGACTTGATCCCAGGACCCTGATATCATGACCTGAGCCAAAGGCAGACGCTTAACCGACTGGCACCCCTGATTCATTCTTCATTCATTCTGCCAACCCCTATTTGCCGTGCTCCTACTTCGTGCCATGCCACGTGGGAAGTTGAAGACCCAGCAATGAATACGGCCAGCAGGGCCCTGGCTGTGTGGAGCTTTTAGGCTGGCAAGGACCCAGAAAGGACCTAACACACTGTTAGCTGGTCAAAACCATAATAAATGCTACAAGGGGAAGTACAGAGCCTTGAAAATATGACAGAGGGACCACACGTAGGCTGTGACCTTTCTGAAGAAGGGACACTCGCCTGAGCACTAACATGTACATGAACACTAACCATGTGATAAGTGGGAGTGGGCACGCTAGGCAGCACAGCGCATGTCTGCAGGAGGCCAGGTGAGAGGTCATGCAAGGCGCTAGAGATGGGAAGAGAAGTTGGGCCACAATTTTGGAGGCACTGGGAGGCCAGGACAGGGACAAGGTGGCTGGGATGGGGCCAGGAATCTATGACTGTATCCATCTGTTCTGTGTAGCGTTCTCCAGATGCGGTGCCCAAGCAGTAATGTCAGCAGCAGCGGGGAACTTGCTGGAAATGCAGATTCACAGGCCTCAGCCCCACAAACAACTGCTCAGAACTCTGGGGGAGGGCCCTCGCTACTGTGTAGCACCGCCTTTAAAAGACTAGAGAGACTCTTTGGAGAGTGGGGAACCAGCCTGTCATACGCTAAAATATTTACTTCCATGCAAAATCAATTCACATTTCACATTCTCTCTACTTCCGCCTCCAAACTCACGGTGACTTTCCCCAGCTTCCTTCCTCCTTCTGAAAAGGCTTCTGAAAAAGCCTCCCCACTTGGGCTGCACAGCTCTCCCGAGCCCCCACCTCCCGCCCAGGCCAAATGTCTTGGTTTCCTTTTCCTTTTGTTCCTGCTAATCATTTAATCTGGCACAGCACTTCGGACACAAATCGGAGGAAGGCTATTAAGGCAAGCCTATAAGAGAAAACCTGAAAGTACTGAGAAACTATGGAAATGAGAGATAACCATGAAAAATAAGACATCTGGGCAAAGTTTAAAAGGCCCGGGCATGCTCAGCCTTGAGCAAATGTCACCATGGGGAGCCGCAGTGACAGTTTTCTAATACATAAGGAATGCACGTAGGAGAAAAGGATCCATTTTTCCACTCATCAGCGAGAAGAGAACAAGCAGGACTGTCTTAGGTTTCAGCCGAGAAAACATCTGTCATGTATTTGAGCCATAGGAGAGCAGGAGCTGCCAAGAGGACTGGTGAGGTCATCCTCGCCCGCGACACTCGCGATGAGATCACAGTGGCCAGGGTCGCGGTCCGTCACAGCCGATCGCATCGGCGGTGCCCGCACAGTGCCACGCCCGGGGCTCGCAGGCTCCACGAGGCGATCTCCCCATCACCAGGCAAATCTGCCTCCTGGGCAGGGCAGGTGCTGACTCACAGCCACTCTGTTTGGTTTCAGAGACACAGGAATCCAAAGGAAACTGCGTGCTTCTGCAAAACCTTTCAGACCACCTTGTTACCTGGAGGCCAGGATGGCATGTGTTTCCATAAAAGCCCACTTATTCCTGTCTCACTGACTCCTATCTTCCCAGTGACAGCAGCAGTGGCAACGGGCATCACATGAGTAACAACTCTGAGCCACGGAACATTCGCTCTGTGCCAGCCCCGCACACACCTCTACTTGCTCCTGCCTCCCCGTTACCGCAAGGTCCATTTTACTGATGAAGCTGGGGCTTAAAGAGGTCTCCTGACTTGTCCACGGCCCCACTGCTGGTCATGTCCTGGCTGAGATTTGAGCCCTCGGTTCTCTGCCCTGTGATCAAGATAAGGCCTCTATGTGGCCAAAGTGCAGTAGAACAGAGAGCGAGGACCTTTTAAAAATCAGCTGTGGTCTCCTCTCTCCCACCCTCCCTGCTCCAGATTTGGTGATACTGCAAATCAAGTCTCTCCCAGAAGGCCCTGCCACTTCTCTGTCTCTGCTACCCTGTGCCTGTCCCTCGGGACTCCGCCACCAGCCGGGATGCGCTAATGGGGCTTCTGGCGACGTGGGCGTCCTTCACACACCGCCGCCCCCTCGGAAACATAAAGCACAGGCTTTCTGCACCGCCTGTATGGGCCAGGAGCCAGCAGGTGCTTCCGTGTCCCCCGAGCACTCTCCTCGGGGACCCCGAGGCCACTGCCAGCAGAGGGGCTCTGGTGCAGAGACTGCCATCGAGGGAACAGATAATCCTTCATCTGACTTTCATCCCGGCTTCTCTACACCGTAATCCTCGGCTCACCAACTTCTCCCCTTTTGCTTCTTTCTGGAGTCCCGAAATGGCTGAAATGATTTCTATTAAAGACTTGAAGAAGAAGCCTTCCTTAGCGCTCGGAAGCTGTACTTCAGAACATAGCCTTGACCTCAGGCTCCCCTGGGGCTTCATTCATTTGTCAGATGATTCAGCCAAGGGGACCAACTGGCTGGGCCACTCCTGATGTGGGACTTCAGAACCCAGCACCCCTTAAGAACCACAGGAACACAAGTGCAGGAAGCAGTGGGGGCATGAGGTCACTGGCTAGCACTGAGCCTGGGTATTTACAGAACCTCAGTTGTACCAACCGGCAGGAAAGGCAAAACACAGGGCAGGTCCTATCAGGCCGGTTTCCTGGGAAGCAGGACCAATCTGATGGAAAAGAGTCCCTGCTAGTCAGCCGACTGTGCGCTGATGTCAGGCCTGGATTCAGGTGAATGAAATTTATTCCTTCTTGATGGAAAAGTTGGATTCAAGCCACAGTGTATATTCATGGGTTTCTTAATTTTTCTTCCAGCTTCACCAAGCTCCGTGGAGCTTAAAGCAGGTTTTTCCCTCATGCAAAGAGATGGAAAGGGCCCAGAGAACAGACAATGCTGAGCCTTGAGGAGGAGGAGGAGGAGGAGGAGGAAGAAGAGAGAAGAGGAGGAAGAGAAGGCCCTTCTAGAACTTTCCTCTCCTGGCTGCTCTTTCCAAATCAGTATTTGGGAAGGTGTGAGAGGAGGGGAGGTAGCGATGCCTTCTAGGGGTCTGGTTTCATGGATTCCAACTTGTGATGCTGAATGCCATCCCCCCAAACAGCCAGGTGACCATCAAAGCTCCCCAGTGAACTGAGCTGAGACACGCCAGCCTCCCATCACTTGTCAGCTCTTTTTCAAGCAGATTCATTTGTTCTGAATGACCCAGCTCCCCCCCCAAGGTCACCTTTTGTGGCTCTTTTCCCACAACGCCTATGTTCCACCCACCATAATCAGCAGCACATCTGAGATGTAGACGGATAGGATCCCATGATAGGAAGGGTGCAGAAATGTTCCCTGTGTGCAGCCAACTGGCCCTTCTTAGTATCTAACCATTAACCCTAGCCACATGACATAACTGCGCTCAGGAAGCTAGCTCCTGAAATTGCTACCCACCCCCGGAACATGCAGAGAATAAACTGCGATGTAAATTAAAATCAGAGTCAACTACCTTCATGGCACCCATAGCTTGGAAAGTCACAGCTAATCTCGAAGGGGTCAGCGCGGCCAGCATCGCATTGAATCTTGCACTCTTGTTCTTAATAGGGGAGTGGTACCGCCCATCTGGAGCCACAGAACCAAACCTATGATAGGGAAGAGGCAGGTGGAAAGAGAAGTAGGGTTAACAAAAAAGAAGTACACAGCACCGCTAGAAATGATGCCATATGCACACACACAAGTTTTCCAGGTCCAGGAACTACACTCATGAGACATCACAGTTGGGGGCGGGGGAAGAGTCTCCCCAGGAGATTCTGACCAAGGCTTGCCTCACGGAAAGTAAAAACAGGTTTCGTGCCACCACGAACCTGTGGCTCAGCAGGGGCTCCTGGCAAAAAGAAGCATGGGGACCACCATCATTAAACAAACACTGGAGCCTGAATGTGAAGACCACACATCAATCCGCTCTTGTTGCTGCTATATAATTCACATGCCAGAAAATCCCCCCCTTTTAAAGTGTGCAATTCACTGGTTTTTAGGACATTCACAAACTCGTACAACCATTATCGCTGTCCAATTCCAGAACATTTCATTACCCCAAAAAGAAACCTCATACTATGAGCAGTCACTGCCCAGAGTCCTCACACTCCAGGCCCTGGCAACCATTAACCTACTATCTATCTCTATGGATTTGTCTATTCGGGATGTCTCCCATTGGTGGAACTGTACAATATGTGGCTTTTATGTGTGCTTTCTTTTACTCCGCTCATTGTTCTCAAGGTCCCTGCATGTTGTGACTTACGTCCGTACGTCATTCCTGTTTAAGGCCCAATGATAAGCCATCGTACCTACACACCATATTTTCTTCATCCATTCATCAGTTGATGGATATTCGGGTTGTTTCTTCTTTTCTGGTTATTATGAATAATTATGCTATGAACAATGGTGTACATGTTTTGGTGTGGATATGTTTTCATTTCTCCTGTGAACAATGTTTTCACACATACCTAGGAGCAGAATTGGCTCATATGAAAAACTTGAACTTCTGAAGAAATGCCAAACTCTTTTCCAAATCAGCAACGCCATTTTCATCCCCACAAACAATGTATGATGGTTTCAATTTCTCTACATCCTTGCCAACCGTTATTATGGCCTGTCTCTTTTTTTATAGCCATCTGAGCAGGTGCAAAGCGGTATCTCATTGTGGTTTTGATTGGCATTTCCCTAATGACAATGATGTTAAGCATCTTTTCATGTGCTCACTAACCATTTGCATATCTTCTTCGAAGAAATGTCTATTCAGGTTTTTGCCCATTTTTCAAATGGGTCATTTGTCTTCTCATTGTTGAGCTGTAATAGTTCCTTTTATATTCTGGATGCCATATATATATACATATATATGTATATATATACACACACACATATATGTGATTTGTGAATGATATAGATGATATACATATCATCTATATCATCTATAGATGATTCTATATCATCATGAGCAGATGATTCTGCTCATCTATATATATATCATCTATATCATGATGATATATGATGATATATATGATATATATATATCATCTATATCACAATATATGTGATTTCCAAATATTTTCTTCCATTCTGTGCATTGTCTTTTCACTTCCTTCATGGTGTCCTTTGAGGTGCAAATTTTTTTAATCTTGATGAAGTCCAATTTATCTCTTTTTTTCTTTGGTTGCTTATGCTTATGGTGCTTAAATCAAGGTCACAAAGATTCACATCTATGCTTTCTTCTAAGAACTTTACAGTTTGGGCCCTTACATTGATAGCTGTGACCCATTTTGAGTTAATTTTCATATACAGGATGAGTTAAGAGTCCAATTTTATGCTTTTGCATGTGGATGTCCAGTTGTCCCAACATCATTTGTTGAAAGGACTATTCTTTCTCCCATTAAATTGTCTTATTATCCTTGTTGAATATTAATTTACCATAAATGTAATAATTTATTCCTAGACTCTCCATTCTATTTCATTGCCTACCTATTTATCCTTATGCCAATACCACAGTGGATTTTTTTCCTTTTCTTTTTTACTTCCCACCTGCTCTCAGGGGATCCATTGTAATACCACACCATCTCAATTACTACAGATTTGTAGTAAATTTTCAGATCAGAAGTGTGAGTCTCCTATTTCTTTAGCAAGATTGTTTTGGCTATTCTGATTCTCTTGTGTTGCCATATAAATTTTAGGAGCAGTTTCTCAGTTTCTGCAAAAAAAGAAAAAGGGCAACTTGGATTTTCACAGGGATTGCAATGAATGTGAACATCTACCTACTGATCCATTTTTTATCAACACCCCCAAAATGGGGCTCCTCTTTCAAAATGCCTATGTTTCCACTGCTCTTCTCTGGCATATTGGGGGTAGTTTAAATGCCAATAGAATGGTTTAGAATCAAATCCTGCTTACCAAAAAAAAAAAAATCTATATATTCTCATATCTTCTACAGACCATGTAGCTCATTATCACTTTTCTTTCTAGCTGGACCTAACTTTCTAATCTCTAGTGCATTGGATAAAGGATGAGCCAATGGATCCAGCTTCTGGCAGACTGGCCAGGCCACCGAGATCTCATGAGGATGGATGACATATGGGGAGCTCTGCATCTATAGCTTTCCTTCCCTCTTCCCCATCCCCCAGAGCAGGGTGCTGCTGCTTAAGCGGCTGGAAAATGTGCCAGCACCTCTGGGGAAGGCTGGTGGCACTCAGACCTGCTGTCATGGGCACTGGTGGTTCCTGAGGGGACCTAAACGCTTCCCCATACACCAGGTTAACTGCAAAGATGTTTCGTCGTTTCCATTTTATTTCCTACCAATTCCCCAAGGGGCAGTGGGGGTGGTTAACAGAATTCGGTCCTTTTAAAGTTTGTTTCCCACACATTTTTCTTAAACTTTTGGCATCTATAACATTTATCTGTTGGCAAGAGTTTGCAGGCAAAGCAAAAGAGTGAGGTGTTACAGGAAAATCTAGAGTCAGGCTGATTATGCAGAGCTCGATTGCTAGCTTTTTCACAGATTTCAAGACACCTGTAGGTCAGGATTTTCATTGGATACATGAAATGCTGTTGAGAAAAGGAATGGTGATTGGTGTTTCTTGGTCTCTGAAAAGTGTAATGTGAACCCCTAGAGCTCCACCCCTAAAAATGCACCTAAAGAAGCAGCCTTCACCTCATCTTTTAACCTACCCTGACGTCAGTGGATGCTGGGAAATGACACTGAGCATCTCTGACATTATCCATCCATCCAAGCAGCGGGTTATAACAGCCTCCTGAGCTGAAAGGTGGTACCTTTCCTCCTGCCACCCACAAAGGACGTAACAACACTACCTAGTGTGTATTAGCAACAATGACCAATTTTAAGGAAACAACCTAAATTGCCCAACAATAAAGACAGATTACATAAATTGTAGCTCATATATTTAACATCTATTACAGCACTATTGAAAATGATAACATACATATGTATTTCCTGTTGCATAAAAACATTTGAAATAACGTTAAACAGAAATTACAAGTTATAAAAAATAGAATTTATAAGTGGATCTCATTCAGTAAAAATCAAACACACCTCTCTCTTCTCATACACCAGCATGGAAAGAAGTCTAGAGAGCTATACGTTAAAGTGTGTGTAACAATCATTGTGTCTGGGTAATAGCATTTTGGATACTTTTAATTTTTTTTCTGTTTTCTTATGTACATTTTCCAATGGATGGTCAATAAACTCGGAGGAGCGGCTGGCAGAAAGCCGGGACATGCAGCCCATGAGACCCAGGCGCCAGGCCCAGCTTGGGAGAGCAATGAGATCATACACACAGCCAATCTGAGTCAAAGTGAAAAGTACTCACTTATCCAGCAGGTTCTCCCTTGGTATCCGAACCTTGTGAAATATTAAAATCCCATTATCCACACCATGCAGACCTAGAGAGAGCAGAAAACAGCTGCAGGGGGCAAGTCCGTGCTATCCTCTGAACTACTATTCCTGTTATTTCCCAGGCCTATCTCCACTAAAATCTCACACCCTTTCTTTTACTCTCAGGATGCCTGATGCTTTTCTAGCTGGGTGGGGGTGGGGAGGCTGTCTGTCTGTTTTCCTGAAGAGCTGTGCCTTCTATACTCCTGGGCTCAGGTAGAAGGTCTGAGTCCTGTGACTTGGGAAGGAGGAGCTCTACGCATCAGAAGGAACATCAGGGCAAACGCAGAGAAGGCAGGAAAGCCAGAAGTCTAACTTCCTCTCCCTCCCAGCACTTCTGTCCCAGAACAGGGGGTACGTTTGTGAAGTCAAATGCCTAAAGAGACAAGAGAAAATGGCCACAAGGACAGCTGTGAGTGACCAGGGTGACCCAACTTTCAGAAGCTTCCTGAAAGCCGGCGGACCTGTTTCCTAATGACACCTGTCAGAGTCTGGGGTCTACTTTTTGTTTATCTCACACTTACGAAGATTTCATCTGAGGGGGGAAAAAGAAATCTTTAGCAAACGTCTTTATTTAGAAGATTCTTGACAAGGACACGGTGGCATTTAGGAGCTTACAAGGGAACCAAAGCAGACTTTTTGAAGTTGCCAGTGTTTTAAATGTCTGGCACCACTTCACAAGCGCTGGGCCCTCTGCTCTCAGCAAAACTTGACTCGAGAGGTGCTTTCAAGGGACAAGGCCAGCGAAGGCATCAGTTACCCCTGAGAAATATAGTCAGAGCGCCCACAACCCCACCTGTAGCCCATTCTCACAGCCATGGCAGTAATCAGTAAACACTGGGGGCCGAGATGAGACTATCCCCTCCACCGAAGCATCATCTTCCTTCCCCTTTTCTCTTTTTGTTTCTTTTTCCTTCTCTTCCCACCTGTTTCTTCGACCGTGGTTGTAGACAACCAGTGGGGCCCACAGGCATGGCCTACTCTCATCAATTGTTGGTTGAATTACACCCCCTCCTCACCCCCCCCAAAAAATTCACACGTTTGAGTTCCAACCCCCAGTACTTTCGAATGTGACCTTATTTGCAGACAGGGTCTTTACAGAGATAGTAAGTTAAAAGAGATCCCTATTAGGGTTGCCCTAATCCAAGGGACTGGATTATAGAAAGGGGAAATTTGGACACAGACATGCACCCAAGGAGGGAAAACATCATGTGAGCATGAAGACACCAGCTATAAGCCAAGGAGAGAGGCCTGGCACAGATTCTGCCTCACAACCCTCAGAAGGAACCAATCCTGCCAGCACCTTGACCTTGGACTTGTAGCCTCCAGCACTGTGAGCCAATACACTTCTGTTGTTTAAACCGCTCAGCCTGGGGTACGACAGCACACTCGTCCAGCGAGTCAGTCCCCCAGATCCATCAAGGGCCTCCGAGGCACCAACACCAGGCTGTGGCTCAGAGGCAGGAAAAAGAGAAAGCCTCAACTGGCCCTCTGAGAGCCCACGAATCCAAGAAGAGGAGAGGAGGCGAAATTACGCAGGGCAAAGCTGCCTCATGGCTGGAAAATACGAGAGGCTGGGAGAAAATAAGACCAATGCATATTCATAAACAGCAATTTTCAACATCCCCCAACAGTTGTGACCTAAAAGACTTTTTCATCAGGCTTCAAAATCAAAGCGTCCTCTCTGCCTTCGCTGTTTTGGTGAGTTAGGTTCGACCTTCCTTGGGTGGGGTAGGGAGCGGGCAGGAAGTGCAAATGAGGGGAGGCGAGGTGTGACCTGGGGACTCACCTTCCTTGTACATCATATCGGTAGCTGTCACTCCCGGGTACAAGCTTCCGTTTTCATCGCGGACAGGAACGATGAAACAGTGAGGCCCTGAGGAAGTCAGAGAGACGGATGCTAAACTCCCTTTTCTAAAGCTACGATTAAAGCTTTATTCATTCCCTGGAACAGTCTACAAATGGTGTTGCTCCTGAAATTCAGTCAGTTCTAGGACCGTGCCCTGCATATAACAGTGTATACAGTAGTCCCCCCTTGTTCACAGGGGCTATGTTCCAAGACCCCAGTGAAGGCCTAAACCCATAGAAAGTACCAAATCCTATATATGCCAAGTGTTTTCCTGCCTACATGATGAGATGAAGTGAGGGAGTTACGTAGTTGCTGTGACAGAGTGTGACATTACTACAGACCCTCTGACCATATGTCAGAAGGTCATCTGCTTCCAGACTGCAGCTGACTGCAGGTAACGGTAATTGTGGAAAGCAAACTGCACATAAGGGGGAGTGGGGGGCACTAATATAATGCCAAAATGTAAGAATAAATTCAGCCACCGTGTATATTTAATAAATACAGTTGGTACTGAGTTTATACAAGACAAAACCAGTGCTGTCAAATGCACTTCCAAGGTAAAGTACTTGCTGGAAAGTAGTATGAGTAAAGAAGATCGTTCTAGCTTTCTGCCCCAGCACAAACCTTGCGATCTTCCGTTTATGATGAGCTGAGCAAAGACGGCAGCGTAATTCCCATACATCGCATTTCCAATGTACATCTTCTCGGCATTTTCACATGGAGTGTCAATCACAAACTCCTACACAGAAAAAGAGCGACAGTTTTCCTTTCCTAGGCTCAACTCAACTCCTTGGCTCAGTGCAATGATTACTGTGAAACAGATCCACATCCACCGGCAGGACACACTCGGGGGATTTCACAGCAGAAGAGAAGACAAGACCCCCAAACCCCTGGGGATCTATACTCAGCTCTCCCAAACACCCCACTGGCAAGGTTCACAAGAAACGTTGGCACGACTAATGATCTGGGGCTCCTAGGTGGATGAGTCCATGGCTGTATGTTTTATCTTGTCCACTGGGCATTGTGCCTTGTGGACAAATCACTTGGTTCCTCATGCCCTCTGCTCTCTTGGTCTTTCAAGACCCAGGCCTTGAAAATCTCTACCTCGTTGATACGGCTCTGTTGTGTAAATAGCATCTAACTGAAGGCCATAACCATATGCCAGAAATGCAAGCAAGATTAGTAGGCAACCATGACCTATTCCCACCATTGCTTAGAATCTTAGCCCACACAATCCCGATTTTTATAAAAGAGGAAAAAAAAAAACCTCATTTGAGCCTTTGGATGATTGTTTCAGATCCTGCCTCTCCATTTTCTTGATCAATGAATATAATAATTGAAAGTTCCCCCCAAATGCATAAGCCCTTAAACTGAAGCATTTGTAGATAATTCTCTATCTTATAAGGGAAAAAATCTTTGAATATGCCACCCAGTTTGTCTCTATCATATGCCCAAGGATTCCAGCTCCAAAAAGTCTGAAATTAACATTGTTCAAGAAGACGATGCAGGGTCTTTGTTTTCAGGCTCTGCTCAACCTGGGTCTTCTTTCTCCCTTCTTGGGAAGCCAGGGCAGAATCACAGTGGAAATGGTCCCCCTTTGCTTCTGATTCTGCTCACCTGGGTTACCCTGAAACCTCTCATCAAGGAGCCACTGACAGAATCTGCCAGCTCTGAATACAGGGTCCCTGGGGCAGGTCAGGGAATCCAGGGGAAATGACAAAAGAGCAGATCTGCACACCTAATTGGAGCTGACAATATCAAAGAGGTGGCTGAACTAAACTAGCAAGTGATTGATCATGTAAAGATTATCTCAGAGTCTAGATTTTAAAGTCTAGTGACTACACTCGCTGGCTGGCCAAGAAATACATTCTCGAAGCCTAAGAAAACATTCTCTGACATGTGTTTGCACAAGGAAACTTTTAACATGTGCAAGCGCTTTTCAGAAACATAAATGGACAAGCTGAACCTTTTTAAGGGAAGTCTCTGGAGACTGCCCTTGTCTTATCAGGCCAGCCAGGATTTCTCAAAGAAAGGAATTATTTGAGGCTGGGCGCACTAACAACCACAACAAAAACATCACAAACAAACAAACAAACAAAAAACCAGGTGGTGAAGGGATGCTTACCCCTTGAGGGTAGGAAGGGAAGTAGCAAAGTAACATTGAACAGGCAGCGAAGATCTGCTGGGATGGGGACGAGATGGGAGGCCATCCATCCCCGCAAACATCTGATACACTCTGGGAAAGGAGGTTTGTCACTTCTGGCAAAAACATTGATCTAGGAAAGTCTGCACAAGCCAAAATGCTGGCATTAAAGCAGGATCTAAATAATGCACACCATGTGTGTCGGTTCCTACCATAATTAGTTGTTGAAGGCCAACAAAATGATCAGTACTATAAGCACTAAAAAAAAAGAAAAAGAAAAAGAAAAAAAAAAAAAAAAAAGGCTTTGCCCGAAGAGCTCATAGCCTTATTTATTTTTGCTATTTAGCATAAAATGTAAAACTAAAATTCTTTCTTACCTCTTACTTATCCCCACCACTACCCGAGACACTGTCCAAAAATAAAAATAAAACAGCCAACCCACAGAATGTAAGAGATTGAAAGAGTCCTTGAGGGAGAGAGGGCTTATTTGATATGCTCTCACATTTTAAAAGGGAAATGAAGGGGGAAACACAGAAAGCGATGAAGGAGAAATCCATTCTCTGCTATGTCAATCCTCAGTGGCCTGAGTTTATGATGGGCTTATTCTCTCTCTCGCTCCCACCAGAGACAGAGTGTTCACTAGAGTCTCCTCATCATTATGATTTCAGCTTTGCAACTCCCCTGCAGAAGGCAGCGGCTGCTGAGGCACGCCAGGGAGCTAAATCATTTATGCTGGTTGGGGAAAATGGGACCCAGCCCGGGAAATGCTTTTTGTGGGGAAAAATAATGACTGTAAGAAGAAACAAGTAAATAAGAATTCTGGGTGGGGTTTCCTTTTTTCCCCTTTAATGACAGCAAGGTGACCTCAGTACCGTGGTTTAGGGAAAGAAAAAACTGATCAACCAAAAACAACCAAAAGATGTTCGGTTGGCACGCCACCCCTGGCCTTCGGAAAGCTAAGCTCTTAGGGGCAGCCCCATCTGAGGCAGACTCGCTCATTAACTGCAGATTCATAGTCCATTTCCTAACCTCTCTGTGAGCCTCAGTTTCTCCACCTATCAAGTAGGGACAATAGTATCTTCCTAGAAAACTATAGGATATTTAACACAATGTTACATGTAGAGTGCTCAGCCTTATGTCTAGCACGCACGGGCTAAATTACCACAAGTGGCTTCCCATCAGGTTGTGGGAATATGGTACAGTATACAGAAGCTGTTTGATACAGAGCCTGGCACATAGTGAGCATTCAATCCATGTCAGTCCTTATTCTTGCTATGACCTTGGACATCATTGACTATTGTAGAGAACTAGCATCTGGGCAGGAGGACGGGATGAACATATTCCAATACACCCCTCGCTTGAATCTGTCATTCTAAACCCTGATCACCTCTAACTAGCATTTGTGGGTCGGGAAAACCTGCTAGCAAAAATTCAGATTCTGAAGGACAAGCTCAGCAAAAACGAAGACTAGACTGAGTAGCCACACCTACACTCGTGCCCCATGCTTGCACACATATATTTACCCCCCTTCGTGTCTAGAAAGAACTTCAAAATTTATGTATTCCTTTGCCGTTCTTAGGAAAACCCATTATCAAACGAGGCACTATGAAGGAGAGTGAAATGCGTAAATAGTATCTTTATTGGGAGGGAGTAGGGGCTAAAGAAATGGAGACTTCTTTAGATTTACAGAGCAGGGTTTTCTCCTTGCAGCGTGTGACGCATTTATGGAGGGGGTTAATTTAGAGTCTTGACGAACTGTCTTTTATTCATGAGAATGGAAGGGAAACTAACGAAGTTCCCCACGTATACTAAAGATAGTAAAAGCAAGATTGTTTTGTGAAATTCTGTTTGGGTGACCATGTGAGTTTTCGGGTAGGTCACAGTTAAAAACACTGCTTCATACCAGGAACGAGGGCTTCCTGGTAAGGAAACACCAGCACACACAGTGCCCTCCTGCCACACGGTGCAAAGGGGAGTGTGAACAAAAGCATCTCTTCCAGCTACGGTTGAGAAGAATGACAAAATGGCGCCAGTACTGTTCTCACAGAGTGGTCACCAGGCATCCAATTAACAAGAGCATGTAAAGTGTGCGAAGCAGTGCCTGCACATGGTAGGTGCTGAGAAAGTGCTGGCTGGTAGGAGACACATGAAGGCTGAGCATATGTCCCCCTCCACTGAAGCACTTAGGCAGTTGTTCGAAATCTGAGCGCCTCAGGCCAGAGAGTGCACACGGAGGATGTGAAGTTGACCTCAGGAAGAAGGAGGGTCAGGTTCTGAACAGGTTTCCTGCCACCCCACACTGCAGAACGATGGGCAGGATCCTCACCTGCGCAGAGAGGTCAAAGGTGGCTTCAGTCTGGATCCCTCTCACGTTGCTCCCATGGCCCCTCTCGGTCATTGCAAACATGCCAGTGTATTTCTGCTCCTGGAGTTTACCAGATATCAGAAGGGAATGAGCTAGTCAGATGCTTGCTCTAACTGCAGACCTCTGATCATCAAGGATGTGGGTGAGAGAGGGAGCGGTGGGTTGGAGATAATTATAAGCAATCAGCCTGGGGACAACAACATGACAATTCTTCTTCTAAAAAACAACCTTGAAACTCTCATTCAGAACTCTCATTCTCGCTGACACCAATCCTCTGGTTTATTTTCTTTCTCTGCCAACACGCGCACACGCACGCATCTCGTTACTATGAGTTTTTAGGGCTCTCCATAGAAGAAGACATTTATTGACGTACATGCCATACCTGCAGGGGCTGAAGCCACTTAGTGACATGTCCTGGGCTTCCAAGGTTCCTGACTGCACCACCAAAGAGCCAGTAAGTTATTCCACACTGAAAACCAGGACAACATAGACCACTGTTAGCGAGAGTCAACAACTTAATGATGTTGGCCAAACTCTACTCAAGGAGAATTTGTTCAGCTCATCCAGCCCTCCATAAGCCCCACACGTGGCCCAGTTTCCTTCTTTTGCATGTGGCCGTCTAGTTTTCCCAACACCATTTGCTGAAGAGACCGTCTTTTTTTTCCACCGGGTATTCATTCCTCCTTTGTCAAAGATTAATCGACCACATAATCGTGGGTTTGTTTCTGGGTTTTCTGCTCTGTTCCATTGCTCGACACCTCTATTTTTATGCCAGGGCCATACCTACATACAGTGCCGTTCCTGCTGCCTTGTAATACGACTTGAAGTCTGGAATTGGGATACCTCCAGTTTTGTTTTTCTCTCAGATGACACTTCGGAACGTTCGGTCTGCTGTATCCGCTCAGGGGCTAGCTTAGTGCCTGGTGTGTAGAAGATGTGTAACGAAGTATTTATGCACTGATCCCAGGCACTGGCCCAGTCTGCAGAGGTGAGCCTTGCCGTGAGAAACTGCCGGCAAACAGGAAAGCTGGTGGAAAATGCAATGCAAATGCAATAATGAGCAGGGACTCAGCCCAGGATGAGACGGCCTGGGCCCCAAGCCCGGCTCAGCTGCCCACTGGCTGTGGGACCTTGGACAAATGGCAATCCTCAGTTTCCACAGCTGACAAATGCAGTGCGTGGTGAGTGCTCCCACTTACTGAGCACTTACCCTTCTGAACACTGAGCTTCATACACACACGCTCACTGATTCTCACAACCGCCCTGGGCAAAACACGTCATCACCCCCACTTGACAGACAAGGACTTTGAGATTCAGAGGGAGAGTGACGTGCCGAAGGCTGCGCTCCGAGATGGTGAGCGGGGCTGGGGTCCAAACCCAAGCTGCCTAATGCCTACTAGCACTTCATAAGGGTGCTGCGAGAATCCGGCGACGGGCAACTGCCAAGTACTTTGGTCTTTTATAAACCCTGGAGAAGTGTTGCTGGCAAGGAGGAAGTGGAGGAGGAGAAAGATGAGGAGGGCGATGAGACGGAAGGGTAGCCGGAGCGGGGCCATTTGAAGGGAGTAGAGGACTGATGACAAAGACGGAAGAGCTCAAGTGTATAGACGGCGGCTGTGTTTGCAGGCTAGCATGCCTTCCTCTGCCCCGGCCACCCAGCTCCGGCTTTCCTCTGGGGAGCCCTCCTCTCCCACAGTCAGTCCAAGTGGTTCGTGGCTGATGTTGCCCTCCACCCTCAGCTCTAGGATGAGCCTAGGACCCAGGACTGGTCGATGTGCAATAATATCTGTGATATCCTGGCCACGGGGGACGGATGGCATCAGCATAGACCCATGGTCTGGGTGGGTCTAACCATAGCATCCTCTGGGACACACGGGTGAGCTAGGAGGCAAAAGAAACTCCCTTTCATTGCAGTGGAATCTGGAAGCATGCAGGCCTAGTGCCGCCGGCTGCTCTTGCCATCATGAGAGCTGGTGTAGGAAACCAACACATGAGGTCAAGGTGGGGAGAAGGAGACAAAGCACAGACATGAGAGGGACCAGGACCCACCCATCCACACCTGTTGCACTCTGGACTCTTCAGTTACAACAGCCAATAGGTTCCCTTTTTCCCTGGGGTCATTACAATTGAATGAGCTTTAGTGGACACAGTAACCCCAAGGAAGACCTTGTAGGAAGGGAAACGGCAGGAATGGAATCTTAAGATGGTCATCACCAGCCTCTGGCAAGAACTAGTCCCCACACTCCACATGTGTGATCGGCCTGGCCCTAACTATCTGAAAGGGCACTTTACCAACCTTAACAACTCTGACATGATGATGGACAAAGTTCATTAATCGCATCTGACCTATGAAATGCTTTCATTTGGAGACTCATAAAGCATCCTCGGAATCATCATGACCCTGCTGATCACATTGCTAATTCTAGCCTGGGAAGAAGCAGTCAATCCAAATAGTCATAAATCATCTTGGAAATCAAATTTTAAAGAGTTTTTCTAAAAGTAAAACAGGTTGAATTCTCTGCCCCCAAATCTCTCTAGCTGGTGACTAATGCATTCTTGACAAATACATTCCTTTTCCAGATTTTAAATCCTTCCCTCCTCGTTAGAAAGAGGGGTGGGGAAACTATTTAATCCACATTTTGAAACTTCCATTCATTAAATATCATCAGTAGGAGCACTGGGCAGGTGAATGAAACGTGCAGGTTTGCAGAAACCACAGCAGTTAACAGAGGTGACGTCTGCGTAACCCCCAGTCCACACAGTCACTTAAAATGTGAGGATTTTCCCCCAAGTGCCGGGCTGTGTGTTGCCAAAGCCACATTCTCTGGAAGGCAGATAATCTGACCCAGTGGGGCCGATGCAGAGGGAGCACCTGAGGATTCTAGATGACTCTCTGGCCTGACACAAGCTTTCAGCACGTGCCTCCTGTGAGGAGCATGGACCCCAGCCCAGCCAGCAGAAAGGAGGTGCCCCCTGAGAAACCACTGAGGTAAGCCAGTGAGCAGTGGTAAGACGCGGTGGTGAGAAGCAGGGGCATTCAAGGTTGATTCTGGAGACAGAGCTGATGAGTTGGATTTGGAAGAAGGAGGCAAGAGAGGCCTCTAGGTGACACCTGAGTTTTGGGCCTGTGCCTCCAGAAGGATGAAGGCCCATTAACTGCTTAGTGGGGACAAGGCCGGGGGGTTGCTGGCAGGAGAAGCCTGCGGGGGGCGGGGGGATGGATTCACTAAGGCAGGGAGGCAGAAACGGAATGAAGGGCACTAACCCATCACAAGGGAGCAGGGCAAAGTGTCCCCCTTGGAGAGCACTGTGTCCACTGCTGCTTTCGCTGCCCAGTGGGCACCCTGGCCTCCAGCCCACCTCAGCAGACAGGACCCGGAGAAGTCCGTCTGTTCCGAGAAAGGCCAAAGAAAACAGCGGCAAGGAAATAAGACAAAGGGGAGGACACCTAACAAAATCTCTAAATCGATGCACACCTTGCACTGTTTATTTGGGAAAGCTCCCTCTCTCCTTTCTCACTCGTCTGGAGGAGGGGAAGGACATCTGCCTCAGGTACATGAGGTCATGAGCACAACACGCCCAACGACAGCTGGCAGTAGCCTCTGGAGGTCACAGTCAGAGCTACCTGGGGACGGGGAAATGCGGTCAGGACAGGCTGAAGGGGTTCAAGGATGGGGCCTCTTAACTTCCAAATGATCACTAGCAAGAAAGATGTCCCACCATGGCAGGGAGAGGGCTAGAGCTGGAACACAGGTTGACTTCACCTCTGTCCATTGACTAAGCCACTCCCTAGAAGACTGCCAGGAAGTGCTCTGGGCCACATCGTGGGGGGTACCATCCCACCCACTTACCAAGCTCCTGCTACACGCCAGCCACAGCATGCAGCTCCTCCTTGGCATTGTCAATTTAAATCTGAACACAGGGGCGCCTGGGTGGCTCAGTGGGTTAAAGCCACTGCCTTCGGCTCATGTCGTGATCTCAGGGTCCTGGGATCGAGCCCCGCATCGGGCTCTCTGCTCAGCGGGGAGCCTGCTTCCCCCTCTCTCTCTGCCTGCCTCTCTGCTACGTGTGATCTCTCTCTCTGTGTCAAATAAATAAAAAATAAACAAAACAAAATAAAATAAAATAAAATAAATCTGAACACAACCCATGAATGGACTTTAGCAGCACCATCTTCACAGAAGAGAAAACAAAGGTCGCCTGCCATGAACTTAGATGTAAAAGGAATGTGCGTGAACTTCGACTGTGAAGTCATCGAGACGGGACATAAATCACGTCATTCTGACTGTCTCCCTGCCCCGATGGACCAGGCAGGTCTGTCACGCGTGCCAGGTAGACAGCCACAGCTGTGATAGGCCAGGCCCTTTTGGCCTTTCCTAAACCATAGTCCGATAGCGGGTCCCCTAAAGAACCTTTGAGTACATTCAGACTCTTTTCATTCCAAGAGCAAATGGAGCATGCTGCGGCACTTCTGGTGGGTTTTGAGACAGTGGTGGCCCCAGAAAGGATAGTGCTATGGGCTGCATTGGGTTCCCCCCAAAATGCATACACTGAAACCTTAAGCCTCCGTGTGATGGGGTTAGGATATGGGGTCTTTGGGAACTAATTAAATTTAAATGAGGTCATTAGCGAAACTGTCATGATGGGATTAGTGCCCTTATAAGAGATACCAGACAGTGCTCTCTCTTTCTGTCTCTCTTTGCTCAATCCCAGTGTGGGGACACAGCGAGAAGGCAGCCATCTACAGGAAGACAGTCCTCACCAGGAACGGAATCAGCTGGACCTTGATCTTGCCAGCCTCCAGAACTGTGAGAAAATTAATTTGTTAATTAATTAATTAATTAATAATACGTGAACTATAGTGTTTTATCATGTCAGCCCAAGCAAACTAAGACAGATAATAGGGTGGTTCAGATAGAGAAAAGGGGGAACAGTCATGAGGAAGAAGAAAAGGAAACCTGTCACATTTCTTTGGGCCCTAGATCCTTCCAGAATGCATCCACGTGTCTGGTAGACCTTGGGCTGGCTCCCAAGCTAAAGCAGGGATTCGAAGCCCTCAGTAAAGGAAGTCTTTTCCTGTCACCTCTCACTTTCCCACCCCACCCCCCACCCCCAACTTCACCGTGAGTCACTCTCAGAGCCAGCCCCTGGTCTTGCCCCCACTTGGCTGTGTTAGTCCAACTATGTTTGTTTAAAGCGCTCAGGGACCCCCAGAGCCTTTGGAGAACACAGATGTGGAGAGAGAGAGAAAAGGGGCCCCGGCCTGCAGAGCACAGATGACTTAGACGAACTGCTGCCTACACTCCCTTGTGTACAGATGTCAGAAGAAAGCTCACGTGCAGGTGTAAAAGGAAAGCAGGGAGAGGCTACCAGAAGCTCGTGGGCTGGCAATGAGGTCTGGGGATGCCCTGACCAACCCGGGGCTCACAGGAACTGTTCTGAGTACACCACATCTCCTTCCACCACCCACAGGAAAGACGGACATGGCCCTTCTGGCCTGGACTCAGGAGCACCATCTACACATTCCTCTAACTGCCGGGGCTATCCGAGCACAAGATAAACAAGTCCTCTGCAACGAATGACATGTGGGAAAGCAAACAGCGTTCATGATAACTTGTGTTAAATTTCTAAAAGTTTTTTTTTTATTGTAGCACATAAAAGTTTAACGAAGTTTGCATTTTAGCCATTATTAAGTATACAATTCAATGGAATGAATTAGATTCATACTGTTGTGCAACAACCATCGCCGCTATCTATCTCCAACACCTTTTCATCACCTCAAACAGAAACTCTCCCAGTCCTCTTGCTCCTCCAGCCTCTTGTAACCCATAATCTGCTTCCTGTCTCCACGAATTTGCCTCTTCGAGAATTTCATGTAAGTGGAATCATACAATATATGTCCTGTTGTGTCTGGCTTATTTCACTTAGTGCCATGTTTTCGAAGGTCATCCAGGTCGTAACATGCACCAAACCTTCATTCCTTTTGATGGCTGAATGATAGTCCATCATGTGCATGCGCATTTTGTTTATCCATTCCTCGGCTGACAGACATTTGGTTTGTTTCCACCCTTCAGCTATTGTGAATAACGCTGCAATGAACATCGGGTGCAAGTAGCTGAGTCCCTGTGTTCAGTTTTGGGGGGTATATACCTAGGAATGGATTTCCTGAGTCATATGGTAATTCTACATTTAACCTTTCTGGTAAGGCCTGTTTCGATTCTATGTATTCATTTAATTCTCCTGTATTGATTACTATATAAAAAGAAATACAGGGGATGAACGTCTTCGAGAAGTTTGCCCTCTAGTGGTGCTAAGAGACATACAGCAATTAGACACATGAATAAATTCAAAAGATCAAAGGAGGCACATACTCTGGCAGACAACTGAAAGGTACAGAGACAGATCCACTTGTCACAAGTGGATAGGATTTCAGGCTTGAGGGAGGCTTCCCTGAGTGGAGGACACTTGGGCTGGGACTTGAAGAATGAGCAGGTGTCAGGCAGCGGGAGGAGGGGGAAAAATCCATTCTACGTGATGGCAAGAGTGGCCCAAAGGTGGACAAGAATGAAAGAAGGCCAATGTGTCAGGTCTTCTAGGGAGGAGGACAAAGTGAGACAGAAGGTCTTTGGAGAAGTGAGTAGGGCCAAACCACACAAGAACCCGGGGGCCATATAAAAAATAGGAGGGTTTCTCTAAATAGCATAAGAAGGTTTAAGCAGAGGAGTGATATGATCAGAGAAGCAATTTTAAAGACCTATTTCTTTCTTTCTTTTTTAAAAAGATTTATTTATTTGAGAGAGAGAGCATGGAGCAGGGGGAGAGACAAAGGGAGAGGGAGAGAGAGAATCTTCAGCAAACTCCCGGCTGAGCACAGAGCCCGATGCAGGGCTCAATCCCATAACCCTGAACTCACAACCTGAACCAAAATCAAGAGTCAGACACTTGACTGAACCACACAGGCACCCCAAGACCTATTTCTTTAAATCTATTCATATTTTCTTCTAGGATACTCAGGAGCAAAACTTTTTTGAAAGATTTTACTTTAGACACAAACAATGAATCATGGAACACTACATCAAAAACTAATTACAGGGGCGCCTGGGTGGCTCAGTGGGATAAACCTCTGCCTTCGGCTCAGGTCATAATCTCAGCATCCTGGGATTGAGCCCCGCATCGGGTTCTCTGCTCAGCAGGAAGCCTGTTTCCCCCTCTCTCTGTCTGTCTCTCTGACTACTTGTGATCTCTCTCTCTGTCAAATAAATAAATAAATAAATAAATAATCTAAAAAAAAAAAAACTAATTACATCCTGTATGGTGACTAACATAATTTTAAAAAAAAAAAAAAAAAGCTTTTTATTTTGGAAAATTTCAACCAAAATATAAAAGTATAATTAACTCAACAATGACCAGCACATGGTCCATTTTGCTTTTTCCCCCAATCCACTTTGCCGCTCTACACCCCAGGTAATCCTGAAGTTTATCCTAGACATCCTGTCATTTCATCCCTAAATATGTCCTAGACGTCCATAAAAGATAGTCTTTCTAAAAATGTAACCCTAAAACAATTACCCCACCTAAAAATATAATAATTCTTTAATATCACCAAATATCCAATGTTTACATTTCCCCCACTGACACATACTTTTTCTTTAAAGTTTGTTTGAACCAGAATTTTAATTATGTCTACACATTGCAAGAGGTTGAAATGTTTCTTAAATCTGTTTTAAACTGCAAGCTGCTCCTCCCTTATTCATCCGAACATTCCCTGTGCAATTCTAGGCACTAGGGTCAGTGCAAGACCCTAAAGATGCTGAGGAAAGGGCTCCCTGCCTACAATGCTGGGAACACCCACTGGGGATTTCTGCATGGTCACATCCCACCGCAGGCTTGCTGAAAAGAAGGAGGTAGAGAGCAATATGGAAAAAACACAAACTAAGGATCATGAGTCTAGACCAGAAATCTCTAGCATTTCTGAGAGGGGAATCTATTTGTTGCATCTCAGCTGAATTCCTTCCGTCTGGAAGTCACAATCAACCCAACTAGGAGGGGAGAGACCGTGCCTGGCTGAAATCGCAGGGAAGCCAGTCTTCCCCAAAGGACCTAATGGTGGTGCCTTCGCCACCGATGAACTCACAATCTTCATTTTTAATTCCTACTCATTTTTAAATGTCTACAAGGCAAAAACAAAAATAACTGCCATTTTGGACTCACCAACGATTGGCCTGGCTTTCCTGTCTGATCATTCTCTCTTCATGTTCTAGCTATTTCTCCCCTTTGGGGACATCAGGACTGAATGTTTGGAAGCAGGAACCTATTCTGAGGCACAGTGGTGTCCAGGGAGAGAAAGGAGAGCATATGCAGGCCCACACAAACGGCCCTTCACTGGAGACTTAGGGTACCATGAGGAGCCATGGGCATCACACCTGCTAGACCATTCTGTTCACCATTCTTGGTGAGCTGGGACACACAAAGCAAGCCTCCAGTACAATGCCATTTTTACCCATATGAACAGCAAAAATGGAGAAGGCCAAGAATTCTCAGTGTCATCTCATGTTCACACAAAGGAATATGAGAAATGAAGCACTTCCATCCATATATCATTCTCAAAATGGTGGCACCATAGAGAATAGATTCGTGGTAGCCAAAGAACAGGGTGGGGACTGGGTGGACCTGCAAATGAGTAGCACTCTAAGCTTCTTTGTGGTGATGAAACAGTTCTCCATCTTGATTGTGATGGGGGTTGCATGGATCCATATATGGGACCAACTGCATAGACCTACACACACACACACACACATACTGGGGTGTATGCAAAAGCTGGTGAAATCTGAAGGTTTATAGTCTAGTACTGCTCTAGAAGAGTACTGTAGCAGTCGTGATTTCCTGCTTTTACATTGCTTTCCAGCTACAGAAGATGTTACCACAGAGGGCAACTGGGTGAAGAGTTCATATACCTCTACCTACTATTCTTGTCACTTCCTGTGAGCATGATTATCTCAAAATAAAAAGATTGAAAAAAAAAACAAGTACAGAGGCCGTGGCATGCCACAATATAGACTGATCTTAGTGACCATATTTAAGGGAAGAAAGTAAATCACAAATGATTATGAGACTTTTTCTAAAATTAAAATAAACGAAAATAATTGTTTGACAGTGCCGTACAACTAAACAAAAGAAAAGCCAAGAACAAACAAGCACGAGGTTGAATATCATAGTTAAGGAGGAAGTCAGGGGGATGGATTGTAAGGTGTACCATTTTATACACATCCATTCCAGTAAACAGGGGATACCTGTGGGCTTCTACTTTGTACTCCTTGCCCTTCAAAACCAAGTGGCAGCTCATGAAGGGCAGGGAGCCCAGAGCCTCTCACCTTTACTCCCGTGGCCATGTCCGCGATGGAGAGGACTTCTCCTATGACCAGGCTTCGACTGACAAAATTCTTGGTTTTCTCTGCCTGAAAACATGACAGACCCAATGTCAAGGTTTCTTTAGGGTTTTTAAATTAAATTAACATTTTAATTTAACGTCTTTATAATAAACGTATATAAATTTTATAATAAAAATTCACAGTGATAAAAACCATTTTGAGATTATAAATACCCCCACGACACTACTGAAATAAACATCCTCATCTGGGTTTTTAACGTGGCCTTCCGGTCTCTGCCCACCTACAAGAGTCGACTGCATCCCCACGGAGGGCAGGCTGTTGACGGACTCCCCTCGGGCCTTGTGCTTCCTTAACCAAGTTTGTCCCTCGTGGCTCCCCAGAGCCCGACACCCTCCACGCTCCTGCCTAGCAACGCTGCCCATTCTCCCTAGCAACAACGGTTCTCCACTTGGGGTGGACCGAAGCTCCCACCAACAGGGGACGCCTGGCTCTGGTCCCGTAACTACCTTGGTGGGAAAATAGAGGATCTGGAAGGTTTGGGAACATTGTGGACACAGGAAAAGCAGTATTCTTCACTTTCCTTTCTAACCATAGATCATCTCGGGGCTTAGATATACTAAACACCATGAGGTCCCGGTCACCCTTCACTGCCCTCCTCTCTGTCGCTGTACACAACAGCCACAAATCCCAAAGCTACGTGAGCATAGTCTTCACCAGCGAGAAATGAGAGGGCAAAAATCCTAAGGCTGTTTTATTTGTAAAATTCAGAGGCAGGCGGCATTTCCTTAGAAGGCGGTGGGCCCCTGGACTGCGCAGACTGCAATTATCCGCTGTTGGAATTAATGCCAGTCTTCCTTATTCTCCAGTCTCTTCTGAGACCCAGGCAACAAAGTTGACGCTTGTTGCCCGTGTGTGTGTGTGTGTGTGTGTGTGTGTGTGTGTGTGGGGGTGGGTGGGTGTGTGTTTGTGGGTGTGGGTGTGTGTACACCTGTGCCTGAAAACTGCCCCACTTGGCATCAGGACAGTAACCAACCTTCCCAGGGTGACTCTCAGTTTCCACAGTGGCTTAAGCTCTTTCCCCAAAACACACTAGGTTTTCCCCCCTCCTGTAGGTTTTTACAATATTTCTCTCAAGCATTATTAATTTTATCAAACAGCAGACTGTCAAGATTTATGACTCTTATAGTGGCTCTGCCCCAATGCATCTTGTATTGATTATTTCTTAAAATAACTCCAGCTTGAGCATGAACTATTGCATGGCTCCAGCTTCAGCTCACACTGGAGAGTTAGTTACCAGCAAATGATTAAAAGACCAAAAACAAAAAAACGAAACAAACAAACAAAAAAACTGTAGCGGGTACTTGCGGACTTTTTCAGAGGGCCCATGTACCCTTTATCCTGTCAATCCTTACAACATCCATGAAAGGCTAAGCAAGAAAGGAAGTGCAGACCCATGTAACAGATAGAAGAGTCTAGATTCAGGAGGTCAAAAGACTAGTCCAACCAGGATCACCTAGTAAGTGGAAAAGCAAGGCCAGAAATAAGATCTTCAGATTCCTGAACATCTTGGACATCTTGCCCCACCCCTCACTATGAAGCTTATAGGAGCCCAGACTTTATTGCCAGTGCACTCCTATTTTGTACCACCAGCCTTGTCCCCAAAGGGAATTTGACATCAACATATCCCAGTGCCCAAGTGATCTTCCTGAGCGTCAGCCCATCTTACATCATTACAACAAACCCTTCCTCACCTTAAACCACCTGGCCAAACCTAAACCATCAGGGGCAAGGAAATCCCCCAGAATCCCCAACTGGTCATAGTTTTCTTCATATTCATTTCCTCAATTTCTACTCTTGATGCAAGAGCAGGCCTTTGTCATTAATACCTAGCCCAACTGTGGTCATTTTCACTCACCAGTTTGAAATAAATTCAATCACATTTGCTAAAGAATCAACCCCAAACTTAGCCATCTGAGTACATTATGAATTATTTATGATGATTATTTTCCTTCCCTAGTCTCTGCACGAGTCAGCAATCTTTGCTAGTAGATCTGATGGGCAATGCCAATATGAGTTTGCCATTAATCTTTTGATGGTGATTTAAACATTCATTTGGAATGGTCTATTTTAAGAAGTCAGGCAAAAATTCCAGAACTAAGACTGGGCTTAATTTGATTGAGCCTACTGGCTCAATATTATAAATACATGCCAGTAGGGCATATATTCTCCACACAAATTCTCTCTTTTCTTCAACTTTTTCATTTCTGATTCATTAATTGTTCTTAAAGAATGTCTAATATTGACAAGTTTCCCCTTGCATTCAATTGACAACATAATGAATTGTCTATTGATAATGATCAATAAATAATCAACATGTGTTTCTTGACATACATTTTTACAGTAGTTCTACATAGCAAGAGCTGCCTTCGGGTCGCCTGGGTGGCTCAGTTATTAAGCATCTGCCTTCAGCTCGGGTCGTGATCCCAGGGTTCTGGGATTGAGCCCCACCACCAGCTCCCTGTTCGGCGGGGGTCCTGCTTCTCCCTCTTCCACTCCCCCTGCTTGTGTTCCCTCTCTCACCGTGTCTCTCTCTGTCAAATAAATAAAACCTTTAAAAAAAAAACAGCTGCCTTCATTTAGACTTGATATATTCAAATCAAACTGAATTCCCATGTCAGAATGTTAGTTTTTATTAATTTTAAATGATAATGTTCCATAAACATATAGAGAATACACTCAAGCTTATATTTTACCATAAATTGCACCCCCATGCTATTTACATTTCTGCATAATAGATTATCTCAAACAGAAGGTAGTTCTCCCTAAAATACACCCCCCATTTCTTTAAAGAGCACTCCATGTATCAGACCTTTGTGATGCAATATTGTTACAAATCAGGTTCTACGAAAATGTGTGTTTTTGGTTTTATAAGCCGAGTCTCCACAAGTTATATATTCTTCTTCAACTAAAATCATCTTGACTTGGCATTGCTTGAGCTGTCTTTTCTCTGATATTAAAAGACCCTCACCACCCTCTTTGTAGCCCATCTGCAGCCCCAGCCAAGGGTACTGGACAGAAAGAGTTTCCTGTTCTATTATCAGTTCCTAAACTGGCATATTTGCTTCTTCTACCTTCTGGTTTCAATTTTCTATTTTGGTTATGTTTTCCCAGTCTTATTGAATACATGTTCTTTGTTATGATGAATCTTGAATTATTTTAGAAAGAGAAGGGACAGAGTAAAATATATAGTAAAATAAATAAATGGGCTTCAGGGACCCAGTCATCTGGGGCCAGCCTAAACGAGACTCTTGCCCACTGGGCTAACCAGTCCTTGACCCTCCCTTGAAAAGAGATCTCAAGTCGAGCCACTTCATACATCTCCCACCACCATCTTGTGCCTATACTATTATACCTACCTCCCTGCTGGCCTCCCTGCTTCTACTCTGCCCCAAACATCAGACACTATGATCTTTTTTATTATTATTAAGGTGAAACTTACATATAGTGAAATGCACAGAGCCTAAGCACATGAGTTCTGATCAGTTATCTACCTGTGCCAGTTAAGATCATAGAATGTTCCCGTCTCCCCCGAAAAGTGCCCTCAGGCCCCTTTTCAGAGTCCCCACCCCTAAAGGCAACCACTGTTCTCATATTATCACCATCCATTAACTTTGCCTGTTCTTTAATTTTCATAAATTGAATCACACAGAATGTACGTTTTTGTGTCTGCCTTCTTTCATGTAAATAAGGCATCTGTGTTGATTTGTGTGTCAGTAGTTCTTTCTCATGACTCAGTAGTTTTCCCTCTATGAATATTCCACAGTTAGTCCAATCTCTTACTGATGAACATTTGTGTTCTTTCCAGTCCAGGGTTATTATCAGTAAAGTTGATATATACCTTCATGTAAAGGTTTTTTTGTGGACATATGTTCCCATTTCTCTTTTGTAAATTCCCAGGGGTACAATTGTTGGGTCAAAGGGTAGGTTTGTGTTTAATATTGTAAGGAACCACCAAGTGGTTTCAAGTGGCTATACCATTTTGCACTGCTATCAACAGTATTTGGAGACTTCTGGTTTCTCCGCGTCCTTGTCAGTCCTGTGCATCTTTTCCATTTTTGGCCATTCTGGAGGAGTGTAATGTCATCACGTTATGGTTTAAATATGCACCTCTCAGATGATTAAAGATCCTGAGCACATCTGTCTATGCTTATTGGCCATTTATATACTTCTATGAAGTGTCTGTTCAGGTCCTTTGCCCATTTTTTAGATTGGGCTGTTTGTCCTTTTATCTCTGAGCTCTAGGAATTCTTTATATATTCTGGGTACAAATCCTTCATATCTCGACACGGTTTTCTCAGATAAATGCACTGCAGATACTTTTTCCTAGTTCGTGGATTGCCTTTTTATTCTTTTAATGATGTCTTTTGATGAAAAACAGTTTTTGATTTTGATAAAGACCAAATTATCAGTTTTTTTCTTTGATATGTTTAGCATTTTAGGGAGTCCTCTCTAAGAAACCTCTGCCCATCCTAGAGTCAGAAGGACATTCTCCTTTGTTCTTCTACAAACTTTGTAATTTTAGAACTTATGTTTAGGTGTATAATACATCTCAAATTATTTTTGCATGTAGTATGAGATAGGGATCAAGGTTAACTTTTTTCTATATATTTATCTACTTGTTCTAGAACCATTCATTGAAAAGACGTTTTCCCCCCACTGAGTTACCTTGACAATGTTGTTAAACAATCAATAATCATATATGTATGGGTTTATTTCGGGACTCTCCATAATGTCCCATTCATCTATTTGTCTGTCCTTATGGCAATCTTGAGTAGCTTTATAATAAGTCTTGAAATCAAGTAGTGAAAGTCCTCCAAATGCGTCCTTTTTCAGAATTGCTTTAACAATTCCAGGTCTTTTGCATTTCCATATTTTTTTTTGAATCAATTTGTAAATTTTGATCAAGGCAGGATAATATTTTAAAAATAAGCATCATGCTGTGCTTCCCCTCTCCTTCCTCCCCCCACCCCGCCCCCCACCACCATAGTGAAAACTCTCCAATGACTCCAGTTACTTTCACAAGAAAATCCAAACTTCTAACCATGGCCTCCACACCATCTTTTCTTACTCTCTGCTGGTTCCTTATTCTCTGTTGATCCTCTCCTGGGGCCACATAGTAGGGTGCCTGAACAGAGTGCTGGGAGAAGTCTGTAACGAAGGATAAATGTAGCTTTTGTACTTCTGGTCACCCCAGGGGCCTTGACCATTTCAGGAAAGCCCAATATCAGGAACAATGAAAGGTGACATTCCCATGGCTCTGTCTAAGGATATTTTTCTCCCTTCACAACAACATCAGTGTAGTGTTCTGACAGTTTGGGATTTTCCAAATTCTTGCCTTAAATTTAATACCTCTTCTCTTGGCAGCTCATGCTTCCTACCAAATTCCTAGCTGCTTTGGAAATTTTTTGATTACTAGTGTAATCACATAATTTATCAATATTGACAACATGTAATGATGAATGTATCATATTGATGAGCACCTTAATGCATGACCTTACTTTTAGGTTAATGGAAAGACCATTATTTTACATTAATTTTAACATAAAAGGGTTTTCTACATATAAGATCATGTTATCTGTGAAAAGAGACAGTTTTACTTCTTTTCTAATTTACAATGTTTGATTTTTTTTAAGTATTTCCAATCATTTTATTATTCACCATGTTTGATTTTTATTGGCAGCCTCGACAACCATCGGATGCACCATAAATTTATTTGTTCATTATTTTATTGTCTGCCTCGTCCCAAACTAATACATAAGCTCCATAAAAACAGGTACGTTTGCCTGCTTTGCTCACTGCCTCTTGACCAATGCCTGGCTCATCGTAGGTGTTCAATAAATGGTTGTAAAAATGAATGAATCGTCTCACCTGCCACATAAAGGGACTTAGCAAATTATAGCAAGCAATAATTATGGTTATTTTTAACCTAATATTTCACTGTAAGAATAATAACTAAACCTCAAAATAAGAAGTTTTCATTAAGCCACATTGTTTGCAGTGCAGCAAATAAAGAACATCAGGATTCCGGGTACCCTGGAGTCTGTCCCTGAGTGGATCCCAACTCACTCCCCAGCATGCTGTTTCAAGTAATTCCTGTGGCCATTATAGACGACAAATCAGTTTAACTGCCAATCTACACAGAGGAACTTCTGTAAACAGACCACTCTGTCCTGTCATCCCTGCTCTAATCCTCCACGGGATCCCTTGTGGCCAGAGCTGGCCTGGCCAGAGTGCTGGCCAAGTGGCCAGGGTCCAAGTCCATAGAGCTGGAGCCGGGACAGGGACCCCTGCCAAAGGCAGCACACAAGACTGAGAGCCAGGGGCAGCCTGTCACAGCCCGCTAGGAAAAGCCTGGGTTCCAGTACAAACAGAAGCCAGAGGGCCAAGGGCAGAGCCAAGGCTCGGGTGTTAGAGCCAAGAGCTCAAAGTAGGTCAGGAACCAGTACTGGGATGGGGCAGGGGAGGTGTACTTGGTCATGGTCTGCGGGACCGATCAGGGCTGGCACTGGTTTGTGTGGGCAGCAGAGCAGGCCTGGGTGAGATGAGCTGGAGTAAAACAGGGCTAGTGGCAGAGGAGCCATCCCCACCTCCTTGGCATATCCTCTACTGAGCTTCTTCTCCAAAACACACCCGTGGCTTCCATGTAACTTCCTGGGAAAGGCTGCTCCTTTTTTTAAGAGCTAATTAGGAATGCATCCATTCTCCCAGTTCCCAAATGCCTTCTGATTTATTTATTTATTTATTTAGCAGAGAGAAAGAGAGCACAAGCAGGGGGAGCAGCAGGCACAGGGAGAAGGAGACGCAGACTCCCCGCTGAGCAGGGAGCCTGATACGGGACTCGATCCAGGAGCCTCAGATCATGACCTGAGCCGAAGGCAGACGCTTAACTGACCGAGCCACCCAGGCGCCCCCTCCCAAATGCCTTCTAAGGTGAGTTGACCTCAGAGTCTTATTCTATTTTAGATAAAAGCACCCACCTGGTATTCCTTTAAATACAAAAACCATCCGAAACTGAGACTAAAATTCTGATTGAAATAATAATTATAGTATAATAAATATAATATAAATGGAAAGCCACATAAAGCCATATAATAATAAATAGAAATGTGAGGGTCCTGCCAGTTCTCCTTCAAGCTGATCTGAGAGTGGACTTCCTGAGAAAACAGTGGATGATTTAGATCAGTGGTTCTCAAATTTTATGGTCTCTGGACCCCTTTACAGTCTTAAAAATTATAGAAGATTCCAAAGAGCTTTTGTTTATGCAGGCTATGTCCATAATTTGCCACCCAGTAATTAAAATTGAGAATTTTAAAAGTTTTATGTTAAAAATAACAATACTATATCCAGTACATGCAAATAACATAATTCTTACGAAATATAACCATAATCTCCAAACCAAAAAACAATCAGTGAGAACAGTGACATTGCTTTACATTTTTACAAATTACGGTAGTGTCTGGCTTAATGAAAGACAGCGAGACTCTCACATCTGCTTCCACACTCCATCTGTTGCCCTATGTTGAAGTTCATGGTGAAAATCTGGTATCACGCACACATAGTTGGACACCTACTTTTCAGGCAGTACCTGAATGGGTCTTGGGTACCCCCAGGGGTCCTCAGACCATACTTTGAGAACCATGGGTTTAGATAATAACGATGTTGTCATGCCCAGCACTACTGTGGATCATGGGGATGAGGACCAGTAGAGTTTAGAGTGAGAGAGAAAATGATGAGGGGCGGGGAGTCATAGAATGGGTGCTTCATTATTCAAATATCTACCCCCACTCCTCACCCCTGTTGGCCAGGAACAGCCTGATCCCAACTGTCTTCCTCCTGGGGAAGGGAAATGTTGGGATGGAGCATTCCTACGAGTCAGCCCCGAACCATGGTTGCTAGAGACCAAATGCTGAATGGGTACAACTTGGGGTAGACGGTACAGAGTACTGGGAAGAAAGGATAGTGGAGAGCAGCGCTCAAGCCAGGAAAGAACGTACCCTGGATCGCCTGGGAAATTCAAATGCTGATTCGATTGGCCTGAGCCAAAGCTCGGACAGCAGGAGTTTGGAAAGTTCCCCCAGGCAACTCCAGTGTGCAGCCAGGGGCAAGAACCACCAAACTGAAGTGGACTCAGAAAGCAGGACCACCTGGGTTTAAATCTGTGTCCCACTAGTTATATATACAATTTGCTAGCTGTATAACCGCGGGCCAATTACTGGTCTTCAATTTACTCATCTGTAAAATGGGAATACCGTTGTGGATGCTGTGGATATTAAATGAGATCATCCATTTAAAGTTCTTAGTGCTGTGACTGGCATAGGATACGTACTCCGTGAGTTGGAGCTGCTGTTATTGGTTATGGTGATTTGGGTGCAAGGGAGGTCAGCCTCTGTCGGCTCCAGTCTCAGCGCTGCCACAGAGGATGATCTCCCCCCTGGGTCCTCTATCTCCCCATCCCTGGAGATACAGGGAGTCCGTGACTTCCGCCACACAGGATTTCCACAGGGAAAGAAGAGGACCGTTGGCTGAAGGGCCCAAATGAGAGATCACTAGAAACAGGTGCAGGAAAAGTCCGCGAGGCACAATGATGATATTCGCACTGTGTGTGTGCACATGCGCACGTGTGTGTATGCTCCGTAGTCAGACTCAGATATTGTTTTTTCCTTTTGAAATTAATAGAACATCTCAAATCTATTGCAGATGGCAGACGGGGAAATGCAGAGTGGAAATATTTTAATGGCTTATTCTTGGCCTGTGGACTGTCCACAGAGACCTGGAACGAATGAGGCTTACTCCTCATTTGTCCTCGAGAACATCATCATTACACATGACGCACAGCCTTCTGCCTTGGAGTTCATCGGATCATCCACAAAAGCTAACAGCAACACGAAATGGGGGCCAGGGAAGGATGGAAAGACCTGGAACACTCTCCGAACAGGCAGTACGGCCATGACTCAATATTTTTATTAAGAGGCAGAATGAATCATGTAACACTTCTTCTAGAATTACTGGATGTGGACAGCTCCTCCAGCTGTTTACAGAGTGGAATTTGAGAGCCTTCAAACACAGATGTGCTGCTGAGTTTCATGACATCCACCCGAAGCGATGAGCCTGCCGCCCTGACGACCCACTCGGGTTGTAATTTCCTTCAGGTTCATTGGCTTTTGTGAGTTCATACAGAGGGAAGGGCCAAATAGGCTGAAGTAACTCACAGAAATGAACCAGAGGGATGGAGTAGGCCCGGTCCTGTGGCTGCTGCAGGAACTGTACTTAATCATCCGGGACAGGGTCGTCCAGGCCGCCTAGGACCACGAAGGGAGCCACAAAAATGGGAAGATAATTGGATCCAGGGACCAACAGCTTCATCAGGAGCAAGATTACACAGGCTAATCCTTCAGACTCCGTGGGATAAGCAGCAATTAGTAAACTTCATTAAAGGATCAACCCTCATCCGGGTCTTGAATATTGACACTAAGTTAAGCCATGGACATATTGAACTGATTAAGAGACCAGGAGACTGACCACGTGTCCAGATCTCACCTTCCAACCAGCCCCAGGCCAGATGTCCTGAAGGCCAGACTCTCATAAAGTGCCTAATACCAAAGAGGGTTGGGGTCTTTTGTGGGGTGTTTTTTTTTTTCTTTATTGGTTATATTCACAGCTCTAAATGTTCCATTGAGAGGCAATTTACTAGCTTGAAATCCACTTTGCCAAACTGCTTGGTATGAAATGATTCTTCAGGCTTTGCAAACACCCTTCCCTACATGATGTGGATGTTTTCCTTCCTTCCTCTCCATCTAAGTGTGCCTTTTGTCACCTTGGAGGTGGCCACAGTACTTCAACAGGAGAAGCCAGAGCTCTGCCTTTTGACAAGAAGATGTTGAGTTCTATCCTTGCATCCTCGGTACAGCCAACCAAAAAGGGGGGGTGGGGTGACAGGGTAAGGATCTATTCTCAGACATGGACCTCAGGCCCCCCACTGGCTCTGATCTACATTGCACAGAGAACTAAGCCTTCAGTGGCCCCCTGAATGGGGAAGACCCCCACCTCCTCAGCCCAGACTCCCCCTCCATAGCCTTCGCTGGGCAGGAAGAGGGCCGGGCTCTACCTCTCGGCCATCCACAAGCTGAAGCTTCTCCCCAGTTCAAGCCTGTCTCCTAGGGCTCTCACCAGGAATTCTGTTCTGTTTCACTGTGTTTAACGTAATGTGTTCGGCTTAAGGAAGCCATGAAGCTGAATGAAATGGAAATTGATTTAAACATGGCTAAAATAAATAGCTCCTAATGTTCACATCATGAAGGAGTTCTCTAATCGCATATTCTTTCTTTCCTTCTTTCTTTTTAATGAGGCTCAATTGACTAAAATAATTTAACTGAGTTTAAAATAGCAGTGTTTAGACAAACAAGACTCCTACATTTTAGACAAGTCTAAATGCTTTAAAAGCCTATAAAATTAGTTCATTAGTTCATTACATTTCTCAGATATTTGAATTTTATGCCCCAAATTATATTTGTTTCGTGAACATATATATCATTACTTCTGCTGATTTCCCTATCCCCTAGTCTGTGATCTTGGGAGATGTGAATGTGTGGGCCAAGGAAAGAAGATGAGTTAGGTATCAGGGAGTGGGGCAAAAAAGGGGCTTAAGAAGGCATTCCCCTGTATTGATGATAGTTTTCCCAGGGGCAAAATAAACGGTTTCCACAAGTCACAAAAGCAAACAAAATAAAATCTTTTTCTTTCTCTCTGTCTCTCTCACTCATACACACATCACAGCAAAGTAACAATGAAACTTACCTGGTCCTGAATCGCACGTTTTAACAGAGGTAGACCCATGACAAACTTCACTCTCTGAAATGTCAAAGCTCTTATTTCACCCAGGCTTAAATCATACCTGTGAAGAACAAATACAACACGGGTGTTAAAACATTGATTTGGTGACCCTGGGTAGAGCCTTTGGACCAAGGTATCTGATGAGATAAGAAACAGACAGCTTTGCTACATCTCTTTACATCTCGTTCGATGCTGTGTGTCAAAGAAGGTCTACCGTGTAACACAGACCCTGTGTTCAATACAGCAGGGTCAAAATGGAAGGAAAGAAGGAAGGATGTCCTGACAGGGCGACCTTAAAACGAAAGTCCAATATCCCCTCTGCAGGAGCAAGATTTTTATATTTCTGAGATGAAACTCAAGAGCAGCATTTGGGGAGATGGGAGAGAGGGAGGGATCTGTGTGGTACAAGGGGTGGACTGTAGTGGCCACAAGGAATGTTGCCTAGAGTTTCCTTCAAGAGAACCCACCAATGACCTCCAGCTGCCAGACCTTAGAATTAATATAGCATTCACCCCAGGTTACTTTCCTCTTGAGCAGCTCCCAGCTGATGACTGAGTAGGGCAAGCTTCTAGATTAGGGCCATTACTGCCCAGTAGGCAACTTATACCGGGAGACACAACCCCCTCCAAATGGCCCACTGAGGTTTTTTTCTAACCTCACGGTGCCGTGCCCTGTCTGCTCTCTCATTTCACGGAGTCAGACCTGCCTGCACACATTTGAAGCTTCTCCTACCTCCTCCAGCTCCTTCCCATCATCCTCCATGGGTTTGCATGATCCACCTCCACCTCGCAAATCATTTGCTCATCTAGTCCCATCTTGGTGTCTGCTTCTCAATGAACTTAAAAGCGACACAGGAGGGGCATTTCCACACTGCCACTTAAAATGCTTAAATGCAAAGCATAGCCTGAGCCTGGAAGAAACCTCACTCGGGTTTGATTCCTCGCTCTGTCACTAACTGTGTGACCAACATCAAGTGACCTGGTCTCCCAATACCTCCGTCCTCTCATCTGTAAGATGGGAATGATAATTGCACACAACTCAGAGGATTGCCACCTCAAATGCTTATCCCAGTTCTTGCATATGTATAGTAAGTGCTCAGTAATATTTTTTTTTAAGATTTTATTTATTTCTTTATTAGGAAAGAGAGAGAGTAAGAGAGAGCATGAGAGGGGAGAAGGTCAGAGTGAGAAGCAGACTCCCCATGGAGCTGGGAGCCCGATGTGGGACTCGATCCCGGTACTCCGGGATCATGACCTGAGCCAAAGGCAGTTGCTTAACCAACTGAGCCACCCAGGCGCCCCAAGTGCTCAGTAATATTAACCTCCATTCATACACTTCTTCACCCCTCCTCCTTCTCCTCAAAGGCTGGCACTGTGTTAGATTCATATTTATAGTCTCAGTACCAATGCAAGGGCTGGCCACAGTATACCCCATTAGATGATGGTTGAACTTAAATTTCTTTGTTTCCTGTAGTTTCATGACTAGATCCTAGAGACCGTGTTCTCAGGTATGTCCCAAAAAGCATGCCAACCATGCATACTATCCCTATGTAAAGTTCATTCCCAACAAGAAATAGAAACTGCATGGGTGTAGGGTCCAAGTCTTGAATTGTATAGCCCCTCAGGACCAGCATAGTGCCTCACACTTGAACATTTTTCCTAAATAATTGGCAGGCCAATTGCCCCAAACCAAAAAAGAACCAATTCAACCATCTTGGTTTTCTCTTGTCCATTCAGTTGTCGGGTAACAAAAAATCCAAGGGGACTCACCACTCATCCTGGAATGTAGAAACAAAAACAAAAAACCCACCCCCACCCCCCAAAAAAGAAAGGACACAGAGACCCCCTCCAACAGAAGAATCTTCCTTCCTTCCTTTCTTTCTTCCTTCCTTCCTTCCTTCCTTCCTTCCTTCCTTCCTTTAGAGTCATCTAGTAGACCTGATCTCAGAGCAACTAGTGCAGATTTCAGTATAAGCATTACTGCATAAAATCAGCACTTTCTCTAAGGAGAACAGAAAACAAACATTCTGGGGCACCTGGGTGGCTCAGTCATTAAGAATTTGCCTTCAACTCTGGTCATGATCCCAGGGTCTTTGGGATCAAGCCCCCACGTCACATCCAGCTCCCTGCTCAGCAGGGAGTCTGCTTCTCCCTCTCCCTTAAATAAATAAATAAAGTTAAAAAAAAAAAAAAAAGAACAGAAACATTCCATTGTCAATGAAACTAGAGTCAGGAAAATTCTCCAGATACTAACATAGAAGTAAAATTTGAGTTGATGCAGGATTTGGACAAGAGGAAGTGGCAAGAAGAACTGGAGCAAGAGATCGCACACAGGACAAGGGCCAAATGGTGGCAATGCTCAAAAAATGCAGGTCCAAGTTCACTTTCTAAATGTAAGCTGTACGCATTGAGCGGTAACGCCTGGAGCTCTCATCTGGAACAGCAAGACAGGAGAGGCAACAAGCTAGCATGTAAGAAGGCTCGCTGGCCCCGAGCTAGGTTCAGGGTCAGGGCAGCATGCAGAGTCACATGGACAGGCCATGTTTGAAAGAAGCTGCCTATCTCTGTGGCAGCAAGAAAGGGAAAAGTTTCTATGTTGTGAAAAGGGACTAATCCTGGACAACTATCTCAGCTTCTCCTGCTCCCCAACCCTGAAACTTCTTAGAAAAGCCAGGCCAGAAATCATTCAGTTATATTCGAATCATCCAATCATAAGTAATAAAAAGATACTAGCATAAAATTGCTACAACGATCGTATAAGAAAATGGAGAAAAATAGCAAGCCACTGGCAATTGGCAATGAGGGTGTGCGGTAGGGTTCTGGGCATCAGTGAGGATAGGAGGCCTTCGGAGCATACAGGGTGCCCGGGAGCTTGCAAAATGTGGGCTCAGTTGAAGTCTAGCCTGATTCAGTGAGACACTCTGGAGTGTAAATGGCACTGTGGAGTGGTCCTATCCTGTCCTTCAGTCATGCGTAGAAAGCATAACCTCAGCCATTTCCTGGGAAGGTAACTCCCACGTGTCAAGGAAAATTCCAAGGAAGTTCAGCTGTGAGTTGATACCGGTCAACCCTGACAGCAGCTAGGAGGTGAGTGTATAGGTCTGGTAGAGGGATCATGGGAGGGTATTAACAGTAACTGCTGAGCAGCTAACTAAAGAAGTTAGAAAAAAAAAGGAGAAAAAAATATTCAAAGAAAAGTAGAAAATTAATCAGTTAGAAAACAAAAAGTATAACTAATAAATCTAAAATCTGGCTCTGAAAAAAATCACAAGGGGTGGTTGTTCAACATTGCTCTGGTGGTCTTAGCCAATGCAATTCAACAAGGGAAAGCAGCTAGAGAAACTGAAATTGGAAAGAAATAGGGAGACCTACGTACAGATGATCCATGTGTTTCACTGGTTGTATTAATGGCCCCTGTGCTAAACCTCCCTGATCCCTGCCCTTTGACACTGCGGTTCTCATAAAGAGGCTAAGTATACTTCCCCACCCCTTGAATCTGGGCTTGGCCACATGATTTGCTTTGGTCATGAAGATATTGGTAGATTTGAGGGAAGCAAAAGCTTAGAAAAGTGCTTGCACATTTCCCTTCCTCTCTTGCTCCTCTTCCCATGGGCATATGCTTGAGCTAATCTAAGAACACGCCTGACTCATTTGCCATGTGGACGGAAAGTATAAAGTAAGAGACACGTGAGGAGAGCCCAGTTGTCTCAGCCAAGGCCATCCCAGATCAGCCTACCTCCAGGCAAGGCCCACACTGGGAAAGCCTGGTCAAGATCAAAAGAGCTGCCTATCCAACCCACTGCTGACTTCATGAGTGAACCCAGCTAAGGTCAGAAGAACCTCTCAGCCACCCACAGACTCACGATCAATAATAAATTTGTATTGTTTTGAGCCACTATGTTTTACATCGGAGCTAACTCATACAATATGACTGTGTACCTGGGACCCTCCAGACAATCAACTACAATTACTGCAAACAAGAAGCGCTTGGCAGGAAACACAATCAGAGTCAGTAGCTTTCATATGGATAGATAAACAATCGGTTTGAAAATACATGGAAAAAAAGATCCCACTTGCCAAAGTTATAAAACAAAAGAAAAATACACTTAAGAATAAATTTTTTAGATACACTTATATGAATGAAATTGTAAAATACTCCTGAAGAACACAAGGAAAGACTTGAACAAGCAGAAATATTTACCAAGTGGGTTTTTTTTTTTAAGATTTTGTTTATTTATTTGAGAGAGAGAGGGGGAGAGAGAGAGAGAGCATGGGGGGAGGGGCAGCAGGGGAGGGATAAGCAGACTCCCCGCTGAGCACGGGATCAAGGGACATTTCACACTACAGGGGTGCCTGGGTGGCTCAGTCGTTGAGCGTCTGCCTTTGGCTCTGGTCATGAGCCCAGAGTCCTGGGGTCGATCCCCGCATCAGGCTTCCCGCTTAGCGGGAAGTCTGCTTCTCCCTCTCCCACTCCTCCTGCTTGTATTCCCTCTCTCAATGTCTCTATCAAATAAATTAAAAAACAAACAAACAAACAAACAAACAAAAAAAGAGACATGTCACACTATAAAGACAGTAAAGCCTATGGGAATGCCAGAAAGTGTGTTATACAGACAAGATTCTAAAGCATCGGTTATTGGCTATTCTTCACATTTCCATTCCAGTAACTTTTTGATAAAATGGTCGTTATTCGTCCACTTTAAAATTTTAATTCGCATCTATTCTCACATTAAATTAAGCTTCCTGCTCATACTGATACCAACCACCTCGTAAGAGTCAAGTTTGACTAATGATTTTATGTTAACCTGTGCAGAAAAAAGAAGACGGAGGCGCCTGGGTGGCTCAGTTGGTTGAGCAACTGCCTTTGGCTCGGGTCATGATCCTGGAGTCACGGGATCGAGTCCCACATCGGGCTCCCAGCTCCATGGGGAGTCCGCTTCTCACTCTGACCTTCTCCCTTCTCATGCTCTCTCTCACTCTCTCTCTCCTAATAAATAAATAAAATCTTAAAAAAAAAAAAAAGACAGACCGCAAGATCAGGTGAGGACAGATAATGCACACACTGGCCAAAGGAACTGAGAAATTATTAAAAACTACAACATAAAGAGAACGCAAGAAAACTGGGCTGCTAATAAATAGTTCTCAATTATTAATACCCAAGTTAAAGGAAATCTGTATCCAAAAAAGAAAAAATGGGGATCGAAAGACATTAGAGAACATTTTCCAATAGAGACCAGTTAAGACAAGTTGAGACATTTTAATGAGAGGTCTGTCCCATTCTCCTGTCCACCCTCACTCCCAAAATGCACTACCAGACCTGAGTTTAACATTATATGGGCAGAAATAGCATAGCACTGCAAACATCTAAAAGATGAGCGATTAAGTGAAGTACAGTCTCTCCATACAGTGAGATTATTACATAAAAAGGAAAACCCATCTATACGCCTATATAAGGAAATTGCCAAGATATGTTTTAAATGAAAAAAGCAAGGTGCAAACAAGTGTTCGCACTTGTATGTTTATGTTCTCTGCTGTACTATATGTTAAAAAGTGGGGGGAGGGAGGACAGGGAAGAAGACTACGTATTTGCTTGCCTATATGTTGTTACTAATTTTTTAATTCTCTTAAGGGACACACCAGAAACTACTAACAGTGTTTACCTTCTGTGGATATGGGGCGGAAGTGGGGAAACTTGGCAAATGGAAAATAGTACTCTATACTTTTTATGTGTTCCAACTTTTGAATCATATTAAAATACCTTTTAAAGACATTTTTTTAATATTTTTATTTTGTTTTTAGATATTTTAAATTGTGTACTTAAAATGACCACTAGATGGCAACTGTTCTTCATCTGAACAGCCACTGCCAAGGATTCATGCAACAAAGGAGTTAAAGCTGGATGAAGAAGTCTTAGAAAGTGCCTGAAAGCCTGAGCACCTGATTATCTTAATAAGAATACATAAATTCTTATACTTTTTAATAAAAAAGGTAACAATCTCTGCCACGGAAAAAGATCAGGATTTTAGGAACAACCTCCCCACCCCTACACGACATGACTATGTGCTTTCTGTCTTTAAGTATCAACCTCCACATTTAACACTTTTAATAGGCCACCTTAGACGCCGTTTATAGAACAATGGGGTAGATATCATAAACAATAATGCTTTTTCAGTATTTTAACATATATAACAAACATAGGGAGTTTCTATGGTGATGGAACAGTTCCATGTCCTAATTGGGTTGGTGGTTATGCAAAATGATGTCTGTGAAACATACACACACACACAAATAGATGCCCTCCAAAAGATGTGAACAGACACCCTACAAAAGAAGATATACAAGTGGCCAATAAGCACACTAGGAAGTGCTCAGAGGCACTAGTCACCATGGAAATGGAAATTAAAACCATAATGAGATACCACCATCCACCCACCTGAATAGCTTAAAAAAAAATTCAACAGTAAAATAATATGTTAACAAGGATGTGGAACAACTGAACCTCCCATACTTTGTTGTGAAAATATATAACAATACAGTCATTTTGGGAAAAGGCCTATTAGTCGATTTCTCATAAAATTAAACATATACCTAACTCTATGACTTAACAATTACACTCCTAGATACTGGTTTCCAAGAGAAACCAAATGCTCACAAAATTCTCATAGAAGAAAGTTCGTATCAACTTCATTCATAATAGCCCCAAACTTGGAAACAACCTAAGAATCCATCACTAAGAGGACAGAGAAATAAACTGATTTAGTCATGCAATGGAATACTGCTTAGCAATAAAAAGGAACGTACAAGTGACACACACATGACGTGTATTAACCTAGAAAACACTCTGCTAGGCTCTCTCGAATCACTTGCTCGTCAGGAACCCAGCTGCCATGATACAAGGACACCCAAGCAGTTTTATGCAGAGGTGCACACGGGGAGAAACTGAGGCCTCCTGCCAACAGCCATGTGGGAGGACCATCTTGAGAGAGTGACTCTTCCAGCCCCAGTCAAGCCTTTATAAGACTTCAGACCTGGCCCCCAACATCCTACCCGAAACCTCATGACAGACCCAGAGCCACTGAGCTCAGATGCTCTAAAATTCCTGATCCACAGAAACTGAGTGAGATAATACACCTTCCTGTTTATGATGCTAAGTTTTCAGGTAATTTGTTACACATCAATAGATAATGAATACACATGGTATTGTCATACATACATACATACACACACACACACACACACACACACATACACATAACTGATGGGCATGAACTAGTATCTTATTTTTAAACACTTTAATAATATGTAATACACCAAGAACAAAGCATGAGTCGTAAAATTATAGCCTAATGAATTCTCACAAAGAAAACACACCTGTGCAATCCCTACCCACGTCAAGGAGAAGCACATTACAACACCAGCACAGAGAATCTCCCCTGAGTCTCCCTGTCAATCATTACTCCCTCTCTCCTGTCCACTGCTAGCTGCTCTCCTGACTTGGAACTCCATACGTTATTTTTGACTGCTTTTGAATATTAAAGAACTAGGATCAGACCTTATGTATTCTTTTGTGTCTCATTTCTTTTGCTCAACACGACTAATAAGATTCATCTTTGGTGTCTACGGTAACTGTAGATCATTCATTTTCACTGCTGCGGAGGATTAAATTGAATTAACATACCACCAAAAATACGTTGAGTGAACATATTGTGCAATTCCACTTACATTAAATTCTAAAACAGACAAAATTAAAACAGTATGAAAAAAAAAACAGAACAGTGGCTACTTCTGGGAGAATAAGAGCAGGGACTCAATGGAAAGGGCATGAGGGAACTTTCTGGGGTGATGGCAATGTTCTGTATTTTGAAAGGAGTTAGAGTTACACAGATGTATGTATTTGTCCAAACTCTGAGAGTGTACATTTAAGATTTTGGCATTGCATTGCATTTTACAGCTCCCCCCAAAAACAAACAAACAAAAGCTTGAACACATACTGAAGACTTATTAATGATATGCACACTGAGTTATTTTGGGGGAGAAAGTATACTTATTGATTTGTTTCAGCAACTTTGAAACGCATCCAAAAAATGAAATATGGTGGATAAATGGGCAAATATGGTAACACATTAATGGTAGAATCTAAGTGGTGAGTATAAGGAACTCCATGTTAAAGTCTTTCAATTCCACTGTGTACTTAAAACTTTAAAATACAAAATATTGGAAGAAAGTAGATGGCCAGAAGGGGAATTGTGGTAGGGCATCATTACCTTAAGTAAAAATGAGACTTTCAAGCACAGATCTCGGTTTCTAAAAATCATTCTCAAATGAAAAGAACACGGGCTCATTGGAGAAATGGCTGATTCTAGGACAGGGCAGGGAAAATAGAAGATGAGCCTGGAGCATCTTGTGCTATCAGAAAGTAAATAAGTCCTTCAGGAAAAAAAAAAAATCCCAAAAGGGTGGGGGCATGTCAAAGGGACACAGGAGTCAACTCTAAGAGCCCGCTATGGCCAAAGCTGGAACAATCTGAACAACAAAATAAATAATGGACTGCTGGACTATAACACAAAGCATAAAATAAATATACATGAGTCCATAGTGATACAAATAAATGGTTTAAATAAATAAATAATTAGGGGAAAGAGAGGAACTGCCCATAATAAATAATTGGTGTAGCCACTCTCCCCTCCAGCAGGTGGAGTTTACCTATCCCCACACCACCACTAGCATCCCCAGGCTCCGCTGCACCTCGGGACCTGCTTGCAAAAGGAAGAGGTGATTTTATCAAAAGGAAGAAATGTGATAAATACCACCCTCCCCAGGGAGCAGGGGTAACAGCGACACTGACGAGCCTTGTTGATGGTACGTACCCCCTGCTGTGATGGACAAGAAGGGCACTTGCCCTCAGGGTCTTCCCCAAAACCCGTAACCTCAGTCTAGACATGAGGAAGAAACACCAGACAAACCGAATTGAAGGATAGTCAGCAAAATACAGGACCAGCACTTTTCAAAAGTGGTGAGGTGATGAAAAACATGGCCAGACCAAGGAATGGTCACACATCAGAGGACACTAAAAAAAAAAAAAAAAAAGACAATAAAACACAGTGTGGCATCTTGGATGGGACCCGGGAATGGAAATAAGACATTGGTGGAAAAAGTAAGAAAATTCGAATGAAGTCTAGAGTATACGTAATAGTCATGAACCAACGCTGCTTTCTTGGTTTTGATAAACGCACCGTGGTTACGTAAGCCGTAAGCAATCAGGGGAGCTGGCTGAGGGGTATACGGGAGTTCTCTGTGTTATCTCCACAGTTTTTCTAGACATTGAAAACTATTCCAAAAAGTTCATTTTGAAAAGAAAGAAGGCAATGGTAACAACAACAAAAAAGACCTTCGTGCGCTTTTTTGGAAAACCTTTTAAAAACCCAACAAATAAAAGACAACTTTAAAAAAGGGGGGAGAGGCTTGTGTGTATTTTTTTTTCTCAAAATTAATCAAAAATCAGTTTTGGTGTCCTAGAAAGCATACCCTCAGACACCAAATTTGAACACCTTCATGACCGGAAACATCCTTGGGTGCCCAGCCTCTGACCACCGTGTGATTCTAGGCAACACCCACGTTTCTGGAATGAAGACGGACGAGAAGTTGAAAATCAACTCTGGTTTCCTAGCCCGGCTCTGCTTCAGTGACCTGTTCCTTCATCCTGGTCCCTTTGATAATTTTGCTTCAGGAGACTTCTCCAGCTCGGCCCAGGATCAACCCCGCACCACCCCCCACCATCAATCTCTTCTTATTGAAAATGGCAAAAATCAAAATGCTCCGTCCTCATCAAGAAGTGAGGTGCAACCCACGGCCAAGCATTCACACCAACGACAGGTGATGCTGAAGAACAGATTCCCAGAGGCAGCGAACAGAGAAACCCTCAGTCTTCTAGTAAAGACCACAGCTGCATCACAACCTGACCTCCCACCTCCAAAGCCTCCACCCACCGCCATGAGCCCCTGCACCGCCTGAATGACCTAACCCTGAGTGGAAACAGAAACCGTTGAGTCATCCTGTGGTAACTGTCAAAGACTGCAGGCCCTCAACCAACAAGGGTGACAGAAAATGTGAAGGGAGGGTTTTCGAAGCACTGCGGTTTAATTGTAGCTGTGAAGTTCACAGAACCACAGAGAAGTACGCTTACCGATTGGCAAAGTCTAGGATAGTGGCTTGAAGGAGGCGTGAAGATAGAGAGAAAGGACAGAAGGGGAAGAAAGATCCTCCCAGCCGGAGACAAAAAACCTGATGGGAATCCCTGACAGGAGCCACTTGCCATCCACACCCCTGCGTCCTGGGCTTGCCAGGCAGTGACTATGGGTCCAGAGACGTCCCCCTCCATCCCATCCTTCCTTTCTGCCTTCCTTCCCCAGCTTTCATTAAGCACCTGCACCACGCTAAACACGAGAAATTCAAAACAAGTCAGGCCTGTTCCTACCCTCAAGGAGCTCAGACTCTAGCCTGGAAGACACGGGGCAGAAGGAGGGGCCCCGAACAGTGTGACACAAGAAAATTTCCCCCGTTATCCTTGGACCGCAAGTGGCCAGAGCTGCCGTTGCCTCCCAAGGGATGGCACAGTTGTTCTGTGGAATAGAAAGCTTTCGGTTTAGCATTTACCTTGACTTGGTTCTGTCGGGAGGCGTTGCAGGGGCGGTGAGAAGGCAGAGGAGCAAGAACCTGGTCTCTCAGCACCATCCACTGAGAAGTGGGGCAGAGAGGGCAAGTCCCCAGGAGGGAGGGAACAGACAGGAGATGTAGGAGCAAAGGGGGGAAGGGAGCAGGAAGGAAGTAAAGGGAGAGATGTGGCCGAATGAGCAGAGGACGGCAACAGATACAATCTCCGAAACCGTCAGCAAACTCAGACGGGCTTCCTCACTAGGGAGAGGTGTGCGAGGCAGCTACTGCCGCGGGCTCTTCCTTCCCCACCAGGATTCTGAGGGCACCGCACCTGCTCCCCCCGAGGGGCGGCTCCTGAGAGGTCCAGGCTACCATGGTGATTCCAGGCTCCAAGACACCATCTGCCTTAGAAATGAGACTTGATACCTCACACCAAGAGGGTTATTTTTTAGGGCGCATGAGGCTGGAGTAGCAGAAGCGAGGTTAGCTGAGAAAACAGAAACAGGGGTGCAGTATCGTAACTAAGGGTACTGTGGAGCCTAGAACTGTGGTCTACAGGTATACCCAGGCCTTCGCCCTCCTACGGCCGTGCTCTGCCCACAGAATGGTGGAGTCCGCTTACGTGTTTCCAATTGATTACCCAAAGGATGTTTTCGGTGGAACATTAGTACACGCATTCTGCAAGGATCTGGAGTGGAATTCGCTCATCTTCCACAATAACCCTTTCAACAACAATGGAGGAAGCACCCTCAGTGGGTCAAGCAACCTGCCCAGGAGCCAGGGTCCCCTGCTGGACCCTGAAAGCCCCCTGCCCACCTACCTGTCCCTTTACAAGTAAGTGGGAACTGGGAAGATGGACATGGAGATTGCCTCAGGGGCTAATTACAACCTGGACATCAAGGCTTGAGATTCCTGAAGGGTCAGGAAGAGATTGAGTCAGTACTCTCCACGCCAGCCAGGGGGAGGTGCAGAGAGCACTCGGGGGGCCTGGGAGTCTGCAGCCCACAGAGAGCCCACAGAGTGTCCACACAAACAGAGGGTTCCCATGGTCCATCAAGTCACCGTTATGAATAGGAAGACAGGTAATCAGAGCCCACTGCTTGGCTCAGATGTCATCACTTATCTATAGTCATAACCATGGAAGACCTATTCTTAGCCCCTGGAATCAACCTCTGGGCCAAGCGTTCCTTACAGAGGGAGAACAGGGTATATAAAATGTTGTCAACTTTGACGTCGTAAGTTAGTGGACGGAGAGAGGTGAACTTAAAAAGGCCAGAGATACTATTGAAACTCAACGCAACACAAGGCAAATAAAAATAAAGATGTATACACGCTAACAGGAGGTTGCGGGAGATTCTCAACAGCTTTGCAGACAGAGAAGGGGGCAGGGGCTAGACAGACCAAAGCGATGGGCAGCCACGGTCCGCTAACCCCTCAGTCTCGGGGTCGTTGGCATGATTGACTGCAGGAAGGTATTCTGAGAGCAGCTCGCAGTTCAGAGACCTCACAACACAGTAAGAATGGCTTCAGTTAGAAAACGGCTTTCAGTTAGAAGCCTGGCCCAGGCTTCCTCAGAAACCTCCACAGAAACCTCCACAGAAACCTCCACCACCACTAAAGCAGTGAGGGATGAGTGCCCATGACCCCCAATCTCTTTACACAGACATTGGTTCCATGTGTGCACAACATTCGCTTTTGCCATCAGTCAGCAAGTCCCGACCCAGAAAAGCCAAGATATTGCCCATCTTTCCACTGGGGCTCTTCCATGACCTCCTTCAATCCCTACAACCATCCAGAGACTTAGGGGAAAGCCAACAACAGGAGCCTAGTACTTTTGTCTATCTGGCATCCATTTTCCTGTTTCTGGGTCCCGTTGCCCCAGTTTTTCTTTAGCAGTCTCCCATTCCCTCCCCCAGCCACGTGGGTCTCATGGAGGACCCCACCCCAGCGGCCCCTTCAAGGAAGGGTAAGGGCAACAACCGACTGGCCATTGAGCGTGGCCTGGGCCAGGCTGGAAGCCAAGAAGAGTCCCTCTCTTCCAGTCTGGTTGCTGAACCCAAAGTTCAAAAGGCCCACAGGGGGGACAGGGCCTGTCTGGACACGAGGACAGCAGAGCCTGGGATTTCCAACAGCATCGCCCCTGAGCCGGACTTCCAGCCTCCACACCTGAAGCTGGTGCGAGCTGCATATTCATCGGAGTGACTACCCATATGGGCCAAGCAAGTACTGGAGAGAAACTGACAGCAGGCAAGGGATAGCAGTAGGATACCGGCAGCCAGAAAGCGAACAGGCAAGGGCACAGGTAGGTGACTTGTTAGGATAGAGAATGATCAGTTTACAGGGCTAAGGAGCCAACCAGCTGGTGCCACTGATTTGCGCTAAGGCCTGGGAATTGGGAGGCTCTAGGCACCTCGGAGAGCTTCAAGTCCCCTCCCCAAGCCCATCAAAGCCTGGGGGTCCACTGTCAGGAGAAGGAGATGTGAAAGGGCAACAAAGAGGCTCCACACTGAGAACAGGGGCCAGGGGGAGACTCTACATCCACATGCCCCACCTACCCACATGCAGGGCATAACCAAACATCTAGGATGGCCTGTACATGGAGGGCAGCTTTGACACCTTCCCAGCAGATGGCCATAAAGTGACTTGTTCTAACAAAATCAGAATTAAGAAGCATTTTCCACCAATTGGAAGTCAAATGTCTTGGGAGAGGAGGATTTTCTAATCAGCCTAAAGTCACTTAGGGAGGAGCCCTGCTCGTGGTCACTTCAGGCAGCCAGGATTATGACCCGTCTGTCCTTCTTTCCCCATCCACCATTCCTCGTGAAACTTTGGAGACATTAACTCTGTCCAAAAACAAAACAGTAATACCGATCTGCCACAGGAAAGGCTACTCTATGATCGGGAAAGCCTGTGGCCAACAACCCTGCCTGTTTACAAGCAGCATTTTACTTACATTATTTATTTTGCTCCTATTATGAGCAAATAAATACCCAAGGTAGATCAGACATTTAAGGAAAGCCTCAAACTCAAAGACAGAGGTCAAAAGTACAAACTGAAAAATGGAAGCCAAAGGAAACAGAGACAAAGCGGGAAACAGAAAGGAAAAATCTCAAAAAATAAGAGATTTTACAACCAGAAAACAACAGGTGCTATTAAAAAGGGGGGGGGGAGAATGTAAAGAATTAAAAAAAAATTTTAAATTTAAAAAAGAATTTTTAAAAAAAATAAAAATATGACAGTAGATATTTTTTTAACTCAGGAAGAGTTGGAGGATAAAGTAGAGAAAATCGCCCAGGAAGTAGAACAACAACAACAAAAATAGAGACAGAAAATACAGAAGAAAGGATAAGAATATCAGAGGACAAGGCCAGGAAGTCCAACATTTGAATAAAGGAAGTTCCAGATAATAGTGTAAATAACTAAAGAACAGGAGTTTCCAGATTACAGAGCCCATTACCAGAAAGAAAAAGAGACCCACATCAAGTCACGGCACAAATAATGTAACACCAGTGCTAAACCAGAATGCTCGTGATGGTGTGGCTTCTAAAAGGAAGAAAAATAAGCCATTTATAAAGGATTGAGGTGCAGAAGGGGTAAGATCTGTTAATAGCAATGTTGGATACTAGAAAGCAATGGCACGATGTCTTTAAAAATCTGGCAGAAATTTTATTTTCAGCCTAGAATTCCATACCCAGGTAAGCATTCAGCCAATTGAATAGTGAACATTTTCAGACATAAAAATCTCAAAAATCTCAAAAAGAGGGGCGCCTGGGTGGCTCAGTGGGTTAAGCCTCTGCCTTCAGCTCAGGTCATGATCTCAGGGTCCTGGGATTGAGCCCCATTCAATCGATGGGGTTCTCTGCTCAGCAGGGAACCTGCTTCCCCCTCTCCCCCTGCCTGCCTTTCAGCCTACTTGTGATCTCTTTCTCTGTCAAATAAATAAATAAAATCTTTTTTAAAAATCTCAAAAATATAATTCTCTTATATCCTTTCTCAGGAAGCTATTAGATGAAAGACTGCTCTAGTTATCCATAGCTATGTAACAATGTATTCCCAAACTTAGTGGCTTAAAACAGCAATGCATTAGTATTCTGTCTATGCTTTTGATCAGGAATTTGGACACACAGGTACAAGTAGGGATGGCTTGTCTCTCTTTCACAATGTCTGGGGTCCCACCTCAGATGACCTCACAGCTGGGAGCTAGAGCAGTTGGGAATGGGTTAGCAACTCTTTACCTCTGTCTCTCTCTCTCTCTCTCTCTCTCTCTCGCCTTTCTCCATGGACCAGTTTGGGCTTCCTCACAACATGGCGGCTACAGGCTAGCAGACCTTCGTACGTGGTTGCTCAGGACCTCAGGGGACAGGAAATGAAAGGTACCAGTCCCCTCAGAGCTGAACCCTGAAACTGGCATGCTGTCACTTCAGCCATATTCTGTTAGCTGAGCAGTCACAAAGCCACCCAGATTCAAGGGGAGGAAACAGAACCACACCTCGTGGCAGGAGTAATATTAATTTGTGACCGTCTCTATTCCCCCACAGAGGGTAACCAAGAAAGAGAACACCTGGGAAAACAGTGACTTGACTACAGAGGAGATGCAAAGGAAATCTCCAACATAACGCTGAAGAGACATGTAGGAAGTTGGTCCAGACAGAAGCCCCTGAAGGAGGTCTCCAGGATGGTTGCGCTCATGGGGGGTGGGGGGGTTGGGAGATGGCCAATTATGTGACAGGTTTGACCAAGTTGGGAGGAGTGCAACTGTTCTACCCCAAAGTGTGGGATCAGTGAGTGATGAGTTTACAGAAAACTAAGCAAATGAATAAAGGGGGAAACTGATATCTCCAAAGAACATAAATCGTTGTAAAAGAAAGGAAATGAAATATGGTGCGTCATGGATCAGGGCTGGGAATAATGTTTATAGAGTCATAACAATGAGAACACTGGATACTGATTTAAATAAACTTGGTGATGCGCTGATTTTCAGAGAATAGGGACAGAAAGGGGTATAGTAGTGAGCATCTTCATTTTCTATAATAGTGAGTCATGACAGAGTCAAGAAGTGGCTGAGCATGGTATTTAGGAATACGGGGGTCAATGACATAAGCATCTGGTGAAAGAACTCGGAATGGTTGTCAATGAGGAAGGGAAGGAGGGACGAAGGCAGAGGGGAGAGATGGCTGCTTTTCATTACAAACCTCGTTGTACTACTTGCATTAAGAATGTTCCTACATGGCAAGGGACGGAGTGGCCAAAGGTGTGCAGATCAGCAAACCTAAGTGTTATTGTGATTTGTGCAACACACGCCTCACCCATGACTCTCCATCTGTGAAGAAGACGCACTGCAGTGGTAGGAAACACAAAGAGAATGTGCAAGGCTACTTCAGAAATGGATGGAAGAGGGGCGCCTGGGTGACTCAGTAGGTTAAGCATCTGCCTTTGGCTCAGGTGATGATCCCAGGGTCCTGGGATCCAGCCCTACATCGGGCTCCCTGCACCGCAGGGAGTCTGCTCCCTCTCCCTCTGCCACCCTCCCTGCTTGTGCGCTCTCTCTCTCTCTCTCTCTCTCAAATAAATAAAATCTTAAAAAAAAAAAAAAAAGGAAAAGGAAAGAAGGAAGGAAGAAAAAAAGAAAGAAATGGATGGAAGAGCAGGCTTAGAGCCTGACCAACAAAATAACCATTGCATTTCAACCAAGAAAGTACCTCCTATTCCATACTCTGCTCCTCCTCCTGCAGTAGCAATGATCCCCCCTCCCCCCTCCCCTAGTTTCGGGGCCCTTCTTGCCCTATATGATGCCAGCACCCCCTATTGGAGGTCCTGCCATGATGCCAAGGATGGGCCCTCCTCCTCCCGGGATGATGCCAGTGATGGGACCTGCTCCTGGAATGAGATGTGCGACCACCTGCTAATGATGCCTGGGCCCCCCATGACGAGACCTCCCGCCTGCCCCGTGATGGTGCCCACTCGGCCAGGAATGACTCGACCAGACAGTTAAGGAGAGATGGGAACTTCTTTATACTCAATATTCATTTTATATTACTTGTTCTCCTTCTCCAAGAGATCATGGTGCTGTAACTGGGTGTTTTCTAACAACAGGACAAGGAAGACTTGCTCCCCCTTCCTATCAGAGAATAATGGGAGGGGAGTTAGTGGGACCAAAAAAAAAAAAAAAAGCAATTTTCATTTGTATGGTGAAATAGGAAAATAAAATTGTCAACTGTTTTAGTTTAAAAAAGAATGTTCATACATCACACCAATAAAAATAAGAATTAAATTTTAAAAGAGCAAGCTGTAGAATAAAACAAAATACATGATTCTATTTATAGAAAAACGGAATGTTCCCATTTATATAAACTCATAAAAAAAAAAAAACAGAAAAAGAAGGAGAAAAAAACCCTACAACATACTAAAGTATGAAAAGTGGTTGGGGGAATCAAATGTCCATCTAGGGATGAATGGAAAAACAAAACGTAATATATCCACACAACGGAGTATTGTCCAGCCTAAAAAAGGAAGGAGATGCTGACAGATACTATAACATGGACGAACCTTGAGAACACTATCCTAAGTGGAAAAAGCCACATGCAAAAGGATCAGTATTGTATGATTCCACATATATGAGTTTCCAGGAAGAGTCAAGAGAGAATCAGTGGTTGCGAGGGGCTGGCGGGGAGGGGGGGTGGGGGGTTATTGTTTAATGGCTACAGATTTTCTACTGGGGAGGGTGAAAAAGTTCTGGAGATTGCAGTGCTGGTTGCACAACATGAATGTACTTAAAGCCACAAAGCTGTACACTTAATAATTATCAAAGTGCTAAACGTGGTTGTATGCGCATTTTACCACACTGAAAACCATAGTTAGGGGAGGGGATGATTTAGGAAACTTTGAAGTTTTCTATATTATTTGGCTTTTTACAATGAGAAGTCTTCACGAATACTTGCATGCGTGACTAAGACTTAGGGGAGAAACCATCAAGAGTTAGGGGGAGAAGGGTGCATTGCTCTAGTGAAGGGAAGCCACAGGAGTAGAGAGAAAGAGGGGGAGGGGGGAGCCAGCACAGTGAGACCAGGGAGGGGAGCGGGGAGGTCTTAGGAGAACAGCCTAGTGGGGCTTTGTAAGTTGTCTCCCTGAGGGTCTATGCTCCACCTACACACGTGCATCCCCACTCTCTAACCTGGCCCTCAGGAAAGAGCTCCAGTTTGCCAAGAAACAAACTCAAAAACATTTTCAAAGCTTAGCTCATTTCAGATGTACGCTGCTTTTAAACACTTCCTGCAAACCCCTGTGAGGAACCCTGAGTCTCCCCAAATCGTCCTGTTGTCACCACCACAAACAGCATGCTGTCCCATGGCCCTCAGCAACCAGGGCAATCCCAGGGCCTGGGCAACTCTGTAATGGAGCAGAACAGGGGAGGGAGCCTGGCAAGCCAGACTTCAGGAGAGAGGACAAGCCATTCCTTCGGAGGGGAACCTGGGCTGTGCACACACCATGCCTGGGAGCAGAGCATATAGTGTGAACCCCTGAGCCGAAGAGGGTAGTCATTACATGCATAGGAAATTACACAACCTCTGTTCTTTTGGAAGAAACCTGTTTCGTGGCCTCTTACATCCTGGGAGGGCCTGACCCTGTACAAACTTCCCATTGTACACACACAGCACTTGCTGAACCTCGTGGCCACAACCCCACCCCACCCCACCCCCAACACTCACTGAACTTCAAAGGCCTGGGGTGGGGACTAGCCATGAGAGACCAGAGAGGCAAGGCTGCCTCAGTGGATCAGTGAATGGAAAAGGTTTATTTCTGGTCTCCTATGGAGCATTCCATTCTGGCAGAATGTTAAAACATCAAGAAATCAGGATCACTGTCTTCTAACACGTGATAACATCAAATCTGATAGTACAATGTGACCTTTCGAATAGGTATCAGAATCTTGAATCACTTGGGGAAAACAATACGAAATTTAGTCTACGCTCTTATTACAACTCTGAACCTATGATGTCAATACATAGGAACTGGAAAGAATGGAAAAGTGTTTGTTAAGATAATGGTGTTTTTATCTTTTTCTTTTTTAATAGTTTTTTTTGGGGGGGGGGAGAAGCTGGTGCCACACCGGAGTCGCATCCACCACTGAATACCTATTCATCAGTTTCTCATCTCAGCAGCATAACTACCTAGCCGCACATACATTATTCCCATTCTGTGGATAAGTAAATGTCAGTTCAGTAAGGCAGAACACTTGGTGATTGTACGGCAAATGAGCTCCCCGCTGACTTTCCAACCTGCTGGTCTGCCTTTCCCTCGATCCCTAAGCACGTTGTGCAATTCACAAGGAAGTCCCTTCTACTTGGCCCAAGTCAGCAGTTAGAATATTAGAATTCTGTTCCATATTCTAAACTGCAGTTCCCTAAATTGAAAAAGGCACAGAGATGACAGGCTGGAACTACACTGAGAAGCCCGAGGAATACACGAAAGATATGTGTCGAGATGTGTAGACAGGGCTGTAGCAGAACTAAGTATGATTGAAAGGACCTCTTTGCACTCTTGAGAACTGCGGAGGCCTCCACACAAAAACCTGCACACAGTCATTTCTAAGAGCTTTATTCATAGCTGCCAAAACTTGGAAGCAGCCAAGATGCCCTTCAGTAGGTGAACGTATAAATAAACCGTGGCCTGTCCAGACAACAAACTGTTATTCAACACTAAAAAGAAACGAGCTACCAAGCCATCAAAAGGCATGGAGGAAGCTTCAATGCATATTACTAAGTGACAGAATCTAATCTGGAAAGGCTATATAATGTATGATTCTAGTCATATGACATCTGGAAAAGGCAAAAACTATGGAATAAAAAGTTCAGTGGTTGCCAGGGGTGGATTGTGGGCAGAGATGAATAGGCAAAGCACAGACGATCTTTAGGACAGTGAAAATGCTCTATATAATACACCATAATGATGTATGCATGTCATTATATATTTGTCCAAACTCATAGGGTGTAAAACACTAAGAGTGAGCCCTAACAGAAACTACAGACTTGGGGTGATCATGATATTCAATCTTGGTAAAAAAAAAAAAGTATCATTCCGGTGGGTGATGTTGATAATGGGGGAGACTACGCATGTGTGGGGGCAGGTGGAAGATGGAAAATCTCGGTACCTCTCTTTCAATTTTGTTGTAAATCTAAAACTGCTCTAGAAAAAAAATAAACTCGAAAATATTGTTGAGGCCCCCAAATACTGATTGATATTTACCATATTAGAAAGTATGTCCAAAAAAAATTGAATATATATTAAATCATTTGAAAGTAACTAATAAACTCATTAAGTTTTTAACCAAAAAAGCTATATTTTCCAAACCCTCCCCTAAATTTAGTAATAAAACTTGCATTGTTCTGCATTTTTACAAATCCCTTTAATGGTAAGGATTAATAGAAGATAGCTGGATTCTCATATCTGCTTCTGCACCTCATCTATTGGGATATTAGACTTCATGTAGTCTCTGGAAACCATCACTTTACTTTGTGAGCAAATGGGAATGAAAAGGCCAATAACATCTTAGTATTATTACAAAATTGGCTTTAACTTTGAATCTCCTTAAATGGTCTTGGGTGCCCCTGGACCATACTTTGAGAACCATGACATAAAGAACTATGTATGAGAGAGAGGGAACGAAGCTGAGAAGACACTCCAAGACACACAAACAGTCTTACACATCTCACTTTTCACCTTCCCTAAATCCACCCCCTTCCAGGGCAGGCACCCCGACTTCCTTCCCCAAGGACAAGGCATCTCCCTCCGCCTGAGCCCAGCTCATTCTTAAGAAATAAGCTAAAGGTGGGCTGATTGGGCACGGGCTAACTAGCTAATCCTCCTTGGGAACATACTGGTGTTCTATTGACACCAGTTCCTTCCTTAAGGTAAACCTCCAGAGCTTGGTTCTAAGAGTGGACTCTTCAGACTGCCTGCGAAGGGGTCAGCTGCCCAGCAGAGCACAGGAGAAAAGAAGCCACAGTGGGACACGTGTGCTGAGTTCTGGTCCTGACTGCTGGTCACTGAGTCCTTCTCTCCATGCGTAAACTTGAGAAGCACCAGCCCCTCTACCCATTTCTCAGGGTGGTCTTGGCATCAAATGACCTCACGGACGTGACCCACCTTAAAACCAAAGTACCTCCATCTGCCGTTCAGTTTCCCACTCCGCACGCCTGTGCTCTTCCGGGGGACCCTGGGACTCTGCCCCACCCCAGACGCCCGCATATGCCCTGTGCAGGGCCTCCATCCCTGTGCCAGGAAAATGTCCGTGGCCGACGATGTCCTGCGCATTTCCCGCGCAGCAGGTCCGGCGCACCTGTTCCAGACACCGCGGAAAGATGGCCCCGGGCGCCACCCACACCCACCGCGTCCCGGTTTTGCTGCCCCTTCTCCCACCACCCGGGGTGGGACACGAGGGCCAAGCAGTCAAGCCACTAAGGTCTAGAAGCAGAGCCAAACCTCCCAGCCACGAGTCTCAGCGGAGCACCACGCCTGCCGCTTTGGGCCCACCCCTTCACCCCGACTCTTAGCGTAGGAGGGAGTTGGGCAGGCGGCGGCCACCCTCCCCGCGGGCCGGTGAAGCCGGCTGCCGTGTGCGGTGCGCGCACCTCTGGCGGGGAGGGCCCATCATCTGCACAGGGTAGGGGGATGCTGCCTGGCCCTGGCCCGGAGCGCTCCGGGCGGTGCCCCCAGGGCCGCGCGGTGACCGAGGGGACGCGGTCAGTCGGCCGGCGGCGGCACGGTACCTGTGGCGGAAGAGCGGGCAGCCGCCCAGGAGCCTCCGGAGCTCATTCTTAAGGCTCCAGAACTCGCCGTCCAGGTAGCGGTGCAGGGACGAGTCGCCGAGTCCCAGAGCGGGAGCCGGCTCCATCTCGTCTCCCGGCCTCTGGCTTTGCCACCCTGGCTGCGGGGGGCCAGCTTCCCAACTTCCCTCCGCCCCTCCTCCCAGCTGCTCGCACGTGGGGCCCGGAAGCGCACGCCCTCTCATCCGCGCCGCCGGGGCCTGTCTCCTCCCTACCCCCTTCCCATATTCTTGTCCCCTCCCCCCAACCCCACCCCATCCCAGCCGGCCGTGTCCCCTGACACTGCTCCCTGGGCCCTGGGGACACGCTGTCCAGGAAGTCGGGGCTGCTACAGTGGTCTCCTCTCGCCCTCCCCAGGAAGCTCAACCACTGGTAGAAGTGGAAGCTTCTACCACTCGTGCCCTCTACTCAATTGTCCTTCCAGCCTGTGGGCGCACAAGAAGCAAGTATCAGAACTGCAAAGAGGGAGGTCAGGTGGATGTGGGCACGGGAAGTCCTGGTGGCTCAGAGCAGAACATTTTACTCTGCTGATCTTGCATGCCAGCCTCTTAGCCTGGCACCCCCAATCCAAGAGGGTCTGGTCCAGCTCTGATCCCAACTCAGCTGCAGCTCCGCTCAAATCCCTGCTGCCCTTAAACGGGGCATTACAGCAAACTTTACTGTGACTGTGATCTGGGGATGGCCCAGGCCACCAGCCGCTGGGAGATGTAGACAGAGCAAGAGAAAGAACACAAAATCTAAACTGACTTCCCAGGACCCTCCTTTTGTTGCTAGGGGCCACAGGAAATGAGTTAGGGCCTCAGTGGTGATTGTTCATCCCTTTCCTCTGGGTAACTCTTGTATATTTTTATTGATTCTCCTTTTAAATACAAAGGAAATGTTAGCTCTTCCCTTGCAAAGACCGTGCTACCAGGGAGGCGACAGCTGGGGGTGTGGTGAAGCACCGGGGATTGATTCTGTCTGCTGTCTTTAGGTGAGTGGAGGTCATGTCTGTCAGCTTCCTGGGAGTGTAGGACCAATTACCACAAACTGAGTGGCTGAACACAACTGTGTTCTCTTACAGTTCTGGAGGTCAGAAGTCAAACATGGATCTTACAGGACTGAAATCAAGGTGTTAGCAGAGCTGGACTCCTGCAGGCTCCGGGGGAGGAGGGCAAAGGGGGGTGGGGTGGGGATCTCTCTCCTTCTCTTTTCCAACTTCTAGAAGCTACCTGCATTTGTTGGGTCCTGGCCCCTTCCTTCTCCCATCTTCAAAGTGCATCACAACAACCTCTGCTTCTATAGCTCATTCCCTTCTTCTGCTCTTGACCTTCTTGCCTCCCTCTTAGAAAGACGCTGGGGATGACGTCAGGCCCACCCCAGATAATCCAGGATAATCTCAATCTCAAAAATCAGTAATTCAATCACAGCAACAACATCCCTTTTTCCACCTGAGATAGCACACAGGTTCTGGGGATTAGGACATGAACATCTTCAGTGGGCCTTTATTCTGTCTACCAAGCCACCTGTGCAGCCAGGGATAACAATACCCCACCAAATGTGATGAATAAGGGCATTGTTTGCTCCTATCATGGGAAGCCTGGAGGTAGGAGAGTGCCAAGGGCTGGTTCAGTAGCTCTACCCAGGGACCATGTTTTCTTTCCATCGTTCTGTTCTATCCTTTCTCCGTGTGTTATCTTTATCTTTTTTTTTTTTTCTTAAACTAGTCTCCTTTCAATCATAAGATGGAAACTGCAGCATGGTGCCAAGCAGGATAGTCAGGATAGGAGAGTAGTAAGAAACAACCCCAAAGCTATTCCAGGCATGCTGTGGTCACAAACCACCTCTAAACCTTAGAGTTTAGAAAGATAAGAGTTTATTTCATACTCATGCCACATGAGGGTTCTGTTCCATGTTCCCTCACGCCGGATCCCAACAGACGGAAGAGCCCCCATTGTATGCCTGCACGGGCTCCTGAAGATGCCAGCTGGAAAGGACACATGTATCTTCCACTCACGATCTGTTGGCCAATGCAGTTCACTCCTGACTCTACAGAAGAAGGAAAGTACCCAGAAAGCCAACACCCAAAATAATCTGTGAGCAACACCAGTGACTACTAAATCTGCCCTTTTTTCCACTAGTGCTACTAAATCTAGCCAAATATTTGTCTCACTCTCCCTTCCACAGGCAAAATACACTCTCCACTCCTCAAAGGAGGCAACCAAATTCCCATACTGTCACAAAGTCAGGTCCAAGGGCAGTGGAGGATGCACAGTGGTCTCTCCATCAAGTCAGGGTGTGGTTTCTCTGGATTCAGAGACTTACAAATTAAAAACATGTTACTGAGTACATGCAGTTTGAGTGAGAAAAAAAATCTTTGTTGTTACAAGTCACCAAGATTTTTTGGAGTGTTGTTTGTTATCCAACTATAACCTAGTCTATCTTAGAAGCTACTGGAAGGATGTTGCTCCTGAAATTAAAAAAAAAAAAAGTGCACTGGCTTAGGAATTGGGAGGGGCCGTGAGGATGCTGTTTACGAGAACCAAACAGAAGGGAGTTCCTGTCAGTAAGTGGCAAATGGGCACCTGGGTGGCTAAGTTAGTTAAGCCTCTGCCTTTAACTCAGGTCATGATCTCAGGGTCCTAGGATCGAGCCCTGAGTCGGGCTCCTTTCTCAGTGGGGAGTCTGCTTCTCCCTCTGCCTCTCCCCTTGCTTGTGTGTGTGCACTCTCTCTCAAATAAATAAATAAAATCTAAAAAAAAGGAAGTGGCAAACATTTGATAAAACCATACCCAACAGATAACATAGCTAATGAAATTGCTCCAGGAGAAGATGCTGGAAAGACAATGTCAGCATTGTCTATTCTGGCTGCTACTGGCTGTGTCTGACAAACCATAATAAGAAAGAACAGACAAAAGTCTGCCCTATATCCCTGTTAAGACATCTGGTTGGATTTCTGGGGTTCCCAGCAAGTCAGCTGTCACTCTGGAGCCCATCAGACCAAGCAGCCCCCACTGGAAGCATCACAGGCACATCCTCAGAGCACAAGAGTGGGTCAAGTGGCCCTCGGGCTGGAAAAGGTACCCCAGAAGTGACAGGCACCACTCTGTTCATATGACACACCTACACAAGGGACAGAAAAGTGTCACCTTCCCAGATGTCCAGAATGGGGAGAATGAATAGCACTTGCCAACCAGCCCGAAGGAATCTTTCAAGGAACCTGTGAATCTTCGAAGGAATTTTTCAGGAGAAGCTATCAAATCAATGACCCAGTAGAGTTAACCTTAGATCTCCTGGCCTTAACTAGGCCCTATGCCCACCATGCTAAGTTTTCTGGGGCTGCCTTAACAAATTGTGACAAACTGGGTGGCTTAAAATAGCAGATATGTCTTCTTTCATGGTCCTGGAAGCCAGAAGTGCTCAGAAATCAAGGTGCCAGCAATGGGCCCTGGTCCTTCTAAAGACTCCAAGAAAGGATCCTTCCTTGTCTCTTGCTAGATTCTGGTGGCTCCTGACAGTCCTTCGTGTGCCTTGGCTTATAGCTGTTCCAATTTCTGCCTCCATGGTCACATGACCTTCTTCCCTGTCTATCTCTCTGTGTTTTCCAATCTCCCTCCCCCTATGAAGACACCGGTTGTTGGGGTTAGAACCTACCCGAATCCAATGCCACCTCATCTTAACTTGATTCCATCTGCAAAGACCCTATTTCCAAATAAGGTCACATTCTAAGGTTGCAGGTGGATATGCACTTTTGAGGAACACAATTCAAGCCAGCATACCCACCCAAAACCAATCACTAAAAACATGAGAAAGGAATGGGAGAAAATGAGCACTCTTGGCTTAAATAGCTGGTTTTCACGCTAGCTGCACATGGAGAGTAACCTTGGGTTTTTTGAAAATGCTCAGTAGTGGACGCTCACACTAAATAAATAAATCCAATTTCTAGAGGTAGAGCCTCGGCATCTGTACTTTTTTTTTTTTTTTAAGATTTTATTTATTTATTTGACAGAGAGGAGAGAGAGCACAAGTAGGCAGAAAGAAGGGGGGAAGTAGGCTCTCCGCTGAGCAGAGAGCCCAATTCGGGACTCGATCCCAGGACCCTGAGATCAGGGTCCGAGCCGAAGGCAGAGGCTTTAACCCACTGAGCCACCTGGGCGCCCCGGCATCTATACTTTTTAACCCCTTCCCCAAAGGTGATTCTAATGTGCAGCCATTGGCTTAGACTGGAGGTTCACAGCCTTGCTGCACAGTAGGCTGATACATGATTAGGACAATTGGGAAAATTTAAACAAGGTGAATTCAATAATACTATTGTATCATGGTTAATTTCCTGATTTTGCTAATTGTACTGTAGATATATAAATGAATGTTCTTGTTTTTAAGGATGCAAATTGAAGTATTTAGGGGTAATGGGGCAACTTCCTCCAAATAAGTCAGGAAAAAAACTGTGTGTGTATATCTGTATAGAAACACATGTGTATATGGAGGTAATGCATGTATGTGTATATATGTACACACACACACACACACACACACACACACACACAGAGGGAGAGAGGAGGAAGAAGACATAAAATGTGCCCCCTAAGGTTATAATGGTAAGTGAAATAAATCAGAGAAAGACAAATACCATATGATTTCACTCATATGTGGAATTTAATAAACAAAACAGAGAAACAAAGGAAAAAAGAGAGAGAGAGAAACCAAGAAACAGACTCTTAACGATGCAGAACAAACTGATGGTACAAGAGAGGAGGTGGGTGGGGGATGGGGGAATAGGTGATGGGGATTGAAGAGTACATCATGATGAAGGAAAAATGGGCCCCCCCCCCCCCACTGTCCGGGTGAGCAAGGACTTTCTCAGTTATAAGTAATAAGAACCAGCTTGAACTCTCTTCCGCGAAATGGAAATGTTTTGGTTCGCAACTTCTAAGGAAGCCTTGGGCATCCTAGCTGGGGAAAGGAAGGTTCAGAAACAACTGGGACCAGCTCTCTCCTCCTTCTCCCTGCCTTCCTGATCTTTCCCCCTTCCGCAGCCCACTCCTCAGGGCAGCTCTAAGTCCTTCGTCAAGCAGAAAAAGTCTGGGGCAAGAGCCAGGGTCCCCGCAGCTGGACCTCAGAAGGAAATGAAGGAACCCAGCGATCACAAGCCTCTGAGAAAGAAATACTGATCCGTCGTGGACTGGGGATGGCATCCGGGTTTGTGCCTGGGGGGCTGCGCTATAGCCCCAGACCCTCCATACAGGAGGCTGCTGCTGGCTTTACTCTGCCTTGCTCCTAGACCCTTGGCCCTTTTTTGAGAGGTGGGCCCGCAGCTAGAACATTTAACGAATTAAAGTCACATGTGGTGGCTTTTGGACCTTGACACAGCCACGTTGCCTTCAGCCAGTGACTGTAGTGTTAACTGACTTGCCCAAGGGCACACTGCTCTCCGTGGCAGAGGACTCAGGGCTCATATGACTCGAAGTCACGCCCGCCCTACGTTCCACTACCAAGACAGGACTGACCCGTGGGCCTCGGTGAACTTTATGGACACTTCTTTTATGGAGGCCTGGGGCAAGAACATTACAATCCAGGGCTCAGGGTTCTGAGTGAGACACAGACTGTTCTCAGGGGACTTTGGTTTGTTTTGTAGAAATCATGGAACCAGAAAATGTCAGTGCCAGGAACTCCCTGGAGCTAGTCCAGACAGTCCTTTCTTTTTAGAGGAGGACACTGCAGTGCGCGGCCTCTAATGGAATAGTCTGGCCACCGTGCTAAGGTTTGAGGAGGGCAATGGGACCATTTGGGAGGCTGCTTTGGGGTGTCCCACATGCTGCCCAGTACTCCCCACTCTGAATACTTCAGAAGACCCAGGAGCGGCTCAGACTTACCTGACCCTTGCCTCACCTGCTGATGCAGAATCTCGACTCCCTGATAAGCCCCTCCTTCCTATCTTGCCAAGGTTTCTGGGAGCCCTGAGGAGGCTCTGCTGCCTCCCCTACTGGATGGCCTGACCCTGGGTGGTGTGTGGAGAAGGGAGTCAGGAGACATAGCTTCCCTTTGCGTTGTTACTTTGTGAACCGGGTCCTCAGGCATACCTTGCAATGGGGAAACTGGCAGCTTTTACTTACTGCCCCTCTGACCTCGGGAGCTAGGCGTGTGTCCAGGGGAAGGGAAGGGACAGATTCTAGAAGCGGCCACCACACTGTACTCAGGAGTGCTCTTCCCTCCAAATACCCACGGCTTCATTACTGGGTCACCTCTGATGAAGCTGCCTCCTTTTTCCCCAGGATGAAGTCTGGAAAGAGACTCCCGGAAACTTTGGCAGAGAGAAAGGGAGAGAGAGAGAATCCCAAGCAGAGTCTCAAAACTGACCGAGTGAAGGCTGTTTACAGCAGCCTTCACTAGCCCACAGGGCACAGTGGCACAGGCTGGGATGCCCACAGTCTGACATCGGGGTGGGGGGGAGGGGGTCCAGGCTTGATTCCATGGATCCTCATTTTTGGAAGCAATCAAGCTGTGATCTGTTGATGATGCCTTTCCCTGGCTCCTCGGAGCAAGATCGGCCAGTTTTGAGACCAGCTTGTTTTTCCACATCCCTCCTTCAAGAGACAAATTCCTGGTCCAAGGCAGAGAGCTTCCCTCCATGAATTCCATGGATCCTCACACGGAGAATTTTCTCTGTGTGCTGCCATGCAGAGACGGCCAGGTGTACCACTGTATAAAAAGCAAGTGAGGGGGTCAAGCCTCCGACTCTTGTTTTCGACTCTGCTTGGGATTCTGTCTCTCTCCCTTTCTCTCTGACCTTCCCCACTGTTGCACGCACAAGTGAGGAACAACGTGTAAAATCTGCCATCTTTTGTGTAATAGGAGGAATGTGTATATTATACATTTACTTAGATTTTCAGAATGAAATAAGGATAAACCAAAAGCTAATAAAATTGTTACCTATAGAAGGAGGGAGGGAATGGGGATGGAAAGTAAACCTCTCTGAATATACCTTGTTTTACAAGTTTGACTTTGGAACTTGGCAAATGTTCCATAACTTTAAAACATTAAATCTAACAGGAAGGGGCACCTGGGTGGGTCAGCTGGTTAAGTGGCTGCCTTCACCTCAGGTCATGATACCAGAGTTCTGGGATGGAGCCCTGCGTTGGGCTCCCTGCTCAGCGGGGAGCCTATTTCTCCCGCTTTCTCTGCCTCTCCCCCCCGCCCCGCACCTCTTTCAAATAAATAAATTAATTAATTAAAACTAACTAAATAAATAAATAAATCTAACAGGGGGAAAAAAGCAGTCAATTTACTCAATTCCATTTCAAGTTAGTTGCATAACTGCAAGAGAAAAATTATTTTAATTGACCTTAAATTCATTACTTTGACTATATACCCAGTAGGAATATAGCCCAATAAAGACGAAAGAACTACAGTTGACCCTTGAATAACACAGGGGTTAGGAGCACTGACCTCCCCATGCACTTGAAAAATCTATGTACATGGGATGCCTGGGTGGCTCAGTGGGTTAAGCCTCTGCCTTCGGCTCAGATCATAATCTCTAGGTCCTGGGATCGAGCCCCGCATGGCCTCTCTGCTCGGCAGGGAGCCGGCTTCCGCCTCCCCCCTGCCCCCGCCTGCCTCTCTGCCTACTTGTGATCTCTCTCTCTAATAAATAAGTAAAATATTTTTTTTAAAAAAAAGAAAGAAAGAAAATCTATGTACAACTCTTAGACTCTCGCAAAACTTAACTACTAATAACTTCCTATTAACCGGAAGTGTTACTGATAACCTTATAAAGATATACATATTTTGTATGTTATATGTATTATATACTGCATTCTTACAATAAAGTAAGCATAAAATGTTATTAAGAAAATCATAAGGAAAATATATGTAGAGTCCTGTATACATACTTATTTTATTAAATTATATTATTATTCTTACTTACCAATACTGATATTATTATTTGTTCTCATGTGTGAAATCCAAGATCTGAAACTCTCATTAATGTCTTTTAGTCAAAGACAACAAGGAACAAAGTTAGGTTTACTGGGCTCACTGCCACAGAGTGACAGAATACTATAAGGAATTGGAAGGCATCTCGCCAAGAAATGTTAGAAAGCACTTATTACAGGATTTGTGCTTGTGTTAGGTGATCGGGAGGAGGGGCCAAGGAAGCAGGCAGTTAGTTGCCCAGGATCGGGTGCTGTTGGGAAGCAGGTGTGATTCCATGGGTGGCTTTGTTTGACATGAATATTCTCTGCAGTTGTTTCTAGAAAACTCTGCTTGGCTATTAATGCCAGGCCAACTCCTGGCTATCATGAGCTGCTTTTTTCTTTCTCCCATTGAAAAAACTAAGTTCACAAGGGAAAGATGATGTGACTAGCTGACCTGCATTCTAGCAAAGGCTGAGTAACTTTCCTCAGGTGTCCTGAGATCTGTCACACTCTCGTTTACCTACCTTGAAAAACTGGTGTCAGGAGAACAAAGAGCATTTAGAAGTTAATACTTGGGGTAAGAGAAATGTGGCCAAACTGGGGAGTTTTTTTTAAAGTCTGTGTTTTCTAGCGCTGACATATAAATTATCCCAGCCTGGGTAGCTTAAGCAATAGGAAGGTTATTTTCTCACAGTTCTGGAGGTGTCACCTGATTGGTTCCTTCTGAAAGCCAGGAAGGAACTGCCCCAGGTCTCTCTCCTTGCCTTATAGATGGCCATCTTCCGCTGCCTCCTCACATGGTTTTCCCTCTGAACATTTTTCTGTGTCCAGATTTCTTCTTCTAAAGACACCAGTCACATTGGCCTGGGCCCACTTCAATCGCCTCATTTTAATTCACCTACTTCCTTAAAGACCTCATCTCTAGTATGGTCAGACTCTAAAGTACTTGGGGTTAGGACTTCAACATTTGAATTGCCAAGGGGTAGGGCACAATTCATCCCAGAACACTCTATTTGACTTCTGTGGAGACGGAGGCTTCTCTCTCAACAGGAGCTAACCTACCAGAAAAGTTAACACAAAGAGAATAGGTCATTATACTTTCCGAAACTGATTTTTCTTTTCAGTTTCCAAATGCCATGAAGGCCCAATGAGCACACAAGAGGCATGGTGGCAGCCGTGAGAGGAACAGCTCATAGCCATTTTCCAGCCTCTTTTCTGTTGGGCTTATGGACAGGCCTGTTCTTTTCATCATTCATCTAAGAATGAGTCACAAGGAGGATATCTTCAGAAGATGCTAAAGAGAGTCACCACTTAGTGACTGGGTCACAGGTTTGCAGCTGTGGGTCAGCAGTTTGCAGGGTGCAGCTCGAGTGACCCCCATTCACTTCCGGTGGTTTTCCAATTTCCGTCTCAAAGTGACAGAGAGCTCTGCTTGCTAGGAAATGCCTGCCTAGACATCTGTTGGTTGTGCTCCCAGCTATGCTCCCCGTTTAACTTCCCAGGCCCCTGACTTTCTTTGGGTGTATGTCTATGTAATTCAGAGGAGGCTTCTGGGGAAGGCATGGGACCTAACCAGTGCAGAGGGACACAGCACATTTGCTAGATTATTTGGCACTATGGAGTAAGCACACTGAGACCAGGAACTGCTGCCATAGTTTTGCCACCACAAAGGAACTAAGCCCGAGGAAAAGTCAGCAAAGAGTTGGCAGAGCTGAGACAACAGCAGAGGAAAACTGGAAAAATCCTGATCAAATTGCACGTGAAACCCACATACCTATGGATTTTTCAGTTGCATGAGCCAATCAAGTCTCGCTGTTGTTACGTGAGCTTGATTTGGGTTTTCTTAGAGATTTGATTTGTTTATTTATTTATTTATTTCAGAGAGGGAGAGTAGGGGGAGGGACAAGGGGAGAGGGAGAGAATCTCAAACAGATTCTGCACTGAGCATGGAGTCTGATGAGGGGCTCGACCTCACAACCCTGAGATCATGATCTGAGCTGAAACCAAGAGTTGGACACATAACCGACTGAGCCACCCAGGCGCCCCGGGTTTCCTATTAATTGTGATTCGAGGTATCTGGATAGATTTATAAGCTTCTCTATAAAGTCACTGATGTTTATTGTTGTCACTGGGATGTACGCATCAGTTACTGTACCGTGACTAATTAATTAATGCCCAAGAGAAGGGATACCGTTGAAGAGGCACTTTCAGAAAAATAAAGAGGCTATCAAGTGGGAAAAGGGAAGTAAAATAGATTTCTGTGGGGTTTGAATAGATCACAAATTTTCAATGTCATTAAAGTCTTTGCCAAGCCAACTGGGTCTAAGTAGGATAAGTATATAGCATATATCCAGTGATGTGGAAGCAGCTGAAGAATGAGAAAATACCAGCAAGGCTGAAACCATGAGTATGGTTGGGAACTTTTAAGTGGCTACTATAGGAAATATTTAATATGAATACAAGAAATGATCATAAAAGTGTTCATTGTTTCCTGCTGGGGTTAATTTTACCCCAAATATCCTCCTTTTTCAACCTCTGAGTACATGAACCAAATAAAAAGCTACTCCCAGAATGCTGGTGAAAAGCCCAGGAGGACACTGAGATCCAAAGGTCAGAGATAATTAGGAAAATGGAGTGAGAAGTTAATGGTTCAAGGTGGTCAGGAAGTCAAAATGGGCAATAAGTTAAAAACAAAACCAAAACCCAGTGGGAGGAACACTTGGGTAGCTCAGCTAGTTAAGCATCAGCCTTCAGCTCCGGTTATAACTCTAGGGTCCCGGGATCAAGTCCTGCACTGGGTTCCTTACTCAGCAAGGAGCCTGCTTCTCCCTCTGCCTGCTGCTCTCCCTGCTTGTGATCTCTCTTTCTCCCTTTGAAAAATAAATAAATAAAATCTTTTAAAAAACAACAACAAAACAGTGGGGTCATCATCTGGGTGTCCCGTGAGACAACCAGAAGGCCCAAGACGTCTCCAAGAGAGAAGCAGAAACAAAGCACCATTGCCCGGTAATTCGAACATCGAGTCCAGGGAAACAGCCTACACAGTCTAAAATAGCTTAGAAATTGCAAAGTGCAACAGATGGAGAGGCAAATCAGTTGTATTAACTAAATGAAACAAGTGTCCCATAGTCAAAAATGTAGTGTAGTGCATTAGTATGCAAAAGCAAAGAGACTGCAAAGATACAAGGGTACAAGATGACAACATACGAGTGGCAGTAGAAACAGTGACTGCAGCAGTAACAGGCAAGGCACAGAGCCTCGTAAGTTAGAAATACAACTTGGGTAAATGTTGACAGGGTCTGAGCAGCCGCTTTAAGTTAATGTGTGTCTAAGAACATTACTTTCCCAGGTAGACCAGGCATTATCAACTCGGGGAGATTAGATCCACAAATCCAAATCTAACATTCAAAATTTCATGTGCTTATGAGGATTCCATCTTATGCCCGGAAGCTGCGCCAACCAGGAGACCTATCCCTGATCACCTAGTAACTCCAAAGTTTTCCTTGTCCCTTTTAAGCATTTTTTCTCTGCCTTGTTCATTTTGCATAAAAACTTGCCACTTCCTCAGATGCCTCCCAGTTCTTTAGACTCTAGAGAATGGAGACTACCTGCTTCCTGAAGTGTTAAAGTCTCGATCACCTAGATTGTCTTCATCCATTTAACACCACATGTGTGCATAAATTAAGCATCTGGTAAACCAGGCTACCAGTTACTCATGGTATCACTTCAGTTTCCTCGCCATTCCTTTGTTTCCAACAGGATAAGCTAAAGGACCTAATTCAGACTTTGATACACAGACAAGAATTATATCATTGCTCAGCTATGTAAACATCTGTCAGGTCTGTCTCTGAAACTGATATTTCTAAGTCGCCAAGTCTGAGCCTTGACTTAGCTCTTTCCTCTAGCTTGAGAAGTGTCCAGCTCTTTGAAGGGATGGAAGCAAATCCAATCTGAGCAAGAATACCAACTGGTTACCAATTTCGTAAGAGGACAGAATTGCTCTCCTGAAAGTACGGATGTTATAAAGTACAGAAGCTTTTGATGCTAATGAAATTCTGAGCTGATGCTCAAAGATGCACACCACCCCAAGGTATAATAAAAAAATTTGTCTGGTCTTTGACCTGGGTTCCTGACAGATCTTCAAAAATCCTTAGAATTCTCTCTAAGTCATTGGAGTTTTGTTATGCTAATGAGGTGCCTCGAGGTGGGTCTGGTTCAGGATGGGGGCTGGTCAGCAGAAAGAGGAACCAACTGATGAGAAGTTTGGGGCTTGGAGTCACAGGGTATCAGCCGGTCCTCCCAACCTCAAGAGAGAGGAGGGAGGGTTGGAGATTGAGGTCACTCATACACACCTGCCAATGATTTAATTAATCATTCTTACATAATGAAACTCTAGTAAAAACTCAGGACACTGAAGCTCGGGGGAGATTCCTGGTTGGTTAACACATTGATGTGCCAAGAAAATAATGTACCCTGACTCCACGGAGGCAGGGCATGGAAAGGCCAAGTCCAGGACTCTCCTACACTTCACCCTATGTGTATCTTTTGTAATAAAACTGTAATCATAAGTTTCCTGAGTTCTGTAAGTCATTCTTGTGAGTTATCAAACCTGGAGAAGGTTGTGGGAACCCCTAAATTCATAGCCAATTGGACAGAAGTGTGGGTGGCTGAGAACTCCTGGGACTTGTGGCTGGCATCTGAAGTAAAAAGAGAGTCATATGGGGGACTCTTAAAGTTTCTGGATCCAATTCCATGGCAAGGGGAGACACCCCCACCCCCACTTCCACCATAACACCAAGCAATTCCCACACACCAGATGTCCAGCAGGACATCTGAAAATTCAACTTAATTCTGACAGTGTCTACCCAGACATGGCATCAGATTCCATAAGTTATAAATTCAGTCTTACAAGACTTTCCCCTACCCCAACTTCAGATTGGAGGTTCCAAACCACCTCCTCCTTAGGTTTGATTAACTTGTTAGAGTAGCTCACATAACTCAGGGAAACGCTTACTTACATTTACCAGTTTACTAAAGGATATGAATCAACAACCAGATGGAGCTTCTGTCCTCATGGAGTTTGGTGGTATTTGGTGACACATGGACGCGTTCTGGTTCCACAAGTGTGGAAGCTCTCTGGGAAAAAAAAAAAAAAAAAAGGACCAATAAGCTGCCCTCTTGGGTTTATACGGAGGCTTCATTACATAGTCATGGTTGACTAAGTCTTTAGCCATTGATTGTGTCAATCTTCAGCTCCTCTCCTCTCCTAAGGTTGGGGTTTGTGGAGCCCGGGGTGGGGGGGGTGGACTGAAAGTTCCAACCTTCTAATCGCATAGTTGGTTCTCCTGGCAACTAGCCCCATCCTTAGGTGCTTTCCAAAAGTCACCTCATTAACATAATCTCTCAAGAAAATTCCAAAGGTTTTGTGAACTGTGCGTAAGACAGAATCTGCAGAGGAAGACCAAATATACATGAGAAATATACTTTGGTCATCTGAAAGATCAAATACATGTAGTTCTTATCCACAAGAGCAGATCCTGGGTTTTGACCACAGAGGCATCTGAAGTCACAATTCACTCACTCTCAGAAGAGAAACATATTCTAAAATAGTGTTCTATATCTCTCTTCCTACATATCAACTTTGTTCTCGATATTCCATAGTCCCTTAAAACACTCATCAGCTTTCTGTAACTGTTCTAATTATAAATCTCCAATCTTATATGATGTTTCAGCAATATATCTAATACTGTTACTCTAAATTGCTCTAAATTCCCAGGGGAAGGAAAACATATGCGTATCTGTGATTACTTGCATTTGTCAAATAGGCAGAACCTAGAGAGAAATAGTCATTTTTCTTCTCTAAACAGAGTGCTAACTTTGATATTATGTGACAACCTAGGAGAGTTCAGGAATTAAATGGACCTAATAACCTTATGAGGCTATAAGATAGTGAAAGACGGAAAAACAGAAAGACAAGGAAGCAGATTTCTTTTTTCATTTTACAGATCAGGAAACTGGTAGACAGATTAAGAGTTTGAATCATGGGGCAAGTGGGTAGTTCAGGTGGTTAAACATCTGACTCTTGATTTTGGCTCAGATCATGATCTCAGGGTTGTGAGATAGAGCCCTGAGTCAGGCTCCAGGCCTGCATAAGATTCTCTCTGCCCGGGCCCCTGGGTGGCGCAGTTGGTTGGGCAACTGCCTTCGGCTCGGGTCATGATCCCAGAGTCCCGGGATCGAGTCCCACATCGGGCTCCCAGCTCCATGGGGAGTCCGCTTCTCACTCTGACCTTCTCTCTCTCACTCTCTCTCTTTCCTAATAAAATAAATAAATAAAATCTTTAAAAAAAAAAAAAAAAGATTCTCTCTGCCCATCTCCCTCTGTCTCTCACCCCACCCCCTTAAAAGAAAAGAAAAAAAGCTTAAATCATTTGCCCATTTGCTGTTTCTTGGGAAAGCTGAGGTTGGAGCTCCTCCCCTGATGTGGCCTGGCATCCCTCTTCCAGTAGGTTTGGAGATTATGATACTGAAATAACAAGTCACCGAAAACCCAAATACAAATAAAAATATTTTATCTATTGGCCTTCCTAAAAATGTAGAGAATCTTTTAGTTACTTTACATAGTTAGTAATTTAATATTGAAATTAGCAGATAAATTAGAGTTTTAAAGAAAGAGAAAGTTTTAACTGCACATTCCTGCCCCTGAAGCAGGAAAAGTGTACTTTACACCTAACTAGACATGCTGCTCCCAAAAGGCCCAATTACTATCATGATCAAGTACAAACTTCTTAATATGGCATTCAAGATTTGACATCAAACTATCAAACTATCTCCAATACTCATTAACAGGAGTTCTCCAGGGTGATCCTTCAGTAACCCTGTTTACACTAAGAATGACCTCATCCAGGCTCTCCCCTAGTCCTGTCTCCTTTGGGCCCTTCTGCTCCTTTCCTTGGCTTTGGACTTTGTCCCCACCTCACCCTCATTTTGCCCCCAACTAGGCTGTGAGACACTCCTGAGTCAAGGAAAGGACCCCAGACCCTGTAGCTGGCACTCTTCGCTGATACCCAGGCCCTTCTCTGCTGGGTTGTGGCTAATGTGGGCAATTGCTCAGAGCCCATCTTTATTCTTTGTAATAGAATCTGCCCTGGGCAGATCACAACCATGAAAGAAAAAGTCTAACCCAACAAAAAACCTAAACCTTCTGTGCAGGTGTCACGAGAAACTTTCAAAGCCACTTATTTAAAAAATGCTATGATAGTAAGGGAGAGATCCACCCCTCCTTCAAGGCCCAATTCAAGCTCCATCTTGCTCATAAAGTTTTATGTGACAGGCCCCATTGCCCCTCCCTCCCCTGAATCCCCTAAGAGAGAATCTGAACACTAATATGGTAAGTAATACACGAGTATACCACCTTTAAATAGTTTTCTATGACTGCATCTTCATCTCCTGGACAAAGCCACTAGCTTCTTATGGAAGGATCTGTTTGAGTTGGACAAGGCTGTAATTAGATAGAAATCCAATGACACCTGGTATACGATGGATGTTCAATCAGCATTTCCTAACTGATGACTGAGCGGCTATCAGACACAAGTTGGAACCCTGAATGAATGCAACAATCTGCTAATTCCTGTGATGGTTAGCAGAACCTAACATTTGTCTACACACCCCAGAGGGAGCACCCACTCTGTTTTAAGTGCTACAAATCTGATTCTTGTGTAGATTCAAATTGGTCAACACTCGGGAAGGAATTCTGGACTAGCATCCAGGATTTCCAAAAGCTGCTATTTTTTTTAAAAGGTATTTAACTTAAGCGCCCTGAGAGAGCAAACACCCACACAGCTTCTGCAGAAAGAAGGTAATCACATTAATAACTTTTGTATTTTACTTGCATTGTTACGTGACTTTTAAAACAACCTGGAGAGGTAGAATGGGAAGTCATTAAAGTCCAAGGGGCAGAGAAGACTAGGCTGATTCTTTTCCAACTCACTTTTAGGCAGGAAGCGTCAGCATATTACATATTTCTTCTTGGATATCTGGACTCCTTCACTTCATTTATAACTCCTGAGAACTTGGGTCTCCAGAGCTCCTCGTTCCACAGATGTTGAAAGTTCTTCGTTGGCATTCTACAGTTTATCCAAACTCTTCCATTCTTATTTTAATTGCCATTTGGGTGTAGGGACAGCTCCCCAGGACCTTGACCCCTTCTCCGCTCTGAGGCACGCATACAGTCTTTCAGGTGAGTTAAATCAAGCCCAGAGGTCTGCAAGGGTACTAACCTATCATCTGCATCTGCCATACATCACCTGCATAACCAGCCGTGAAGTGCCAACCGACGTGCCCTCACACTGCAGTCACTAAGCCAAAACCCTAGGGCTCCCTCCCCGCGCGGTACTTCAAAACCCAGCCCGAACTCAGCCCGCCGGGAGTTTACGATTCGACTGAAGACAGCGGGGGAAGTGGGAAGAACTAGCGGTGCGCGAGAGGGAGGCGGGACAAATGTCTCCCGGCAACGGCCCCGCCGATTGGCCAGTCCGTCTGCAGTCGAGGCCAATGGCCAGGCGCCTTGCAAACGCTCGTTGCGCCGAGTGCGGCTGCGCGGGAGATTCAAATCCGTGGCAGCTCCTCGCCGGCGGCGCGGGTGGGCGGCTGCTGGCCCGAGTCCTCTTACCATGGATAACCCGGAAAATGTCTTTCAGTAAGTGTCAGTCGTGTGGGATGGGGGCGAGGCAGGGGCGCATCCTCCGGCTGCGGACCGAGGAGGGGGCTGGGGTACCCAGGATTCGGGGTCTGCAGGTCCCTGCCCGGTGCGGCCGCAGTCCTGCCTCCTTTTGCCCCTCGCGCCCCTTTCCGTGGCTTTGGTGTTTCCTCTCCGCCCTCACTCCCACCCAGCTAGGCTGTGAGCCACTCGTGGGTCGTGGAAAGAACCCCCACCGTGTAGCTGGCGCTGTCCGCTGAGACCCCGGCCCTCGTCCTCCGAGCTGCGAACACGGTGGCAGTTTAGGGGGATTTGCCCAATTCGTGAGGCCCTCGGATCTCTCGGTTCATCTTTGTAAGGAATCGGCTCTGGGCTGACCGTGGCCGCAGGAGAAAAAAGTCTACCCCGACAAAACCCCTAATCCTTGCGTGTAGGTTTCATGAGAAACTTCCAAAGCCACTTAATTTAGAAAAGAAAAAGAAAAATTCTACTACAGTAGGGAGAGAACTTAAAATAGCTCTTACCCATAATCCCACAATCAATTTGAAAAGTCTTTGAATAACGTGAACTTTATTTTATTTATTTATTTATTTACTTACTTACTTACTTACTTACTTTGGAATGACGCGAACTTTACCTGAAAACGATCCTTATTGTCATTTAGGTTAACCTGCTAACAATTTCTTACATTCCCACACCTTTGCTTTATGACTTTAGGTGATTTATCTAGGTTGTTTCAAAAGCATTTAAAACAGACCAGTCATATGTGACAAAGTAAAATTGGTTAGTTTTATCAGCACCAGGGTAATTTACTCTCCTGAGGATCAGAAGACCGAGATTAAGTACAGCCAAAGCAAAAACCTGTCTGCTTAACGACTTCTCGAGCCAGCAAACTCACTTTTAGAAGCTTGTTTTCCCCCATTTTAAAAGGGAAATCAGGTATTTCTGACCTTATTTTGACTTTGTAAAGACTAATTTGCTCCAGTGAACTGGATGTTTTTGGTATTCATTTACAGTGTACTCAGGTCATTTAACTAGGGAAATTTGTGTTTGGTATTGGAATGTGAAATGTTTATTTGGGGTGGCCTATTACTAACATATTTTGGGGAAGTGTGCTCACCTATGAGTCGTGAGAAGGAGATTAAAATTTAGAAGTAATTTTTCATTTTTAAAAATAATTAATACAGGGCCCCTGGGTGGCGCAGTTGGTTGAGCGACTGCCTTCAGCTCAGGTCATGGTCCCGGAGTCCGGGGATCGAGTCCTACATCGGGCTCCCAGCTCCATGGGGAGTCCGCTTCTCACTCTGACCTGCTCTCTCTCTCACTCTCTCTCTTTCCTAATAAATAAAATCTTAAAAAAAATACATATTTTAAAAAAATAATAAATAATTAATACATTTATTTGGCTTTTTAAAAAGATTTAAAAAAGTATTCACTGAGGGGACGCCTGGGTGGCTCAGTTGATTGGGCGACTGCCTTTGGCTCAGGTCATGATCCCAGCGTCTTGGGATTGAGTCCCGCATCGGGCTCCTTGCTCCGCAGGGAGCCTGCTCCTCTCTCTGCCTGCTTGTGTTCTCTCTCTGTTAAATGAATAAATAAAAAATCTTTAAAAAAAAAAAAAAGTATTCACTGAGATTTATTATGCCTGCCTACTCTCCCAGGCCCTGATATGCAACCATTTTTCTAGTTTATTTTTCAAATGTTTCTTTTTGAAGATATATTTATATTATAATACTACATTAGTATATCTACATATGCATGCGTGTATGTGTGTCTATGAATGGGTGTATATGTATATGTGAGTACAATTCCGGCCTTTATTTCATGTAAAGTGTAGCGCCTTTTTTTATTTTTTAAGGGTTTTATTTAGTTATTTGACAGAGAGAGAGAGAGAGAGAGCACAAGCAGAGGTAGCAGAAGCAGGCACACACACCCCCACCCCCAGCAGGGAGCCTGATGCTGCCAGATCCCAGGACCCTTCATCTATACTCTGTTGCCACATTCTTTTAGTTTTGCCAATCTGATAGGTGAGAAATTTTATCTGAGTGAAGTGAATTTCTCTTGTAAGAGAGGTTGAGTATTTTCCTTTGGAATACTTTTTTTTTTTTTTAATTGTTTTCCCCCTAATTTCTAAGAGCTCCGTTTTTTCTATACCAGTTGATCATTTCTCTTTTGACTCTGCTTGATGTTGTGTTTATTTGACATGTAGAAGCTTTTTATTTATATATAGTTTACTTTATCAACCTTTTCTTTTGTGGCTTCTAGATTTTGAGTCATAAGAAACATTGATTTCATTGGTATACTGATACGATAGCCTGGAGAAAGTATTGCTTTCAGATCCTTTTTTCAAAAAATCATGTAATTTCTCTGATAGAAAACCTGAAGTCTTTCTTAGTTTGACTCTCTCATACCCAGTAAGAAATCCCATAGGCAAGTCCCTTTATTTCTTTCTCTGAAACACCCCAAATTCCATACTTGGAACTGTTCCCACCCTTGTCCAGCTCACCACTCCCTGGGACGGTAGTAGCTCCCTAACTGGTTTTCCACTTCTGTTCCCATTCCCCATCCCCTTTGATTGAAGGGGCAGAATGGGTGTTTTTAGTGCACATTACATGCTGTCACCCCACCCTTCTAGCTCAGTACACTTAAATAGCTGCCTGACCCTCTGGCACTGATTAAGTGTCACCCCCTCAGAGAAAATGGCCTTCCCTGACCACCACTCTATCTAAAAACTGTAACTCTTATCATACTCTTACCTCATCTCCCATTTTGTGGGTTTTTTTGTTTTTGGTTTTTTTTTTTGCTTTTTTTCCCCTAGGTGCTTAATACCACCTGACTTTATTTCACATGTTTCTGTTTGTTTGTTGGTGTGCCTCCCTAGCACCTAAGTGGTGCCCTTAGATAACTTTTCTTCACTTGGCTGAATTTTTTTTTTTTTTAAGCTGCGTTGGGTATGCGAAAGTAGCAGCAAGCAGAGGAATCCATAATGGCTGATTTATGAAAATTGCCATTATGTGTTCTTCATCAGGAGTGCAGTGTTGTATTGAGGCCCAGAAAGAAAACTGTCTAGAAACCTGACTGGTAGTACCCTACGCTCCCACACCCACTCACAAACCCCCTTCATGCCTCCTAGCCAAGTCTCAGCCAAGCTTCTGTGCTGCAAGGGGCCGGGTCCCACCATAAGAGGAATAGCAACTTGTGGACACTACCCCCTCAGGATGGTAGTTCCATTGGGCATCAGTGACAGGAGAAGGAAGTGCTTTGGCATAGGGTTTGGGACCCTCTTCCAGCTGCCTCTTTCATAAGGGCTAACTTCAGGGGTGTTGGGTCTTGCTTTCTTCTGGAAAAATAATTGCATCTGCGTTTTCTGACCACTTCTCAGTGAATAACCTTTTAATTTTTAATATAGCATTTGAACCGGTATTTCAGATTCCCATTTTAAGGTATGTAAATGAGGAACATAAAATAAATCTTTTGCTTTTAGGAATCATCCCTAATAAGTCATGTGCATATTTTTCTCTGTTCTAGAATGTTTGAAGCCCATATGCAGAGCTACAAGGGCGATGACCCGCTTGGTGAATGGGAAAGGTTAGCATTTATTTTATTTTTTTCCCTTAACCAAACTACATGCTGCCCTGAAAATTAAATATTATCCATATTTTTCTAGTTACATGCAGTGGGTAGAAGAGAATTTTCCCGAGAATAAGGAATACTTGACAACTTTATTAGAACATTTAATGAAGGAATTTTTGGATAAGAAGAAATACCACAATGACCCAAGATTCATCAATTATTGTTTAAAATTTGTAAGTATACTTTCAGATGTATAATCAGGTCTGTAATTCTATTGTACTTTTGCTTGTTCCCCAGATTTTAAGATCATTTTAGACTGTCTTACTTTAATTCCTCTGTTTCTAATCATAAATTTTTAAAAGTTGTATGGCCAGAGATGTGTATTTTGGAAGCTTTTGGCTTCTGTATTACAGAGCCAGTAATTTAATTTAATCTATCAACCACTATAAGTGTTACGATGTGAGATAGAAACCATTAAATTAAAAGGTTTGTTGAATGGGAGGGGTGTGGGGATGGAAGGATAAGCAGGCACTGCCAGGTACTCAGAGGGTTCCTGGGAGTAAATTAAATTCATCGTGAATAATTAAGAAAATATTAACTCTGTGGAACTAAATTTAATACTAAAAGGAAAAGGCTGCTTCAGGTTAGGTGTTAAAGGTCTCTTCAGTCTTGAAATGAAGGCTTTGGGGCAGGAATTCTAGTATCACGAATAGATAGAATTAAGATGGATTTGTTCACTAAATTACAGGATAGTAGGATTTGAGGCACGCTGTGGCACTTGAGGAGGCTCCAATTAAGACAACCACAGTACTTACATCATGAGTCATTATGGAAGTCACTATCCTTCCATTATGGAAGTCACTATGGAATTAGTGTGGGTAATTTTGGAGACATTGAATGTCAAGGAAAGGAATAAGCTTAATTTTTAGGTTTGCTGTCAGAGAGCTGTATAGCCTGAAGACTCCATGAAGACTGAACACGGAAGGTGGCTGGGCTCTGGGCCATACCTAGACCAGCAATTCCTTTGTTCTTATGTCTGTTTGATCTGGGCTTCTGCAGGCTCAGTACAACAGTGATCTTCAGCAGTTCTTTGAGTTTCTCTACAACCATGGCATCGGGACCTTGTCATCATCTCTCTACGTAGCCTGGGCGGGACATCTGGAAGGCCTGGGAGAGCTGCAGCATGCCAGCGCTGTTTTTCGGAGAGGACTTCAAAACCAGGCTGAACCAAAAGAACTACTCCAACAACACTACAGGTAGTTGGAAAATAAAACTCGGGGCGCTGCCTTCAGCTCAGGTCATGATCTCGGGTTCCTTGGCATCAAGCCCCACATAGGGCTCCCTACTCAATGAGGAGTCTGCTTCCCCCTCGGTACCTCCCCTTGCTCCTGGTTACCCTCTCTCTCTCTCTCAAATAAATAAATAAAATCTTAAAAAAAAAACAAAACAAAAAACAACTCTACATGGTATTCCCTACTTGGAAATGTCATGTTTCTCTTAAAAATATTTTCTTATTAATCTGTTTGTATGGAAAATTCTTCTCCTTGTGAAAATGTGAATAATACAGAATAGTATAAAGAAAAGGAAATTGCCCAGAAATATTACTATCAACATTGTGGTACATCGCCTTCCAGTATCCTTTCCTACACCTATGTGTGTGTCCTTGTATTTGTGTATTTTAAGAGTAAATCATACTATATGTCTGTTATGTCTGTGTCTACTGAGCTTTATATTGTCCTTAAGAAATTAGGAACTTTTGGGGCGCCTGGGTGGCTCAGTGGGTTAAAGCCTCTGCCTTGGGCTCAGGTCACGATCTCAGGGTCCTGGGATCAAGCCCCGTATCGGGCTCTCTGCTCAGCAGGGAGCCTGCTTCCTCCTCTCTCTCTGCCTGCCTCTCTGCCTACTTGTGCTCTCTCTCTCTGTGTCAAATAAATAAATAAAATCTTTAAAAAAAAAAAAGAAATTAGGAGCTTTTATACTGCTTATAAAGTAGGTGTGAAATCTGTCTCAGAGTTATGTCGTAATTGAAGTATTCTCTAAATCAACATTTAAGATGTTTTCAACATTTTGATTTTTATGAAGAACAACATGGTGAATATCTTCATGAATAACTCTATTTTTCACAGCTTTTATTTTTTTCACAGATTTTCACAAATCTGTGATTAAATATACCTCATTTAGGAAATTTTGAAAATACAGAAAACTAAAGAAGCAGAAGAAACCTGGCATTTTAGTTTGGCATATTTTTCTCTGCTTGTTAAAGGATTTAGAGGCACGCTTTAATACACCTAAAGCTTTGTGCCAGTCTTTTTCCTTTATCATAGAGTTATCTCCCAATATATTTCCTATTTTTATCTCTTTCCGATAGATTCTCAGAATTGACACTATCTGGTCAAAGGGTGTATGAAGAGTTTTTAAGTTTCATGGTACATAGAACCACATTACGTGCTCAAAAGTTTATACAAGTTTTTTGTTGGCCTGCTCTTTAGCAGCATATGAAGTAACTTATCTCACTGTCCCCTTGCCAGCATTTAATATATTTATTGTTTTCAACTTAGCTACATTGCTCATTTTTTTTAAACTTTATTATGAGAATTTTCAAGCATGTATTAAAAAGAGAAAAATTAGTATAATGAACCTCCCATTTACCTATCACCTACTTTTAAATAATTATTAACACTTGATCATGTTTTTGCTATGCTGAAGAATTTAAGGCAAAATATTTTACCCCAAACACATAAACATCTCTAAAAATGATTTTTTTATAGAACCTTCTGCCATTTTTATACCTAACAAATTTTAACTATAATTCCTTAATATCCTCTAATTTTCAGTCATTCTTTTTTTTTTTTTTTAAGATTTTATTTATTTGACACAGAGAGAGAGAGATCACAGGTAGGCAGAGAGGCAGGCAGAGAGAGAGGGGGAAGCAGGCTCCCTGCTGAGCAGAGAGCCCGATGCGGGGCTCGATCCCAGGACCCTGAGATCGTGACCTGAGCTGAAGGCAGAGGCTTTAACCCACTGAGCCACCCAGGCGCCCCTGTTTTTTTTTTTTTAACAGTTGGTTTGTTTGAATTAAGAATCACAAGATTTGACATTTGGTTATACATCTTTTAGTCTCTCTATGCTGTACACTCTTGCTCATATCACCCAAAAATGTCAGGCTTGGAAATTGCATATTACTTGACAAGTGAGATGGTGTGCAAACGTGTCATGAAATGACATATTTAAAAATTCTCACAGCGTGAACAGTAATATTTCTGCCTTTTGGAGTGGTAGTCTAAGTTTTGGACTTCTTTCTTCTAAATATTATGTTCATTATGTTCCAGATGTGTAGAATGCCTACGATAGGGAGCTCAAGCACCCCATGTTGTAACATTTGCAGACTTGATACGCAGAGGAAGAGAGTACATTTGTTATGTGAGTTTGAGAAATCCTGACATAAACCAGGCAGACAGGGAGTTTTTCTAAGGTAGTGTATTGGGTATAAAGAAAATCCCAGAATTTTTTTTTTTTTTTTTTTTAATTTTGAAGCAATTCTAAAATTCAACTTGACATTATCTCTTGATCGTGGTCTTCACTAGCTTGTGATAAACTGTCTTGATAGGCTGAGATGGATCTAGATAGCTAGATGTTTTGGCTAGCTTTAATACATATTTGTATTAAAAATATGTATTAAACAAAGTTTGTAATCTATATTGATGTCATTTGATTTCCCTCCTGTCATTCAGGTTATTCCAAGCCCGCCTCCCTGAAGTGCATTTGCCAACTCAAGGTAAAATAGTGCTTTCTTTTTTTTCTTTTTTTTTAAAATAATGCTTTCTAAAATGTCTAAGTTATTAATAATGTGGTCTCTGATTTGCACTGCCTTCCCCCCCGCCCCGCAAAAAAATTCAGTATTTTTCAATTGTATTGTCTTAGGTAATGGGGAAGGCAGCCTGGTAATAATGCCTGGCAAAAATCCCTGGAGAGCAGAACTGTGTCACAGCAATTTAAAAGAGCAAACCACAAGAAAACTTGATTTCATTATATTTTTAGGACTTAAAAAAATCAAAATTGCCCAAAAAAAAAAAAAAAATCAAAATAGAGGACAAGACTTACTCTAGAGTCCATCTATTCTGAATTAAGTCAAATGTGTTTAATGCAACTTTTGAAGAAATGTTGTCATTATTTTTTAGAAATAAAGATTACATTTCAGTGATAAGCATCAACGATCCCATCCTGTTGTTTAAATTATCTCTATAATAAATTATCTACAAAGAGTTTTAGTTACACTTACTGAGACAGTGGTCAATGAGTTGATTTCTTTCTTATGCTACTTATTGAAAGACCAGGGAATGTATTTGTAATACTTTTATTTAATGTGGTTTTACCCTTGTTTCTCTTTATTTCTTCCTCTCCCCCCCCCCCATAGCTAGAACCTCAGAACCCCTCCATAATGCTCAAGTTTTAAACCAAATGATCACTTCAAAATCAAATCCAGGAAATAACTCAGCCTGCATGTCTAAGAATCAGGTAATAATAATACTCAGGAGTTGTGTGGATACTGGGAATGGCTTTGAACGGTCATCTAGCTGGCTTTCACATCCATTTTGACATCTCATTTGTTTGACCTTGTCCCAAAGTCTAACGTCTCTGCCAGCTACTTGTCGTCATCTACCACTGCTCACCTCAGCTATTAAATTTAAATAACTTACTGTCTGGCCTTCACTTACTGTTTATCTGACTTAGGGCCCCCCACTATATAACCTGTCTCCACTTCCTCCCCAGCAGCTTCTCTCTTCCTTTGTCCCCCAGCCTCCCTCACACAGGCCAGGAATCCTTCTTACATTGGGTAATACCCAGCTGGAGGTTCCTGAGCCCTCCTTAAAACTCAGGAGCTTGGAATGATGGTACCTATTCACCTCAACCAGGGCTTTCCTCCTCACCAGAAATGATATTTCCACTTTCCTGGTTCACTCTTTATGTTTTATGTATTTCCTCTGTGTGCCCTTTCATTCTCTAATGCCACATGAAAGTGATTTTAAACTCCTCTTCACTTCCTTCAAACTTGGGACCTGGCGGTCTTTAACCGCTCCTTCAGGAGCTGGCAAAAATAGTATTTTTCTGAGACAACAAAAGCCATTAGATGACACCTGTCAGTTTTCTGCCTCTAACCAGTAAGTGTAACTGCATCCTTCCTGCCATCCCAGTTGGGAAAAATGGTCTTCCACTTGTGCTTATCCTTCATCCTCCTCGATATTTTGCCCTGTTGAGATCTCTTCTGCTCAAGTTTTCTTTGCTTCCCTCAGCCTTGTTTTCCAGCATCTGTCCTCTTCCTGGTACAATTGCTCTTTCAGTTTGCTTAGGACCTCCTTTCAGCTAAATCCAATGGTAATGCTTCTTTTCTTAGTGCACATGCGCACGTTTTATTAATGTCACACATTCCTAGACATGGAATATGCGTTTGTCACTTTGACAGATACTCAGACTATCTGATTTTACATTCTACATGTTTGCCAGTCTCATTGCTTCCTATTGTCCCAACTTTGTAAATTTTTAGAACCTGAGATGGATCTTATTTATGGCCACATTTCCAGTATCTAGCTCAGGGCATGACATCTACAAGATATTTAATAAATATTTGTTTACTGAGTGAGTGCCAGCATTGGGAACTCCTAAGGATAGAATAGTACCAGAAGGAAATTTTTATGTTTCTTTTATTAATGTAGAATTTTAGAATATTAATCCCATAACACATAGGCACTCTGGCCCAGCTCCTAGTCTTTCAATTGGAGGGAAATAGCGCCCTTCTCTACTACTAAGTAGAAATTTTTCCAGGGGGGTTAGGGGGCAGGGGCAGAGGGAGAGGGAGAAAGAATCTTAAGGAGGCTCCACGGCCAGTGTGGAGCCTGACATAGGGCTCTATCTCACAACTTCGAGATCATGACCTGAGCCAAAATCAAAAGTCAGATGCTTAACTGACTGAGCCATCCCTGTATCCCCCCCCAAGTAATTTTTTTTTTAAAGATTTTATTTATTCATTTGACACAGAGAGAGAGAGATCACAAGTAGGTAGAGAGAGAGGAGGAAGCAGGCTCCCCGCCGAGCAGAGAGCCCGATGCGGGGCTTGATCCCAGGACCCTGAGATCATGACCTGAGCTGAAGGCAGAGGCTCTAACCCACGGAGCCACCCAGGTGCCCCCAAGTAATTTTTTAAATCACTTTCTTATTGGACTTTTTAGTTAAAAAAGTCATAAGATTAATAATCAATAATTAATATAATTAATTGATTTTAATTAAATCATAATTTTAAAGAATATGTATAAATCTAGTTGATGATTGGGGCGCCTGAGTGACTCAGTCATTTGAGTGCCTGACTCTTGGTTCTAATGCAGGTCATAATCTCAGGGTCATGAGATGTGGGGCTCTGAGCTCAGCACAGAGTCTACTTGGGATCCTCTCCCTTTGCCCCTCCCCCTGTGCTCACTCACTTGTGCCCTTGCTCTCTCTCATATGAATAGATAAATAAAATCTTTTAAAAATAAAAAATAAATAAATCTAGTTGATGGTTAAGAAGCCCCTCCACCGCTTTCACATTGTCTTGTGAAATACTTGGTGTGACAGTTTATTTTCAATAAAGTGAATACTTAACTTCCTTTTCTGTCTTTTTAGAATTCAGAAGTTTCTGGGGTAGCATCTTCAGCTTGTGATAAAGAGTTGAAAAAGCAAGTATAACCTGTGCAATAATCTATTACTGAATTTCCTTTGAGAGCTGTTTTAGTACACTGTGGTAATAATACATTTTTCCCCGTTATAGGGAACAAAGGGTGATCATGATTTCTAAATCAGAATATTCTGCACAGCCATCTTCAGCAGCCAGAGCTGATGTTCAGCAGGTTGTCATGTATTGCAAGGAGAAACTTATCCGAGGAGAATCAGAATTTTCCTTTGAAGAGCTGAGAGCCCAGAAATACAATCAACGGAGAAAGCACGAACAGTGGGGTACTTGCACTCTTACGATTTGAGAAATTCTTATGTCACTGAAGATAATAACCTTTGAGTAAACTACCTTTTTAAACAAGTGATTGACTAACCTAAAACAATCTGTAAAAAGGCCTCCAGCTCATCTATGGAAATCCTAGACATCTTTGTTAAATACAAGTGTGGCAGCCACATGTGTCCAGGGACTCAACCGATGTCTTGACAGCGAAGCTCAGAGTTGAAACAGCACCGACATAGATAAAGTAGATAGACCAATGTTGCCTTCGCTTTTAGTGATGGTATAAGCTTTTAAATATCACCTGTATGGGTTTGAACTTCTGTATATAGCACTTTTAAACCTGTAGGTCAGTTATTTGTGCTGCGAAAGGGTTAAGCCAGGAACTGGAGTTGAGAAAGGAGACATTGAGATGGCGTCCTCTGATCAAAGTGCCCTGTCATATACGGCTATCTAGCAGGTCACGTTTGGCTCCTCACGGGAAAGCCACGAATGTTAACACCCACCTCTCCGCGTGTCTCCACAGTAATGTGGACAAGACAGAGGAAAGTGAACCTTTGATCGATCGGGGCATTTACACCATCTAAGCCATTTGAACGATAGCTGCTCTGTCAGCCTTTTTTGGTTTATCATTTCTCATCTGTTCGACAACTAAAAGAATAGGCAGTTAACACTCAAGGAGGGCCCATGTGTGTCACGCACAGATGCATTTTTCTTTCCCACACTGTGACCTAAGGTCTCAGCCGGAAGATTTGATCTGCATGTGATGTGGTCACGTTAAGCAGTCACTACAGGTGGGACTAACTGCCACACAGGGCGTTCGACTTCTGTTTCTTCTTAGAAAGCACCTACAGATTTAGGTCTTTTAAAAAGCGTTCCATTTTCAAATGATTTGCAGGATCACAACTGTTTTAGAAGTGATTAATATCATACTGTGCTATTACCAAATATTTTTATTGATCAATATGTAGATTTTTATAACCTACCTGCCTGAACCTACAAGTAATCATACTGAAGGCAGGTAAAAATTATAGTTAAGGGGTAATACATCTTTCAGTTCTAATAACCTAAAACACATGGAAGAGACTAGTAAAAAAAAAAATTGCTATCCAAAAAATACACTTTCATTCATATTTTGTGTTTTCCTCTGATGACCTGAATTTTAACTTTGCATGGAAACTATGTTCTCTTTCCTAAAGTAAATGAAGATAGACATTATATGAAAAGAAAAGAAGCAAATGCTTTTGAAGAACAACTGTTAAAACAGAAGATGGATGAACTCCATAAGAAGTTGCATCAGGTGGTGGAGACGTCCCAGGAGAACTTGCCTGTTTTCCAGGAAAGGTCGGAGGTATGTGTATGCTTTTCTCTGAGTGCTTCCCATGCCCAGTGACACTGATTTTTGTTTATACTTGCTCCTTCTTGGACCATGTTTTTAGACTTACTTCTGATGCTAATGTAGCTACTAGCATTCCAAATTTTTACAATCGGACACAGAAAGATATGCAAAATGTAAAATGAGAAAAAGGAATTACAGATTGTGTATGTTTTTTTGTTGTTTTTTTTTTAAGATTTTTATTTATTTATTAGAGAGCGAGAGACTGAGAATGAGAGGGGAGAAGGTCAGAGGGAGAAGCAGACTTCCCGCAGAGCCGGGAGTCCGATATGGGACTCGATCCAGGGACTCCGGGATCATGACCGGAGCCGAAGGCAGTCGCTCAACCAACTGAGCCACCCAGGCGCCCTTGTGTATGTTTTTATATGTGTGTATATGTCCTTATTTTTTTTTTAAAGATTTTATTTATTATTTATTAGAGAGAGAGAGACTGAGAATGAGAGGGGAGAAGGTCAGAGGGAGAAACAGACTTCCCGCAGAGCCGGGAGTCCGATATGGGACTCGATCCAGGGACTCCGGGACCATGACCTGAGCCGAAGGCAGTTGCTTAACCAACTGAGCCGCCCAGGCGCCCTATGTCCTTATATTTTATGTATTTGTATATGTGGTCTTTGAAAAATTTTTGCACAGTAACTATTATATAATGAGAATTTGGATATAATTATTTTATTAATTCATCGTCTATTTTGTTTGCCATTATTTCATGCTGGAAGAGCGGGAGAGGTGTTGAAATTGTTTTTCTTAAAACATGTTTTTTCTTAAAATTATTTAATGAAAAAAATTATTTAATGAATGGGGTAGATTGAGAATACATTTAAGCTACATAATGGTTGCTTAAATTTTCACATAGTATATGTCTAACTGTGATATAGGATACAATGAAAATAAACACCTTAATTCTTTTTTTAGACTTTTTATTTAGGAGCTTTCCAGAAGTGTAAGTGAAATACAATAAATTACACATATCTAAAGTATAAAATTTGCTAAGGTTTGACATGTATATACACTCATAAAGCTATCTTCACAATCAAGATAGTGAACATATACATCACCCCAAAAGTTTTCTTGCTCCTTTGTTCTTGGATTGACATGCTGCCTTTGTCTTGCTTCCTCATGTATGCCAAGCATATATCCTTTCTTTTTCTTTCTCTTTCATTTTTTTTTAATTTGAATATAGTTGACACACATTACATTGGTTGCGGGTGTGCAACATAGTGATTCAATTTCTCTGCATGTTATGCTATGTTCACCAAAAGCGTAGCTACTATCTGTAACCATAGCAACCATGTTTGTTCTCTGTATTTATAGGTCTGATTCTGCTTTTTGTTTGTTTATTCATTTGTTTTGGTTTTTAAATTTCACATATGAGTGAAATTATATGGTATTTGTCTTTCTCAACTTGATTTATTTTACTTAACACAGCACCCTCTATGTCCATCTATGTTGTTGCAAATGACATGATCTAATCCTTTTTTATGTCTGCATAACGTCCCAGTGTGTGTGTGTATGTGTATCGAATTAGTGTTTTTGTTTTCTTTAGATAAATATCCAATAGTGGGATTACTGGACCATATGGTATTTCTATTTTTAATCTTTTGAGGAACCTCCATACTGTTTTCCCTGGTGGCTACACCGATTTGCCTTCCCACCAACAGTGCATGAGGGTTCCCTTTTCCCCACATCCTTGCCAATACTTACAATTTCCTCTCTTTTTGATACTAGCCATTCTATCAGGTATGAAGTGATATTTGACTGTAGTTTTTTTTTTTTTTTTAAGATTTTTATTTATTTATTAGAGAGCGAGAGACTGAGAATGAAAGGGGAGAAAGTCAGAGGGAGAAGCAGACTTACCGCAGAGCCGGGAGTCCGACATGGGACTCGATCCCTGGACTCCGGGATCATGACCTGAGCCGAAGGCAGTTGCTTAACCAACTGAGCCACTCAGGCGCCCTTGACTGTAGTTTTGATTTGCATGTCCCTGATGATGAGTGATGTTGAGCATCTTCTCATGTCTTTGTTGGCCATCTGTATGTTTTCTCTGAAAACTGAGTACTCGGATCTTTTACCCATTTCTTTAATTCAATTGTTTGGTTTTTCTGGTGTTGAGTTATAGAAGTTCTTTATTTATTTTGGATATTAACCCCTTATTGGATATATCATTTGCAAATAACTTTGCCCAGTAGGTTTCCTTTTTGTTTTGTTATGGTTTCCTTTGCTTTGTAAAACTTTTTATTATGATGTAATCCCAACAGTTTATTTTTGCTTTTGTTTCCCTTGCCTCAGGAGCCATATCTAGAAAAATGGTGCCAAGACCAATGTCAGAAAAATTACTGCCTGTCTTCCATTCTAGGGCTTTTATGGTTTTAAGTCTCACATTTAGGTCTTTAATCTTTGAGTCTATTTTTGTGTATGGTGTTGGAAAGTGGTCCAATTTCATTCTTGTACATGTAACTATCTAGTAATACCTTAATTTCTTATATTTTTTGAAAATCATAAAAACGCAGGAACATATGATTTTATAAAAGCAATGGAAAGATGTATATATATGTGTATATATGCATGTATGCGTATAGTTATATGTATGTAAGTGAATGCCCTCTTTCACTGCTAACTATTGTAGTTCGTATTTTTCCAGAACTTTACTGTGCATGAACACATAAATATGTATACAATTGAAGTTTCTGTAAAAATAAGACTTACTTTCTGCTTTTGCTACCTAACTCATCTTGCAGACGTCTCCTTGTTATTACATAGAGGTCTAACTCACTTTAATAACAGCACAGTCTTCTGTCATACCTTTTAGGAAGGGTGTGTATTATGTGGAAACTGTTACAAACCATGCTGCAGTGAGTATTCTTGTACATATGACATTATTTCTCTAGAAAAGATACAGAAAAGTAGAATTGCTCCTAAAGTTTGTGCACTTCAAACACTGCCCATCTGCCCTCTAAAAATTTACCATTTTATACTCACATACTAGTGAATAAAAGTATGTGTTTCTTGTATACACTTGGCTAGCATTAGCTATCCTAAATATTTTTAGCCATCTGATGTGTTTTTCCTAATCACAGGTGAATTTGGATTTTTAACAATAAATTTAGTGGCTGTTTATCTTTTTTTTTAATTGATGGACTTTGCTCATTTTTCTACTGGATTGCTACATATTTTTCTTATTTTTTTTTAAAGATTTTATTTATTTATTTGAGACACAGAGAGAGCACAAGCAGGGAGGAGGACAGAAGGGAAGGGAGAAGCAGACTCCCCACTGAGCAAGGACTCGATACCAGGACCCTGGGATCATGACCTGAGCCAAAGGCAGATGCTTCACCAATTGAGTGACCCACAACCCCCAAAGAGCTTTTTTTTTTTTTTTAAAGATTTTATTTATTTATTTGACAGAGAGAGAGATCACAAGCAGGCAGAGAGAGAGGGGGAAGCAGGCTCCCTGCTGAGCAGAGAGCCCGATGTAGGGCTTGATCCCAAGACCCCGAGATCATAACCTGAGCCAAAGGCAGAGGCTTTAACCCACTGAACCACCCAGGTGCCCCAGATACTAATTTTTACACAAAATCAGTTTCTAAAATGTCTGTACCTTTGTTTTGGTTAATAGGTTTCTTCTTGATCATTCCATATCGTATATTTACCATAGCTTTGTCGTAAGTTTTGATATCTGGTATAGGAAGTCTGTTCTTTTTCAAAGTATTTCTTCAGAATTGATTATGATTCTTTTTAATCTTTTAGTTTGGTAGAGAGAAAATGGTATAGGTCATTTCTAATTACTTTTTTTGGTGGCTAGTGAAGATAAGAACTTTTTATATTTTGCCTTTGTTTGTGAAAGAATTATTCTTGGGGTGCCTAGGTGGCTCAGTCGTTAAGCATCTGCCTTTAGCTCAGGTCATGATTCCAGGGTCCTGGGATCGAGCCCCGCATTGGGCTCCCTACTCAGCCAGAAGCCTGCTTCTCCCTCTCCCACTGTCCCTGCGTTTGTCCCCTCTCTCGCTGTGTCTCTCTGTCAAATAAATAAATAAAATCTTCAAAAAAAAATATTCTTGCCCTAGATATTTGGTGCTTTTCTTAACAATTGGTGAGAATACTTTTTTAAGCTGAGGAATTATTAACTCTTGTGTCCTTTAACTTTTTAACATAAGAGTGTACAGTTACAGTCTAAGAACATGTGAGTAGAACAAAGATTTTAGAAGAGCTTGTTAACCTTCCCATTTTGTGGCAGCTTTTATTGCAATTTATATTCACATTTCCTATTCATTCGAGAGAAAACAGCCACCAGGTGTATTTTAAATTGAAAGGAATACCATTATGAGCATTTGATGACCTTAATTTGTTGGTCCTCTCTTAAAATTAAGAGAAATAAGGTAGTTCTTAAATACTAATAAAACTGTAGGGGCTGGTCATTTCAGTGGTTAGAGCTGCCAGTACTATCTATGGTTAAGAAGCTACAAAAGCGGGCGCCTGGGTGGCTCAGTTGGTTGGGCCACTGCCTTCGGCTCAGGTCATGATCCCGGAGTCCCGGGATCGAGTCCCATATCGGACTCCTGGCTCTGTAGGAAGTCTGCTTCTCCCTCTGACCTTCTCCCCTCTCATTCTCAGTCTCCCTCTCTCTAATGAATGAATAAAATCTTTAAAAAAAAAAAAAAAAAAAAAGAAGCTACAAAAGCATCCATCCCGTAAAGTGGTCTTTGTTGTTGGCTGTTTATTTCAGAATAACTGACGGAGGATGGGGATGCCTTAAGGGGAAAGGAAGCTACTGAAGAAGACAGATGCCATTCTTTAAAAAGCTGTGGTACCTAATTAGTAATATTCTGGACTTAATTGGTGTTTTTTGTTTGTTTGTTTGTTTGTGGTATTTTTGTTTGTTTGCCTAACATGAAAGGTTAATCCAGCGTGTATGGGGCCAAGTGTCAGCTCCCAGCAGGACGTGAGAGCTCCGTCTCTTCCAGCCATCCATCATCAGACCTCAAAGAACATGGGAGAGAAACCCAGAGAGACAACTCTTGTTCCTCCTACGGCAAATGCTGTCACTGCTGCTTTGGTGTCCCCGGCCATCGGTCAGAGTGTATCTCCTGGTCCTTTGGCAGCCCAGCCAGGGACAGACTCCACGTTTGCAGTGGCCAGAAAAGATGACAGGTAAGGCAAAGGTAGTGCTAGAGACAACAGTGACATGAAGGGCACTCGTTAGCTTTTTCCATGTTCTACAGTGTCGAGAACAGTATGTAAAAAAGATGAATGACTCCTCTTTTTAAAATAATTTTTAAATGGGCATGTTGTTGAAAAGCCAAGTTACCAAAATAGCCCCAAATCTTTCAGATTTATTACTCTCTTTTTCTTTTAGGGGATTTATTTCATTTCATACTTCTCCCTAGAATTAAAAATTTTCTGTACACTGAAACACAATTTTTTTGCAACTGGAAAATATACAGCTGATTAACTGAAATTGCCTTTCTTCCTGGGTTTGACTGAATACATGGAGTGAGGGTTGCCATCCAGATAGTTTTTTGACATGTGTTCTCATAATCCATCTGTCTTCACCAGGAGCAATTTGGGATTCAATATTCATTACGTGATATGCCAAAATCATACCTGTATGCTGCTCTGGAGATTTTTTTCCCCCAAGTTTGTGGGATTTTTCTAGATTTCAGAAATTCAAATTAATGTCACAATAACTTACTTTGTTTAAATTTTTATCTTCGGTGACTTTGGCATACCCTCTTTACGTAGGGCAATTTTATTGATCCGTTAGAAAAAATGAGAGCTCCGGTATAACTTGCACACTCTCCTTGGGCTAAATAGTTTATGGCTCATGAGTACTGGTTCTCAGTATCCAAGATTAACTTTTAGCAATCATTTTTCCTGGAAATAAGATTGGAAATGCTTTTTCACTCATGTTAGGATAATAATTCAGACCTGTGTCCTATGTCATCCTGTGTATATGTAAAAAAAGAACTCTTGTGTCTTTGGGGGCTATGACTTCATTACTTCTTCACCGCTAATGCAGTTGTACAATAAAAACGAGAGCAGGGACAGGCCCAAAGAGATGCTGAGTGTCCAGTGCCCCCAGAGAGGGAGTCTACAGGGTGGAGGAGCCAGACACAGATGTCCCTATAAAACTGCGAAACGCCTTAATCCGAAGCACTGTGGATGGACCCTGACCCTGACCCTGGCCCAGGCAAGGGACCAAATGGGCCCCCTTGGTACTCTCACTAGCTGGGACAGCTTTACCGTGGTGGAGAAAAGGTGCCTTTGTTTGCCATCGCAAAGAAAAACTCATGTTTTTAAAACAATTGGGTGGGGATTTGTAAAATGAAGTGTATTGTACTTTTTACTTTACATCCTAACATGGTCCCTGCTGAGGGAATTCTAGCAATGCTAAATCGACAAATGGGGTCCACTCTCATGCCTGGACTTAAAAAAAAAAGTGGTGTAAATGTCTTATGTGCTGTTTTTAAAATTTCTTGATAATGCTTAAAGTCTGAAGAACCATGCTCTGTGGCTTCTGGCTCGTCAAACCAGAGGTGGCCCATGTGTTTAAAACACACTAGCGCTCCCATAACATGACTCTCGCTAGCTGCGCTAGGCACCCAGGCCGGGACTTGGGTGTGAGTCCTTGAGCCTTTGTAATAAATGGGATCATCTGAATTAGAGGCCATTACCACATATAGGAATGATCATCATGATGTTAAAATACAGGCCCGCTGCATCTAGCAAACATGTAGTAGCTGGCCTTTACTTCAAAAGGAAATGAAAGAGAAAATAAAACATTTTATTTACTTACACTATAGGCACTTCCATCTGTATTTTCAGAATAGGCTTGTAATTGCTGACTGTTTTACTATTTTTGGAGAGTTAGTGTGTCTCAAGAGAGTTCTCTTTCAGATATGTGCCTAACAGTACTCATGACTTCAAGCCACAGAGTGAAGCCAAGATAAAAGAAGGTAATGTTTAATTATAGTAAGTCCGTTTCTGGCCTGTTTGCCCAGACTCCTGCAGGCCACGGAGAGATCTGTTCAGAGTCTCTGGCCTCTGAAGACTTGGGTGAACTTGGCTGTTCACGTTCCTATCCTTAGAATAGGGGTTAGGTAAGCCCCCGACCGTCTCAAGTAAAGGTAGAAATCCACTTCCTAGTCACATCTTAGAAATTAGAATCCTTTGGAACTTGATTGGTGAAAGCTTTTCTATTAAATTTCTCAGCTTTATGAAAAATAACAGTCATCTTTAATGTATTGTGAAGTAGGAAAGGAGAGTCCAAGTTTAGTTAGGAGTCTTATACTTCTCTCAGGTACTACTTTGTTAGACGCATTTGCATTGAAGATAAGTTTTATGAACAAAATAAGATACGTCGATTGTGCCCTCGCTCGCCCCGTTTGACTTTGGCACCCTCTCCAGGGACTGTTCAGTGGGGAGCCGAGCTTGGGACAGCTGGCAGTCCCTGCCCTTAGCCAACACTTCCCACGTGCTGGCTAGATGCCAGGCACCGTTCTCGGCAGTTAGGGATGCAGTCAGGGACAGAAAGCACCAAACTCCCACCGCGCAGAGGAGGAAAGAAAGTATCAGGGGAAGGGGATTGAAGTTTCAGAGGTGGCCGGGAAAGCTGCTCCCAAGGAAAGTGGTGTTTTGGATAAAGTCTCGAAGGTGGGAGCTGCTTGTGCACCTGTTTCAGGCAGAAGGAAGTGTGAGTGCAGAGCCCCGAGGTGGGACTAGCCCCGATGGCTTCTAAGCACAGTGAAGAGGCCCAGGTGGCTACAGTGAATCGGAGGAGAAGGAGGAAGATGAGGTCTGAGTGACCAGGGCCCGGGTTTTGTGGGGCCTTGTTTGCCTTTTTTTTGGTTTCCAGCTGAGGAAGATGGAAAGCCAGTCTTGAGATTCACGGTGTGACTATTAACATGTATTTCTGGGGATATAGTGGAGTGAAGGGTGCTATTTATGACAGCCCGCTAATTTGATAATGATCTTAGACCAAGCCACTTAATCTCTTTGAACTTTGATTTCCTTTTCTGTAAGAGGATTCTACCTTACCTACCCTGTGGGACTGTTAGAAAAATGAAAGCAATGTAAGCACGGTAATAACAGAAGTCCTTAGAGATAATTATCAGTAATAATAAAACGTTTGCATTATAATTAAATCTCTTAATTTGTGTGCCTTTTAAATTGTTCTGACTCCTCTACTGGTAATGCATTTCTTTTACAGGGTCTGAAACACATAAGGTGGTTAACATAGGTTCTTTTCACACAACTCCAAACACGTCACTGGGAATGGTTCAGGCGACCCCATCCGGGGTACAGCCGTCACCCACGGTGCACACAAAGGAAGCATTAGGTAAAGCCTTTGGTTTGATTTGTACCATCTGGCAACAAATTAATGAAAGAGCTTTTGCAATCATGTTTACAGTGATTCTCTTTATTCTTCTAAGGTTTCATCATGAATATGTTTCAGGCTCCTACGCTTCCTGATATTTCTGACGACAAAGATGAGTGGCCCTCTCTAGATCAAAATGAAGATGCGTTTGAGGCCCAGTTTCAAAGTAATAATTTGTTTAAGCACTACTAAGTGCAGGCATTGCGGGTGGTTGCCACAGGAAATATCAATATTATATAAGAAGTTGCCCTTCCCTTGGTTAGCTTTTCACAGATGGGTAATGAAATAAAAAATACAACAGTGTTTGAAAAGGTACTCAGTATATGTCATAGATTTGTTTCTTAAAAATAAGTGTTACAGGGACGCCTGGGTGGCTCAGTTGGTTGAGCAGCTGCCTTTGGCTCAGGTCATGATCCCGGCGTCCTGGGATCGAGTCCCGCATCGGGCTCCTTGCTCCGCAGGAAGCCTGCTCCTCTCTCTGCCTCTGCCTGCCGCTCTGCCTGCTTGTGTTCTCTCTCTGTTAAATAAATAAATAAAATCTTTAAAAAAAATAATAATAAGTGTTACAGGGGTGCCTGGGTGGTTCAGCCGTTAAGCATTTCCCCTTGGCTCAGGTCATGATCGCAGGGTCCTCTGATGGAGTCCCACATCGGGCTCCCTACTCAGCAGGAAGCCTGCTTCTCCCTCTCCCACTCCCCCCTGTTTGTGTTCCCTCTCTCGCTGTGTCTCTCTCTGTCAAATAAATAAAATCTTAAAAAAGAGAGAGAGAGATAGTAAGTGCTACAGAAGGATAAGATCCTGGTGCGTAAGGGATGGCCAGGAAAACCTGAGCACTTGAGGTGTGACTTAAGCCTTGCCCAATAGAGGAACGGCCTGGGTGGAGTGCTGGAACCCACGTTTGTTTAGAGTCCCGGGTTTTATGCTGGAAGCCAGAGAGATCATGACAAAGACAAATAGGATCCTTAGACTCGGGAGGCCTTGGAATATAAAGGTAACAGGTTAATTTTTTCTTATAGGAAACAGGAACCAAGGCCACAGAGAGCTTTTCTCAGTGAGTCAGGGGACAAGAGCAGTGTTTTAGGAGAATGATGAACACTGCACTTTGTGTGTGGTGAAACTCAACACCTAGAAGCTTGAGGGTTAACCTCAGGTTTAACCCTGTGACCACGGTTAGGTCATTTCAACGCACTACAAAGGGACTTACTACCTAGTACTTGAAAACGTATCAGTTCTTTTCTGTAAGCTGTCATTTCCTTTTCTTTTTTGTAGGGGAATTTAGCATCAAGTATAGTGGGTTTTTTTTTTTTTTCCCTAATACAATAATAAAATTCTACTTTTCACTCCAATGCAGAAAATGCAACGTCTTCTGGGGCTTGGGGAGTCAATAAGATCATCTCTTCTTTGACATCTGCTTTTCCTGTGTTCGAAGATGGAAACAAAGAAAATTATGGGTAAAGAAACATTGAATTATTGCTTTTCTCTGTGTCCACCTGAAGAAACGACCAGCCAGTGTTTCCTCCAGTGTTAGAAGAGATATGGTGGGTTGGGGGAGACCCTTGTTCTCACAGTGACATGAAATGCTGCAGAGCTTCCTTTGGGACTCAAGGTAGTGAGAAAATGTGGCTTGCTGACCGAATGGTCTGGGTCCCAGGGCCAGCTCTGCTGCCAGTGAGCCTTTTGACCACATGATGGGATGGTTGTTGCTCACGTCCTCCTCTAGATCTGCATTATCACACACAAGTTATAGGAAAGCAGACCTCCCACAGAGCAAAAGCATGGTGTTGCCAAGAAAACAGTGTGGTTACAAAGGATGAGAGAACTGATGGATTCCATAGATTTGAAATCGTATTCGGGGTGAATGAGTTTACCGGCACAGATATCCTTACCTGCTCTGTTTATATTTGCAAGATTGATACAGAAAAAGGAAGTGACTTATATTGGGTCATGCTGCAAAGAGATGTTTTAAGCTGAAAGACATTACATTAGAGAGCCAGATGTGGGAGTAGAGTAGGTAGCCCCAAGAATTTTCAGCATACGGTTTAAACCATGGAAAGAAAGATGTCAGTATGAGTTAAGAGTATCATGATATAGAAGAGATTCATATTGAAGCAGAAAGGAAACAGTCTGACCAGCTCTCAGAGGGAAATTCCATAGCTAAACCTAGTCCTAGAGATAGGAAATAAAATATATGGCATCCACGAAATTCTATTGGCCATGCCCTACCTCTTTTTTTATTCCTAAAATTTATAACTCAGTGCAGTAGAGGTTTTGTATTTTCCACCCTCTGTTAAGTTATTGTAAATCTGTTTTTATATAAATAGTCAAGTTAATTCTGTTGGCACTCAGTTTTCCTACAACTATTGTAAAAGTAAGGAATGTGTATATAAATATTAACTAAATAGGATAAGTGGAGAATGTTTCTAATAGTCTCACTTAAATGATAGTATTTCCTTTAGCGTATTTTACAACTTATAATTTTACAAATCTTTCCTTAGATTACCACAGCCTAAAAATAAACCCGCAGGAGCCAGGACCTTTGGAGAACGTTCTGTAAGCAGATTTCCTTCAAAACCCAATGTAAGTAAATCACTGCTTCATCCATGAAATGGGTCTTACAACTCTTTCCTCTTCATTTTACCAAGTGATATGCCAATCAAATGAGATAGAATATATAAAATTGTGCTGAAAAATACAATATTATATGAAGAGTGGGTTTGGGGAACATTATAATTATTCGAATACCTATTTTGTATCACACACTGTGATAGACGTAGAAACTGAACAGTGAACGGATCATAGGATCCTGGCCCTCAAAGAGCCTTTCCTTTGGCAGGAGGAATGAGTGGGGGATATATTTTCCTCGACTCAAGAAGCAAGGCCTCTGATGGAATATTGGAAAACCCACCAAGTCTGAATTAAACTGGACTGGTCCATCATCGGTATAACTCAGCAGATGAGTGTCAGCAGTTGGCCAGCCCACAGCATTCTTCTGTCATGGCAGCCATTGTGTCCATTGTGTCCAGCCCGTGTGCAGCTTCCCTTCTAGCTCTGGGTGTTACCAGCGTAGCGTGCTTTCTCTCCACTCACCCCGGCTTGGTCCTCGGGCTGCGATGGGTCAGAGAGTAGTGCTGAAGAGCTGTGCAAAGCCCTGGCCCATAGTTTTAGTTCCACAGTGGACTCTTCTGAATAAATTATCAGAGCTCACTCATCCTTCAGAGGAACTTCTTGGCCTTCTTAAAAACTTCCAGATAATGAACTGGATTTCAGTTATAGTACGTCAATTAATAGATGCATTTCACTGAACTATTCAACCAGATACGTTTTGGCCAAAAAAGCTATGGTGGGTTTTTTTTGCCTCCTGTCCCTATGGACAAGCTGATTGCTTTATCCAGCGTCCATCTGAACAGCCAGCCAGTTTTTCTTCCAGTGTGGGAAGAGATAGAGTGGTTATGTAAAAACTTTGCACTGTGTATAAAAACCATGGGTGGCATTTTATACAAGGTGAGCCTAGAGCATCTTGTGGTGTCAGAAAGTAAGGAAGTACTTTAAGGAAAAAAAAAAAAGATAGCGTAACAAAAGAACTCAGGAGCCAAGCCTGAATAAGCCCATGGCCAAACCTGGCACAATTCAAACAAGAAAATAAGTAGAATAAGGTAGTATTGGATTATAACTCAATAAATAAAACAAATATCCTTATCTATATAAACAAATGGGAGAGAGGACAAAATAAACCTTCCTTACAGAAGAATTGCAGGTCATAAATGTGGAAGGAATGAGTGATAATAGAAAATTGGAACACCACAGTAATCATTATTCTAGGCATACTCCACAGGGAATACTAAAATTAGTAAATGAGACTTTAAGAAGAAACAGGATATTTGTATGACCTTGTAGTATCTCACCCAAATTATTAATGTAGTTGCTTTAGCATCTGTGATAGTCCTCTCTCAGGAGGAGGATCTTAGTTTACCTCCTTTTGAATATAGGCTGCACTATCCCCTGCTTCTGACAAACAAGGGTTGGGAAGGGGAAAAATAGTTCCTTCCAGAGGAGAAACCTGGAAGACACCATCTTCACCAGGTGATTGGTTAACCTCATCAGAAATAAGTTGTGTTTATATCCTATCTCCCATAATGTGATATAATAAGAAAGGGAGCTTTACCCCTGATATTCTTCCCCAGAATCTATAACCCCAGTCTAAACATGAGAAAAGGCCAAATTTAAACCTAAAAGGGAGAGACATACCACACAGCTCCTCTGGCCAGTATTAAAAATGTCTGTGTGAGAAAGACTGAGATGGACCAATCAACTGGCACAGGTCCGAGGAGACCCAATAAGACATGATGACTAGATCAACATGGCGCTCCGGACTGGAGCCTGAAACAGGGAAGGGACATGAGTGGGAAAAGGATGAAATCTAAGTAATGTCTAGAGTTGGTAGGATTGTTTAGTTATTACAAATAAACCAGCATTCCGTAAGATGTTACCGTCAGAGGGAGTTTGACGAAGTATACATAGCAATTCTGTAGGATCTTCATAACTCCTTTGTAAATCTGGACTTTTCAAATTAAAAAGAGTAACAATCTGAAAATAAAATGTGACCCTTGAATACAGTGTGACTGCCCTGGGTTGTGTTAAAGGTGAAGTGTCCCACTTCTGGGGAGAAGAACAGAACCGTGATATCCTTGACTTTGTGTTAGCAGAGCTGACATCTATTTCCTCTTTAATGCCTCGTTTTTTTTTTCATCTTAAGCAGTATCAATGAGTTAAATGACAAAACGGGGGATTGTTGCGGTTTTTTTTTCCATCTTTTGTTGTAGGGAGTACCTCATGCCGAAGAGTTTTTGGATGACTCAACAGTCTGGGGTGTCCGCTGCTCCCGAACCCTGGCACCCAGTCCGAAGAGCCCGGGTCACTTCACAGCTGCCGCACAGCTCGCGTCCACACCTTTCCACAAACCACCCGCGGACGCAGGACCTGCTCTGGAGGATAAAGGTGTGTGTCGCACCACTTGAGCGTCTTATCTTCTGCCAACTTCAGGTCTTTCAGGATTATGGCTTTCTTCTCGGAAATTCTTTTTTTTTTTTTTTTTTAATTTTATTTATTTATTTGACAGAGAGAGAGAGAGATCACAAGTAGGCAGAGAGGCAGGCAGAGAGAGAGGGGGAAGCAGGCTCCTCACTGAGCAGAAAGCCTGATGCGGGGCTCGATCCCAGAACCCTGAGATCATGACCTGAGCTGAAGGCAGAGGCCTCAACCCACTGAGCCACCCAGGCGCCCCTCTTCTTGGAAATTCTAAGTGGAAGTTTAAAGATCATTCCAAGGAAACTTAAAATCCGTTCACTGTATTATTACCTGTATGATCTTTTTCTTTCAGCATACTGTTTTCTGAAAGCCTATGCATTTTAGAAACTCAGTAACTTAGATTATCAGTAGGACAGGAGAAAAACCTACAGAAGCATTCAAAGGCAGATATGCCGAGTCCAACCCGTCTGTACAGGAGACAGGTTGATCTTATATTCACTGCAAACAAAATGGCCACGATGGACAAGTTAAGTTACCTGAATGCAAAAAGTAACGAACATTCGTATTTTAGGAGTAGCAAATAGCAAATTTTAGTCCTTGGTAAGTGTCTACCAATTTTATTACTTTGGAGTTGTAGCCAAGTACTACACTCAGGAAAATCATATTTTCTTATATTTTTTGGTGACTGACTTCAAGAGAGTAATGATAAAATGCACAGATAATTCTTATTTCCCCTAAACCTAACACTCCTATATCGAAGATCTTTATCTGAATTAAACCTTAATATATGACATTGTCATTGCACACAGATAATTATTACCTGCTAAGTACCAACCTACAAAATGTATTGACAATCAAGGACCACTTTACCATTCTGATGAGTTTTTTACTAGCCAAATTGCATCACTGCTGACACTTGTATTAAAAATAGTAATTGTTCCCCAAAGCAATCCAATGAAAGAACTGTCAAAGAATTTCACTTCCCCTACATGGAAGCATATTTTAATGTGAAGTCTGAGCCTATAGACCTAACAATTTTTAACTGAGGAGTAAAAAAACTTTTTAGAGTACTAACCGGGTATATTAACTTTCTTTTCTGTATTTTAAAGGAGTGCTCAGTTGGAATTTGGACAATTGCCAGGTGCCATCACAAGCTTGCTACTTTAACCAAAAAATGTTAAAGTGTTTTCCATTTGGGAAAATGAGTTTAATCAGTTGAGTCTTTCAGAGTCAATATTGGCTGTTCTTGGAGTATTTGCACTTTGGTTGGATAAAAGGAGCTAATGTTCTAATTCTAAAAAGTTTTAGCACCTGTTTAGTGATGCAATATCTGACAAAATTTAGTCCAGTGTAATACTTGGCTTGGCTATTTATAGTAATATATATATTCCACATTTTTTTTAAGGATTTTATTTATTTATTTGACAGAGACAGAGAGCAAAGTAGGCAGAGCAGCAGGCAGAGGGAGAGGGGGAAGCAGGCTTTCTGCTGAACAGAGAGCCCAACGCAGGGCTCGATTCCAAGACCCTGAGATCGGCACCTGAGCTGAAGGCAGAGGCTTAACCGACTGAGCCACCCAGGCGTCCCACACTCCACATTTCTTATTGGTTTGTCTTTCTGTAGATAGTTTTTATTTGTTTGTTTGCTTATTTTTAGTTAAAGGGAATGGTGGTAAGCATTGCCAGGTATCTTCCGGATGTAAACACTCTAAATCAGTTTAATTGGCTAAGCGCTGACTGACTAAGTAAAGCAGTCAGACGGAAAGACACTCAAATCTCTGCCCTCCAAACACGTCGCAGTGTTTTCCTCTCCACGTCCTTGTCCTCGGGTTCTTCTAAAGCAGGGTGTGTCCTCCACCCCTCTCAGCATCCTCCACGGGAGGACAGGGGCTCATTCTGCCCACAGCTGACCTGCCACCCTTTGGACCATTTTCTCTTGAAGGATTGAATGTGTAAAGTTGAAATGCTCACAAATATTAGTATTAAAAAAATTTTAGTAATTTTTTTTCCTCATTTTAAAAATGTTATGGAACATTTTACCATGGAACACCATTTTGAAATTATAATGAAAGTGTAAAAAGGAATTCTGGACTTTATAACCATATGAAATCATTTGCGTGCATAATGTTTGTTTCTAATTTTCTACATATTTCAGAAAATGTGGTTGCAAAAGAGTACACCCATGTGACTCTGGATTCTTGTGAAGACAACATGGCGGAACCCTCAAAAGACAGAAAGTTCAGGTATTGTGAGGGTGGGCGTGGGTCTGTCACACCACTGTCACTTTGGCTTTGCTTTTAGGATATGACGGAATGCCTAATTCCAGCCCTTCGAGGCAAATGAGATTTTACTGACTTGCGGGTATAAGCCAGAAGCTACTGTCTGTAGCTCCACACGCAGTGATAAACCTAGACCCAGGGTCCATCAGGGCAGTGAGACAAGCAGCTGGGGTAGCAGAGTCACTGTGGGAGTAGCTCCTGTGACTGACTTCTGCTCACTTTGAGAACAGAACTGCACTTAACTCTTACCAGCCAAAGACCCTGACCTAGTGTAAAGACTATTGCAGAACTGAGCAAACACATATTAGTTTCCTGATACCCATTCTAATTGAGAAAAGCAATCACTTTTTTTCAAGAGGCGGATGATAGAATGTTTAAGCCTCTTAGGTACTGATACAAAATGCAGGTGTAGCATACATGAGGGCTTTGCAGAAGTAAAATTCCACCGCATATCAATAGTCTGGTTAATGTAGCAGACACTGAAAGTGGCTGTAATCTTTTGAATATTTGTTATATTCCTTTGTAAGGCTGATACTTTTATGTACTATATCCTATAATTAATCCTTACAGTAAATTTAGTTGTAGGAACTATTCTTTTTCACCATTTCAGATGACGAAACCAGGTCTAGAGGGTTAAAGAAATGACCTAAAGTCATACTTCTAATTTGCGGCACTAATTTCAGGAGTTTGCTCTCACTACTGTGTTGTACTGCCTCTTGTTATTAAAGACCTCTTCTTAAGCTAAGACCCCAGTAAATAAATTGGATGAAAGACGTGAGCAGAACTTATAGAAGAAAAAAAATGAATAAACATGTAGAAAATACTGAACTCCCTAGTAATACAATCGATGCAGATGAGCAGAACTTGCCTTTTAATTTAAAATTCTGCCGAATAGGCACAGTCTGTCACCTCCCACCAGGAATCTTCTACATGCAACTAAACTTTTGACTCACAAGAGTCATAAGCCATAAGCCACATAAGCCACACTTGGCATAAGATTAAGATAGAAATACATAGGACAAAAATCAGTTGTCAGGGAAATAACTGTCCAAGACACTATCATCTTTGACCAGCATAAGACAATTCAGCTACAAGGAAACACTTAGGACCAAGGTACAGAAGTTTCCCTAGCTTAGAAACCATATTTCCGTGGGTGTCCGTGGCTTTCTCAATGCTACAGATTTAGATTCCCAAGTCCCCACAAGGAATATGCCCATTACTAGAGTCCTCATACCTGAAGCCTGAGGCTGTGGATTCTCAGCATATATTTCTAATCCTCTCAGTCTAGAATACAGTTCCAGTCATGGTTATTGTTTACCATAAGCAGTGGTGACAATGATACTCTGACCTTTCCAGTTTTCAGGGGAGAAGAGCTAGAAAGTTAACCAAAACTCAGATTCTCATGGAGAAGGAAGAAGGGTTTTACTGATAACTTATGCACTTATGCACTGAGTAATTTGGGTACTCAGGTAGCTAGAACAATTTATATAGGTTTGAAAGCAAATTTTTTTGTGTGCGTGAATACCCTTAATATCTGATTTGTTGTCATATCAAATATTGAAAATACTCCCATTTGACTGCCACAGTTTCTCCCAATAATAGATTTTGGTGGCTATGCTTGTGGGATAGATTAAAATTGCCATGATCTGAAGAGGGAGGACTTATTTGTTTCCTCCTCCTATGTGAAATGGCTGAACAGAAAATTAATTAGTTAATTAATTAAAATATTAGAAGTATTTTTAATATCTAAGAACCAGGGAATTGTCCTATTCCAGCACACACCCACTGAATTAAATGGCAGGTAGTGACTAAAATTCACAATAGGACTATGGAGGAACCTGGCAGAAACCTCCTTTACCAAATGGTCAAGGTTAATATCACAAGCGACAGCTCATGATAGTCATGCATTGAGAAGGGCACTTGAACTCTGGAACATTCTTCACAGTCTAGCCATGAGGAAAACATCAAAGGAACCCAAACTGAGGGACACTCTATAAAATACCTGGCTGGTACTCCTCAAAACTGACAAGGTTTTGGTCTTGGGAAAGTAGGAAGTGCTAAGAATCTGTCACCAATGAGAAGGGGGTAAGGAGACATGACAGTTGAATACAACATGGTATCCACGATTAGATCCAGGAGCATATAAAGGGCCCTGTGGGAAAACTGGTGAAATCCAACTGAAGTTTCGAGGTTAGTTAAGAGTACTATCACAAATGTTGGTTTATTGGTTTTGACAGAGGAGCCGCTGTCACTTGAGCTGATAATGTTTGAGGAAATTGGATGAGGAGTGTATGGAAATTTTCTATGATCTTTGCAACATTTCTTTAAATCTAAAATTATTCCAAACCCTACTTTATTTTCAAAGAAATTCCTACTTGTCAAGAAGTAGGAATACAACAGGAAGTTGCACGTGCATCTGTATTTTTACAATGACGCATACTCATACGTGCATTTGTGTATATATGGGTGTAGAGATGAGGGAGAGTTGATGTGTGTGGAGGTACATATACAGTCAAGTCTTACTGTTTGCACTCATTCTTTTGTATAAAGTCACTGCAAACTCTGAATTACCTGACGCTGAACCACCTTTTCTAGTTGGGTTCCTGTGAGCCTCTGTTCACAACATTTTGTTTAAAGACATCTTATTTAGTAAATAATTGTTGATTCATTAGCATTGAAGTCAGAGCCAACAGCACTATAACTCATACCTAAATGCGGCTTCTCTAATACATATTTTCCCTGTAAGACACATCGCAGCCTTCTCAACTTTAGGAACACTAGACACTTTAGCACTGCACATGGAGGAACATTTTAAGCAGCGAAATCACAAAAAATACAGAAAAACATGTTACTAAATGTACCGCGAAAGGACACTGGTTTACAGTGTGCCAGCTGACACAAGAACTCGGAGTGTCGCCTTATTCCGCTGCTGGGAGTGTGGATGTTGAGTGACTAAACGTTCTCGCCATTCTGCATGTCTGCAGAAGCGCCGTGAAAATTGATTCGGGGATCACGAATGAGTTTTAGCACATAGGATAATTCACAAATATGGGATCCGTGAATAATACAGATCAATTATATATGTGTATGTACAGGAAGAAACTGTGTTAGGTTGGTGGATTACGATATTTTCCATTTGTTTCAGTGCTATAAAAGAAGCCATTTTGGGAGAGTTCAGTATTTAGTCTTGCTTCCCAGCTTGATAATATCTTGGAGAAATAAATCCACCCCTCCCCATGTTTCACACCAAAAAATATCCATTGTTTTCATTCACCTGTTTATTGACTATATTTCCATGTCTTTGATTTTATTTCTATTCATACTGTACCAGCTGTGTATTTGCATATGTTTGTTTGTCTAAAGAAAATGCTTTAATCAACTCTTTGTAAGGCAGTTTTGGAAATGTCATTCATAGAATGAAAAGGAAACTGTTTTGTGGGAACTTTTCATGTGATCAGATCCAACAGACTTGTAATCATGGGTTTTGTTTCCTCTTGTCTATCCTTTTAACACATCCAGCTCAATTCAAGAGAAAAGCCCAGAACCAGCCTTTCCTGCAGAAGGATCTTCGGCATCCTTCCTCCGTGGGAGCCAGCCTGCGGCAGGTGGCGTGCTGACTAGTGAGGTGGCTCAGAGCCTCGAGGCTTGTAAACTCACGGACACTAACTTCACCGTTGCGGAAGATCCACCAGACGCTGGTGCGGGGCACCAAGCAGGATGCGTGCAGACTAGTTCCCTCGAGAATGTCGATGCTTCAAGTACGAACAGATGTTCAGTCTTAATTGTGTCCCCGAATGAGGACAGTAGCCTGGTAAAAGCTGTTCCATCAAAGAAGCTCAGCGAGCAGAGACTTGAATGTCATTGAGTAGAACACAAGTTCAGACAAAACTTGCAAAGCAGATCACAGTGCGGCACAACATGGCGCACTGAAGGGCAAATTAACTCGTTTTAATTTGAGAAGGTATCAGAATCACTACTGATGGAGGAGGGAGTTAGAACTGGAGGGCCTCCTATGGCAGGCATTGAATTTAGGACAGGTATCCCCATTTTAGCCAAGGGGCTTAACTCCTTTCCCCTGGTTACATGAAAACAGTCTTGGGTAGTTGTGCATCGTGGTTAAGAATACAGACTCTGAAGACTGACTAGCTTCCAATCCCAGCTCCACTTTAGGAAGTCACGTGATCTTGGCTAAACTCATTTCAGTTCTCTGTGGCTCTCGTTCCTTTTCTGTAGAGTGGGGATGACGGTCCTACTTCAGAGTCTTCTTATGAGGACCAAGTGAATTATTAAATGTCAAGTACTCAGCACAGGGTCCTACATACGCTTAACACTAAGTAAATGTTAACCATGCTGGATTAGTCTTTGATAACTACCACTAAAAGAATTTTTATATCCTTCTTAATTGAACAGAAACTTTATTCTTCCCTTTAGAAATGATTTCTTTTTTGTGAACCCAAAGTATATCTCATGCATGCATGATAGATGCATGCATGCTCATAGATAATAGAAGTATTGAAAGTCATCGTATTGTGTAGACACAAGTGGGGGATGCTAGAAGTAACTGATATCCCGGTCAGCCTTTAAGACCTGATTATGTTAAAGGCAGAATCTAGCAGTTCCAAGCAAGTGGAACAGATGCTTTTGGGGTTCATTTCCTTTGTCACAACTAAATATTGATCTAAATTTGTTGATCCAAAATAACAACTATGCAGAACTAGCCGTTTCAATTTTTGCAAATGGTTATTATTTGAATCAATGCTCTTTTAAAGATAAGGCTTTTGAAAGCTTATTTAGTGAATGTCTCCACTTGTTTTATCTGTAGTTTCTTTGGGAAAATTCTTGGGTACTGAGTTCATTTTCTTTTTTATGTTCCCATTCTTTTTAAGACTTGACTGTTGAGAATCCATGGGATGATACCTTGATTCTCAAACTTTTATCTGGGCTTTCTAAACCGGTGAGATCCTATCCAAATACTTACGAATGGCAGTGTAAACTTCCAGCCATCAAGCCCAAGACTGAGTTTCAACTGGGTAAGGACTATACGGGTAAAAAAATTTAAACTCTTGTTTCTATATGGGAATTTGATGGTAACTCATGCGTGTGTGATTCTCCTTCTGGTACCACCCCTGTACCCCACCCCTATCTCAAGTAAAGAGTTATAGATTATCTATAGTCTAAGCTGAGACCGTTTTGTTAAGCCATGATTGTCGGATTTTGATTCCTGTTGGAACTATCACTTATAGAGGGCAATTTGTAATATCTATGAAAGTAAAAAATGCATATAGGTTTAGACATCCATTTTTAAGAATTTCCTGCAGATATGTTTGCATACATTCAAAATGACATATGTGCATGTAAAAACAATAGATTGGAAACAACATAGGTGTCTATGGAGACTGCTTAAATTATGGGACACCTCTACAGTAAAATATAGCTTGCTCTGTACTGATAGGGAATGCTGTCCAAAACGTGTTGTTAAGGGCAGACTAGTATTATATGCTGTCTTTTATTTCTTAAAAGGGGGAAGATAACATATATTCGTATTCAATGCTATTTCTAGGGAGCCCTTGAAGCATACTCAAAACTGAGAAAAATTATTAACAAGGGGGATGTGAATAACAGCGGGAGCAAGACTTCTTGTGAGATACTTTACACACACACACACACACACACACACACTCACACACGGCTTCCCTTATTGACATCTTACATTAGTGTGGTACATTTGTTAAAGTTGACGAACCAATGTTAATACATTATTATTAACTAAAGTCCACAGTTTACATTCAGGTTCTTTCTTTGTGTTGTACCATCTGTGGGGTTTGACAAATGTGTAATGACCTGTATCCATCATTACAGAATCATAAAGAATAGTTTCCCTGCCTCCAAAATCTCCTGTGTTCCATCTACTCATCATGTCTGCCCTCTACCCAAAACACTAATCTTTTTACTCCTGTCTCCATAGTTTTGCCTTTTCCAGAATGTCAGAGTTGTAATCATACAATATGCAAGCTTTTCACATTGGCTTCTTTTACTCAGCAATACACATTTAAGATTCTTGCATGTCTTTTCATGACTTGAAAGCTCTATCTTTACAATCACTGAGAAATATTCCATTGTGCAAATGAACCACAGTTTATTTATCTATTCACCCATTGAAGGACATCTTGGTTGCTTCCAAGTTTTGTAAAACTCCTGTGCAGTTTTTGTGTGGATAGTAGTTTTCAATTCATTTGGATAAATACCAAGGAGTTGTGATTGCTGGAACAGGTGAGCGTATGTTTACTTCTGTAAGAAACCTCTGAACTGCCTCCAAGTAGAGTTCATACCATTTTGTATTCCCACCAGCAATGAATGAGAGCTCTGTTACTCCATATCCTCACCATCATTTGGTGTTGTCAGTAGTTTGGGTTTTGGCTGCTCTAATAGATGTGTAATGGTATTTCATTATTGTTTTATATTTGCAATTCCCTAATTATGTATGATGATGTACATTTTTTTCATGTTTATTTGCCATCTGTGTATTTTTTTTGGTGAAATATATATTCAAATCTCTTACCCATTTTTAAAAAATCAGATTGATTGATTTCTTAGTTCTTTCTGAGTCTTTTTTTCACATTTTCCTGATTGAATTTTAAGAGTTTATTGTGTATTTTGGATAACTTTTATCTGATAAGTGTTTCAAAAAGATATTCACTCAATCTTTGGCTTGTCTTTTCAAATTCAATTAACTGTGTCTTTTGCAGAACAGAAGTTTTTAAATTTTGAGCAATTTATTTCTTCCATGGATTATATTTTGGTCTTGTGTCTAAGAGGTCATCAGCAAATCCACGGTCACCTAGCTATTCTGTTACCTTCTAGGGATTTTATAGTTTTATGTTTTACATCTATGTGTATGATCCATTTTGAGTTAACTTTTATGAAAGGTATAAGTTCTGTGTCTAGTCATTTTCGTATATTGATGTCCAGTTTGTCTATTTTGCATATTGATGTCCAATAAATGATGATAGGCCAGCATTTATTGGAAAGGCTATCCTTTCTTAATTGAATTGTCTTTGCTCCTTTGTCAATGATCAGTTGACTATAATTGCTTGGCTCTGTTTCTGGGCTCTCTTTTCTGTTCCATTGATCTATTTACCTATATCACACTGTTCTAATTATAGTAGCTTTTATAAAGTCTTGATGTTGGGTAATGTCAGCCCTCCAACTTGGGCTTTTTGCCTTTCCACATAGACTTTAAAATCAGATTGTCAGTAGCCACGAAATAACTAGCAGGGATTTTGATTGGAATTCCATTGAATCTATAGATCAAGTTGGGAAGAAATGACATCTTGACAATATCATGTCTTCCTATCCATATACGTGGAATATCTCTCTTTAGATCTTCTTTGGTTTTTTTTAAATCAAAGTTTTATAGTTTTCCTTATATAGATCTTATGCATATTTTATTAGATTTATACCTAAGTTATTTCATTTTGGAAGATACTAATATAAGTGGTATTGTGTTTTTTTAATTTCAAATTCCACTTACTAATTTCTGATACATGGGAAAGCAGTTGACTTTTATTTGTTTGTTTGTTTATTATTTTTTCAGTGAGTTGACTTATATATTGACCTTGTATTCTGCAACCTTGCTATAATCATGTATTAATTACAGGAGGTGTTTTTTTTTTTAAGATTTTATTTATTTATTTATTTGACAGAGAAAGAGAGATCACAAGTAGGCAGAGAGGCAGGCAGAGAGAGAGGGGGAAGCAGGCTCCCCGCTGAGCAGAGAGCCCGATGCAGGACTTGGTCCTAGGACCCCGAGATCATGACCTGAGCTGAAGGTAGAGGCTTTAACCCACTGAGCCACCCAGGTACCCCCAGGAGGGTTTTCTGTTGTTGATTCTTTGGCATTTTCTGGCTAGACCATGCTATCTTCTGTGTACAAGGACTATTTCTTCCTTCCCAACCTGTATACCTTTTATTTCATTTTCTTGTTTTATTGCATTAGCCAGGACTTCCAGTACAATGTTGAGTGGGAGTGATGAGAGGAGAAATTCTTGCCTTGTTCCTGATCTTAGTGAGAAAACATTTATCTAGTTTCCCACCATTAAGTATAATGTTAGCTGTAGGTTTTTTGTAGATGTTCTTTATCAAATTGAGAAAGTTTTCCTCTATTCCTAGTTTGCTGAATTATCATGAATGAGTTTTGGATTTTATCAAGCACTTTTTCTGGGTTTTTTGTGTGTTTTTTTTTTTTTTAAGATTTTTATTTATTTATTTGACAGAGAGAGAGAGAGAGATCACAAGTAGGCAGAGAGGCAGGCAGAGAGAGGGGGGGAAGCAGGCTCCCTGCTGAGCAGAGAGCCCCATGCGGGGCTCGATCCCAGGACTCTGAGATCATGACCTGAGCCGAAGGCAGAGGCTTTAACCCACTGAGCCACCCAGGTGCCCCTCACTTTTTCTGTTTTTATGATAAGATCATGTGATTTTTCTTTTTAGTCTGTTCAAGTGATAGATTCATTAATTGATTTTTGAATGTTGAATAAGCCTTGAGTACCTGGATTAAATCCCAGTTAGTCATGGTAAATAAATTTTTTTATATTTGTTTTGGATTTTATTTGCTAATATTTTGTTGAGGGTTTTTACATCTATGTTAATAAGAGCTACTGCTCTATAGTTTGCTTGTAATGTGATCTGTCTGGTTTTGGTATTAGGGTAATGCTGGCCTCATATAAGGGGTTAGGAAGTATTCATTCTGCTTCTATCCTCTGAGATTGTGGAAAATTGGTATAATTTCTTCCTTGAATATTTATATTTGGTAGAATTCACCAGTGGGGATTCATCTGGTCCTGGTGCTTTCTGTTTAGGAAAGCTATTAATAATTCAATTTCTTGACTCATGCACCTATGTGAGTTTCAAGTTTCAAGACATACTTGAAAGAGTATGTCTTTCAAGGAATTGGTCTATTTCATGTAGGTTATCAAATTTGTGGGCACAGAGTTCTTCATAGTATTCCCTTATTGTCTTTTTAATTCATGAGATCTATAGTAATGTCCCCTCTTTCATTTCTGATATTAGTATTTTATGTGCTTTCCCTTTTTTTCTTAGGTAGCCTGGTAGGGGCTTATGGGTTTTATTGATCTTTTCAAAGAATCAGCTTTTTGTTTCATTGATATTCTCTGTTGATGTTCTATTTTCATTTTCATTGATATGTGCTGTAGTATTTTTTGTCTTAATTAGGCAATTTTTTCTTTTTTTGTTTTGTTTTGCCTGCTCTGATTATATTTTTCTTCTGCTTTGGGTTTAGTTTGTTCTTTTTCTAATTTTCTAAAGTGGAAACTAAAATTATTGATTTTAGATCTTCTTTTCTAACATATGCATTTAATCCTTTTTTTAAATTTTTTCACATGCATTTAATCCTATAAATTTCCCTCTAAGCGGTCCTTTTGCGGTATCCCAAAATTTTAATAAATTGTGTTTTCATTTTCTTCTAGTTCAAAATATTTTTAAATTTATCTTAAGATTTCTTCTTTGATTAATGTGTTATTTTAACACGTGTTGTTTAATCTCCAAGTGTTTGGGAGCTTCCCAGCTATCTTTTCTGTTACTGATTACTAGTTTAATTCCATTGTGTTTGGAGTACATACTTTATTATTTCTTTGGTTTTGTTTTGTTTTTTTTAATTTAGTAAACGTGTGCTTTATGGCCCAGAATGGTCCTTCTTGGTGAGTGTTCCATGTGAGCTTGAAAAGAATGTATGGTCTGCTGTTGTTAAATGAATTATTCTATAAATGATCCTGTGGATTAGTACTGCTGTTCTAGGCAGTCATCCCTTACTGATTTTTTGCCTGTTGGGTCTGTCAATTACCGATAAAGGGTGTAGCAATCTCCAACTAGAATGGTGAATTCGTCTATTCTCCTCGCAGTTCTGTCAATTTTTGCCTCAGTACTTTGATGCTCTGTTGTGAGGCGATATACATTAAGGATGGTTGTATCTTTTTGGAAAATTGATCCTTTGTCATTATCTAATGCCCCTTTTTATGCCTGATAATTTTCCTTGCTCTGATGTCTGCTCTGTCTGAAATTAGCATAGCTACTCCAGGTTTCTGTTGATTGATATTAGCATGTCATATCTTTCTCCATCCCTTTACTTTTAATCTATGTATGTCTTTATATTTAAGGTGTTTTTCTCATAGACAACATATAGCGGAATCTTGTATTTTTATCTGCGTGATAGTTTCTATTTTCGCTGATATATTTAGTCTACTGATATTTAGAAAGATTACTGGTATAGCTGGATTAGTATCTACTCTCTTTGTTACTGTTTTCTATTCATTGCCCTTATTCTTTGTTTCTTTTGTTTTCTTCTCCCCTTTCTGTCTTCCCTGGTGTTAATTGGGTATTTCTACTATTTCATGTTCTGTGTTAGCATTTCAGTTCTACCTCATTTTTTACTGGTTTTCATAGTTGCCCTAGAGTCTGCGGTATACATTTAGAACGAATCCAGGCCTACCTTCAAAGAACACCAGGTACCTTATAAGATAATATTACCCATTCATCCCCCCTCTCCCTTCTAACAGTCCTGTCACTATTTCACTTATCCTCAGCTGTACTTACTGAATACATTGTAGCAATTGTTGTTTTGAATGGTTATCTGTTAGATCAATTAAGAATAAGAAAAAGAAAAGATTTTATTTTATCTTCATTGATTCCTTTTTCCTGTACTCTTCTGGTCTGAGTTTCTGGTCTATCTCCTCGTCCATCTCTCTGAAGAACTTCTGTTAACATTTCTTGCAAGTCAGGCTTATTGGTGACAGAGTCCCTTAATCTTTGTGTAAGCAAGTCTTTATTTCTTCATTTTTGAAGGGATAATTTTGAAGGGATACAGAATTTTTGATTGGTGGTTTTTCCTTTTTCTTGTTTGTGTGGTTTCCAGCGGAGTCAATATCATTCTTCTCCTTGCTTCTCTATGTGGCTTTATTCTTGCTCCTTTTAATATTTTTTTCTTGTCTGATTTTCTGTAGTTTGAATACAACTTGCCTGGATATAGACTTTGGCTATTTTTCCTGCCTTGTGTTCTCTGAGATTCTTAGGTCCTTGATTTAGTCATTAATTTTGGAAATTCTCGACTATTACTACTCTAAATATTTTTCCTGTTCCTTTCTCATTTTCTTCTGCCTTCTAATATTCCCTTTACATATATGTCAGACCTATTGTAATTGTCCCATAACTCTTGAACGTTCTTTACTATCTTTTTACAATTTTTTTCCTCTTTGGAAAGCAGTTTTGGAAGTTTCTATTGACATTCTTACAAGCTGACGATTCTCTTCCTAGCCATGTACAGCCTATTGAAGAGGTCATCAAAGACAGTCTTCGTTTCTGTTATAATGCAGTTTTTTTCTAGCACTTCCTTTTGATTCTTCTCAGAGTTTCTATTTGTCTGCCTACATTTCCCATCTGTTCTTGCATTTTCTCCTTTTCTTCTTACAGCCCTTACCATATTAATTATAATTTTTTTAAAAAATTCCTGGTCTTATAATTCCAACACCTTTGCTATATCTTTGTCTAGCTCTGATACTTGCTCTGTGTCTTCAAGCTATGTTTTTTGTCTTTTAGTATGCCTTGTCATTTTTGTTAGAAGCCAGACCTGATCCACTGGGTAAAAGGAACTAAGATAAAACAGGCCTCTATGTATGTATGTATGTATGTATGTATCTATCTATCTATCTATCTATCTATCTATCTATCTGGCTTGGGATTAGGCTGTGTTTACTGTTTGTGGCCAATGTCCAATATGAAGGCTAAACTTTCCATTCATGTCCTTGTTTCTGTCTCCCCTGTTGGCTTTGGATTTCCCTTAAGGCTTGTCCTTAAATGAGATCTGAGGTGTTGGTGGTGTTGTAATCGCCCTGGTACTGGACAGGGGTGGTTTCTGCTCCTGGATTTCTGCCTGACAAGCCGGGACTCTCTGTACCCACCAGTCTGTCTCCCCAGTTTCACAGGCAGCAGTTCGCCCTATGACTTCAGTTCTTTAATGGATCTTTGAAATTTTATTTATTTATTTGACAGAGAGAGAGAGATCCCAAGTAGGCAGAGAGGCAGGCAGAGAGAGAGGGGGAAGCAGGCTCCCTGCTGAGCAGAGAGCCCGATGTGGGGCTCGATCCCAGGATCCTGAGATCATGACCTGAGCCGAAGGCAGAGGCTTAATCCACTGAGCCACCCAGGCGCCCTGGATCTTTGAAGCTTATTGATTTTCAGTTTGTTTTGCTTTGTCTTTTTTACTGTGGAGGTGAAGGGATGACTTCCAAGCTCCTTAATTTGCCCAACTAGAAACCAGAAGTCGACTTTCTTATACTTGACCTTGAACACGTGGATTTTTTTTAATTACTTAAAATCCATTACAACTTGATATCCATGGTCTTTCTCCCCAAACTGATAACCCCACTGTTATTAAAAATAGCAAGACAAATCCAGTTTGAAGGACACGCTACAATTTACCTGACTAATACTCCTTGGAACTGTCATGGTCACCTAAAACAAAAAGGTTGAAACTGTTACAGCTTAGTGGAGGAGACCAAGGCGACTTGATGGCTTTGTCCTGAAACATGAAGGAGAAACTAGTGAAATCCAGATAAAGGGTGGGTTTAGAAACCTACCAATGTGGGTTCTGTCTTTGGGACAAAGGCACTGTGATTATTAAATGTTAACAGTAAGGGAAACTGAACAGAAAGACTCTACTGTCTTTGTAACTCTTCTATAGATTGAAAACTATTCCTTTTTTTTTTTAAAGATTTTATTTGACAGAGAGACAGCAAGAGAGGGAACACAAGCAGGGAGAGTGGAGAGGGAGAAGCTGGCTTCCCGCTGAGCAGGGAACCCAGTTCGGGGCTCGATCCCAGGACCTTGGGACCATGACCTGATCCGAAGGCGGACGCTTGACGACTGTGCCACCCAGGCACCCCAACTGAAACCTATTCTAAAATAAAATGTTTACATAAATAAAAAATTATAATTATTCTATTAAAAATATTGGTGCAATTAAACTTAGCCCTTTTTATGCAGGTATAAAACACTTGCAGTTTCCAAAGGCATATGGTAGAGCTTTGTTCACTTTACAGGGGACCTTTGTGTGTGCTTTCTACATCACAACAGTCTTGGCAAGTAGGCAGCGCAGGCAGTACCCCTTTGATATGAGAGTATTGGTGAAGGGAGGAAGTCTGCCCCATTCCTGCCATTCAGTGGCAGGCCTGGCGCCCAGCAGCTCTGCTTCTGTTCCCCATCCCATCATTTACAAAGGGGAACTGTTTTGTGGCACGTGTCTTAACTCATTTAAGAAGAAAAACATTTGCGGAGGGAGCTCTATCCATTTGTATTTATAAAAGCAGTCGAGCACCAAGAAAATTCTACAAATACAAAATTTACCAGAAATAATGTTTTGAGCCCCTTTTTTCATTTCGACTCCTCTGTCTTCCAGGTTCCTTGCTGGTCTATGTCGATCACCTTCTGGGAGAAGGGGCCTTTGCCCAGGTCTATGAAGTTACCCATGGAGAGGTGAATGATACCAAAACTAAACAGAAATTTGTTTTAAAGGTAAATAATCTGCGCACTTCCTTGTATCGCATAGAAATGAATTTGAGAACTCAAGTTTGTCAGCCTCTTCTTTCTTTTTCAAGACTGGTGATTTCATTGAGGTCTCTAGTCCACGATTAAGGAACAAAAACCATATGACGAGGACTTAGAAGGGCCTCGCCACAGAAATGATCTCACAGCAAGTTGCATGCTTGAGCAATAATCCCTAGCTTGTCATTACTTTCTACCCCATATTCTTTATTGGGGTGGAAGTTGCCTTCTGGCTATTGTTTTCCAGAATGAGAGGCTGGATGTGAATGTCACACACCTGACTTGCAGGTCCAGAAGCCCGCCAACCCCTGGGAGTTCTACATCGGGACCCAGCTGATGGAGAGACTAAAGCCAAGCATGCGACACATGTTCATCAAATTCTATTCCGCCCACTTCTTCCAGAATGGCAGTGTATTAGTAGGAGATCTCTACAGCTATGGCACGTTGCTAGTAAGTGTATTCAGCATGATGATGCAAACAGGAGCTTGAAGGCCGTGGTTGGCTGGTGTACCTTTCGTAGTTGGAGTCTCTACTGGAGTGGTTGGTGGGGGCAAAGCCCTTGGCTTGAGAGCTCCTCCGTCCTGGGCGACCAGTTCAGGATTCCACTCTGTGTTGTTTCTAGAATGCTATTAACCTCTATAAGAACACCCCAGAAAAAGTGATGCCGCAAGCTCTCGTCCTATCCTTCGCAATCAGAATGCTCTGCATGATTCAGCAGGTGCACGACTGTGAAATTATTCATGGAGACATTAAGCCCGACAATTTCATACTGGGAAACAGGCAAGTGTTGCCCTTTGAACACAGTTCGTACTGTGTCCCTCGCAGCCTTTTCTTATTTGTGCTCATGCCGCCTGGCCCTTGTTTGTGTTTAACACAGATTTTTGGAACAGGACGATGACGACGATGATGTATCTGCTGGCTTGGCACTGATTGACCTGGGTCAGAGTATAGACATGAAGCTTTTTCCAAAAGGAACTACATTTACAGCAAAGTGTGAGACATCTGGTTTTCAGTGTATTGAGATGCTCAGCAACAAACCATGGAACTACCAGGTATGGAACCTGGGAGAGATTTAAAAATCGTTTCCTTTATTATGCTTGCTATATTTTAAAAATGAACTTGGGGATCTCGTTAGGTTGAGCCTGTCTCGTCATCTTCTGTCCTTGGACCTAAGACCATGCTCGAGTGCTGTTTTCAGCGATGGACACACCCCAAGGCTGGAGGCTTCAGAGTGCAGGCAGAGGCCCACCACCAGAGTCCCAGGGGAGGGAGGGGAAGGACTTCTAAGCTGTCCATGTGCAAGAGGGGTTGGAGTGCTAGGTTTGCCCTCAGACAGCAAACGAAGGACGTGAGAAGGACATGGTAGCTCAGGAAGAACAGCTTTCCAAGGGGCTGCCTCCAGCAGAGCCCAGACAGGCATTCGGCAGGGCGTACCAGCGGCACACTGAACAAATGGCTTCCCCAAATGATTTAAAAGTAAAATCCTATGACTACTTAACTAGCTGCAGAAGTTAGAGAGACCTCCTCCTGTACTCACGCGTAAGTTACCGTTCTAGTCACGGATACCTAGATTTTCTCGATAGATCGATTACTTCGGAGTTGCTGCAACAGTATACTGCATGCTTTTTGGCACTTATATGAAAGTGAAAAATGAAGCAGGTGTCTGGAAGCCAGAAGGTCTTTTTAGGAGGTGAGTATTTGCGTTGGTGCTGCAGTGGAAGAGCATACACAGTAGAATGTTGGGTTCCTTCTGGTAGGAAACGGATCCCTGTCACCGCCTGGAGAAGCCCCGCCTTGGGGTGGACGCGGCACAGCGAGCGAGTCACACGGCTCGGCAACTGCGGCTGCCGGGGCGCGGGGGCAGCCGACGCCTGCCCAGACGCGGTGAAAGCGGGCGGAGGGGCGGGCCTCCCGTACACACGCAAAAGTTTCTCTTTACCCTTCAGAGAAATCACCTGCTCTCACTGAACCGTCGATCTTCACTTGTTTTCTTGCCTCGATAAATGGGAACCATGCTGAGCATGCTTTCCTAAGAAGTTTCTTGTAAGAAGTGAAGGAAATCATGTATGTGAAAGAAAGTGCTTTGTCGGTGATAAAGTAACGTGACGAGGCCACTGGCTGTCCCAGGGCAGTTTTACGTCCCTTCCCTGTGTGACCTTAGTTTTTGTAAGACTGTTTTCTTATCTATAAGATAGTAGTGAAAATTAATGAGTAGCCTAGAACTCTTCCTATCAACACAGATGGCTCTCTTAACACAGCGTCACACGAATAACCTACTGGTGGTGGTTAAGTATGTGGTACGTGTGTGTTCATTGTATCATTTATACTTTTGTGAACTTTTTTTTTAACATGTAGAAGCGTACACTCAACCTTCAGTGTCTAAAAAGCCTAATGGAGTTTTACATGTTTATATCTTGAAGAAATTTAAGCTGGGACTCCCCCAACCCCTCATGGACACACCCACCCACTGCAACCAAGAAAAAAAAAACCAGTCAGCAGTAATTTTACAAAATATAGCATCAGTATAAAAATAAGATTAGATTCAGGCCCTGAAGGAAAACTTAGAACAGCTATGATTTTTTTCTGCCTCATGAGTCATCAAATTTAGCAAATATTTTATTCCTTCTCTTGCACCAAATCAAAAGACCAGAGAGTTGTTCAGAAGGCTTCTGTCTGACCACCAGTGCCGAGAAAAGTCTGAGCCCTCGGCAGGCCTGATAGTAGCGGGCTGAATTGAGTTGTGTTCTGCTTTTTCCCTAGTGCCTTATCTCCGTGTCGTGGGGGGTTGGCAGCTCATTTTAATGCTCCCAGGAGCTGGAACTCTGACCCTGAGCTCTAGTCCAGCCTTTCTCCCTGGTCCTGGCACGCACGCAGTTGGACTCCTCAGAACCATTCAGCGAGCTTCTCGGATGCTGACGCTATGGCATATAAAGCTACAAAAGCCAATTGATTTTCTTAAAAATAAATAAACAAAAGAGAAAGTTCTTCCACTGAAGACCTATCACTACACCAAGACTATTTAGGTCCTTTTTTAGAGTAAAGTGTCTATACTTGTAATAGATTCAACATTCCAATGCCTGATGCACTAGGTTGTGTTTAGGTGAAGTTCTTTTCAGCTGTCCAAGCGTGTAGAAGCCAGAGGCAGGAGTGAGGTTGCCCGGCATGTTGAACACTACAGTTTATCTCCTATTTATGCATTGTGTCTCCAGGCTTCCTCATCTGGATATGTGGAGTGAATTCTTTCACATCATGTTGAATATTCCTGATTGTCATCATCTTCCATCTTTGGATTTGTTAAGGCAAAAACTGAAGAAAATATTTCAACAACACTATGCAAACAAGGTTAAGACCCTACGTAATAGGCTAATCGTACTGCTCTTAGAATATAAGCGTTCTCGAAAATAAAATACGGACATTCCTTAAAACTCACTTTGTCAATGCTGGCCTGCTCACTCTGCCCCTTGAGGTTTTCCACATTTCTTGTTTATGTAAATGTTTCCTAAAAATAAAGTCCACAAAATATATCCATGTGACTTGGTTGTTACAAATATTTCAGCAAAGTATACAATCTGGTAAGGTACCCCCGCATAGCAGGCTGATGGGCCACCTCTTGGGATGCAGGTATTCAGGAGAATAATTTGGATTCGAACATTCTCTAAAATCGCTTTTAACACTGACCAGTTCCCTTAAGCCAAAAAGGGGGCAAGACAGCTTTTTTCTAAGGTGAGGGTTTGTATTTGTATTAAATAAACAAAAATTCTCCAAAGATATTCAAAGGATTTCAAGTTTTTATGCATAAAATTTGCCTGTTCTTTTTTTTTTTTTTTTTAGGGTTTATTTACTTATTTGAGAGAGGGGATGGGGGAGGGGCAAAGGGAAAGTGAATCCTCAAGCAGACGCCCCACTAAGCAAGAAGCCCCATGCAGGGCTCAATCCCAGAACCCTGAATCATGAGCTGAGCCGAAATCAAGTCAGGGGCTTAACTGGCTGAGCCCCCCCAAGCGCCCCAAAATTTGCCCTTTATTGTACCGTTCTTCAGTGCTGTCCCTGGGAAATGTAACAGGGATAAACCTTACACTTCTTTATTTTTTAAAAGTACCATTCAAAGGCATATCTCCCATCTTGAAAATAGTTTTACAAGCTGTATAAATCATTAATTACCTCCAAAATTAGAGCAGCTGGAAGGGTGCTAAGTTTCTCCTCCCTCCCTCGATTCCTTAGCATTCTGTTGGAAAGAAATCTGAGGTGACGCCCAATTCAAGAGCACAGAACGAATGCTTCCTCCTCCCACCCTTAACTGCCAGCCACCAGGTACCCACTTCCAGCAGCAACCGTGACTCACTTTTTTTTAATCTTTCCAAAAATGATTCTATGCATATTTCTGTGTATTTTTCCTACCATTGGCATAATTGTGGTTTTTTAAATTTAATGTACAGGGTGTATTTACATATAGGATAGTCTCGTTTTGTTAATGATGGTGTAATATTTCATTACATGATGTATCTGTAAATTCCTAGAAACAATTTGCAGGGTCAAAGGTGGGTGCATTTAAAATATTGTGTTAGTGGACGCCTGGGTGGCTCGGTGGGTTAAACCTCTGCCTTCGGCTCAGGTCATGATCTCAGGGTCCTCCCTGCTCAGCAGGCAGCCTGCTTCTCCTTCCCCCTCTGCCTGCTGCTCCCGCTACTTGTGCTCTCGCTCTCAAAAAAAAATTCTTAAAAGAAAAAACAGAAAAAAATGTCCTCTAATTTTTTGATACTAGTACTAATTTAAATACTTAGGACTAAACCTTTGGTTGCTTAAATCAGATCTAATTTTTTCCTGTTTTTCCTAGCTGGTAGTTTGAATACATGAAGCCTGTTGGTTTCGGTAAAAAAAAAAAAAAAAAAAAAAAGAAGGCTTTTCAGACAATTCTTTTGAAGTTTCCCAGTAAATAGTCTTCACCAGGAAACCCTGTGTGTGTCTTTCCCAGTTTTGCACTGCTGGTTTTCCCCTTGCTGGCCGTTGCGAAGAGGGCTGAGCACTGGCGGCAGCTCGGGCTTCCCGGCCTCCTGCTGTAGACGGAGCTCCTGGCACCTCGACCCAGGAAGCTCACGACGCTGGCCTGACGGAGGCATGTTTAATCATGTGGAAGAAGTACCCATCCATTGCTTCTTCTAAACCTGAGTTATGACACTTTTCTAGTTTTCTTGCCCATCTTTCCATATTTACTCAAAGTGTCAAAATAACCAAGTACCGAGGAAGCCAAGTTTGTCGGGGTTTTTCTGTCTTTTGAAAACGACTGTTTTGAGAGGAAAGCAAGACAAGAAGATATGGCTGCCGTTTACTAAACCAAGAGCGAAGTGTGTCCACCCGTGAAAGGCAGCTGTAGGCGCCTTCAGTCTTGGGCAGGGAGGACTCTTGGTGCTCTGGCCCGTTGACATGCCCTCTGTCCCCACCAGCCCAGTCGCTGTCACTGGATCTCCAGCTTCCATCTCGCTCCAAAGGCCCTGCGTGTTATTCACACCAACAACCTCAGCCCGCCCGCAGTGTCGTCCCAGCACTGCTATTGCCCTCTGGTGTCTGATCTACGCCAAGGGCTTTCCTTCAGTCAACTTCACAGTCTCATTTCCTAGCAACAGCCTTTTCTCCAGGGAGAAAGGCTCCAGCTGAACAAAGTAAGTGACTTTAAGCATTTCAGCCAAATAGTCTTTTTTTTTTTTTTTTTTTTTTTGCCCATTACCTGGTACGAATTATAGCAATCATCTTTAATTATACATTAGTTGCCTGCATTGCACACACACACACACACACGCACACACTCACACACACACTCACACAGTGTTTATCTGCACAAGGAAAAAGCTCTAACCAAAGGACAGCCGAAACGGACGCATGAGAAGTCAGCACTGGGAGGGAGGAAACGCAGCTCGCTCCAGTAGCGAGCCTCAGGTTTCCCTAAGGGCAGAGCTGGGTCTTATCCACCCGTGTCTCCTGCAAAGCTGAGCAGGGGTGCAGGTCATGCTAAGTGCTCCCACATTGGCTAGACTCAGTGTGGGTTCAGATTTAGTATCTACCTCGGGTCAAGGCATTTCCTATTCTGTCTTGGCCCCAGGTTCCACGTTCTGGGTTCTAGATAAGAATCAATCTGGTCCGTTAGGAGATTCAGAGACTCCTCCTATCAGTGCCTTTTCCCTCTGGATCACATCTGTGGTCTAAGGCAATGATTCTAAAACTGACTTTGCCAAAGACTAAGGACCTGCAAGTGTAACTCCTGCTTCTCAGAAGGAAGAGCTCCTAAATAGCTGGGCATTTGGCACAGTCTCTAAGGACACCCGCAAGCTATTGTCACCCCACACCTTTCTCTGCCACTGATCCTAGGAGTCCTCATTCTTGGTCTCCCATTTCCCTCATCCCTGGAGTCAATCCATCTGTCCATCAGTTCCATTCTGGAATGTTTCAGACGAACCCATTTCTGGACTGGCTAGGTTAAAAGCAGGCTAAGGTGCTGTAAGAGAGAACCCCCCACACTCAGTAGCTTAGAGAAGACGAGTGATTTCAGTCTCCTGTTACAGTCTAGGAGTAAGTGACACCGTGCTGGCACCGACTCTGCCACCCTCCACAAAAGGCTTCCAGGACGTTCTGATTATTGCCATTCTCAGGAAGTGGAGAAGACGTGAGACTGCTCCCAAGGGCAGGACCTGTAAGGTGCAGACCCGGGTTGGGGCTCACAGCCTACGGGGCTGACACAATCGTGTTGCCCCATCCCCCTGCCGGGGAGACAGGAAATAAAGTGCCCAGCTGGGAGATCATGTGCCAAAACGTGAGGGTGACACGTGCACTGAAAGGCTGAAGACAGACCCTGAGAAAGATGCCAATGGCCACAACTCCTGTTCTCCTTCCTGAGTGTTCCCGTGAAGGGGTGGGGGCCCCCTGGTGGCCAAGGGGGCTACTGCAAGTCAGGAGTGATTGGCTCCAGTCTCTCCCATCCAAAGGCTCAACAGTTTACTCTGTTACTGTTTAATGTCGAACAGGTGGAACAACGTATAGGTCCACCAAGTTCAAGTTTTTTTCTTTTTTTTCTTTTTTTTTCAAGTTCAAGTTTTAATTCAGGTTTTCAATCAATCATGAAACACTGATGGTATGGAACACTTGGCAGCATTTTGTGTGTGTGTGTGTGTGTGTGTGTGTATACAAACACGTATATCAAGACGAAAAATACTGCTAAGGGAAAAAAGGTTCTTGAACTATATATATATATAAACAATGTCATGACATCCCACGTAGGATAAAAAATGCAATTACAGTTGACCCTCGAACATGAGTTTGAATTCATAAGCAGGTCCACTTATATATGGATTTTTTTTAATTACAGTACTGTAAATGGATTTTCTCTTATGACTTAACATTTTCTCTACTTTATTAAAAGAATATAGTATATAATACACATTATATGTAAATCATGTGTTAATCAGCTGTTTATGTCACTGGTAAGGCTTTTCTGGTCCATAGGAGGCTGTTAGTAAAGTTGGGGGAGGAGTCAAAAGAGATACGCAGATTTGCGATTGTGCCGGGGTCAGCGACCCTAACCCTCCCACCCCGTGTTGGTCAAGGGTCCACTGCACAGCATATATTCATGACACACATGACTGTAAACGGGTAGGTGTGTTTCCAGAAGGACAAACAAGAAACTCAGCATCGTCACTGGGAAGGGGGCCTCACATCGTGAGTAGAAGAATGAAGGGGAGGGGGGCATCAGGACAAGGAAGAATACAGAGCAACTTTTTCTTTTTAATTTATAACTTTTTTTAAATTTAATTTTATTTTTTTAGTATTCCAAGATTCATGGTTCATGCACCACACCCAGTGACAGAGCAACTTCTGACTTTTTACTGTATTTCTGTTTTGTTTTGTTTTTTTACAATGACCACATAGCTTCTCCTTTAAAAACACCCAGCACGTGTTCAAGTTAAAAAAATTAAGTCACCACTGTGTATGTTGAGTGTATAATATTTAGTATAACAATACATGTCAGCTATAGGAAGAAACAGGAGCAGTCTGGAGGACGGCAGGACTCCATAAACCCCGCCAGACGGGTCAGCGACGCCCCACCTTCTGGGGAGCGTCATGGTAACAAAATTCTAAAGCAGCAATGCCGGCCACCAGGTGTGGCTTTGAACCGGGAACAGCAGTCTGTGGGAGCAAGCGCTGAAGGGGCAGCTTCTGCCCGCCTGTCCTCTCCTCCTTCAGCCCCGCAGTCTTGGGGGGAGGTACCATCCATCCCAACTGCATGGGTGCAAAGGGGGCACCCAGAGATGACGGGGCAGGGTCCGTGGGGAGCCGGGGTATGATACCAGACGACCGGGCCCCAGAGGCCGTGCCCGAAACCTTGGCTTTGCTCCTACACCGGAGGTTACCTTCAGATTCGAGGAAAAGGCAGCGCTTCCGCTGTCACCCTGATAGGACACATGACTCGGGCCTCACTGCACTTGGAGACCTCAGGTCAAGGACCTCTGCCTTATAGTGGAGCCCGTGATGGGGTACAGAAGAATGAGGAGCCACACCCTGACAACTCGCTCAAAATGCGATTGCGAGGGACAGCAGCCAGATGCGTAGAGACGGAAGGAAGGTAGAATGGCGCCTGCCAGGGCCTGGGGGAGCAGGGGACAGTGACGGCTGACGGGTTACAGATCTATTGGGGACGAGGAAAAGTTCTGGAGATCTGCTGCACAACAACGTGAATATACTTAAAATGACTGAACTGTAAGCTTAGAATTGGTTATGACGGTGACTTTTATGTTGAGTATTTTCCACAATTAAAAATTTTGTTAATAAAATGATTTTAATTTCCCAGAAGGAGTGTGTCATTGCATTGGGAGATTTCCAGCTGGGGAAAGTGACCTTGAAGAGTGACTTACTCAAAATCTTGCTATCGTTGTAATTTAATTAAAGAAGCTTTTAAGAGCCTTCCCCAAAAGAGACACAATTGTGACAGAATTTTATTTTCACATTCGTGTTTTTCTTCATTTTGAATAAACACTGCATCTAAGAGCTGCTACACTAGATATAGTCCTTTACCATATTTAAATATTCAGAAGTCATTCACGTAACACTATAGCACAGTATTTAATAGAATAGCAAAATATCATATAAAAATAAATGAAAAGCTTTCATATCCCCACCGGAAGGACTTCACGTGTGTATGTACACGTGTATGATAAGTGCTCCTCATACTCTCTTCATAGATCTTCCCCTCCTTGCTGCTCTGACCAGACCCCAGAGACACCCCAGGCAGGACACACAGGGGCAGCCTCTCCAACCCTTTCCGCCGACCGCTCAGGGCAGGCGCGGCTGATGCGAGGCCGGGCGGGGCACAGAGACAACTCGGGCTGGGAAAACCATCTCCAGACAAGACGTGATGGCCGCTGAGCCTGGTTTCCGGGCGTGGACCCTTCCAGCCCAGAATCACGCACTGTTTTCAAAATTGGGATTCTTGGGATACATGTCACCGGGCGAGAAGTTCAGAATCTCATCCAAGGAAGGGCCTTCATCATCCGGAGCAATCTCAGACTCGAACATCTGCTGGAGCAGGGCGTCCACGGTCCTGTACTCTAGGACGAAGGACAAAGGCACGTGGGACTCGCACGTGTTGGGGTCGGAGGGGAGCATCTAGCCTGAGCAGAGCCAGACTTTTTGGAAGGATGGCCCCTGAGCCAAAGACAACGCTCTAGGCATGGTTAGCCGAACAGTCTTTGAAAGAAAGGATAAGAAAGTCAGAAAAGAATCGCTCATCTCTGGGGAGCGGGTTCCACAGAGCGCCGCAGCCAGGGAAGGCTCTAGAGACCAGGAGCAGGTCTTCCCTGAAGGACGGAGGAAGGTGACACCTGCCAGGGGCGTCCTGCTCCTGCCGCTGCTCCTGCAATCTACGCTGTGCTCCTCACTTGGGGTTTAGTGCAGGCGCCCCCGGCCAAAGCCCAAAGTGGCGGCCGGGTTGCTCTGGGTCACTCAGCCACTATGGCGAATAAAGTAATTAAAGATTTAGTTGGGAAGGGTTCCCATGCTCTGCACACACTGGGGATACCACGGGAGGCAAAAAGACAGGGCCCAGCACACACGGAGCTGCAAGTCTACAAGGAAGACAACGGCGACCAAAGTGTCACCCAATGCCAAATGGCATACAGCTGGCATGGTGGGTCAGATAGATGTGCATTCTGGAAAACACCTCACCAGCTGCAGCGAGGAGCATGGATTGGAAGAAATTTTGCATTGGGTTAAAACTTACTTTTTGATGAAATTTTGAAGTACAATCCTTTTAAGGACTTCCTTTTGTCTCCATCATCCTCACTAATGCCACTGTCCTTGGCATCCATGTTATCATCGAGCTTCTCATCGTGCATATCGTCTCTTCGAGGAAGAACAGACACGAAGAGGGTCAGGTCCCTCAGCTGAGTCCCTCACGCATCCTCCCAGCCATGGCCCCGTGTCCTCGTCCAGTCACATCTAGGGCTCTCCTCTGGTGAGGGTCCCTGAGAACCGGCCCACAGGTCCACGCCGGACGCCACGGGGCACTGAGGGAGTGAACACAGCCAGTCCTCTCCTGAAAGTCTGTGAGCGACACCAAGGGGAACACACTACTCACTCTTGGATTCCCACTTTGAGCTCATGAATCTTCCTCTCGATGGCAGTTTCGACTTCACTTTTTTCTAAGGAGTATGCCACAAAAAACGCCTCCAAGATGAACGCTATGAAAATACTGAGAAAGAGTGAAAGGCAGAGGGTGTTAGCCGTGGTCCAGGTGACAGGAAATCCTGGTTCCAAAAAGTGTCTGAGCCTAAGTAACAAGGCAGCCCACTGTTGCAAAGACAATACAATGCGGAAGGGAGAAATGACAGACACAACCCTTCTCAAGGACTGGACACAGTTTTCACCCATTTGGAAAAATCATTCTTCTTTTATAACCTATTTAAACAGTGAATATTAAAAAGAAAATATAGTTTTTTTTGAGGGGAAGCTTAAGCCAAATAATTGCTGGATTATTTCTCTGTGAATATCCCAAGTTTCTGCACAGCCCAGTGGGCTGAGCAAAGGCACTGAGGGACAAATTAGGGACGTCTGTCTATGGAGACCCCAAGATGTACAGCTCAGCGATGCCCCCCAGACACAGGCCAGGATAACAAAGATTAAAAAGCTCACCCTGTGCTCCCTGGGGATCTGCTTACATTCCAGGTGAAACTAAAGCCTTGCTCCCTCTCCCACCCCCCACAGGGGAGGACAGACAGACCCAGCAGCCCTTTATAAGATCAGTTTCCTTCTTTTGGGGTTCCCTCCTCCACTCCCACTCCAGCTGGTGCTCGTCACGCTGCTCAGCGGGGACCAAGGTTTGAAGGTTCAGGAAACTGACCGGAGAGTGGCAGAAATATCTCCATCCCTGCTGGTCTCAGGGCTCCGGCAACCTCTGTAGGAGCCACCCAGAGAGGTGTTTCTCTCTTGCTCTTTCTACGTCTCCCATTCAGGCTGGGTAAGGACAAGCAGGCCTGGTCTGAGCTACCTGTGGGCTTTCTTCCCCTCCCCTCCCCTCCCTTGGCCAGGATTCTTGAGTCCTTCCGGAGCCAAAGTCAGTACGGTGGTGGCCAGCCACCATGGGCCTGGTGTGACAAGGAAGGCACGGGCGCTGGGCTGTCCCTCCAAGAATGGCAGGCCCCAGGCTGTGAGAGGGGAATGACGACCAGAGCACCTCTCTGGAGGAGCAGTCCAGCCTTCGAGGGGACCCAGGCTCAGGTCCCATGAGGAACCAATACAATCAGAGATTCCTGCCCTGGAACAGAAGCCCTTCCCAGTGGTGGGACGTCACGGCGGCTCTCAAACAGTGACTGAGGCTCCTCCTGGAAGAGGGGGCAGGACAGAGTGGTTCCATCCAACCCGTGCGAGGACAGGGAGGGACCAGAGTGGGACAACTGGGGAACCGACTTGGAGGCTCCGGGCAGCCAGCAGAGGGCTGATTTCAGCAGAAGGGGAAGGGTATGCCCAGGGATGCTCTCGAGGGATGCAGTCTGGGTGGGGAAGGGACACTGGCCGGGGCCCCAGGGTCCTCCGGACCCAAACAACATGAGACTACAAGACGTGTATTCTAGCACTGATGTGCGCTGGCAGCCGGTGAAAACACCGGTGGGAACGGAAGTCAGACTCCTCCCCTGCAGGGCCCAGAACCAGGGAGAGGGGAGGAGACATGGCCTTGCCAACCTGGCCGGAGTCAACTCACTTAACGATGAGAATGACGACCACAACGTGGAAGACGATGAAGTACAGCTTGGCCACCTGGTGAGTCACGAGGGCAAAGCCGTTTGCGAGGAGTGTACAGCTAAGGAACCAAGCCTTCGGGGAGCTCGGCAGGTGCCCTGGGTGCTCCTGGAGGTCCCTCTGGGAGCCCCTCGCTCTCCCCCCAGCCCAGCGAGCAGGCAGCCCCCCGGGGGTCCCACGCCTTCGTGGAAAGGATATTGTGCCACTGGTTAATCACCGTCAGCTCCATCAGCACGATGAACGAGGAGGCCAGGTCGTTGAAGTTATTCTTGCAGTACCTGTCTCGGGCAAATGCTGAGTCTTTCAAGGCTGGGTTCCCACACACCAGAGCATCAGGGGTGGTGAAATTCGGGTCGAAGAACCGGACTTTGCCGTGGAAAGCTTCCATCCCGACGATGGCAAACACGTAGTAGACCAACTGCAAGGGCAGCTCTGGTCAGCAGGGGGCGCACGGAGCTGCAGCGTCGCAGCACGGGGCCGGGAGTGGGCGGGCAAGGCCAGAGGACTGCCGGCGGATGGGGGTCATCCGGGCAGAAAGGGGTGCTACTCTGATTCCGGGGTGGCTGCCGTCCCCAGCCCAGGCCCGGGCAGTGTCAGGGTGGGGCAGGGTGGACGCCGGGGCACATGGCCAGCGGGACCAAACTGCGACCTCTCCCCCGGGCTTACAGAGTCAAAAACGAAGCTGCTGGCAAGGAAGTGGCTTAAATACCCCATAAACAATGGTTGGCCCTCTAGGAAAACAATAATAAAGTTGTATCTTTACCCTCTTTTTTTTACAGGAAAATAAAATCCAAAAGTACCATCAGGTCAATTGTAAAAGGCAAACCATGGAAGAACTGGGAAAAAAACTGAGTAGGAAAAGGCCTCACTAAGCACAATTATAAAAAATAAAAGATTATAAAATAATCTATAAAATAAAAGATTACAAATAAGACTATAGAATTAATTTAAATTTTTATACAGCCCCCAACATATACAATAGAAATCCTTTACGTAGGGGGAAAAAATAACCCTCAAAAAAAAAAAAGTGACAGAGAAGGAAAAGTAATTCCCCTGTAAACTACTTACCAATAGCCCATTTTCTTAATTGGCAAATTAAGGAAATTTGCCAATTTCCTTGCCTGCAAATCACATGTAAAAACGAATAGAAGAATGGGCCAAGGATATGAGCACACTGTTTACTGAAAAATAAAGGAAAGTGCCCCAAAGAACACGGAGAAGACACTCTGTCTTGTGAAAAACGACAGAAGCGCACGTCCGAGCGCACCCAGCCCTCCTCTCCACTGTCAGACTGGAAGACAGGGCAGTGACTCCTAAACCCCAGCTGCGAGGAGGGGCAAGGAAACAGGCTGGGACACGCCGCCCTTGGGGATACCCAGGGAGCATGCCTTCGGAAAGCCGGGTGCCACCATCCACCCAAGGCCTGAACCCATTTCCCCCTTGACCTAGCAGCGCTGCGCCCGGGGACGCACCTGGTGGCAACGGAGGCACCAAGATGCAGGTACAAGAATGGCCCTCCCCATGGCCCTTGTGAGGGCGAAAAGGTGAGAGCACCTAGTGGTCTGTCAGCAGAGGGGCTGGAGTCTTCCCTCCGTGGAACACTTTTTTATTTTTAGATTTTATTTATTCATCGGAGAGAGAGAAAGAACACAAGCAGGGGGAGCAGCAGGCAGAGGGAGAGGGAGAAGCAGGCTCCCCGCTGGTATCAGGGAGCCTGATACAGGACTCGATCCCAGGACCCTGGAGTCATGACCTGAGCCGAAGGCAGACGCTTAACTGACTGAGCCACCCAGGCGTCCCCGTGGGACACTTCAAATCACAGCAGAGCTGACATGATGTGTGGGTCCTCCAGGACACATAACAAAGATATCAGGTGGGACATTTTGTGTGGATTCTTCATCTGACTAAACAATAAATGAGACACATACAGACATGTCTGGGATATATTTGTTGTATATAGAGAGATATTTAGGAAGAGTAGTAAGAAACTTAATAATGGTTGTCTCTGGGAAAGAGGCATGTGGGGGATGGAAATGGGACACCTGAAGTCAGCCTTTCATTGTTCAGGAGAATAGGATTTCTCACCACGATAACAGAAAAGCGAAGCGAGGACCCTGTGGGCAGAGGGACCACGGGTATCCGAGCCCCCTCATCCACGGCGTGGGACCCCTCCTGAGCCGGAGGCGCCAGCGCCCTCAAGCCCTGGGGGTCTGTGTCCTCACTGCTGGGGACCTGAGGAGCAGGCGGGCTTCAGCCACAAGCCGAACGAAGGAGGATCTGAGGTCTGGGGGGTGGGGGGAGGGACAACCATGAGACAGAAGGGGCCTACACCCCTGAGAAGCACCTGCTAGCCAGGCAGACCCACTTGGACCGTCGGTGACAAAGAGACCACGACTGAGTGAACCCATTGAAGTTCTGGTGTCTATCACTGTAGCCAGTGAAACTTAGCGGGCATATGCCCAGTGTTTCCAGACACTGGATATTTCTAAAAAGGCCCACAAGAAACCAGGGAGTCTCATTTACTTAATCTCCCTCTCTTTTCCTCACTGCAAATAAGGCTTCCCAAGAGCTGTCGAGAAGGAACATCTCACCACTTATTCATGCAAAATAGCCACAAGCACGAGCCACTTACCAAGACGAGTCCACTAAACGTCAGTATTGTGGGACCAATTTTAATTAAGGTGGTCATGATAAGCCGGAACCTAGGATGAAACAAAGTTTCTAGCACAAGAAGGCAGAGGGAAGCTGTGAGGGAAAACTGACACCCCACCAGCAGGTTTGGCTTAATATCCCCTCCCCCAGTCCTGGATCTGTTCTTTAGACACCGTCAGGAATTTGCCCTTTGAGCTGTGCACCACTGGGGAGTTACTCAACCTCTCTGAGCTTCACTGTCATCACCGGTAAACACAGGGTCATAACAGTCCCCATCTATATCAAGGGCAGTGGGAGGAATTTCTCATGACAACGGTGGGCACGCTCGGGGGCGCCTCGGCAGCCACGAGAGCCACCACTCTGCAGCCACACACAGCAGGCACGGTGAGGGAAGGGGCCACAGGAACAAAAGTGACGGACGGAACCCCTATCCTTGGGGAGTTGCCATCTGAGTGTTCTTCGCCATCTTCGCAGGCTTCCCTGCCCCACCACCCCGGGACTGCTGGGCCCCCCACACAAGGAACAGTCAGGGCTCCCCTCGGGTGTGTTGATGGATCGGAGGCAGGCGGGGTTTCTGGCAGGCTCCGGGGTGGGAACCACATGAGGGTGCGTTGCCCCGTCTTTACCTCTGAATGTTGACAATGATCCGTAGGAGCCGGAGGATCCTCAGTATCAAGATAACATCCAGGACCTGCTGGCTCTTGTATTTGCTGGCTAGAAAGAAAAACCGTAGTCATTTAATGTTCCATTTTGTGAATGCCTCAGGCCTGTCCCTTTTATTCAACGAGGTCTGAGGCTCTGGGTTCAGGGGAGCGATGTGGCTTCACCTACAGAGCCCGACAGGGGCTCCTAGCGGTGAGGAAGCAGGTGCCGGGTGAATGGCTCACACCGGCGGCAAAGTCGAGCCACCCCGGGCGTTCCCTCCCAGCCCTGAGCTAGAGAGTCGTGAGTCAGTGTAGACTTCAGACCGGCCTTAAGAAATAACTGTGCATCAGGTTCTACAAGCCCTTCCTTCCCTAGTATCCCTTTCCCAGAGTCCTGTTGGGAAACTGCGCTATTGAGCCCTGCATCGGGCTCCTTGCTCGGCGGGGTCCCTACTTTTCCCTCTGCCCCTCCGCCTGCTTGTGCCTGAGTGCTCGTGAGCGCTCTCTCTTTCTATTAAGTAAATAAAAATAAAACCTAAAAAAAAAAAAAAAAAAAAAAGCAGCCACCCTATGTCTAAACGACGCCCTCTGAGGTTCCAGGAAGGCGCGCGTGCGTGGTGGCGACGGGCGGTACAGGTGCAGCTGTAGGGGAGGCTGACTGAAGAGGACAGCGGGCCAGGGACCATGCAGAGCTCCAGCTGCGGCTGGACCCCGGGGGGCGGGCGAGACGGGCGGTCAAAGGCATGGAGGCTCAGCCACGAGACAGAGGGCCGTTTTGGAGAGAAGAGGACCAGGTGGGTATCTGCTGTGATAGCTGCATACAAATGCAATCTCTAACAAGCAGTTAAACACAAAGCTACCAGCCCTCTCCAGAGCATGGAACACTTCTACGAACTCTCTTGTCTCCACCGCCCCCTCCCAAATCCCTCGCTGTGCTCGGCAGCAGTTCAACAGATGACGCACTGAATGCATGGTCCCAGGAGGTGGCGAAGCCGAGAGCCCAGCACTGACCTGACTGAAAGGTGGTGTTGACCACAGAGGCCACCACGGCCGCGACGATGATCAGCGTGTCAAACCTAACAGTGCAGAAGCAAAGTCGGTCAGGGATCGAAGGAAAAGCCTATCAAGTCCACGATACAACCGAGCCCGAGAAAACTTCAAATCCAGTATCTTATGCAAAGCAATGAACCAGCCATGAAACTGATTTCTGTGACTCTTAAAACAGCAGAGATGCAGCAAGAAACACCGCATCTGAACGACCCAATGATCATTCACCGGCTGTTCCAATGGACCATCCAAGGGGATTTGTAGCGATCACCCAATTCTTTCCACTTTGTCTTTCAAAGTAACTATATCTTTGCAAAGAGACTCTGGCACAGTTTCAGAATATACGGTATAATCTTTCTTGGTATTAATTTTACTAAGTGCATTGTAACTTTTTAATTAAAAGGGGTAATATCCATCATAGCACTACTTTTCTTCTGACGACAGAGCCAAAGCACTGGACAAGACTGGCAGAAGTTCCCCTCTGGCCACATGCGCATCCTAGGGAGTTTCCCGGCACCGAGAGCAATGCTCACGGAGATCCAACTCTGGTGAGACAGGCATGTGTGTGTGCCCTGTGTCTCCGTGTCCTGCCATTCCTAACACGCAGTGGCATTTGAGACAGTCTGCAGCACGGGGTGATGGTTCGAGACGGGAGGTCCCTAGCCTGGAGAAGAATGAGGCCCCGGTGACACATACCGTGTAGGAAAGAGCTTGTTAACGATCTCACCTTCCAGGCATACACATGCCAAGTTCTTTGATAAAAAAGACCAGGGAGTGGGCCAAGCGAGCTATGGAAGGGGCTCATTGAGTATGAAGCTCTAAGGTCCTTCCCAAACCCAGGACGCCAGCATCTGTGACTCTAATCTTAACAAGAGTCCATTCAAATTGACTTCATAAAATAACAGCTTCGTCTGACCCAGACGTTCCCACACCCCCAAGATTTCACGGTAAGATGCCCCAAAACTAGGCAGCTGGAGTTTGGGCAAACTACATCGAGATTCCCCAAATAGACAGAAAACCCCCCTCTTTGCCCACAGCCTCTGCCCCAACCCCGTCCCCAGAACACACATGCTCACCAGTTCCAAACATGTTTCCTGCTAAAATAGACTCTGGGCTCGTATGTGTACAGTTTCAGGAGAATTTCAGTCATATAGAGAGAAAGGAAAAGCCAATCTATGTAGGAAGTGAAGGGTTTTCTCTCATCCAGAGCGATGAAAATGGCATTTATTAGAACGATGACATCATAAAACCAGACAAAAATCCTGCCGTGAGGGAAAAAAGAAGAGATCCCGTCATCCCCTGTTTCAGTGAAGAGAGCATGTTTAGAGCCTTTTATAGGCTACTTTGTTCCCGACGTGATGACTATGAGATACCCCCCACCCCCATCCCACCAACACGCACACACGCATGCACACTCATGACTCAAGTAAGTCAAGGTTCCAGCAGGGCCAGGGCCTGGAAATTCCCCTGCCTCCCCCTGATGCTGGTGCAGCCCTTCTGGCCAAGGAGAAAACGAAGACTCAGGGATCAGGGGGTGGGAGTGGGGAATAGAGGCCTGGTTTTCCCAGGTCCCCCCTCTGGGGGCACGGTACCTGGATCAGAGGAAAGCTTAGGCAGAAATGGGGCAAGGAGAAGGATTAGGGCTTAGCAAGGGATCATGACGCTTCTACTACTTGTCCCCAGAAAATTAACAACTTTCACTAAAAAAGCTTCTGAAAACCTCTTCACCCCCTTATCGCACACAAGCTTTCCGGGGGACTGACATGTCCGTCTTCCTCACCAAGTCCGGTGGGATGGGTGAAAGAGCATCAGAGCTGGGCTCTGACTTTGCAACTTTGCAATTACAGGGCACGCTGCTCTGCCCAGGTACCTGTCCCCAGTGCTCCAGAGAACCCCGGGGGAACCCTGGGCACAGCCCCGGGAAGACAGGAGGCGCTAATACCCCACTGCTCTCCGAGAGGCTGCAGGCTAGGACCCTGGATGCCGCACGTGGACACACAAACATCCAGCACGTGAAACACATCACAAATTCAAGACTGGGATCAATGGAAAGAAGCCCCTACGTAAAGGGCTTTGATAACTGTCAAATACGGGCAGCTCATGATGGTGTGCCCACGTCACAGGCTGAGCCACCTTCCGCGAGTTTGGAACTCTTCTCTTCTATGAAACACTAAATTCAAGGACGGCAGGGGGATGAGCCGCTAATGACAGGGGCACTCTGGGGCAATGAAACCTAAGAATGAAACCTAAGATCTCCAACCAGAATGAACTTTCTGGGGCCGACTTCCTAGAGACTAAGAGAATTAACTGGCCTTCTTCTTGACCATTCTGCTAACTCAACTTCCTGAGTTTTTACCACGGACTTTACAAAATCAGAGTGCCGTATGTGAAATCAACTTCCTAATGACTTGGATGGGGCTGGAAGCTTCTGATTGCAGAAAGCAGTCAGCTCCCCTGGCTCAGAGAGCACATCCAGTCTGTGGCCCTTAAGCATCTTAGGAAGTAGGACAGAAGGAAGCATAATCGAGAAGCCTATCCTTTCGGTTAAGGTCGCACACGCACATCCAGAACCCTTCACAGGCCTCCCTAAACACCAAAAGCAGCAAGCAAGGGGGTGGTTTATAGCTTCAATAATGAAATACATTCAGTCCAGACAACATCTGCAAACTCCTTTATTTTTAAAGCAGCTTGAGAAAAAACCGGCCCCGCCTCACTTGCCTGTGCCGAACCATCCTCTGGACCAAGAGGCTGGCGGACGACTGGTATACCCTAGGCATCCACTTTTCCAGCGGGTGTCTCTTGATATTGATGGTGACCACCTGAATGTTGAGGAGGTCAGCCAAGCGGAGAAAGTTCATTTTGTCTGCAATGTAAAAAAAAAAAAAAAAAAAATTGATCCCAAATACACAGCGACTGTGACACTAAGGTCCAAAGAGTGATGCCAAGTCAGTGTAGACTCTTGTTTCTGCATTTCCCAGGTGAGAATCTGACGCTTCGAAGGGTAAAGGCCCAAGGTCAAGGAGCCAGCAAATGGCAGAGCCCCTCACCCGTCCTCACTCAGACCTGCAGCCGACCCAAGGCCACCAACCGTAGCATGTGATTTTGCTAGTTCACAGATGCCGCTCCCTCACCCCCTGCCTTCCGCCCACCTTCCTCCTCACGTGCGCCATCCCTGCTTTCAGGGTCTGCCTGACTTACCTGTCCAGCCTCAACTCTACCAAGCCTCAAGTCATTACAAGGCAGGTGTAATCCACACCCTTCCCCTCAAGCCCCTCTCCCCTTCTCTGCCCCCCCCCTTTCCCTGCCCCCTCTCAGAGATTCACACAGAACCACAGCAAGCTGGCCCACCAGCCAGGTCAAAGTTCACCGAGCACGTTCTTGACCAGCCGGGCCCCATGCAACTACCAAGCCAGTGTTCTCCAGATCCGACGCATGCCCCGCATCCCTACCCCGCGCACCTCTCCCCAACCAGACAGGTCGGATGCTGACCACGAGTCAGCTGGGCTGGTTCCCAACCCTGTTTGGGCATGAACTTCCTGCTCCATACAACCGAAAGAATTTCACCTCAACGGACGAAGTCGGAATGTGTAAAGGATGTTGCTGTTCCCCACAAAGTTCTTCTTACAACGTTTTTCCAAGTTTTCTTTGAAAACTAAGTTGAAGTTTGGAAATTACATTGACGTTTGGAAAACTTAAAGCTGCTGAAAGAAATCTTTGATGCAGAGCAGGTCTAGCCGACACAACCGGCAAAGGTTGGAGTGGGCATTTTTTCCACCCTGGAGAGCTTCTCATTCCGAGGGCCTGGCGGGTATCCACGGCTCCCTTCCAGTCCTCAGGAACAAACAACAATGAACGATGGCTCTGCAGCTGTCACCGCAGCGTAGACCGTGCACGAAAGATGCCATCAACAGATGCCCATGCGAAGAACAAGCCTCAGCCCTGGCAGAAGTGCGGCCTCCTCCAAGGGAGGAGCCTGAAGCAGACACGGCCTGCAGTGATGTCACACACTCACGTTGCTATCTTCCCTACAGGTGGTAACGGTCCTAAGAACATTCTGGAAAAACACGAGGCTTCTCAGTTCTGGAGGAGTTACCATGTCAACTGGTCCCCATGTTCCCCTTGCCATGGCTGTCCTTGGCCAGCGCGAAAACATTCTACAGCACAGTGGGTGTGGGCCACGCCTCCTTCTCAGGTTCCTCTGCTCCCCGTTGTCACTGACCAGCCCCCTCAGGTAACTCTTAGAGGCCTCACCCTGTGCAAGGTCACAGCCCACGTTAGGAGAGGAACCTCTGCAGATGGGCAGGAGGTGGTGCTGGTGTTCGGTACCCGGATCTTCACTGGCACCCTCTAGAAAGCTGTGTGGTGGCTTCCAAGAACCCCTCCTTCCTCTTGCTCATGGAATTCATGGAGTGATACGTGCAAATGAGTAGGGGTGCCAGGAGACTTGGATGAGTCTGCTATACTCCATATCTACCCCGCACAGCTGAACAGCATCGTTTAAGAGCTACCCCACTTACAGCCCAGAACATGGAAGAAGCGGACAGAAAAGCAGTTCATCCTCCCACTTGGGAAATGACTGTCAAAAGTCAGACTGACCTCATCAACAAAGACGTTCGTGTGGGTATGTCCTGGGGACCATGTGTATCTTTTACAAGCAGGAGACACGCAAGTATATGGGCCTCCCCACGCCTGACAGACAAAGATTCCTAAAGGCCCCCATCCCTAGGTTTGGAATATCTCAGCTTTTACCACCAATCCAGGAATTCACTTTACAGAAGGAATTGACAAGAAATCTCCTAAGGCCCTAAAGATTCATCAACATCTTCAGAGTCCCAATCATCTAGAAACAGCAGAGGTACTAAACCATCAAAGGAGAATTCTCAAAAACAGAGGGGCTGAAGTCTGAGAACTCCGGGGCTAGAGTGACCAGCCACGCCACCCCGGTTCCTGGGGTGGGACATCGAAGGGGACCCAAGTCCCGACCTTCTCCTCTAAGTACTGGAGCAGTGGTCCTCAAAGAGCGGCACCTGGGCCAGTGCTGGGCCTGTCCTTGTGTCCCCACCTCCATGGGGTAAGTGCTGGACACAGACGTGTGCAGACCAGTGGCCAGGATCGCATCTGCTGACTCTCATAATGAAAAAAATGGGACTTGGATTTTACACTTTTTCATTTCATTTTTCCGAGGACTGATTTCTGCTGTACTTTACCGAAGTGTCAGTCCGCGACAGCTGGGACACTGAGCAGCTTCACCACACACAGCTTAGGAAGCACTGTGCTCAGGGGTCGCCCAGGGCACCAGCCACCCTCCTCCACCGTCCGCACAACCCTAACCCTGACGTGCTGAATGGCACGGGGAACCCCTGCCCATCACTAACGGGGGCACCAAGGCAATCGTTCAGGCCCTGAGAAGCCTGGCTCCTGACTAAACTCGGCGGGGTGGCCGAGGAGACTTGCTCGGGGCTCACGGAAAGGCACGTGTCAGATCCTGCTAATTCAGGAGGAGAAAGACCTTGTTCCATCCTGGATCCCAAACTCTCGCTGGAAGACGTGAGCTCCACCCACTTAGCGGTGTCTTACTGTACATCTCTCTTTGTTCTCTTTCCTCACGTAAGTTCCAGAGACTCACTGCCATCTTCTGCCACCGGCACGGGGTCCTCTTAAGGCCCACAGCTCTGCGGGACTACTTTGAGAGTCCCTGTCTCAGGCAAACTTACATGCGGTCGAAGCTATCCCTTCCCTTTGGGTCTGTTCCCATCTAGACTCTTCTGGAAACGGATGACGGGAGGGCGTTGTAGAGTTTGGGATATATTTTAGGCACCTCACATCTTTCCAGATTGACATATCATCGTTACAGTCATTTCTTCACGTCACCACAATTTCCCGTGACGGGACTACCAGAATCTGGGGCGGGTTAGCCCAGCGACAAAGAAGCACAGGCCTGAGAGGAACGGCCTCGACGGCTTCGCAGCTGCGTGGCCTTGGGCAAACTACCTACCTCCTCCGGTCTCACTTTCCGCACTGACAAGCGAGGACGACAAACATCCCCACCTCAGGGATCGTGGACACACCGCGCGCGGAAAGCAGGACAGCGGCTCACGGCTGACACGGGTGCCACACAGATGAAGTGTCATTCGTAATAGCCGCCAACCACCGGTACCTGAACTTGAGGTTACTTTCCCCTTTTTGCTTTCAAAGACTGAATGTGACGTAGACGCCATCCCTAAAGCAGGGTCAGCGGTGGAATGACCGGGACAACTCGCACGGGGACGGCCCCGTCAGAGCACAGCGTGAGGCCCCGAATCCCCCTGGACGGTTCCCAGCAGGGGGTGCCCACGTATATTTTTATTTGCAAATTCTAGAAAATTCTTTAAAAAAACAACAAAAACCCAGTACTGCTATTTTACGTATCGCTTTCGGGAGCCACCCACTTTGGAACACACAGTGAAGAGGAATGTCGGAGGCCAAGGCTTCTTACCCACGTGGCCCTTCTGTCCCTCGTCAGAGATCCTCAAAAGGAGCTCCAGGTGGGGACTGCTGATGTGCGGCATCACGGTCCTGGCCAGCTGCCTCCACCGGGCCTCCATCACCACAAACTCCGTGCCCACCTTGACCTTCAGAATGTTGAAAGCCTTTATCATTTTGTGACGTTTCAGGTACACCAGCTTGCGAATCTCGTTCTTTGAAAAACAGAATTGTGGTTTTTAAGAGACAGACTCAAGAAAGCCTTGTTTCTTTCCCCTAGACATGTCAAGGTAATTGACGGGCCAAAGAGAAGGCACCGATGTGTCTATTACAAGGCAAGGTATGTAATGCCTCCCCAGCCGCAGGTCCACGAAGCTAACCCATCTGCATAAACGAAACTCATCTTACCAAGTTTACAGGAGGGAGCCCATGAAGGATAATCTGTGTGGTGAGAAACAGAACAGCAGGAGGCAGACTGGTCCCCACTCCACTCTGCTCAGGAGGAAGGGAGATTCCAGAAAGGAAGGAAATCAGGTGTGCTGCTGAGACACGGGGAGACCCCGCAAAGGGAGAAGACAGAGCTACCATTAAGCCAATCAAGAAAGAGAAGCGGAGGAGGAGAAAAGTTGGGGAAGTGGTCCGGAAGGAAGAGGTCCAGGGCAATAAGGACAGCTGGGCATGCCTGGAGCTGCCATCTGGCCTTGGCACAGGGAACCTTCCAGAGGACAGCAGGCTGGACAGGCCTCCTCGTTGCCTGATGCCCACTCCTGCTGTGCCCTGTAACCCCATTACCCAATACCATCACCACTTCATTGATTACAGAGCTAGGCTGGACATTTTTAAGAGGCATGGGCTGTGTCTTAGTTGTCTTTGACTTCTCAACGCTTGGACGGGTGCTGGGTGCCTAAAGCACATTGAAGATGCTTGCTGACTGATCCCTGCTGCGGAGGATGACCTGAAGAAACACTTCCTTGGGGCTGGGGGAGCCAGAGCAATAGTTCTGTCCCCCAGCGACAAAGGAGAGGCACACCTGATTCTCTGGGATAGCCTCTTTCCACCCAGAGGGGGGAAGTCCGAGTAGGAGGGTCTCCGGGGCAGGGGTACCTCAAGTCCCCACAATGCAGACTCCACAGGACTGGGACAGGCCAGATACCTTCCAACACCACTTTGGGCCAAATCTCAGACTCAGCCCCACCACCTGCTTCTCCTTAGCCACACACCTTGAAGTTCTTCCTGACGTTCCTCTTGTTCCCTGGTCACCCCACCCGTATGCAATGAAAAATTCAGCACAGAACCAAAAGAATCGAGAACTAGAAGGCAATGTCTTCCCTCACGGAAAGCCTCTCTGTGCAACTAGTTTTACAAGATGAGAAAACCAGCAAGCAGAGATGTGTGCAGTGGGGCGTGGGGGGCTGAGGGGGACATGGCTGAGGTGTCCCGGTGGGTTCTGGGCTGGAAATAAAAGAGCCTCCACCCCACGTACTCAGAAGCGTCTGCCCACCCAACACCTCCAGGAATTCTCCAGACATAAATCAAACAGGCAGGTACCCAGACAGAAACTGCTGGCTTTTAAGAAGTTTTTGCTTCTGCCAGAGAGTGGAAAAGGAGTTGGGAGCTTGGGGGAATATCCCCAACTCCCATTCTTACACAAAACATTTTAAGGAGCCATGAATAACTTCACGCCCTAAGAAGGAGGAGCAAAGCAAGGGCTGCCGCTGCCCACAATGTCCAGACGAGTGTCAGAGCCATCGCAAGCATCGGTAAAGAACCGCCCCACCTGGCAGAATAGAGCAAGAGACCACAGAAGTCTTCAAATCGGCCAGAGCAAAAAGAAAAAGGACACTTTCAAATACTAAGCAAACGTGTTTGCCAGCCTTCCTGCCAGTGGATCCAGCCCAGATGCCCGCCCCCTGCCCCCACCTCCCTTCCGCTCACGCACGGTACCTTTAAGTGCTTCCTATAATTGTTGTAGACCACAGCCAGAAAGACGGACATGAAGATGTAGGTATTGATGATGATGTAGGCTATGAAGAACAGAGAATACCACCAGTCGAAGTTATAGGCAGGCATCCTAGAAGGAAAGAACCACGTGGCATGGTTTTTCATAGCCTAGGTCCCCAGTGCATAAAAGGCCAGACTTGGGCGCAATCCAGACACACAAAGCACAGCAAAACCTTCTCTCTCTCTAACTGTCCCCCATATGGTACAGTGCGGGGCCATGGGGCTGCAGAGCCATCACTGCCCCTAAGGCTAAACAGCTGGCTCCAAGCTTGCCTTCTCGATTTCTTAGTGCCTTACAGAGGCGGAAACTAGGACTTTGGAGATTCTCCAATCCCATTCCCTCCACGATGAGAAAATAAAAGCTTAAAAAGGTGACCGACTTGCCCAGAACCACAGAAGGAATCAAAGTGTGGCCTAGGCTTATACTCAAGGCTCTTCAGGGACACCAGGATGCCTTGCTGGGGGGGGGTGGGGGTGGGGGCCAGATGATTTTCTAGCCACTCTAGGACGTGAGAAGGAAAGGGGCACCATTAACAATGGCACCAGGGCAAGAGGCATAAATCAGGATGTGTGTTCACTCCACCTTTAATGGAAATTGGATTTCATACAGGGAGGCATGGGTCGGGGGCATGGCCGGCAGCCCAGGATCTGAGGGAAATATCCAAGAGAACATACAGAGGGCCACGATTGCACCTCGCCCACGTGTGTCTGAGCCAGGGCCCAAGAGTGAGCAACAACCCCGAACAAGTCAGTGTTGTGAGCACACACAGAACGAGATGACCGAAGGCCTTCCCCCGCCCCAATGTGCAGTATGGCCTGAGGTGGGATTGACATTTGCAGTTAGAGCCCCGTCCACGCCCTGGACCCCAAGAGAGGTCTACTCAGCGTAGCACTGTTTAACATTTTACTTCCACAAACAAGGTTAACTCATAATACAAAGGACATTAGGGAAAAAAAAAAATCACAAGATTATTTCCTCCTAAGTAAAGTCTGCATGTGTGGAGAATTGGCATTTTGAGGGGGAAGGCAACAACTACTAATCTTCACTTTTCTTTCCTGTTTCATTTAACCAGAAAAGCACATCGATGTTTAGGAGAATAAGCCATGATTCCTTTATAAACATGGCGTAGTGTTTAGATTCAAGACTCAAAAACGTCCCAGAATAGAAAGCAGGCTCCAATGGTTAAGAGTTGTATCTCAAGAGATGTCTCCTGTTGCTTTGAGTTTAAAAAAAAAAAAATAATTTAGCTCTAGAGAGAGGGTAGACTATCAATAGTGTAAACATTTTACAGTCTTCAAAAATTTTTACGATGAACATGAGTAAAAGAGAATCACTATTTCTCCTCTCTCAGCCCTGCTGGCAGTCAGGAGACAGCCACCTTTCACAAAGTGAATTCTGTTGTGGTACCAGGTGCCCGTGAACGTGAGCGGAGATGAACGTACATGACATCGGGACTGTTGGCAGTAGTGACCAGCACGTAGAGTTCAAACGCTATATCCAGAATATTTGTGAAGTAGGGCAAGCCTTCCACGGTTCGAAGACCCCTAAAGAGGAACCAAAAACACAACGTGAGAAACTCACACACATAAATAAAGCTGTGGTTTCTGATACACTTTTTCCCTTCAATCCCGGAGTGTCTGGACAAGGAAGATGGCATCCGGTGACAGATTCTGCCACCAACAGGCTGAACCCAAAGAGGGGAGAATTCACAGGCAGAAACTTCCAGAGCAGTGTGCTCACCGACCCCCGAAAAGCTTCAAGGCCATAAGGGAGAATATCAGCAAACTGAACATGAATAAGAGGAAGACGTAGAGGATATCAGGCAGAGTGTTCCGGATGCTTCTGAAAGTTCTTCGGATCTGTGAAGACAAAATTTCATTTCATTTTCAAGAAATCTGCTCATTTTCTACAAAATCAAAAAACCAAGTCCTTGTGTTATCCTAAGGTATATCCTTACCTGACGACTTTCAGGGAAATTAATTAGGAAGACTGGCCTTAAGACCCTTGACCATCGAATACTGGGGATACTGACAGCTTCCATGGAATCATACATAATCAAATCGATCAAGGTCAGCTGTGAGAGACAAGGGACAAAACTGTCAGTGTCACCCTGCTAGAGGACACACATAGGAAGTGCCAGTGTGGAACCCAAGCCTGTGGTTCCGCGGACCCTTCCTGGATTTAGAAATATTTCTAAAATATTTCTAAAAATAAGAAAAATACAGAGACATAGACTCCATATTCTAAGGGCTCAGCAGATGGGTGAAGGGAAATCAAAACGAATGTTTTAAGCAAGATGAGAAGAGACCGTGGGCATTCCAGGCAAGCAAGCCACCAAAGGCTGAGGAGGAGGGAGGGGTAGGTGTGAGGGGCAGCAGGCAGCTCGGGCCAGCTAGAGTGAAGAGAGCCCCATGAAACATGTTTGCAGGACTGAGGGCACTGGACAGTCTGTGGAGCTCACAGACATCTTAGAGCAAGGGAGGGAAGTGATGGCAGATGTGCTTCCAGAGAATTAATCCAGCGGCGGCACCTAAAAGGCACGTATCATGTGGGGATCTGAGGTTGAGGTGACTGTGGCAGTTCCTGAAAGGGGTGACCAGGGCCCGGACCACGCTGTGGGAACAGAATGGCATGCAACAAAGAGACAGTGTGTGGCCAGATCAGAGACTACTGCAATAGTCCAAGCGGGGAGAATGGAAACAGGGCAAGAGGCATCCTGAGGGGCTCTGGGGTGGCTGGATGCAAGACAGAAGAGAGAATCTTGACTAAGAGGACTAGGAATTAGGTGTTGGGACCTAAGACACCACTCACAAACGGCTAGGGGAGTGGAGGGGCAAAGAGGGTGGGTTTCGTCCCATCATGTTCGTGTTGACACACAAACATAGAAACTGCTATCGAGAAGATGGCCACGGACGAAAGAAACTCAGATGGGGAAGCCCGTATCAGCTACAGCCTGGGGATCCCTACCTACCAGTGTTCGTGGAAGCTCTGGCTTAGATGTATGCAGACTGAGCCGCGGGTTAATCAGAAAGCAGCTCGGTGTAGGCCGGCCGGCTGCTGCACTATTCTGCTAACTATAAAGTACCTTTATCGAATCACTGAAGGGGCCTCTCTGGGCACCACAGCCACGTTTCAGAATACATATCCTGCCCTGGACATAACCGCTTAGCATGTGCCCTCCCCGATCTCTCTGTGAATATCATACACATTCTTTCCTTTTTCTTTTTGACAAAGATGAGACCCAGCTCTATGGTAACTTGTTCTTTTGACTTAATGAATGATAAGCACCTCCCCTTGGTAACAGACACAAACGTTGCTTTAACACTATTTCAAAGGGCTGAGTGGAGGGGTCACATTTTATGTAACATGTATCTACTGTCAGGAAATCGAGATGTTTCCAATTTTTCAGTATTATGAACAGTTCAGCCATGATCAATCTTGGGCTAAATCTTTGAACACATCCTTCTTCCCTAAAGGTAAATTCCCAGGAATGGAACTCCAGGGTGCAAGGCTTTTGAAAGGAACTGCCACACAGCCTTCCAGAAAGACAGCTGATTCATCCCTTCAGTGGGGTATAAGGTTCTTTTATCTCTCAGTCTTGCTAACACTGTTTCACAGGCAAACACGTGGTATGTTATTGTTCTTTCAATATATATATTTTTAATTAGAGAAATGGCACGTCTTTTCCATACCTACCATTATTTTTTCTTCTGTGAGATGCCTTCACCTATTTTCAGCACTACTGGCGTTTCTGTCTTTTTTTTCCCCCCCTTTTAATTTGGAAGTGCTGTTGCTGTTAAAATACAGCATTCTCACTGTCACCTTTTGCCTTATTTGCTCGAGTCAGGGTTCGCGCTGCTGTCGCGCGAGTGGGGTTTGTTTTAACCAAGTCAAATCTATTCCGTCTGTTGGCTTCTTAGTCTCTGCCTTTGACCACAAACCCCTCGGGGTGCCGTCGGGAGCACTCACCGCTATGGTCACCATGATACAAATGTTCTTCATATCCTTCCAGAAAACCACCTGAGGAGTGACTTTCGCGAAATGTATAAGTCTCCCGAGGAACGCAGTCAGGCAGACTACTTCCGCTATCGAGGTAGCCTGCGCGCAGAAAACAGAGAACAGACCCAGGCCCCGCCACTTGGAGATTCAGCACTCGCCCCCTTGTAACCGCCCCACCCCCCAAGCTCCCCAAGCTTTTGTGGCCAGTTGCAGCCGAATTCCTTGCTGGTGGGAATGGTTTCTTCCTCTTACAAGGAAACCTGTCCTCGAGCCATGAATCCCGTGACCCAACAGGCAGGGCTTCCTGGGAGGGGCTGAATCAGCAGGCAGGGGACCCGGGAGGCATTTCCCCAGAAAAGGGGAGGTCAGGGACAGCAGGCACAGGCATCTTCTGGGCTCTCCAATTCTCACATTCATATTTCGAACAGACACCTAGACGTTCAGTTTCTCTCCTAGTAGAGTAACTCCCCAAAGATATGCTTTGAATGCGGGTCATTCCTTGGCCATCTCTGCCACTGCTGCCCTCTGCCCGTGTGTGCCTAGTTGGGGGAAACAACGGAGGCCACTGAGCCCCAGTGCCACATCCTGACCACCTCCTCCGTAGGTGACGGGACCCCAGCTCTGAAGTCCCTACAGGCAGCTAGATCGGCAGCCTGTGACCTCAGCCCAGGCTTCCCCATGACTGCTCTGAGGCAGTCAGGCCTCGCTACCAGGGGCACTCGTCTCCATCACGGCCAGAGGAGGGTGGCCGAGCAGGAAGAGGTGGGGAAGGGCAACCTGACTCGGTTAGGCTAGGAAGACAGACAGGTCTGGGCTGCCTTGCGGGCTGTGGAGGAATGGATTCCCTAAGGGAAGGGAAGGAAGGGGCTGGCTCTGGGCCCTGAAAGCAGTAAGGTGACACGGTCTTCCTCCCCCCACACCCATGGGTCTTGGGCACGGACACGGGCTCCAGCGCCCTGCAAACTTCTCGCCTTCAGCCTGGTCACCCTTGAAGGGTCTAGAGACTCACTGTGAAGACCGGGAGTACCAAAGGGCCTGGGGCGATTCCGGGACGCCCCTGCTCAAAATAAGATGGCTCGGTAATGCTGTCTCTGGGCCAAAGCCCCAGCATGACACACTGGATTCTAGAGACTGGAGGAACAAATGCTGGCTGAAGGAGCACTCTGAACCCAGGCAGCCAACCCAAACAAAGCTCTACATGGCCACTAACTCCCGGAAGGGGGAGGACTCGGGAAGAGAGGCACGGGGCTGAGGAGACGACCCCAGGGAAGGCCCATGGCGTCCAGAGCGGGCCTTGCTAGGGAGGGCCTGAGTCTGGGTCTGTGAACGCACAGCTCTGTTTCGTCCGACTTTACGTTTGTTCTGATAGTCCCCGGGCTACACGTTTTCTATCCAGAGACTCCATTAATTGTGGCGTCTCCATCATAGGGAAGTCTGTTACACCATCATGTGGACGGCCCCCGAGGAACCATGATTCCAGCTTTTAGCCCTTGGGCAGTGTCCTTCCCTGTTGACTCAGGGCCCCAGGGTCTCGGGCCAGCAGGACCGCAGCAAGTGGTATACAAGTAGAAGCTAGATGGTGCCCGTACAGGAGGGCGCTCCTTCCTGGACCTCCCCCACCCCCACCGGGAGAAGCCTACGCCCCACGCAGCAGCCGTGCAAAAGACAGCAGGGCCCTCTGGTCCACAGCTGCAGCCAGGCAAGCTCCCAGCTGATGGCCAGCAGCCCCTGCCGGCCCCCAGAGATCGACAGAGCCTCCAGATATCTACTACCCCCGCTCATCACCCCAGAACAGAAATCTGCCCGGTTGGGCCCCATTACCCACGGAATCACGGGAGGCAATAAAAGCCTGTTCTTTAAAGCTAGAGGTCAATGAACTTTATCTGCTAAAGGACCAGACAAGACATGCTCTGCCTTGCAAGTCATCCAGTCTCTGTTACAGCTACTTTCAGAGGCAGGAGCTGCACCAAGTTGCGAGTTGACACGAACAGAAGATCAATTACTTACTTACATCCATCTGGAGTAGCTGGTTAATTGGATGTATTACTCAAAATCCCATGGGCCCCACTACTAAGCACTAAGAAATACTCTAGTGATTTAGGACTGAAAAAAGCTGGAAATGTGGCAAGTACACATTGCATATTCCACCATATTATGACATTGTCTACTTGCCGTTTAATAGATATGCTTGGAAAATATCATTTGTCTATCCCCGTGTACACAGAAGACAATAAACTCCACTGAAAATGCCTATGAGGGAAGCAACAGCTCAGGGAACAGGCAGAATTCTTCCAGCCCCCAGCAATAAAAATAAAATCATGTTCATGCTTACTGAAATTTGGAGGAAAAAAAAAAAAGGAAGAGGAATGGGGCCCAACTCATCAATGACAAAGTCTGGGTAGCCATTTTGTTTTTAATCCTTACCAAGAAAGGCAGTGGAAACAGTGCCGGTTCTTCAAACAGGGCGAGGGAAAGGTCTACACAAATAAAGAAGTAGAGGGCTACTCGGATTGTCCGCTGGTTATAAAAATAGTAAAGTCTGAAGACGAAAAGAATAAAGGTGTTTATAAACAAGGAGCAGAAGTTAAACAGAACTCAAACTTCCCACTAGAAGACGTGGTAGATAAAACACAGAGTATGGCTCTGGCCACATTTCCTTTCAATTCTAGGGAGCAAGGGACAGTACTTTTGTACTATGGGGCACATGTTACAAAATACTAACAGAAAAAAAATCAATGTATGATCACATCTCAAAGCACAGTCTCTTAACAGTCTCCAGGTATGACTGATTATACCTTCCTCATGGTGATTGTGACAATAATAAGAGAATACTTTTGGAGGACTTTAAACAGTGACTAGTACAGAGTAAACCCTCAGTTAAAGTGACCTATTGTAATGTGGCATGGTAGCCTAACCAGTTTAAAATGCGCATCATCCCATCTCCACATGATAGGCTCAGAGAGATCTCACAGTCACACGGTTCACTTCCTAAGGGTGAGGGACAGTCCCCCCAACCTGATTAAAGCTTCCAGGAATGAGGCATTCATTGCTTTGGGAAGCACTGGCACTGAGCCCTGATGATAAGAAATGTTTTTTCCTTATTTGAAGCCAAATCCTTGGTCTCAGTTCAATGTTTCCGGGATGAGAGAGATTCTTATGAAAAGAACGAACGTATGGATGACATCACAAGGCAACAGAAAGAAAAAGAATAAGGCTTTTCATTTAGATGACTCTGAGAGAACAAACTTTTCCTTTAAGAGGAAAAAATGATATATGTTTTACTCTGCATGCCCTCTCTCCTGTTCTGGATGTTCTCATTTACTTATTTATCTGTCCCTAATGTATTTATTGAATGCTTTCCTATGTGTGAGGCACCACATTCTTGTAACTTAAAAGAAAAAAAGAATACTGGATTTTAGGATTTTATCCAAATCTATGTGCCATACCCTACAGACTTTTCAAAATGTTTGTGGAGACAATGTCTTGGGTTTGGGTTTAACTTCAAGACTATTAGGCACTAGAGGACGGTTTGCTCTCTGTGAGTTTAACACTTTCATTACCTGATGGCCTCAGGAGATGTTTCAAAGTGCACATTTCTGTTGTTCTGGGCATCAGAAACATAGGCAGCTGCCAGGAGGAGGTCCTGGTCCTCCTGGGGAGAAGGTGGGGAGAGAACACCAGTCAGAAGAGGAAAGGACACTTCTCTTTCTCATATGTAAATACAAAAAGAAACCCACCCCCTCATCCCACTCCCGCCAGGGGTAATCAACAGTATAGGCCCGGATGTACACGTCCAGAGGCGCTGCTGGGTAGTGGGAATCCTGCAGTGGGGCTGAGACCCAGGCATGCTGGGCTTTCCTGAATTCAAATATAGGCTCTCGAGGAGGGAACGAGAACAAGAAAGCACTGAATTATACACGTCCTTCAATGGCATAATTTATACTAACATATATAGGGCTGTATACACACAAATATGTAAACACAAAATTACATTTAAGGTACTCGATGGGTACTTACAGTGTTTTCCAAGGGTAATTTTGACACATAAATTATTGCCTTTCTAGATGACTTCTGAGGCTACCTCCTTCTTAAGGTATGACCCCACTCTACACATACGCATAATTTTAAAATAACAAAATTGTTTTTGTATGATTCAAAGCTTACTTTTCTCACTCAATATATTCTGGAGATTTTTTTCATGACAATATATATACACCTACCCCATTCTTTTTAATAAATGCCTGTTCTTTTAGGTAGTGTCTCCCCTTTTTTTTTCTATTTTGAACACAATTACATTGAATCTTTAAAAACATATTATTACACACAGACACATATGCATAGTAGTTTCTTGGTAGTTACATGGTAGTTTCTTGGCCATTTAGTTCATAGCTTTGTGCCATATGAATGTTTTTGTAGGATAGAGCTGAACTTGTCAATGAAAGGTATTTGGGTTTTTTTTTTTTTTTATTTTGATAGATACTACCTAACTGTTTCCCCAAAAGTTACGCCTTTGAGATGCCTCTAAATAGTACATGAGCGTCATGTTTTCCTGCTTCTCACCAACATTTATATAATTTAAAGTGACTGATAATAACCAATCAGCCAAATGGGCATCGTGAGATTTGACTCTACATCTCCTCATGACCATACAGCTGAGCCCCATGTGTGATGACTCCGTCTTCTGATTCTGTATAAAAGAAATAAAGCACATATACAGCAGACTAGCTATTTATACCTTCCTATATACTTGATGAGGAAAACAACCTGATTATCCGTTCAATTACCAGAATTACCTCCTAAAAAAAACATAGGACATCTTCCTGGTGGGACTGGAATGGAAATCTACATGGGTCAAGCAAGCCAATTTGGCAAACAGATCTAGTATTCAGAGAGGTCAGAAGATTCCAGATTTTATACAAATATACAAAAAGTTATGTCTGTAGACAGCAGAACTGTGTTCTCTCAATTTATTTCATATTGCAACACTTTAGAAAAATAAGTTATACTGCATTAAAAAAACCCACAAACATTAGTTACTAAGGTAAGTCTTTTAATAGACCTTTCACTAAGGAAGATGTGTGTGTATGCACGGCAAATGAGCACATAAGAAGATACTAGGCATCATTAGTCATTAAGGGAAATACATATTTAAACCACAGTGTGATGCCACTTCGTATGGACGATAATAGCTAAAACTGAAGACTGACTATGCCAAGTGCTGACAAGGATGTCAGGCAACAGGAACTCTCACACAGTGTTGGTAGGAATGGAAAATGGTGCGTTTCCCTGAGAAAACAGTTTGGTAGTTTCTTGGCCATTCAGTTCCTAAGTATTTACCAAAGAGAAAGCAAGCATATGTCTACACAAAGACTTTACATCCAACCCAAGAATGAGGCTTACGCTAGAACACCATTCCAAAGCTGTACTTATATACAAATATTCATGGCAGTCCAACAGTCGAGGGCCAGAAACAACCAACATGTCCACAAATAGGTGTTTGGATAAACAAAATGTGATATATCTCTACCACGAAAGACTCAGCAATAAAAAGGAATGAATTACTGATAAACACAACAAAAGGAATGAATCTCAAAATAGTTTTGCTGAGTGAAAGAAGCTAACTCCTATCTCCCCAAAAGAGTACCTACTATATGAGTATATAAAACTCTAGAATATGCAAGTGACTCTACAGGGGCAGAAACCAGACCAGCTGCCTGGGGACAGGGAGGAGGGGATGGGGAGAGGGACGGATGGCAAACAGGCACGAGGAAACCTGTAGGGGTGAAAGACATGTTCATTACGTTGACTGTGGTATTAACATCACGAATGTATTCATCTACCAAGACTCACCGATATGCACACTTTGAATAAGTATGGTTAAGTTTTTATCCATTATAGCTCAATAAAGCTGCTAAAAATTGCCCCAAAAGATGAATGTTTTGATTAAAAATAGATGCAGAACAACAATCTCAAAGATGAAATAACTGCGCTAAGAACTTGTCAGCTCTTGAGTCATGGGCTTTCTCAGGTCTGGTACAGCAATTCTTTTTTTTTTTTTTTTAAAGATTTTATTTATTTATTTGTTAGAGAAAGAGAGAGAGAGAGCATGAGAAGGGAGAAGGTCAGAGTAAGAAGCGGACTCCCCGTAAAGCTGGGAGCCCGATGTGGGACTCGATCTCGGGTCTCCGGGATCATGACCTGAGCCGAAGGCAGTTGCTTAACCAACTGAGCCACCCAGGTGCCCTGGTACAGCAATTCTTAAAGGCAGGTTATTAAAAACTAAGAAGCACCGGGAGCACCTGGGTGGCTCAGTCAGTTCAACGTCCAACTCTTGATTTTAGCTCAGGTCCTGATCTCAGGGTCATGGGACTGAGCCCCACGTTGGGCTCCACACTCAGTGCAGAGTCTGCCTGAGGTTCTCTCTCTCCCTCTGCCCCTCCCCCTGCTTGTGCTCTGAATAAGAAAGAAGGAAAGAAAGAAAGAAAGAAAGAAAGAAAGAAAGAAAGAAAGAAAAGAAAGAAAATCTTTAAAAACTAAGAAGCACCATATAAATGTGTTAAACACTTAATCACACATTTTCCTTTTACATATTTAAAAAATATTTGAGTAGGCAATCCATTAATATCAATGATTTTTCCACTGAACATCTCAAACACCGAGGAACATTAGAGTTCCCCAGGATATGCTTAGAAATCTGTTTTAGGTAGAAAATGGCAAGCATCAACAAGAGTTTATTTTTTTAGGTGAATGCACACTAATCTTAAGAAAGTTCCCTTAAGCCCCCTAAAGACTGTACTGGAACAGCAATGAATTATAATATGAAGGCCTTTTAAAAATATATTTAGGGGCGCCTGGGTGGTTCAGTGGGTTAAAGCCTCTGCAGTCGGCTCAGGTCATGATCTCAGGGTCCTGGGATCGAGCCCCGCATCGGGCTCTCTGCTCAGCGGGGAGCCTGCTTCCCCCTCTCTCTGCCTGCCTCTCTGCCTACTTGTGATCTCTCTCCCTCTCTGTCATATAAATAAATAAAATCTTTTAAAAAATTAAAAAAAATAAAAAATATATTTAGGTCAAAATCTCTTTAAAGCCACGAGTGTTCCCAATTTTAAAAGATGATGCTACTAACACTCTTCCAGTCCCAGTGAAACGTTTGTCCACACACGAGCAGTGTGACAATCACGGATTTGAGACGTACCATCCACACGCCCTCCAGGTAGAGAACAGAAAAAAAAATGCTCAGCGGCAATCCTCAGCCAGCCAGGCCAGGGTGGTTACCTCCTTGGGCCACTACCCAGGCTCCCCACACGGAATGATATAAGCACCAGGGCACCTCTTCCAACCCCCCTTGCCCTCTGAACTCATGCCTGTTAGGTTGAAATATGCTGACGCTTTCACAACAGCAAATTTACCTTGACATGGTTTCCAAGCTTTTCCATTCTCACCCAGTCCATTTCTGACATCTGTCTCTTTTTAAAATCTCACCTGCTCTGTCTTCTGCTCCTACTTGTCATCCTTCTCTCCAACCTGTTTGTGTGCAACTTCTAAGGCTCCTGCCCATCTTTGCTTGGGAAATACTCTCCACAGGCAAACTTACTGAAATGACCATTCTCACTAGTACTAAGGCCATCTGGACTTTTCCATAAAACAAATCATTTTCATGCAACCCAAGAATGTGGCTTGTGTTAGACATGCTGTTTCAAAACTGCTTACTTTCCTGCTGCATGCGAACCACTGCCCCTATCTACCAGGAAAACAAGCAAAGACCCACAGCTTTATAGATGGCTCTGCACCCCGCAACAGCGGCCCCGGCCTCAGGGAGGCACCAGTGTCTGCCAGCACGGCAGTTCTGAACCCCCACAGCACCTCCCGCCACCTTCCGAGCTTTCGTAAAGATCCCACTGCCCAAACCAAGTGCAGCAGAGTCTCAAGGAGGTGAGACCCAGGATGAGCTGGTAAAGCTCTCCCAGGATTCCAACACACAGGCAAGATGAAAAAATCACTGGTCTAAATATGGCCACTTTGCTACTGCTTCTTGTTCGTTTTGTATTCTCATGGCACTAGGGCAATAACGGACTTCTCTGGATTTTCTTTTTTGTCCTCTTCTTCTAGCTGTGACATTTTCTTCCCTCTCCCCAAGATCTGAAGTGTATTTAAGATTCTTGTGTTCTCTCCTCCAGCCCTCTCAACCCTGTAAGCCTTCCTTCTGCGGACAGGTGGATAACTTAAAATCCCTTAGGGAGAGAGGACAGAGAAAGTGCAGGGGAGTAGGGAATGATCATTTCCAGAAGCTTTCAGGAAGTTCCTTCCCTAAGCCCCCCAGTGTAGGAATAAACAACTGGAAGTTCCGGATACCTTTAAGTCAAACAAGAATCTTGATAAAGTTGTTGATATAAGTGCTTTTAAAAAAAAAAGCTGTTATGTCTCATTTAGCTATATAAAAAAATTCACCTAACCAACCACTGCCCAAGGTAAAAAGAAGTTACCATAAATCTTAAGGAAAATCCTCTCCCATCTCAGTTTTTCCCTCCGTCACTACAAGCACTATACTTTCTGTCTGTCTCTCTCTGCCTCCTTCTTTGCCCCCATAGGTTATACGCACAACGATGCCCAGAATAGAGGTGATCACTGCTTTCCTGTGTAACCCCCATTCAAAAGCTTCTAGTGACTTTTCTCTGCCTAGAGTGCCCACAGAATCAAATGTAAAACTTAGCATTTAGGAGCTCCACAATCTCCCCTCTCTCCAATTTTGTCTCCCTCATTTCCCTACAATAGCCCTCTTCTCTGGCTGAAATTAGTGGGTGCATTGTCCACTGTCCCACCACCAGCCCCACTTCCACACCTAAAACCAGGAGTACCCCTTCTAGAACTTTCTTTCATGGGGGGCCATCTCAAATCTCACTTCCTCCATGAAGACTGACAATACCAGGAGCTTTCATCTCCAAACAGAAAGACTGCCAAGAGAAGCTGGGGTTATAAAGTACACTGTGCGCATTTCTCATGAAGAAACAGCTAGCTGCTAAGGGTAAGCCGGGGCATGGCAGCCATGGCAAGACCGTGAAGAGAAGACGTGGCAGTTAGCTGTTGGTATAAATGCCTCAGGTCCCTCGGTGCAGAAAGACCAACAACCTGCAGGCCAAGGGCAGCCTAAAGATGTGTTTTGTTTGCCCCAGAGAGTGCTTTATAGATGCTGGCTACTAATTCAAATTTTTTTAAAAACTGGAGCTTACACAAAAATTTGAACTTCTGGTTTCCCTTTGAAAGATCATAACATCATAATAGAGCAACATTGGGCTCTATTTTAATATGCTTTTGCTGCCGACCTGATACTCAGGTCACCTGAATAAACACCCATTATTTTTTCAAATTCTGTGGGTCGGCCAGGCAGCCCTTTTGATCTAGGTCAATTCAGCTGGTCTGTACGGTAGTTTGGCGAAGATGGCCTGAGACAGCCGTGCTCACGTGTCTTGGCCACATGCATCAAGCGGCAAGCCAGACAGGGCTCTTCCACACACCGGTGGTCAAAGGGTTCCCAGGAGCATTAGGAGAGCAAGCACCAATGCTTGAGCATTTTTCCTATCTCTGCTTATGTTGCCTCTGCTACTGTCCCATTGGCTAAAACAAGTCTCACAGTCAATGGTCTCAAGGGGCTGGAGAAATTGACTCCATCTCCTGATAGAAGGAGTTGCAAAGGCTCATTGCAGATGGGGTTGTATCCAGGACAGGAAGAGTCTGGGACCATTTTTGCAGTCTCTGATAGCCCCTGGAGCCACAGCCAACTGGAAGTGGATAACCATGGTCTTCTTTGCAAAAGACATGCCCTCCACATTACCACAAGCACCACTCTCCACCTGAGTCTTTCGCACTTAGGCCCCAGGCTTTATGTTCCTCCCTGGTCCCTGTAGGCATTTCAGCTTGTGGCCGTCAGATATAATTCATTCTCTCCCAAGCCCTCCTGGTTCTTCCCATTTTCCTCCTGCATAAAAACTTCTCTGCAAATCACTATAAGGGAACACCAGGAGACCGAGAGCCTGAAGCCAGGATAATCTAAGACTTGAATGAAAAGTTTTAAGAATAAGAACATTCCAAGAGAAGCACACGAAATATCAAGAGGCAATCACACAGATCACAAAGTAACAGCGTCCAGGACGTGGGCTCTCAGTACTTTCAATATTTGGTAGCTTTAAAGTGACTGTTAGCCAGGCCACATTCAGACCAATTAAACCAGAATCTCTGCAGTAGGGCCTGAACCCAGGTACATTTCTAAAAACTCCCCAGGTAATTCTAACCCACAGTAAGGCCGAGAATCACTGGCATTGGATTATTTCGATTTCAAAGCTGAAAGTGTTGGTAGAAGTACCAAAGGAGTGGATTGCCACTTTAGCATCTGCCAAAAGAAACACCAGGCAGAAAAAGGACCTTTAAAAACGACTTGAAAAGAGAGGGTGGAAATGCATTTTCGATGACTAGGCAGTTTTTTATTAAGTGCCCCAAAACTAACCACGTCATGGTAGCTACCAAGTGTCTCAGGTCAGAGCCTTGCTGGGCTTAATGATTCAATCATCGCTGTTATCTCAGAAAACAAGGGGTTCTGCTAGAATTACCAGTTAGTACCAGACTCCTCACCTTTTATGCCTGCTCCGCTGGGCGAGGTCTTTGAAAGATACTGAGACACAAGTACGTGATTCCTGCAGGCGTGCATTAAGCCAAAAGCCTCACCCAGGACTCAACCAGGAGTCTGGGCTGTTTTCAGCTCTCCCTGCATTTCTTGAGGTCTCAAAAGATTAGTTTTTTTTACATTCTTCTCTTATTTAGACCAAGAAATATTAAGTACACAGAGGGAGGACATGGACAATCACAATCTAAAAGGATGCTCTTGCCACAGAAAACCCCAGTCCTCGCAGGTCTATCATGGTGCAGAATGAGGGGAACACCGCCTGGGTTGGGTCAGAGCTAAGGACCAAGAATCCTTCTCCCCTTTCTCCTTGACCTGCTTTCCTCTACCTTAGGGAGACATGGTCGAATTCCCCTGTTGGAAGTGGCCAGGCCTCTCTGAGAGACCAGCAGGCCAAGGAGGGAGGCCAATGCACCAGGCAGGGATTTTAAACTCTGCACAAGACAACTTGCCGGGTGAACTCCCCTAAGGAGGCTACAGGAGCTCAAAGAAGCGGCAAGGGTCATACCAGAACAATGCAGAGCGGAAGAGGCCAGCTCAAGGAGGCGGGGGAAGAAGGAACTAAAAGACCCTTCGCCTCCCACACACTTGCACGACCAGAAGGAAAGGCAGCACTCATGAACGTTCCCAGAGACGCCTGAAACCTGGCTGTCATTGCCGAGTGCCAGGCGCTGTGCTCTGGGCCTAAATGACAAGGTCTTCTGACTCCTTTGAGGTGGATGTGACTTAGCACCCCCACCTTACAGAGCGGAAACTGGAGGCTCCGCCAGGTATCTGGCCCTCTTTATCTTGTCATTCACAGGATTTTCTAAGTCAGCAGGGGCTCCAACAACTGGAGTTCTGCTTCCCTCTGCACTCTGAATTCTCATCTAGAGAAAGGAACAGTCCAGGAATGACTTCTTGGAAGCTCCACGTCTTCCAAAGAGGTAAAGAGCTGAGCCCAAATGCTTGGTCCCGCGGGGATGAGACGAGGGGCATCAGCACTCCCAGACCCACACCCTGCAGCCTTCTTCCCGGGCGCTTTCCTGCAGTGGGACCCTCGGATATTTTTCTGCCTCCATGGAGCACAGTGCGGAGAGCACGGGCCACCCTAGACGCCGGGACGTGCAGGGGCGCGCTAAATTGGCACCGGACCCCCAACACGGAGCCCGGGCGCTGGGGAAGCGCCTCCGGATGGGCTCTGGTGGCGAGGGCGCGGACTTGACAGCCCCTCTACCAACTCCAGCGTGCAGGGCTGCGGCTCGGGACGCGGAGCCCGGGAGCTCTAGCCGCCTGTGCGCTCCCCAGCAGAGCCACCCCAGTGCCAGGGGTCCCGCGGCCCAGAGCACGGAGTCAGCCCCAGGGCGGGGGGTGCTCCTTGCCCGCTCCCTACAAGGGGGCCTAATTCTCAGCAGCCGCCGCTGGCTTTGTGCGGGGTCCCGCTCGACCCAGGAGCTCCGGCCGGCGGCCGCGCCGGGAGGGAAAGCTCCGGACGCAAGACTGCCGTAGGCGCACGCCGCCAGCCCTCGGGGCGTCCTGCGAGCGCCGCAGCCGTCGCCCCCTTACCTCCAGCGCGGGCGGCTCCTCCGAGGGCTTCGAGTGCAGGCAGCACAAGCCAGCGGCTCGGCCGATCCAGGGCATCTCGGCGGCGGCGTGGCGGGCTGGGATGCGGGAGCGTCGGGGCCGCCGCGGCGGACTCCGTCCCCGGCCCCGGGAGGCCCGGGCTGGACGCACTCAGCTCGCCCCTTCACGTGACCACGGCGGGACGGCCCGCGGGGGGCCCCCGAGGGCGGAGGACCGGCGGCAGCGGGCGCGGCGGGCTTCGAGACTCTGGCCCCTTCCCCGCCCGGCTTCTCAGCGCTCTGGAGCCAGGGGCGGGGACGCGGAGCCAGCGGTGGCGGGAGTGGGCCCCCTAGGGGCCGCGGGGGACGAACTCCGGCTGGTGGCGGCGTGGGTTGGAGGCCACGCTGGTATAAGTCCCCAACCTTGTGCCGTGGAAGCACCAGTATAATAGTTGTTCTGAGAATTAAATGAGTTCATATATATTCAGTGACTGCCACTGGCGAGGGCCCAGTAAATGTTGGTTCCTTCCCCGTATTAGTGGAGATCCCGCAGGTGACGGCGTCGGGGTGGAGAGTGGGTGTGGACTCAGTGGGACCTCCTAAGGCAGATATATTTGGGAAGGGGGCGCAGCCCCTCCTCCCTTCCGCCAGGATGCCCCCAGTTCCAGCTTGGCCGGGAACTCAGCGTTGCCAGAACTGATGCGTTTTCCAGAGAAAGCAAAAATGCAGATTTTCATGAGACTGTTGCTGATTTTTTAAAATGTTGGTCATGAATTTATTATAACAATACATAGAAAATACTTGAGGCCAATGCTTAGAGGGGCCTTGGCCAGCAGGGCAGGTGGCCCTGGGCCCAGTACCAACCAACTTCATTGACCCTACTCAGAGAAAGAGGAGGCCTGGCAGGGCTGGGTCTGGCCCTGGTCACCCAGCAGGAAGCATGGTATCCTCTTAGGTGGTCCATCCGGACTCTGTGCTAGGTACTGAGGGCTACCAAGGCCCAACTCAGGAGCTGTAGCAAGCAGAATCCCGCCCCACTCCTCCCCCCCAAACACACCCCACCAAAACCTTGCCCATCTACTCCTGGGACTATGAATCTGTTACTTTACTCCTCAGAAGAGATTGAGAGCATGTAATTCAGGTCACTCATCAGTTGATTTTTAAATACAGAAATTATCCTAGATTATCTATGTTGGCCCAGTGGAATCACATGAGCCCTTAAAAGCATCAGAGAAAAGCAAAAGGGAAGGTAACAGATTGGAAGCCTGGGAAGGCCTCAATGTGCCTGGCCAGGACGCTGCTGCCTTGAAGACAGAGGGGAACTGCAAGGAACTGAATTCCACCGCAACCTGAATGAAGCTGGAAGCAAATTCTGCGTCCCCGGCCCCGGCCCCAGAAAGCAACACAGCCCTGCCCACATCTTTACTTCATCCACAGGAGACCCAGGGCATAGAGTCCAGCCACCCCTTGCTGGACTTCAGACCCACAGACTATGAGATAATAAAAGGATGTTGCTTTAAACTCCTAAGTTTGTGGCAATGTGTTACACAGCAATAGAAAATGAAAACAGGACACCAGCCTGCCTTTCAATGCCAGAGTTGAGTCCTAGCCACGAGGCTGGCCTGCTGCAAGAACACGAGGTGGCCCCCGTCCCTTCATGGGCATGCCAGGTACTGCGTTCGCCACTGCCCATCTCCTCTGATTATCCCCATGCAGTTCTAATATCACGTCCCCTGCAAGCCCTTCCTCCACTTCTGCCAGCCGATGGATCGCTTCCTCTGTGGTCCCTTGCTCTTCATGAAATCAACCACACGGTGCCTCAGTTCCTCTATTTGTAAATGCTGTCTCACCCCACTAGGAGGATCTCACCCCACCCACTTGGTGGAGAGGGCAGGAAGCTTTCATCTTTGAATCCCCACTTCCCGAACAGGCAGGCATATGGGAAGCAGGTGAAATAGCAAAGCAAAATTCACACCAGCTTGTACCTAGTGACCCATGTCTACAGGATGTCTGAAATAATTCTTATAATGTTTATTGTGAGGGACGCCTGGGTGGCTCAGTCAGTTAAGCATCTGCCTTTGGCTTGGGTCATGATCCCAGGGTCCTGGGATCGAGTCCTGTGTTGGGCTCCTTGCTCAGCAGGGAGCCTGCTTCTCCCCCAGCTTGCGCACGTGTTCTCTCTCTCCCAAATAAATAAATAAAAATCTTCAAAAAAAATGTTATTGTGAAGATCACCATAAAACTCTGCATGCCCGTGAAAAAAGACAATTACTCTATTTCTATCCCAAGAGGTGACTTATGGAATGGTTGTTTTGTGGGAGGTCTTTTAAAAGGACTTTTTTTCTGGTACAATGTAAATGTATTCATCGTCAAGAGTCGAAACGACTATTAGCCAGCTTAGGTGAACATCCTTCTCTACATCTTTCTTTACCTGCACACACGTGAACATGCTTGAATGCAATTCTGTGCAAATGAGAGCACTCCTACCCTGCAGACACTGCTGACCCCCAACCTACCATCCACACTCTGACCACCCAGGCACCGGACTCGGTCAGGCCTCCATCCCACGTCCCACTAGAGGATGATCCTGCTTGACTCAGGCCAATCCATACAGATTTTCCTGGCAACAGTTATCATCTCAGTAGTAGCTCAGCCTGCCTAAAAGAAGCTATGGCCCGCAAGGAGTGGCTTCCTTTGCTCTCTCCCCTCCCCTTGTCCTATGGATGTAAACATAAAAACATGTAGTCTCCACAGCCACGGGCAAGCATCCGGCAGCCCGTCTCGAGTAGAGATGATGTGGCCGACGGCACGGCAGAGAAGTGCGAGCAGCCAGGCCTCCGATGGGCTCATGGAGAGACTACTTTTTGGCCCCTTCCTCCCCAGAACCATCTGACCTTTGGACTTAGAGTTATGCGAACTATATTATACAGCCCAGGAGACAGAGGGCAGTTGGTCTGTATGGCTGATAGGAAAAAATATATAAGATATTAAATGGGGGAGGAGAGTAGTACCCTCCAGAGAGTTTGGTATCTTTTGTAGAAGTTTTTTTATTTTTATTTTTTTAAAGATTATATTTATTTACTTGTCAGAGAGCAAGCAGAAGCAGGGAAAGCTGCAGACGGAACAGGCAGAGGCAGAGGGGGAAGCAGGCTCCCTGCTGAGCAAGGAGCCTGATACGGGACTCGACCCCAGGACCCTGGGATCATGATCTGAGCCAAAGCAGACACTTAACCAACTGAGCCACCCAGGCGTCCCTGTAGAAATGTTTTAAAGGACGCATTTACCCATACTTTCTAATAGATGAATGAAACACGTTCCTCTAAGGATACATAACTAAACTGTCATCAGTGCTCCACTTTGAGCACGCAGCAGGGGGCAGAAGCTTGGAGGGAGAGAGGCTTTTTCCTTGTGTACTTCCTACAAGGTTTCATTTTTAACTATATTTCTATTTTACTTTCATGTGTTTGCATATGGTAAAATCAACAGGGATGTAAAGATGGATTTTAAATACCAACTTTGCCTATTTAATGAAAAAAATATTTTCTGTAATGAAAAAAAATTAAAACTCTGGTAATTGTGCCTGAGAATGTCCATTCCTGGCAGCATCGCTGCCGGTGGGGGAATGCCCGTCTTCAGGGAAAGAAGGAAACAAACTTAGAGAGCACAACCTTTAGACTCCAGTTACCAAAAAGTACACCCTATAACAGTACCTTTGGGGTACTGTATAAGTTTGCTGGGGCTGCCATAACAAAATACCACAGATGAGGGAGCTTAAATAATAGAAATTTGCTTTCTCGCAGTTCCAGAGGCTAGAAGTCCAAGATCAAGGTGTTGGAGTGTTGGTTTCATCTGAGGCCTGTGTCCCTGGTCTGCAGATGGCCACGTTCTCCACCTTCTTTCCACATGATCTTTCCTCTGTGCATGTCTGCATCCCAATGTCTAGTTCATATAAATACAGCAGTCTTATTGGCAGGGCCTACCCTCACGACCTCGCTTTAACTTCATTATCTTTGTAAAGACCTTAACTCCAAATTCTGAGGTACTGGGAGCTGGGACTTCAACATATGAATTTTTGGTTGGGGGGGCATAACTAAGCCCATGACAGGTACTAATTACCATATCCCTACTTTGGAACCAAGGAAACAGGCTCAGAAAGGAGAATCGACCTGCCCCAGCTCACACAGCTTGAAAGTAGTGACACTGGGATCACAAACCCAGACCTACTGGCACAATCCCTACTGGGCAATCACTCTGCTCTGCACAGAAGTAGCTGTTAGGTAGTTTCAGTTGAGAAAAAGTCATTCCGTATTTAACCCAAGGATTCTGCCTAATTCTATTTGCCGATTACTTCCTAGAATTGCATGAGATCTGTGCAGTGTTTTAAACACTGCAATGCAGGAATCAGGATATGTAGGTAAAGACATCGTTGACGGTAGAGGGCAAATCTTCTCAACTCATCTACGAGACAGTGCACCTGCAAGACCTTCTCAGTCTTTGACCCTATTACCTCCTTCCTCTTATTCACTCTGCTGTAGCCTCATTGGCCTCCATTCTGATTCTCAAACATTCCGTAGGGCCTTAGTACCAACCGTTCCCTCAGCCTGGGTTACTCATTCCCCAGCACCCACCTGCCCAACTCTCCATCCTTTCTAGGGTTTGTTGAGATCCCATTTTCTCAGGGAGACAGGCCCTGACTGTCTTACTTAACTCTTCAATCCAGCCCTGTCCTCTTTCCCTGATCTTTTACTTTTCTGCATTGCCCTTATCACATCTACTGTACCATATAATTTTTGACCTCTCAGGCTTATTGTTTAGAGTCTGTTTATGCCAGATAGAATTTAATGTCCATCAGAGTGGAAATCTTTGTTTTTCCACAAATATTTCCCAAACATCTGAACCAATGCCTGAAAAATAGAAGGTTTTCAAAAAGTATTTGTTGAGTGAGAATATTTAGAACTGGTATGAAATGGTTTCAGTCAATATCTTGCAATTAGCCACAGAAAAGAGGATGTGGAAGGCTGTTCCCAAAGGACATTATTTTCTCAAGGCTCCCCTCTTCCCCTGCCTTAGGGGGCCAGAGCCTCATTTTGCATCTTGCCTATGCCCTGACAGAGAGATGGTCATTTGTTTATTCTTCCTCAAACAGAAGGGCTGTTGCCAGAGCTCCAATCTGACCTAGCTATGTATCCTTTGAACCATGAGGATGGTTCAAAACACTGGTCTGTTAAAAAAACTGAGAATTTTGTAAATAAAATTGAGGCCCAATACAAGAAAAGACAAAACTGTAAGGGCAGAAATGCAATTGGTGTTTTCCAGGAGCTGGGATTAAGGAAGAGATCTGGCTGTACAGGGGTCATAAACTTTTTGGGGTGTTGGAAATATTCTGTATATTGGTTATGCTGGCTTATGTGACTGAATACATTGGTCATATCTCATCGAATTATAAAAAGGGTACATTTTGCTGCATGTCAAGTATACTTCACTAAACTTGACTTACACAAATAAGATGGAGGTAGAGAGATGTGTAAGAATAAGATGTAATAAGATTGGCCATGAGTTCTGGAGGATGATTGATGAGTGTACCTGTTTTTGTATATATTTGAAATTTTCCATATTAAAATTTTTAAAGATACGTCTAACAAATATATATAAGACCTCTTCATAGAAAGCAATAAAATTCTATTGAAAAAAATGAAAGAAGTTTGATTTTTGATAAAGGTATCAAGACCATTAAGTGGGAGAAAGACCATTCATTCACCTTTAACAAATGATGCTGGGACAACTGAATATCTATATGTAAAAGAATGAAAGTGGACACTTAATTCACTCCGTATACAAACATTAAATCAAAATGAATAAAAGACATATTTAAAAGCCAAAACTATAAAACTCTTAAACGAAAAACATAGGGGCAAATCTTTATGGCCCTAGATTTGGCAATGGCTTCTCCAATATGACACCAGAAGCACAAATAACCAAAGAGGAAATAGATAAACCAAAAAAAATAGATAAATTAGACTTCATCAAAATTAAAAATTTTTGTGCGTGAAAAAACATTATTCGGTGAGTGAAAAAGCAACCCACAGAATGGAGGAAAACACTGTATCTGAAATCATATACAGGTATCCTCCACTTTTTGAAAGTTCTCATCAGGCCACTGAGCTTCTTGGAAAGACCTACATTAGCACCTGCTTTCACTAACAGAAATAAATCTGAAATGGATTTTCATTTTCATGAAAAAGATGAAAAGCAAAAATAGCATTCGGCGTTGGTTTTGTCGTGAGCTGCTGTAGAGGCAGTGTGTACCCTGAGCAGCGAGAGTGGCGCCGCCAAGCGCCTTCCCTAGGAACTACACTCTGCATCTCAGCATCCAGCGGCCATACTTAGGAACTATGTCTTTGAGCTCACGTGCTCTATGGCAACTCACTTTGTGCATCCATTAGCAAGATGTTTCCTAAGGTATCTGAAAAGCCTAAGAGGTTATTCTGGGGGCCCGGGAACACTCAAAAATGCTTCCATATAAGTTGATCCTTGAACAACATAGGTTTGAACTGTGTGGGCCCAGCCTACAAACACAGTACAATACTTGAAATGTATTTTCTCTTATGATTTTCTTAATAGTATTTTCTTCTTTCTAGCTCACTTTACTGTAAGAACACAGTATATAATACATATAACATACAAAATATGTGTTAACCTTGTCATTAGTAAGGCTTCCAGTCAACAGCGGGCTATTAGTACTTATCTTTTGGGGAGTCAAAAGTTATATATGGATTTTAGACTGTATGCAGGGTTGGTACCCCTCACCCCCATGTTGCTCAAGGGTCAACTGTAAATTAATAGTAACTGCTTCTTCATTTCACAGCATTTCAGATTTCATAGGAACATTCTGCTTTTGGATAGTGGGGAAAACCTATATCTGATAAGGGTCTAGTATTCAAAATATAGAGAACTCTTAAAACTCATCAACGACAATAAAAAAAAACCAGGAACCCAAGTTTTCAAAGCAGGGAAAGGACTTTTCTCTAAAGAAAATAAAGAAATGGTTAATAAGCACATGAAAATATTCAACATCACTCATCATGAGGAGAATGCAAATCAAAATCACAATGATGGGGCGCCTGGGTGGCGCAGTTGGTTAGGCAACTGCCTTCGGCTCAGGTCATGATCCCAGAGTCCCGGGATCGAGTCCCACATCGGGCTCCCAGCTCCATGGGGAGTCCGCGTCTCACTCTGATCTTCTCCCTTCTCATGCTCTCTATCACTCTCTCTCTTTCCTAATAAATAAATAAATAAAATCTTTAAAAAAAAAAAATCACAATGATATACCACTTTGCATTCAGGAGGATATCCACAGCAAAATCAAAAATAGAACAAATTTGGAGGACTCACATTTCCTGATTTTTTTTTTAAGTAGGCTCCATGCCCAGCAGGTCATATTTCCTGATTTTTAAAATTACAACAAACCTACAGTAACCAAACATTGTAGTACTAGCATAAGGACAGACAGATAGATCAAAGGAATAGAATACAAAGTCTACAAATAGGCTCTCACACATATAATCAATTGATTTTCAGCAAGAACCAAGACCATTCAATGAGAAAGGACAAATGACGCTGGGCTAACTGGATATCCACAAGCAAAAGAAGGAAGATAGACCCTTACCTCATGCCGTATTCAAAAATTAACTCAAAATGGAGCAAAAACATAGGGGAATGTCTTTATGACATTGGCCTTGCAATGATTTCTTGAATATGACACCAAAAATACAGGCAACAACAAAATAGGTAAATTGGACTTGATCAAAATGTAAAACTTTTGCTCATCAAAGGATACTATTAAGATAGTAAAAAGGCAACCCACAGAATGGGAGAAGACATTTGCAAAGTGTCTATCTGATAAGGGATCAATATCCAAAATATATAAAGAGCTACTAAATGCAACAATAAAATACAAACAATCCAATTAAAAAAATGGGCAAAAAACCTGAATAGACTTTTCTCCAAAGAAATGGCCAAATGGCCAATAGGTACATGCAAATATGTTCAACGTCATTAATCAGGCAATGGAAATTAAAACCACAATGAGATACTACCTCACACCCTCACAGCCATTAGGATGGCTATTACAAAAAAAAAAAAAAGGAAAATAACAAGTGTTGACAAGGATGGAGAAATTGGAACCTTGGTGCATTGATAGTGGGAATGTAAAATGGGGCAACCTCCGTGGAAAACACAGTGGGGTTTCCTCAAAAGGCTAAACATAGAATTACCATATGATCCAGCAATTCTACTTCTGGGTATATGCCCCAAAGATCTGAAAGTAGGACTCAAACATATACTTGGATACCAATGTTCACAATGGTATTATTCATAACAGCAAAAAGGTGAAAACAACCCAACCCTTCTGTCGTGAATGAACAAAGAAAATGTGGTATTTACATAAACTGTAGAATATTACTTAGTTGTGAAAAGGAATTAAATTCTGACACATGATGGGGCACCTGGGTGGCTCAGTTGTTAAGCAACTGCCTTCGGCTCCGGTCATGATCCTGGAGTCCCTGGATCGAGTCCCGCATCTGGCTCCCTCTTCAGCAGGGAGTCTGCTTCTCCATCTGACCTCTTCCTATCTCTCATTCTCTCTCTCTCTCTCTCAAATAAATAAAATAAAATCTTTAAAAAAAAAAAAATTCTGACACATGCTTTAATATGGATAAACCTTAAAAACATTTTAAATTAAATAAGCCAGACATAAAAAGACAAATACTGTATGATTCCACTTATATGAGGTACCTAGAATAAGTAAATTCATAGAGATAGAAAGTATAATAGAGTCTACTAGGAGCTAGAAAAAAGGGAGAAGGGAGAGTTTTTTAATGGGGACACGGTTTTTGTTTGGGATGATGAAAAAAATCTGGAAATGGATATTGGAATGGAGTGGAATGACTACACAACATTGTGAATGTAATCAATGCCACTTAAAAATGGTAAAAATGGGAGTGCCTGGGTGGCTCAGTTGGTTAAGCAACTGACTCTTGGTTTTAGCTCGGGTCATGATCTCAAGATCCTGGGATTAAGCCCTGCGCTGAGCCCTGCATCAGGCTCCCTGCTCAGCACCCCTGCTTAGCACCTCCACCCCTACCCCCTTCTCTCTCTCAAATAAATAAAGCTTTTTAAAATGGTAAAAATGACAAATAAGTGTTGCATACATTTACCACAATTAAAAATTTCAAAAATATTGCATACCTTACAATCCAGTCTTTGTGCTGTAAAAGTCTATGGGGTTTGACAAATGCATAACATCATGGACCCACCATTACCATATTATACGTAATATTTTATCACCCTAATAAACCCCTAGGCTTTACCTACTCAACACTTCTCTCTCCCCTGAAACCCATGGTAACTACTGATCTCTTACCAGCTCTTTAGTTTTGCCTTTCCCAGAAGCTACATAACTGGAATCCTGCAATACCACAGCCTTTCAGAGTAGCGCCTTGCACTTAGCAATATGCATTTAAGGTTAATCCATGTCTTCCCATGACCTGATAGCTCATTTCTTTTCATTGCTAAATAATATTCCCTTGTGTGGAAGGAGCCTAGCTTACAGCTTGCTTATCCTTTCACTTACTGAAGGACATCTTGGTTGCTTTCGAGTTTTGGCAGTAATGAATACAGCTCCCATGAATGTTCGTATACAGGTTTCATGTGGATATGGCTTCAAATCAGTTGGGCTTGTCTTTTATTTTTTATTTTTAAGTTAACATATAAAGCTAACTTTAAAAAGTTAGTGATTTTTTTTTAAGTTTTAACACACATATAAATTTGAGTAACGAACACGACAGCTGGAATACAGAAAGTTCTATGACCGTCAAAAATTCCTTCGTGCTACCCCCTTGTGGTCAAGTCCCTCTCCTTCCCAAACCCTCAGCAACCACTGATCTGTTCTCCAATCTATAGTCTGGCCTTTTCCAGAGTGTCATATACATGGAATCATACGGCTTTGAGTCTGGTTTCTTTCACATAGTAAAATGCTTTAGAGACTCATCCCAGCTGCTGTATACATCAAGAATAATTCCTTTTTACTGCTGGGTTATCATTGCATTGTTCGGAGGTACCACAGTTTATTCATCCATTCACCTGTGCAGGACATGCAGGTCTTTCCAGTTTTTGACTACTATGAATAAAGACGCTAAAAACATTAATGTACAGATTTGGGGTCAATATAAATTTTCATTTCTCTAGGGCAAATTCTTAAGAATGGAATTACCAGTCAACTGGTCAGTGCATGTTTAACTTTTACAAAAGATTGATAAACTCCTCTTGGAGTCACTTACCATCTTGCATTCCCACTGACAGCGTATGAGTTTCAGTTTCTCAGAACCCTTGCCAACATGCTTGGTATCGTCATCTGAAAAATGTTTCAGCTGTTCTAATAGGTGTGTAGTGTTATCTCATCGTGGTTTTAATTTGCATGTCCCTAATGACTAATGATGTAGCACATTATTTCACGTGCCTATCTTCTGTATATCTTCCCTGGTAAAGTGTCCGTTAAAATCTTTCCCAATTTTATATGGCTGTTTGTTTTCTAGTGTTGAGTTTCGAGAGTTCCCTATGTATTCTGCATATAGTTTTTGTTGGATATGTGATTTTTAAATATTTTCCCCAGTCTTTGGTTCGTCTTTTTATTTTCTTAATGGTATCTTTGGCAGAGCAAAATTGTGTAATTTTGATCAAGTTCAATTAATGACTGTGCTTTTGGTATCATAATAATTCTTTGGGGCCCTGGTGGTGGGTATTAAGGAGGGCACCTATTGCATGGAGCAATGGGTGTTGTACATAAACAATGAATCCTGGAACACTGCACCAAAAACCAATGTATTTTATGGTGATTAACATAACATAATAAAAAAAATTCTTTGGGGTACCTGGGAGGCTTAGTTGGTTAAGTGTCTGCCTTTTCCGCTCAGGTCATGATCCCAGGGTCCTGGGACTGAGTCCCAAGTCAGGCTCTCTGCTCAGTGGGGAGCCTACTTCTCCCTCTGCTTGCCTCTCCACCTGCTTGTGCGCGCTCTCTCTCTCTGTCAAATAAATAAAATCTTAAAAAAACTCAATTCTTTGCCTAACCCAAGTTCATGAAGATTCTGTTATGTTTTCTTCTAAAAGTCTACAGCTTTATGTTTTATATTTAGACCTATGAAACATTCTGAATTAATTGTATACACAGTATGAGTTGAGGTTCAAGGTTCATATTTTAATTATAGATGTCCAATTATCCAGCACCATTTACTGAAGACTATCCTACACCTAATGAACTGCCCTCCTTGTCAAAAATCAATTCACCATATTTAGGCTGGAATTTATTGTGTTCTATGTTAGTCTTCTCAAAGTTGAAGCAAAGAAAGATCTTATGCCAACTGTACCTGTGAGCAAAAGGATAAAAATCCTCTGTATAAGCAAAATTGAGCTCGGGATAACTTTCTAGTCCCTTTTCCTTAGAAACCTCACAGAGCTGGGATGTCTAGTCTTTATGGTAAAAATGAGCCCTGACTGGTAAAATGCCTCTGGATTACCAAGACAATGACTGGTGTGTAAATGCCTGGCTGGCGGCCATTGCTCTGGGCCTCCCTGGGTGACTTGTGGCCCTGGAAGCTCTGCCTGCAGAACTATGTGCAGGACACTGGTTCCTAGTTGGGGACATGAGCTTGGCTCTCACCCCCACCTTTATGATCTCATCCTCTCACATTTAAGCGCCTGCTCGAACAGCTCTGTGCCCAGTTGCGAGACTACTACTGAAGAAACACTACTGAGGACTAGTACTGACTGCCAGGTCAGAGCACCATATCCTGATCTCTTTCCTTCTTGGTGAGCCCAATGCCAAGCATGCACTAGTACAGTCACTGAGTATGACTGTCTAGTTAACCCTAAGACCAGCTGCTGTGAGCATTACAGTAACCAAGTCATTCTGCCTGGCACCAGTTCATGTAACACATCTGCTGCACTGTTAAAATAGCTCATGGTTGAGAACAGAGTTGTTTGAGATCTGTATACAATTAGAAAAATAGTTATACTTCGCTTCCTAGTAATGCCTAACCTAAACACCATCCTCTCCTCACCATAACAGATTTATACTTGTCTTTGTTCAGTGTCCCAGTAGACAAAAATAGTCAACATTACTTGCTCTCACCTGGGAAAAGTAATAGTTCACTTGGATCCAGGAATTCACTGAAGCCTCATCTTAGTTAAACCAAGACTGCCTGGATACTCAGTCGGTTAAGCATCTACCTTTGGCTGAGGTCATGATCCCAGAGTCCCGGGATAGAGCCCTGCGTCGGGTTCCCTGCTTGGCAGGAGAGCCTGCTTCTCCCTCTCCCTAGGCCCCTCACCTCCTTCCCGTGCTCTCTCTCTCTCAAATAAATAAGTAAAATCTTAAATTAAAAAAAAAAACAACCCAAGACCCTAAGGATATGCTATTCCTATAGGTGACTGCTCCGATCTGACATGTAAATGACCTCGTCTGAGGTTCCCCTGATGTGGAAGATTCTAAGACTCACGGTAAGTATCTGCTCACTGACGTGGTTAAGACATGTCAGCTGAAGGAAAGACAATATCTAAGGAGAGATTACAAATTAATCAAAATTACCCAAAACCAACCACTAGAAGATAGTAAGAAGGACTTCTGAGATTCACTGGGTATTTTGCACGTGAGTACCAAACTTTTCTGAAATAGCAAGAATTTGATAACATTTGACTAAGTCAAACTTTTTAGAACCTCTTACGTGGAATGGAAAAAGCTTTCTATGGTCTCACAACATCCATCTACAACTGCCTAAACCGCATCTCCCGGATTATCATAAAACTTCCTTTTTTGTATGTACACAAAAGGAAAGATTAGGTCACGATCTAAGACTATTAGCACACAGCACTTATGGAAGATTCATGGCCTATGATTAACTTGTCTTTTGATCCAGTAGTTAATGCATATCTATTTGTCTTAGAGCAAATGCAGCCTTAGCTAAATTAGTAACATCTTCAGATATTATGCTAAGATAAAATAATATCTTCAGATATTATTTTAAATCTGATGGTACCACATGGAGAACAGTACTTAATTAACTAATTATGAACTACTATTACTTTTGCCTTCTCATTTACTATTCTTTGTAGTAACATTCTGAAAGTGGCAATTTATTATTTTTTCTGGAGGCATAAATAGTATGTTGTAAATAGCCTCCTGAGGATTGTGATCCTGCCTATAAAATTCGCCCAACTTGAGGTGATTAAGTTGGAACCTCACTTTGCCTGACATAATAAATGAGTCCAGCCCTTAGAGCTCAACAGTGGTTAGTTATAGACTGTAGAATAACCTTAGAGTTTGCACCATTGCTCATACTCCCTATTACTTACATTTTGTTCCACAAATGAGATGGACTAATCCATAACCAAACTTAAGAGAAAAGGGGACACTTAAGGGAGAAATCTGACTACTCAAAGTAGATTCAGGAAGTTGGTGGAATTTGTCTTCAAGCCTACGAAATACTGGGTCATGATTTCTATGTGCCTTCTACTCCATCTCATAACAGTATTCATTATTCGTGTTGGCCTTATAGTTGTTTAACTTCTGTTGCCCGCAGTCACAAATGCACATCAACCAAAGACAAAACAAGATGAAAACGTGTTGGTTGATACTCAACTGATAATCAGAATTCTGAAAAAGAAGGATCTTCAAGAAGGATCAATAACAGTGGTAGAACTCTGCCTAATTCCTAGAGTATTTCCTGGAACTTTAACGGATAGAAGATTAAAAAGAGGAACAAAGAAAAAAAATTTTTATCCCCCTAAAAAATTACTATCTGACCAAAACAATGAATAACTACTATAACCAGTTTCCCTACTTGCATCCACGCCACCTTACGATCCATTCTCCAACAGAAATCAGGTTAATTTTATTAATATGTAAAGAGAACCATGCAAGACCCTGCTCACAGAAACAGCTGCCTACTTTACTGTAAGTGAAATCCAAAGCCCTGTCACGGCTTGCAAGGCCTGTCTACTTTTCCTGCCTCTCTTCCACGCCTGCCACTCTGGTTCCCGCTGAGTCGGCTTCTTGCAGCTTATCCCCTCAGCCAGGAGAAGGCCTCTCCCTCCCTTTCTTGCTTCTGTGTCTCACATCGGGTCCTAACAGCAAAGTCCATGGGAGGCCTTTCTTGAAACTCCCATCCTCCCAACCGCAGTGAGGCTCTGCGGGGTTCCCTCAAGCATGGTACATAGTACTTTTTCATCTAAGCACTCATCCATATTTCGAAAGCTGTATTTATTTGTGTGAAGATTTGACTACTGACATTCTCTCTCCTGGACAGGAGATCCTTGAGATTGGCTCCGCATGGAATATGTTGCCCTAAATATCCAGCACACGGTATGCACTCAGGAAATACTTGCTGGTGTAAAGAGTGAACCACAGGGACACCTGGCTGGCTCAGTTGGTTGGGCAGCTGCCTTTGGCTCAGGTCCTGATCCCGGCATCCTGGGATCGAGTCCCGCATCGGGCTCCTTGCTCAGCAGGGAGCCTGCTCACAGGGAGCCTGCTCCTCTCTCTGCCTCTACCTGCCTCTCTGCCTGCTTGTGTTCTCTCTGTTAAATAAATAAAAATCTTTAAAAAAAAAAAAGAGTGAACCACAGATGACCACTTACCTCTGAATTATGAGGAGACAGGCTGGTATCTTATTCAGAAGGAGTCTCCTGTTCTTTCTGAAAGGATTCTGGGAGGCCATTCTCCTGTGCATGTTTCCAGAATTACAGACTAGAGAGGCGGACTTGCAGTGCATTACAGCTCCTGACAAAGAAAAGGGTCAAGGCTCAGCTCTTTCCATGGTATTGTTTCCATTCTTGCCTATGTGCCAGGGAGGAAATGATTCTCACTTAGAAATCACACAACCAGGCGCATTCACTTTGCTTGCCCACCTCGCCTAAGTCCCAGCCTCTTAGAGCGTGTACTGGTGAAGTCAGGTGAGTGAGTTCAGCACAATACCCAATCACACAAGAATTTTTCTTCCCACTTCCAAAAACTCTGGGGAAGAGAATGGGAAACAAAGGGTCTGACAGTTAAAACTCCTGAGACACAGGGCTGTGTGCTTGTGGCTCAGGGGAACAGACCCAACCAGAGTTCTTCCGGGCCAGAGCTCAAAGACCTAAGGGGATGAATGCTCCATGTTAATCATGGCAAAGCTTCACACCTTCTGGAGGTTTTAGGGTATGAAATGCCTGCTTTGTTGCTTAGGGTCCTGGAGTTGCAGAGGAAATCAATTCCAAAGTTATACACTTTAAATGAATTTATAAGCAGTAAAGGTCTAATACCGTAAATGGCAAAACCTTTTCCCTGGGCAAGTACTTCAAACACCAAACTCAACAAATGTATCATTTAGAAGTGATACAAATGTATCACTCATGTGATCAATTAACTCATTACACTTAACTATTCAGTCTGTTAATCCAAATTTAGTCATCACCTCAAAGCTAGTTGACCATTACCAAGTCTACTAATATGTCCCATGGAAATAATGCACCATGGGGAAAAATACAGTCTCAAGGCAGGCACACACTGACTCTTTAGAAGGGATTAAAATCTTATACCCCTGCCTCCTTCCCAGCAGCTCTATTCTCCCCTCTGGCCAGAGTTTGCTCTTGCTAAAAGAAAGGACATTTCTATGGTCTCTGCCAGCTCTATGCACGTAAGGTTTTCCCACATATAAAGCTTGATGCAGTGTATGCGTGCACACGATCTGGTTTAGCCCAAAGGCAACTTAGGGATGAGGTAAGAATTCCAAGTGAGGTTCAAATTTGGAATCATAGCACTGGCCCAAGCACACGACTTTAGGCTGCCAAAACCGGATTTAAAAATAGTCTTAGGAAAAAAAAAATAGTCTTAGGGGCACCTGGGTGGCTCGGTCAGTTAGGTATCCGCCTCTTGATCTCAGTTCAGGTCTTGATCTCCAGGTCATGAGTTTGAATCCTACAGTGGGCTCTGCGCTAGGCATGGAGCCTACTTAAAAAATATAAATAAAATAAAAATGTCTTAGAGCTACTGAATCATACCAAACTCTTCATTTTGCAAATGAAAAGACTGAGATCCAGGGCAATTTCATGTCTTCTGATGATCCTCTTTACCTTTCACGATTCAGTTCAGACACACACATGTAAGACTTCCCTGACCACTCCTTGCTGTCATCAACCCCAAATATTTCCTGACTGTGTGGTAGGTACCAGCCCCTACGGCAGGCACTGGGGATCCACCAGTATACAACTGAGACAAAAATCCCTGCCCTTGAGTAGCTTATATTGTAGCAGGGGACAGGCAATAAACAATAAGTGTGATAAATACTGTAAATCCTACAGTAGGTAGAAGGCTATAAATACTATGGATAGGAGAATAGAGCATGGAAAAGGAGCTCAGGAGTGCCAGAGAGCGGGGGTTGGTTCGTTTGTGATTTTTAAATAGTCATGTAGGTCTTGTTAAGAAGGTGGCAGTTAGGGGCACCTGGGTGGCTCAGTGGGTTAAAGTCTCTGCCTTTGGCTTGGGTCATGATCCCAGGGTCCTGGGGTCCTGGGATCCTGGGCTCTCTGCTCAGCAGGGAGCCTGCTTCCCCATCTCTCTCTGCCTACTTGTGATCTCTCTCCCTCTGTCAAATAAGTAAATAAATAAAATCTTAAAAAAAAAAAAAAAAGAAGGTGGCAGTTGACAAGAACCTAAAAGAGGCGAGGAAGTTAGTCATATAGGCACCTGGAAGAGGAGTATGCCAGGCAGGGGGGATGGCACAGGCAAATGTTCTCTTTTATTTTTCAGATATTTGTTTGAGAGAGAGAGAGAGAGAATGTGTGTGCAGTTGGGGGGAGGAGCAGAGGGAGAGAGGAAGAGAGAGCAAGTGAAAGCAGGAGAGGGGCAGAGGGAGAGAGAGACAGAATCCTCAAGCAGACTCTGTGCTGAGCACGGAGCTCAACCAAGGGCTCTATCCAGTACCCTGAGTTCATGACCTGAGCTGACACCCAACTTACTGAGCCACCCAGGTGCCCCAACACATGCAAATATTCTTAGGTAGCAGCAGGCCTAGTGAGCACAAGAAACAATGAGCACGTGGGTGAGAGAAGTAAGAACTGGAGAGAAACTGATCATGCAAAGCTCTGTGGACAACTGCGGGGGCCTTGGTTTAAGCAGAAGAGTGAGAGATCCAACTCCTGACCTCAAAGGTTCACTCTGGCTGCTGCATTGAGAATAGAATGTGGTGGACAGTTACAGAAGCACCAAAACCTGAAGGGGCTATTGCGGTGACTTAGATAGGAGATGATGGCAGTTTGGAACCAGTGGTAGCAGTCAAGTGAGAAGTGGTGAGAAGTGATTTAATTCTGGCCATATTTTGAAAATACAACCAACAGATTTGGTTGACAGATTAGATGGATTATAAGAGAGAGTGTTTCTGAGAGTTTTCTTCTTTTTTTAAGTCTAAGCTATAGACTTAACTAAATATTCCAATTCATCAGAATGTGCCGTGATTGTTTTTCCATCTTTCACTCTGCACCAAGCTGTCTGAGGGTAGATATGCTGTATTTACTTCTATATTCCCTCCTGCAGCAGTCAATAAATAATTTGCCAAATAAATGATCATGAAGCATGGCAGACGTGAATTCACATTGGACCCCATACCATCTGTATCGTCTGTCCACCAAGATGTGTTCTACCTCAAGTATGAAAATCCATGTGCCAATATGAGGTCAGTCAGGCCCCAATCTATAAGAGTTCGGACTCTACATGCTGGTCTCTCTTTCCTGACTGTATTAGTTTTCTATTGCTGTGTAACAAATTACCACAAATGTAGTGACTTAAAACATGCACATTTATAATATCAATTTTGCGTGGGTTAGAAGTCCAGGCACATGGTCCTTTGTTAGGTTTTCACAAGGCTACAATCAAGGCATCAGCCAGGCTGTGTGTCTTCTTACCTGGAGGGTAAACTGGGAGAGATTCTGCTTCCAAACTTATTCAGGTTGTGGGCAGTTTATTTCCTTGGACCACAGAACTGAAGGCTCCAGTTTTTTGCTGTTGGCTGGAGGCATCCTGCTGTTTCTAGAGACCACGTGTTGTCCTTTGCTACATGAGCTTCTTCAATATGTTCACTCACTTCATCATGCCCACAAGGAGAGTCAGCAGTCTGTTAAAAAGAAATGTTATATAGCATAAAGGAACCCAGGAGCGACATCCCAACACCTTTGCTTTATTCTATTAGTTAGAAGCAAGTCACAGGTCGAGCCCACACTCAAGGAGAAGAAACTACAAAAGGCATGCACATTGGGAAATGGAAATCATAGGGAGGCCACATTAGGGTCTGTCCACCACAATAACTTTGATCATTAGAATTTTTTTAGCCGGACCCCTGAGTGGCGCAGTTGGTTGAGCGACTGCCTTCGGCTCAGGTCATGATCCCACAGTCCCGGGATCGAGTCCCACATCGGGCTCCCAGCTCCATGGGGAGTCCGCTTCTCACTCTGACCTGCTCTCTCTCACTCTCTCTCTTTCCTAATAAATAAATAAAATCTTAAAAAAAAAAGAATTTTTTTAGCCATAGGTCTGGTATATAGCATGGGCCTCTAGACTGCGCTATCCAATATTGTAGCCACTAGCCACATCTGTGATGGGTGTGATGGGAGAAGTGAACTTTGAACTTCTTTAAAAAATTTAATGAATTTGAATTAAATATAAAAACTGATACTCAATTATTGGAGAAATTTGTATGTGTCTTTGGAACAACCTGGATATATGAATCTAACTTTTCAACGAACTTTTATGAAATCTAGAGACTGATCAAGTATTTCCACGGAAAATTTAGTGTTCCCATTGAGATATGCTGTTAATTATAAAATCACCAGATTTCAAAGACTTAGTATAAAAAAAGAAAATATCTCAATAATCATTTTTATATTGATTACGTGTTGAAATAATATCCTGTATGTATTGGGCTAAACAAAATATATTATTAAAATAATGTTCATTTGTTTCTTTTCTTTCTTTTTTAATAGGTTACCAGTAAATTGAGTTACGTACGCGCTCGCATTCTACTGCTGAGAGAAAACACAGAGGTGTTGATCTTACGATGAGGTTGGAAAGGTACACCATCAGAGTTAGCTAGTAAGGCAAGACGACAACTGTCTAATGCCAGACAATAATCCCTGCGGCGGCTCAGAGGAGGGGAAGCCGGCACATCCACAGGCCAGCCAGTCTTGAGCAGAAGGCGACCCCAACCAAGCTGAGTGTTTTGAGCCGACTCGCTGCAGGACGCGCTGCGCACGCACCGCCGCGCGCTCCGCCCGGGAACGCGGGGCGCCATTTGACCCCGCCGCCGCGCCGTAGGTCGGGCTGCACGCCGCCGGCTGCCATGGCGGACGTGTCCGAGCGGACGCTGCAGCTGTCTGTGCTGGTGGCCTTCGCGTCCGGAGTGCTCGTGGGCTGGCAGGCGAACCGGCTACGGAGGCGCTACCTGGACTGGAGGAAGCGGAGGCTGCAGGACAAGCTGGCGACGACTCAGAAGAAGCTGGACCTGGCCTGAGACCCCCGCGCGGTCGGTCCGCGCCGAACCCCGCGCGCCCACCTCGCCTCGCCCCCGCGGGGGCTCCGGCCGGGCTCTGGCGAGAGCCAGGCTAGCTTTACACTCTCCGCCTGCCGCACCTAGTTCTTTCTGGAGAGTTGGTGAGTAGTACTTACGGGGCGGTGACAAGGGGAAACGTTGGGAGCGGGCGAAAATCCTGCCCCAAGGATTCTGAGGTTTTGTTTTCTCCCGTAACTTGCACGGTGGTGTCCTAGTTTAGTTCACTGCGTGCGTTTAGTGGGAATGTCTTACCACGTGCAACACTGTTGCACCCCGACATTAAACTTCACAAAGGAAAATACTGGAAAGAAGGAAAGAAAGAAAGAAAGAAAACGGACCGTGGAGGCATTCCTGCCACCTCCTACCCCCTTATCATTCTTTTCGTTAACGTCTTTGGTAGACCATAGTACATCTTTGCATTCATGTTTTGTAGTCTCCAGTCCCAATTCTTTCGTTGTTGGCCACCTGGTAAAGTGGAAAGACCCGTGGCCTGGAAGTTAGGAGTCTTGCATCTAGTGGTAGCTTATCTAGTGGTAGCTTTATCATCAGAGCTGTGCACATTTAATTATCTTAACATCAAATCTTATAGTTCATAGTTCTTAACTACACAATAATTTGAGGTTAACGATTATATATTTCTGATTATTTTTCTCTTTTCTGCTTCCAACAGTGTGTCGAAGATGGATATAGAGCACTGGACAGATCTAATTTCTCCTTGCACTTTATGAGTCAATTTTATTTTCAAAATAAAAAAAATTTTAAACATCTCTGAATCTTCTATCAAAAGGAAAGGAATATCTTGCCAAGCAGTTTACTTCATCAAAAGATTTGGATTCTCAAAACTGATCTATTGTTTTTGAGCAGATATCTTCGTTCTTAAGGAATCTATGCCAGTTCCTCAGTACAGCTGCAAAGCAGAGTTGGCCTAGTGACCACGTGAATCCTTTTGGCCAACTGTTACTGGATCTGCTCAGCAAAGCAGGGGGCTGTGTAAAAATAACTTAGTTAAGGGTGAGGTACATGCCCCAAGTACAGAGTGATAACATACTCTTGATTATTACTGGTAAAAATTTCGTTTGTATGTCATTATAGAATATACATTAAAGGAAAAACCCTCTTGACTAAAGTTTAGTGATATATTCCAACTATTATCTAAAAATTAAGAGCTAGTGACTAAGTCCTTGGTTATTTTCGAGTTGCAAGAAGTGTTTTCTATAACACTGTCCATGCTCATTCTTGTAAAGATTAATTTTGTGTCTCAGCACATTTAACAGCAAGTCCACATTAACATAAAAGTTTCCACACAAAGCTTTTTTTTTTTTTTCCATTTTACTGGGGCCATTCTGCTCTATAACTTCCCATTATTGTTTTCATTCTGTGAATGCAAGGACTAAAATGGTTCTTAGAGCTCATCCCATCTGGGCTGCAGTTTGCATCTCAACCATATGAAAAGGTAAAAGCCATTAAGTGGGAATTCCCTTTTGTTCTTGTCCATAGCTCTGTTGAGGGCAGTGGTTTTCAACAGGGCTGCACAATATAATACTCTAGAGAGCTTTAAAAATACTGATCCCTGCATGCGACTCCCCACAGATTTGGATTTCTGTAGTTTGGGGTGTGCCTGGGCATTAAGGATTTTTAAAGCTCCGCAGGTGATGCCCATCGAGGTTGAAAACCACTGGTTTTGAGACTTTTATCTCACTAGTTTTCCTTTCTCAGAAGAGAAGATGAATTCTGCATCCCACCCCCGCCAAGGACTTCCTTGTTCTCTACTACACCATTTCTCTCTAGCATCTGCAGTCTGTCCCTGCTTTCGTTCTACTTACAAACATACAGCCAAGATCTTGACTTAAAAAAAAATCTTTAGTTGACCCCATCATTTGCTAATTAGAAAAAGTGGTCCAGGAAACTTTCTTCCTAAATGTTTTCCCATTAACCTGCTGTGTCTGCCCTCTGCACCCTCACCCCAGAGCTATTGTTATCTAATGGCCATTTCTGAATACTTATTTTTCACCTCCGGAGTATTTGATAATGCCAGTTTCTCCCTTGAAATTCTTCCCACACTTTCCAAATAACTTAAAACTTTTGCATCTCCAAACTTTTACTACTGCTTCCTTTTCCAGGTTCCTTCAACTTTAATCCTTGGTCCTCTGCTCTGTCCTTTCCTTTTGATTACCCAATCAGTCCCTAGGATTAACTATCAGATCCAAGCAGAACCTCCTCTAAGATATTTCTATCCCACCTGGATCCTTTTATTTCCAGCTTCATATTTAAACTGCCTAGTGGGTGTTTTCATTGGGTAATCTTATACTCAAGAACTCAAATGCAATGTGTACTGTTCATTTGGCAGAAAATTCTGCACACTAGGTGACACTCCCTATGACAACCCTTGGTTGGTGGTACAGCTTCATGATTCCAGTCTGTCTCCCTAGCTCATAAGCTCTTTGAGGCCAGTGCCTTCAACATCTTGTACCACAGGTCCAACCACTGCTTTCCACCAAGGTGCACATATATTTGACACTTATATTTTGAGGTGGATTGTTTTAAGATCCTGAAATAGCCAACTTTCTCTGTTCTCTGCTGTAATCTCTTTTTAGTCAATTCCTAACTACTTGGTTCCACTAGGTCTATATAATGAGTCTCTCAAAAGCTACTAAATTCTTTTTCAGTGTCTCCTGTAAGGTAGCAATACAAAATTGGTATTCATTTCAACACATTGATGGAAGAAAATCATAATGAGTTTCACAAAATAGCTTGTTTTTAGTAGAAACAATCACCATGTTTTGCTTGGTTTCAGCTACCTCACTGCAAGACTTTCTTGTTTTAGGTTATTTTTGATGTAGGAAAGGTGTTAGGGTTCGGAGCTGATGGCTAAGAAAGAATTCTCGAGACATCTTTGGTGCAAAAAGGTGGCTTTATTAAAGCATGAGGACAGGACCCATGGGCAGAAAGAGCTGCACTGGGGTCATGAGCAGTGGCAATTATATAATTTCAAGTTGGGAGGGGTTAGGGATAGGGTAAGTCTCTAAGGAATTTTGGAAACAAGATTTCTAGGACCTTGAGGGGGCTAGCTATTGTTACCAAAAGGTCATTTATTACTGTTTAGTTAAAACTGTCATATGAGACCCTTCAGATGCATATCTGTGGGTCATATACTTAGGGGATAATTGCCAACATGTGTCTTGTGAGGTAGACATGAAGGAAGTTTCCAAAGTAATTTTTGTATGTTAAAGTAGACTTACCGGATCCTGTGTGTCAGGCTAAGATTGCCCTTTGCCTTAGCAAAGTATTAACACTGAGGAAACTGAGTTCCTAAAGGAAGGTCACTCTGCCTGTTTCAAGGACTTTTCAATGTAAGTAGTAAGGAAATTCAGTTTTTCTTTTGCCTTTGTTTCCCACATCACTTTGATTTTCATAACGGCATCAAAGGATAACAAGAAAGAAGCAATGACTACTGTTAAAGTGATTGATTATACTGAGCATTACAAATCAAAAGAAATAGAAATTGGGGCGCCTGGGTGGCTCAGTGGGTTAAAGCCTCTGCCTTCGGCTCAGGTCACGATCTCAGGGTCTGGGATCAAGCCCCACATCGCGCTCTCTGCTCAGTGGGGAGCCTGCTTCCCCTTCTCTCTCTGCCTACCTGTGATCTCTGTCAAATAAATAAAATCTTAAAAAAAAATTAAAAAAAAATAGAAATTAATGAAAAAGGTAGTTAGCTGAGTAATCTCATTCCTATAGCACACTGAATACTTAAACAGTATTATTTTTCAGCCTTGAATGTACACATGAAACACAGAGGTATTATTAAAATACAGGTTCTGATGCTGTAAGTCTGTGGTGGGGCCTGAGAATATGGATTTCTAACAAGCTCCTAGGTGATGTTGATGATGCTGATCCAAGACCCAAAAGAATGAATGGTTATAACCCTGAATATGATAGAAAATGTATAAAATTAAAGTCATCTTTCCACTTGAGGTGAACAACAGTAGGAAGCTTTTTTGCATCTTTCCCCATTGCTTATACATAAAAAGCACATAGGGGTTTTATTTTTACCAACATAGACTTATACTATATTCATGACTTATACTATATTCATGTAACAATTTAAAAAATGGAAATCCTTACAAATGGGCAGAATATTTTTTTCTAATTTATAGATACATATTTAAAATAAGGATTTCATAAATGGTGAATTTTGCTTACCTCTTACAATATTGCTTAAAAGTACTGATTAATCCATTTAAAAATACTTTATAGCAATCCTTTCTCATTTATTATTACAAACTTTTTTTTTTTTTTTTAATATAGAATGCTTCACGATTTGCATGTCATCCGTGCACAGGGGCCATGCTAAGCTTCTCTGTACTGGTCCAATTTTTAGTATATGTGCTGCCCAAGTGAGCCCTGTTACATCTCCTTTCTTTAAAATTTTATTTATCTGAGAGAGATAGAGAGTGCCTGCACACAAGCAGGGGGAAGGCAAAGGAAGAGGAAGAAACAGACTCCGCTGAGCATGGAGTCCAACGTGGGGCATATCCCAGGACCTTGAGATCATAATCTGAGCGGAAGTCAGACACTTAATCAACTGAGCCACCCAGGTGCCTCTGTTACAAACCTTTTTAATGAAAATATTATCTCTAGCTATTTAAGTCAATTTTAAAGTAGCATGAGTCATAATGGAGAATTCGAAGACATAAGCAAAAAAAAAGCAGATAATACCAAGTTTGTCAAGGATAAGAACAAAAACCCATATAGGTAGAGTAAATTGGCACAACTTTGGGAAAATAGGCAGTAACTACTAAAGCTGAACATAAAAACATGCCCTGTGGCCCAGTACTGTGTACGTGTTTGTGCTATATATATATAAGCAACAGCAGTTTGTAACAGCCTTAACTGGAAACTACCCACATGTCCAGCAACAGTGGAATGAGTAAGTATATTAAGAGTGTGTCATACAATGGTGCCTGCGTGGCTCAATGGGTTAAGCCTCTGCCTTCAGTTTGAGTCCTGATCTCAGGGTCCTGGGATTGAGCCTGACATCGGGCTCTCTGCTGAGCAGGGAGCCTGCTTCCCCCTCTCTGCCTGCCTTTCTGCCTACTTGTGGTCTCTCTCTCTCTCTCTCTCTGTCAAATAAATAAATAAATAAAACTTTTAAAAAAATGTATCAAACACATAAAATACCAGAGAGCAATGAGAATTGAACAAATTATAACAACATACCATGATATAGATGCATCTTAACAAACATAATGACTGAAAAAAAGCCTAACAAGATGCCAGGACAGTTTTAAAACATCGTACAGTTTTAAAAGAGGCAAATCAAGTTTTTGTTGTTAGGACAGTGTTTACTTATGGCATAGGGAGGTGGGTAGGGATTAGGAGGGGAAGATTACTCAGGGTGCTGGTAATATTCTGTATCCCAATCTGAGTGATGTGATATTAGGGTGTGCTCAATATGAAAACTCAATGAGGGGGACACTTGCCACTTCTCTCTATGTATATTTGAAGAAAAAAGTGCACAAACAAGTAGCATAGTAGTTGGGCCTGTGGAATCAACCTGTTGTGCCGGAGAGTATTCATTTAGCGTAGTTCATCATTTAAAAGGTGAGCTCTATCATCATTCTTACTCCGTGTAGTGCAAAGTTTGGGAATTGGGACTTAAAGGATTCAATACCACCTGGGAAAATGGTATTACAATCTCCTTGAGAAGATATGTAAAATGGAGATCATAATTACTTGCTCACATACTTGTTGAACAGACAAAATCACGGTCCTCACAGAACTCACGATGGACAATGCGCAAAACTAAAATGAAACGGAACCAGCAATACCCCAAGTGGCAAAGAATTAAAAACTGTCCTTTGAAGTAAGAATATGCAACAAAATCATGTATCCCATGAAGGCCACATAGGAAAGCTATTCTTGCAGTTAACTCAGGGGTTTAAGATGCTTAAATTATACCCTAAGATTAGTTTAGCAAACTGGCATCAGAAAACAAATGCCATAACATGGAGAACCCCGACAGTAATGGCGTGGTAATACTGAGGTACTGTAGGACATGTAACTTCCGACGCCGTTGGGCATTGTCTCCCACCTCCACCCCAACCCTGCGGAACTGGCCAGTAAAAGAGGACTACCTGGGCAGCGGGCCTAACAGGAGCCCAGGACCTGCGGAGACGCACCACAACACACGACGACCTCCAGCTTTTTTGCGAAGCGGACGCGCAGTGATTGCGTCACCTTCCCACGCCGCCGCCGTGGTTTCCCTGGCGACCGGTGCGCGCTCAGCACGGAGGCGAGCGAGATGCTGGCCAGGAGGCAGCGCAATCCACTGCAGGCCCTGCAGCGCCGAAGTCAGGAGTTGAAGCTACAGGTAGCGTCTGGCTGTCCAGCCGGGGGCTTGGGCACTACGAGGTGGCCTGGGCTGTGGCAGGGGGCGAGATCTGGGGTGCACCCTAATCCTGGGAGCCTACCCCAACCCACTTACCTTCCCGAGTAATAGCGCTCCCTTCCCCACCCTAGCATCCCGGCACTAACCTCGATTCTAACCCCTCCTGCGCCTAAACTCAACCCCCGCAGAAGCTGAACCTCCGGAAATCTTGACCCATCGACTAAGCGCCGTCCCCCTCCTCCTAACATCTGTCTCCATCCTGACAGCTCCCTTAACCCACCTCACCTCCAAATCTAATCTTAACAATACCCTTTTCCAACCATCTCTGCGCCCCTCTCTCCACTCTCCATTGCCCCCTTACCTTTGAGCCGTCTTCCAGTAGGGGCTGTTTTTGATTCACCTGAACTCAAACGAAATAGGCGTCAAAGAATAGTCCGAATACGTAAGAAAAATACTAGGATACGACAGATTAGCAAAGGACATGAACTAAAGAAGAAGTACAGAGAACTCATAAACATGAGAAAAGTTCACTTAAAAAATAGCCAAGTAACTGCGAAGGAAATATCACAAACATTAAAAATGTGTGGTCAGTACTGGGGAGGTTGTGATGAAACACGCACTTACATACACTGCTCCAGAATATAGTATAAGGGATAGGATTTCTGGAAAGCATTTTGACAAGCTGTAGCAAATATTCACGCTCCTGGCTCGATAATTACATTTCCAGAGATTTGCCATACATAATAGTAAAAAATTTATTGGAACAGAGATTAATGTGTTAAAGTGTTCATCATAGTGTTACTTATAATAGAAAAGACTGGATATCATTTAAATGATCAGTAATAGGGGAATGGATAAATAACTTGGGATATAATAGTATGATTAAAAGATTTTAGCATGTTAGGGAAAATATTTGTAATAAAATCTCAAGTTAGAAAAAGAATATAAAATATAAAATTGAATATACAATATTTCAATAAAATTATTTTATATCTAATATACATAGAAGAAAGATTAAAGGAAACATCCCAGGATAGTAACTGTGTGTGCTCTAATGCTGATGTTTATTATGTTTCTCTTCATACCTTTTGATATTTTCATAATTTTGAACACCAACTGTATATGACTTTAAAAAATAAGAAAAAGTAAGTAGTAATTACTGGTTTGTTCGTTTGTTTTCCAAAATTCTTATTTCACTTTGCTAATTTTACTTTTTTTTCATTTGATCTATTACTAAATAAAATTATTTTCTAATCTTCGATAGACAAGAGATTTACTGAGTGCTCATATTTGGTCCTGTTTTGGACTCTCATTTAAAAAGTGTAAAGATTTGGGGCGCCTGAGGGTCAGTGGGTTAAGTGTCTGCCTTTGGCTGAGGTCATGATCCCAGAGTTCTGGGATTGAGTCCCGCACCAGGCTCCCTGCTCAGTGGGGAGCCTGCTTTTCCCTCTCCCTCTGTCTCCCGGCTCCTGCTTTCACTCTATCTCAAATAAATAAAATCTTTAAAAAGTAATAAGATTTGATAGATAAATATTTCTAAAGTGACTTAGATTTTACAGTGGTGCAATAAAAACAAAATACTCTTCTGGTAGAAATAAAACTTGATGGGGGCTTTGGCTTATGTGAGCTTTGGCTAGATGCTTAATATGGTTCTGTATCTGATTTTAAATTTCGTGGGACATTGGGAGAACCAGGAAAGTTTCAGAAGTAAACTGCAAAAAAATTATTACCAAAACAAAGATGAAACAAAGTAATTAAAAAGATTAGTCAAACTGCAGACGACTTGGCCCAAGGGTCTTCTGGTAGCCTGAGTGTCTGGGAGAGGCTCTTTGATAGTGGAAGCTAGGTTTTCCCTGACACCTGAAGCAAAAAACAAACAGATTTCCAACTTGGTGTCCATGGACAAGTAAGCAAGAGCCCATTTGGGTCATGCCTTTCATGACTTGACTCTGTCACCAGCTGTGAATTTGTGACTAACACTCAGATGCAAAATAGGAAGAGTAGAGAAGAAACTAGTTAATTTCAATTTCTCCTCCACATCATCTTTAGAAAAGAACCCAAAGGAAATTTGCACCCACATAATAATATGGGTATACATGATATGTGCCCACATCATCTTTAGAAAAGAACATACGTAGATATTTCTTTTGGGGGTATATTGGCATAGTTACATGTAGTGTTTAGAAAATGCTAAGTCAGGGTGTAAGGTATAAGAATAAACAAACTTGTGACATATTCATACAATTCTACTGAGCAGTATGAGGGGATAAACTAATGATTCTCTCTGGCAGTATCTCAGAAACACACTGTGTGAAAGGATGATACAAAAGAGTACATCCTTTCTGGGAACTTTCTGGGGTAATGGTAATTTTCTATATGCTGATAGGGGTTAGAGTTACACGGGTGTATGCATTTGCCAAAACTCAGCAAATATGTAGTAAGATATGTGCGTTTCATTGTATGTAAATTTTTTACTCAATATTGAACTCTCGTTAGTGATACCTGTGATGCATCATTTATGAGGATTGCAGTTTACTTTGAAATACATAAAAAATAAGACGAATTAATGAATAGGTGGATCGAAAAGGAATAGTGAAATGTTAATAGTAGAATCTAGATAGTGGGTATATGGGGGTTCACTGTGAAATTCTTTAAACTTCATTATATGTTTAAAAGTGTTCATTGTGAAATATTAGGGAAAGAGAATTAAAATTTTATTTTGTAAGGTTATGGTATTTAACAATATATTCTAACAGTCTCTATTTATTGTAGGTTGATAGCTTGCTTTCTGAGAGTCGATTGAAGGGAGCTCTAGATGCCAATAAAAGGAGAGATATTTACCAAAGGTAAAATCTACTAAATTATATAAATTTCCCAGAAACCAGACTTACATTTCGGTGGGCAGTATTTGCAGCATAGAAATTGTTTGAGGCGTTATTTATTTCCTTATTTATGGTACAATTTCTAAAAAGACAAAATAATAATGGGAAATAATACCGAGGAACAGTGAGTGAAACTTTCCAAGATGTACTTAAAAATATTTCTCGTAATTATCTTTATCTCCCAGGTCTAAATAGTGATGGAATGGTGCAATTAAATAGAGAATTAAAATGTTAAAAAGCAGCAACTACAATCATTCTGTACTCTGTATGTCCCAAGCAGTGTGTCCACACTCTGAAACCTCTTTATTGATTAATTCTCACAATAACACCATGAGATACTTACCAATATAGGTGAGAAAATTAAGGTTCCCACAGCAGTTTGTTATTATGTCTACCCTGACTTTGCTATAAGACATTAAAGTGGGCAGGCACTAAGAATATTTGAAGACTGCTGAGAAATGCAGAATTCAGTGACGCAAAAGAGAGAATTTCACTGCAGTCTCGTTGGAGTTGGAGGCTTTGATCCACTCGAATCCAATGGAAGGATTATATCATGGTATAACTTGGATCTAGGAAAAACTAAGCTAAACCTGAAGGTTATGGACTTGCTGTTGTGCCAGCAGCTATAAAAACTGCTCAGTGGCAACAGAGTGGCTGAAGCAGAGTTATGGTCAATCCTTGGCCTACTGTAGCCTCAGATCCTGGGGCCCCGTCAGAAAACTCTATGAGCCGTTCTACCTTGCTTGAGATGGTGACCTTAACTCCCTTGACCTGGGAAAACTGTTCTTTTTTTTTTTTAAAGATTTTATTTATTTATTAGAGTGAGAGAGACTGAGAATGAGAGGGGAGAAGGTCAGAGGAAGAAGCAGACTTCCCACAGAGCCGGGAGTCCGATATGGGACTCGATCCCGGGACTCCGGGATCATGACCTGAGCTGAAGGCAGTCGCCCAACCAACTGAGCCACCCAGGCGCCAATGGGAAAACTGTTCTTTTGGTGAATGTTTTTTGTTTTGTTTTGACTTTTTTTTTAATCCCTAAGAGAGATTAAAATTAAATCAAGTTTGAAATTACATAGACATGATAAACTAAATCGAATTAGTCTACTCATACTTTTGTATTCGGTTTAGGACATCGTTAAGATAATCTGTACACTTTGGGTATTTAAGAGTTCAAAAGAACATGAAATTCATTTTATTAGTTTAAATGACTCACTTGAACCATTTGAAAAAGTTTTGCTGCATTTAGCACTTCATTCGGAGAGCTTAAAAGCAAAATAAAATTTAAATAAATTTTAAAATGTTGAAGGAAACTTAATTACATTTATTAGGATTGACTGTTTAAGGAATTCAGTTCAGATTGAATTAGTCAAATAATAAAGAAAAAGTGAAGGTGATTATACTTGCCTTACTAGATTTTAAAATAGAGTAAGATTTGTAGGTTGAATTTGACGTTCCAGAGAAAACTTAAGTTTTTAAATTTTATTTTAATAAGCTGATAATTATTTTTAAACCCAAGTAACTGTAAATAATCTTCTTCATGTATAAAAAGATCCCCATCACAGTCATTTAAAAATTCACATTGACATTTGTATGTCTGAAAACATCAGTTAGTCCCTATGTTTGATTAATAATTGGCTGGTTATACAGTAAAATAATTTCTACTTATTTACAGTAAAAATAATTTCTACTTAGACCTTGCAAAGGTTTCTTTGCACTCAGTAATGTGAATAAGTTTGATGATTGTTCCTTTATAATTGACCTGGTGAGGGCTTTTCTCATCGGCCTTGGTGTTTTGAAATTTCATCACAATGTATTTAGGTGTTATTTTTATCCTGCTAAATCACTCAGTGGGTCTTTTCTTTTCTTTTTTTTTTTTTTTTTTTAAAGATTTTATTTATTTATTTATTAGGAAAGAGAGAGAGAGTGAGAGAGGGCATGAGAAGGGAGAAGGTCAGAGCGAGAAGCGGACTCCCCATGGAGCTAGGAGCCCGATGCGGGACTCGATCCCGGGACTCCGGGATCATGACCTGAGCCGAAGGCAGTCGCTCAACCAACTGCGCCACCCAGGGGCCCCTCAGTGGGTCTTTTCAAGTTGAAAACTCTTGTCTCTCATGAGCTCTGGGAGATTTTCTTTTACTAAAAGATAATTTTTATTTATTTATTTACTTACTTACTTACTTACTTACTTATTTTTGTTTGTCCATTTCTCCCTGAAACAGCTTTGAGTCAGGTATTAAACCTCCTGGACTATTCTTCTTGGTCTCTTATCTCCCCATTAGAAGTTTTTGTTTTGCTGTCTTTTTGTTACACCTGGGAGATTCTCTTGTCTTTGGTTCCTCTGGATTCCAATTATTTATTTAATTTTGGTTAGTTGTAAATTTTATCTTCCATGTTGCTGCTTTACTTTCTTATATCTGGTGGTCCTTGGGTTATTCATTTTTATTTAAGAATGAGGGACCGATTTGATTATTTTTTGATTATTTTTTTATTTGATTTTCCAGAGAGCAGATAGTAATATTTCCTGAATAGTGAGGTTCTTTGTATATGGGCGGGGATTTTCAGGGGGCTGGCAGCTAAGTGTTAGCCTAAGGAGTGCCCAATGCCAGAATAGGGTGGGCTTTAAACCTAGTGTTTAGAAAACTTATTTGGCAACTGTAACTCTCCTCCGGTCATTCATTAATTTTATTTTTTAGAGACGAATCCTCTGGTAAGGAGGGAGAACAGAAGGAGGTGAGATAAGAGAAAGGGGAAGCTAGCTGGCTCAGATTTTCTGTAAACAGATTTTTTTAAAAGTCAGACTTCTTATAAAAGGGCCTTAAATAAATCTAAACTTAATAAGTATCTTTACTGTCTTCCTAAATAATATAAAGCCCTTAGATTGTCTTAAGATCGATTGCCTTTTTAGCTTAGATGTTATGGATATCATTTAATTAATGTAACGTAAAACAATATAGAAAGCAAATCCCAGCCATTGTGGTTGTCCTCATCTGTAGAACTTCATAATATATTCCCTTAGACACACTTTAATTACCCAGCCCCCCAGTCCTTCCTACCTGCTGACCCAAATCATGATGTTCTCTGCCTGGCAGATTTGTTACTCTTAGGGGCTTCTTCCTTTCTTTTCTTTTTTTTTTTTTTTAAGATTTTTTATTTATTTATTAGAGAGAGAGAGACTGAGAATGAGAGGGGAGAAGGTCAGAGGGAAAAGCAGACTTCCCGCAGAGCCGGGAGTCCGATATGGGACTCGATCCCGGGACTCCGGGACCATGACCTGAGCCGAAGGCAGTCGCCCAACCAACTGAGCCACCCAGGCGCCCTTCTTCCTTTCTTTATAGAAGAATATGCTTCCATCTTTCTTCCATGCAGCAGAAATTTGTTGAAATAATTGACAGGTAGTCCCTCTTTCATTGTCCTACATTCAGGGTTTATTATCTTTTAAAATGTTTTAATCATTTTTTGTAGGGTTTCAGGAGGCGGTGAAGATGAACCTATGCTTGAGTTTTTATCCTGACGCAGAAACCTTAAAATATCTGAACAGTTAGAGGATTTTCATAATTTTATAGATACGAAGATCATTATAATAAATTAATTTGTTTCATTGTTTTCTACTCTGGCTCTTAAGTGAAATTTTTGAGTCTAGTTTCAGGAATCTTGTGGTCTGAGTAACAGGACACCTGTTAAAACTAGTGGCTCTACAGTCAGTCTCATTCCACAAAAAATCTGGAAGTCGGTTCTCCCAGAGTGGATAAGTGGCTCGTAATGTCCTCAGGACTAGACCTTGCTGTCACTGTGCTCTGTCATCCCCATCTAGTCACGATGGCTCCTCTCACCTTTACAGAGTCTTCAGGTATCTGTATCTAAAAGCAGAAAGGGTGAAGGATTCTTTACGTGCTGCACCAGGGAGGATAAAATGGGAGGCAGTGCCCAACATACTTCTTCCATATTTTGGCGGCCAGCTCTGGGCCACACAGCAACCGACCCGCAATGGATTCTGAGCACTGTCAGTGTCGGTGTCAGTGCGGGGCTGACCCTGTCAGCATAGAAGGGCTTTTGGATAAGAAACTAGTGGGGTCAGCCACAGTTTGATATTTTCCCTTCTTTCCTGCCTCTTTCACAAAGGATTTTTGTCCCCTTTTTTTGCTACTTACTTTATTTCATTAGTTTCTATAAGAAAAAAAAAAAGCCACTCAAACAACATAAAAAATATTGACTCTTGCAGGTCAATATTACAATATTGCAATAAAAAATTACACAAACAGGGCGCCTGGGTGGCTCAGTTGGTTGAGCGACTGCCTTCGGCTCAGGTCATGATCCCGGAGTCCCGGGATCGAGTGAGTCCCATATCGGACTCCCGACTCTGTGGGAGGTCTGCTTCTCCCTCTGACCTTCTCCCCTCTCATTCTCAGTCTCTCTCTCTCTAATAAATAAATAAAATCTTTAAAAAAAAGAAAAAATTACACAAACAGCATAAAAATATTGACTCTCACTGGTTCTGTTTTTAGAAAGCATTTGAATTTTGAGAACTGTCATTCTTACATGTGGCCCATTTTCAGTTGTTTTTATAATTCTTACTTGGGTCTAAGACTTAAGCTACAGTATATGAGCTGTCTATGGAATAATTAAAACACTGTACCCTTCAAGACAGGCCAAGTTCAAAAGGGGAATGCGCGCTGCAGTAGGAAGAGGCCAGCTATAGAATCTTAAACCCTGTCTTCACGTGTTTCTCCACCACTGACCAGCTGTGGCCCCTTGTCAGAACCTCACCTTCCTTCTACCAGAGTGAGAGTTGGCCTGAAGCTCAAATGAGGTGGCACTTCCAAAGTGCCTAGGATTATGCGTGATGCTCAGTACACTTTGTCATTATGGTCCTTAGGGGTATCTGCTGGGCCAGGTCCTGGGTTTATGGAGTTTTAGAGCTGGAAAAGCATTTTGAAGTCCAGTGTTTTTCCTTATTTTAGAGATCGGATACTGAAACCCAGAGTCACTTAAGCTTTTGAAGCCGTGGCTGTCATACCTATGTACCTTAAGCATGTGAGGATCACCCAGGCTGCTGGGTGGGAAAGCAGTTACCGGTGAACTTTTCAACGTCATGCATACAGTAGCTAATTGCCTTGCCAGCTTAAAGACTTACATGTGATTCTATAAAACAATGTTCTAGTTTGACAATAGAAAAATTAATATTTTTTTCTTTCTTTTTAAAAATTTAGATGTGTCCAGTTAAAACAGGCAATAGATGAAAATAAAAATGCTCTTCAAAAATTAAACAAAGTGAGTATTAATGGTTAATGATATTACAGAAAACCTGTTTGTATACAGATGTTTTCATTAAGTGGGAATTCACTGGAGCGGATAAGTTCCTGGGTTTGCTTTAGTGGTGGTGAAGTTTTAACTGTGATCAGGGCCAATGCTTGCCCGACCGGCTTACTGAGTATGTGCTTTGGAGCAGAAAAGGCAGGCCTCTGAATGCTGAGAAAAGTTCAGTTTTGGTGAACTTACCCTGAGGACCCAGAGAACCCAGGAAGAAGCTATTTTTATTTTCGCATTGTGTAAGTGTTATCTTTTATAGTTTAGAATTGTTTCGATTTCCATTACCCTGTAGGGAGAGTACATAATCTGGCCTGGAGGGTAAGAAGTAAAGAAGCTTCTTGTATCACATGGCGGCTCTAATATCAGTGACTCTGCAGAAATAGGAGGAACTAGAATTTACTCTTGGCAGTTCCTTCAGGATTTTCCCTATTAGTATGAGCCTGAGCTTCGGCCAAGTGTCCAGGGCCAGAGACTCACAGAGCATTTAAAGTGGAAGGCACCTAAAATCATCTCCCTACCTGTGTCTTGAGCATCTCTTCAGAATTTCAGCGACACAAAACTCTTAAATTTAGGAGGCAGGCTGACCCTAAATTTGAAATCTAATTATGCCGCTTCAATTATGATACTGAAATCTCAATTTCAATTGAGATGTTGAAATCTCAACTATACCGTGAGAAAGCTGAGTCTCCCAGAGGGGAAGCAGCTTTCTTAATGTCTCTCTGCCAATGAGTGGCAGAACTTGGGATTGGCACCTGCCTTTTTGACTCCAAAGCCTATCTTCTCTCTAGAACCTCTCTCTCTTACTGACTCTAGAGGGTCTGGAATAGCTAGCAAGAAAACAAAACAAAAAAACCAAGTAGTATAATTTTATTTCTTCATTTGGGTTACATTTCAACATAATACTCTATCTTTCTTTTAATCTTATTTCTCTAAGGTAGGCCTAGTCTCATTTACTTTGTCTTCTAGAACTTAAGGGAAGTATTTTTTTTCCTTCTAAAATAAATATAATAGGAAATGGAAATAAATTTTTCAGTGAAACAAACTTATATTCTCTCATAGGCTGATGAACCTGCCCCTGTCGGGAACTATAATCAGAAAAAAGAGGAGGAGCACAAGTTTTTGGATAAGCTTACCCACCAACTGCAGGAACTCGCTGTGTCCATAAGTAGAGAAAATACAACTGAGTATGCTTCTTTCCTTACTTTCTTTCTCTCAGATATTACATCACCAACAGTTTTAATGTTTGACTCAGAATAAAGACATATTAAGAGTATAGATATAAACAAATGGTGATAACAAGTATAATCAGTTGACATTTATTTATTACGTATGGTAGAAAGTCTTAGATCCTATAAAAGATGTAAAGAAGTGAAGGTCACAATCCTTGCCCTTAGGTAATTAATTATCTAGTTAGGGAAACAGAAAGTGATCTGAATAGCTCAATAAACAGATGTTAGAAAATAAGGACAATTGCTTTAATGTCAGTATTGGTACATAAAAAGAAATTTTTTGGATTGTTTATTTGCTTCTTTCATAAATATTCCTTAAAACAAAGGCAGAAGTATGCATTGCTTTTCTGCTGTCGTAGATGTTTATAATAGCCTTTGCAAAATAGAAAGAAAACTTGATGGTATAAACAAACCCAATTTGTGGAAAGCAAAAAGGAAAAAAAATTAACTATTTAGACTCTTCAGGTACTGTTCACATACTTTTGCACTATATCCTGGGAAAAATGTCAAAGGATGTTGATCCAAGGATTCTAGAATTTCCACTAATTTCCAGTACTGAGAATGACAGTACTGGAATGACAGTATGGTTTCGGACTTAACCTTCCTACCATAAATAGCTATAAAATCTGGACAAAATATACGAAACAGCTGGCTGAAGTCACTGAACATCAGCCAAGCAGGGCTGATGTCCTTAATCCAGGAAAACACAGGAACTGAGTTCAGCATTCACCCAGATCCTCTCCCTGGGGAAAATTTATGGGCTATGGTACAGGAAGATGGATCCTAAACAGGGAACAGCAGTGTCACTGAGCTCAGGAGTCAGAGATCAAATTTTGGAGTTCCCAAGTTCCCAAGGCCATTGGGACTTTTGGGAGAGAGAAGGGAGAGACAACTACAGAAATCTGAATCGATTCCTGGGCTACACAGACTGTGATTCCGGAAGCACTGGCTGAAAGTATCTGCTAGGAGACTGAGATTTTAAAAGATTCTGGAAGTCAGACAGTCCTGGAGAAATACTGGAGTTTGTACGCAGCTAGAGTAAAGAGACTTCGGTGAATGCTTCAGGTATTTAGTGGAGGTCACAGAGGCCTTAGTCTTGCTGTCATTGTCATTGCTCCTATTAGGAGTAATGACAGTACCCTAATACTGAGAACTGTGATCTTGAATAAAGACAGGACTGAAGTAGATCTTGTCCAAGCCTAAACCAGACCTTAACAGGAACATGATAATTTAACTGTGTAACAGAATAAAATTCAACACTCTATAAAGGAAGATGACATAATCCAAACTCTCTAAATGTCTCATCCATAATATCCACTAATATCCACTAATAGAAGAATTCCTGGAAGTACAAAAGAGCAGGGTGAATAAATAATCAGCAATTAAATAGTAAAACAGTCAATAAAAGCAGACTTATATCTGAGCTAGATAATATAATTAGCTGACAAGGACTTCTAAATAATGATTCATATGCTAAAAGAAGAAAAGATGGATGAAATGGAAAAAAGTAGAGTATTTTAAGAACATTCAGATGTAGAAAATGAACATTCTACCACTGTAAAAATACCTGATGAAATAATCACTGTGAAGTTTCTCAGTCTGATTCAATATATAGATTCAAAAAGGTGGAAAATATCGTATATTTAATAAAGAGAAAAAATAATCAATAGAAGCTCCGGTGACCCGAATGTGAAAATTAGCAGACAAGAACTATAAAACAACTGTTTTCAACTTGTTAAAGAATTCGTTGGAAGAGATGGATAGCTTGGATGGATAAGGAAGAATCAAGTAGAGAAATGGCTGCTAACAAAATGTGTAGCTTTAAGCACATACCTTAGAAAAGAAGAAAAGTTGAGTATCAGTTATTGAAGTTTCCAACTTGAGAAAACAGAAGAAGAACAAAAGATTAAACCCAAGGCAGTTAGAAAGGCGGAAATAATAGCGATAAGAGCAAAAAACAGGAAATAATAAAAAGACATACAGAAGATAACATCCATAATGCCGAAAGTTGGTTCCTTGGAAGAATTAGTTAAGTGGATAAATTCCTAGCAAGACTGATCAAGAAAAGAGAAAGAGAAGGAAAAACAACAAAAAAACAGGGATGAAAACTAATCACTACAGATCCTATAGAAATTAAAAGGATGCTATGAAGATATTATGAACACCTTTATGCCAATACATTTGAAAATCTAGATAAAATAATTTCCTTGAAAAGTAAAAGGTATTTGACACAAGGTGAAGAGAAAAATCTTAATAGTCCTGCTAAAATATCTACTAAAGAAGTTGAATATATGATTAAAACCTTCCCACAGAATAAACTCTCAGGTGGCTTCACTGATGAATTGCTGCAAACATTTTAAAAAATCATACCAGTATTACAAATCTTTATAGAGAGTAGAAGAACATTTCCCAAATCATTTTATGAGCTTTAGGTATCAAAACTTGACAAATGTAAGAAAAATAGCGAAGGCCTCATGAACACATGAACAAACCCAATAGAAAATATTAGCAAACAGAATCCAGTGTCATTTCAAAATAACAATACAACATAACTAAGTGGAATTTATTCCAGAACTCAGGGTTAGTTTAACATTTCAATAATTGAAATTCACTCTCTTAACACAATGAAGAAGAACCATGAATAATCATGTGAAGTTCCCATTATCCTTAGCAACATTTTAGAATAATGGACTCATAAAATATGTGCAAAAGATCTCCTAAAAAAGGAAAAGGGCACATTGAAAATCAATATGACATATTTTGTGGATTTTTTTTTGGTATAAAAATTTTATTAAGTTACTGTTTATGTTTATGTCACTGTGGTATGAGTATATCCTACGACTATATTATTGTTTTTTTTTAGATTTTATTTATTTATTTGACAGAGAAAGAGAGATCACAGGTAGGCAGAGAGGCAGGCAGAGAGAGAGGGGGAAGCAGGCTCCCCGCTGAGCAGAGAGCCCGATGCAGGGCTCCATCCCAGGACCCCGAGATCATGACTTGAGCTGAAGGCCGAGACTTTAACCCACTGAGCCACCCAGGTGCCTCCCTACAACTATTTTAAACTAAATGAACCCAGTACTCTTTATTCCAGTGACTATCTTATAACTGGCTGGTTTTATATTTAGCAATGTTAATTTGCATCAGTCTAAGTACATTGTTATCCCTGTTTTTTAAGATAAGCTTCTGTAGTCCTTTCGGAGAGTAAAGATCTGTTTTATTCTTTGTCGCATCCCAAGCACATAGTGTCTGTCACACAGTAGGTGCCCAGCAAATGTTTGATGACTTTGCTGAATGTTGAATGAACAAATAAAGCTCAGAGAGATTTAGTGACTCATCCAGACTGGTATTGTTTTAGTTGCTCTCTCTTCCCTCACCTCCCATTGTACCTCCTTAATATCTTTCCAAATGTCTTTCTCTTCATCCTAATGCTGTGGGTTAGTTAGTTAGTTAGTTAGTTAGTTAGTTAGTTTGTTTAGTTTATACGTTGTCTTGTTTCACATTTATCAGCCATCTTTGCCTTTAGCCCTTTTTCTAATCTGTTCCCCACATTGTAGCCTAGACATCTTTCCAAAGTACAGATGAGATCATGGCCTTCTCTTACTTCATTTTTAGAGACCATGTTAAAAAGAAAGCTCACTTGGGCTACATTCTGCTCACCTCTTTTCAGCCTCACCTCTTTCTTACTCATTTCTTCAAACCTTGTCCTACAATTCGTGAGCTACTTGAGGTTCCCCCAACTTGAGCCTCCTTTCTCCACTCCCTCCCCCTCCTTTCTACTTCCTTTTTATTTCATTAATTCCAAGTCGTCCCTCCAGACCTAATTCTGAGCCTTTCCCCATCCCTACCCATGCAAGTGTCGGTTGAGTGTCCTTCTGTGTGTTTCCTTAATATCCTCTAATGTATCTATCGAACTATATTGTAATTACCCATTTTCTAGATTGTCTCACTGTAAGCTCCTTGAGGACAGGGAATTGTTCACCTGGTTTACCAGGTTTTGTATCCAGTGTGTTTGACACAGACCTGACGTACATCATTATCCTCAGAGTTGACCTCTATTAAAGACTTGCGACAGGCAGGCACTGTTCTAAACTCTCCTCGGATTTGTAACTCATGTAATCTTCGTGACAGTCTTGTGAGGCAGGTTCTATTATTACCTTCACTTTACCAATGAGGAATGGAAAACTTAAAAGAAAGGTATGCAAGGTCACTCAACGAGGAGATGACGGAGCCAGAATGTAAACTCAGAGCCCGTGCTCTGACCATGTGTTACTGTGCTCGAGCAGCAATTGCTGAATGGATGAATCCAAGACTTGAATGCACGTCCCATGGCCTCAAGCCCCATGCATGCTCTGCCGTGTCCCACATGTGCCTCAGACAGAGTAACTCCTTCACCACTCAGCCCTTCAGCTCACACATTGTTCGCTAGATGGTAGAAACCATGAGTTGTGCTTTCTCCTTATTTCCTGTATTTGCCCAGTTCCACATATGGGCAGGATCTTCTATACGTAGAAGCTGTCCTCATACTTGATCTGTTCTTAAACGTCATTTCAAGTGATCCTTATCACTTATCCTGTTTTTCACAGAATCGGGGCACCTGCTGAAAGAGAGGAAGATGACGATTCTGCTGACGAAGATGAAGAAGCTGAAGAAGAAGAAGATGAGGAGGAAGAAGAGAATGAAGAAAGTGGTGAGGAGGAAGAAGAAACTGAAGAGGAAGAGGAAGAGGAAGAGAAACAGGAAAATGAATCCCACAACCAGGCAACAAGTAAAGAATACTTTGCCGTTGGAGATTTTGCTGCTCAGCAAGCTGGAGATCTTACATTTAAGGTAAAAATGGGACTAGGACGTAACCTAAGGATAAGTTTGCATACCTGACGGAATAAGAAAACTCTACCTATATCCCTATATTACACGTTCCTGGTATTGTTTTTAAAAGACTCAGTCTTTTTTAATAAAATAAGTAAAAATTATGATTTACAGCCAGTAATCGTGTGAAATTATGTTATCAAAGTTACCTGGTAGGAGAATGGTGAAATTAAATGCTATTCTATTTTAGAAAATAGTTTCAGTGTTGATAATTCCTAACTTAGGGATCAATTTTAATTTAATACGTCTTTGTTTTGATTTAAGAAAGGGGAAATGCTCCTTATAATTGAAAAAAAACCTGATGGTTGGTGGATAGCTAAGAATGCCAAAGGAAACAAAGGTCTCATTCCCAGAACCTACGTGGAGGTTAGTCTTTGTTTATTCTTTCCCTTTTTCTCCTTTGAAAACTTTTTTCAATTTAAAAAAAATTTTTTTTCAAAACTTATCTTCATTTTTAATAAAGCGCTTGGCTGTATTCTTTGATCAGTTGACTAGTGAATGACTTGGGATATAGAATTTAATTTTAGAGGGATAGGACATGGGGAAAATCTTGTGTGTTAACAGTCCTAGGGATCCCTGAAGTGCCGTTATGCAGGTGAGGCCTAGGATGTTATAACACAAAATGCTCTGGGGATTCATGCTGATCAGACAAGTTAGTAAGAGTTTATTGTTTGTTGTCAAACAAAACCGCAGTTAACTTCCACTAATACAGGATCCCTTATTAGGATGTACGCATACTGTACATGCGTGTTTACAGCCCTTTTTCTTTTTATATTTGATTGTATAGCGTGGTCATTTGCTTTGCCAATATATAGATATCTATCTGGATCAGCACTGTCCAATAGAAAAATAATGCAAACTACAAATGTAATTTTAAGTTTTCTCATAACTACACTGAGATTTCTTTTTTTCTGACACCACTTCTAACACTTAATTGTGTGATTTTTTTCTAACACCAAATGCACGTTGTTTTCCAGGCCAGGTCTCTGAAACCAAACAGGTGTCCAGTAACTCAGTTTAATTCTGACACTAACTACTGGAGTTAGCGCAGACCTGTCAAGTTAAGGGCTCACCCCAGAAGTTGCCAGTCCCAAGTCCCACGGGCCACCTGTACTTCGGAGTGACCAGCTGTAGATTCAGTTCCCACACGGCTCCCCAGGTTTAATAACTTGCTCCAGGGACTCACAGAGCTCAGAAAACACCTTACTTGTGTTTGCCAGTTTATCATAAAGGCTGCAGCTGAGGAACAGCCAGATGGAAGGCGTGGCTAAGGCAAAGTATGGGGGGATGGAAAAAGTGGGACCTGGATCTTCCAGGCCCTCTCTGGGGCCACCCCACCCCACCCCCACCCAGCACGACACTTCTTTGTGGTCACCAGCCTGGAAGGTTCCTGAAACCCTGTCTTCTAGAGGTTTTTATGGAGGCATTGTTACATAGGCATGGCATGATTGATTAAGTGATTGGCCGTTGGTGATCGAATTCCGTTTCCTACTCCTTTATCTTTGCTGAAGGTGAAGAGGGTGGTGGAGCCCTGAAAGTTCTAACCTTCTAATCACATGGTTGGTTCCTCTGGCATCCTGGCCCCACCCCCACCCCATCACCTCATTAGCATAAACTCAGGTCTGGTTGAAGGGGCTTGTTACGAATAACATAAGACACTCCTATCACCCAAGAAGTTCCAAGAGTTCCAGGAACTCTTGCCAAGAACTGAGAAAAAAGACCAAATATATACACGTTTTTTATTATACCACATGCATTTGAAAAAAGGAAAAAAACAGGTGACATTATTTTTAATAATGTATTTATATCATCTAATGTATCAAAATATTATTTCAACCTATAATCAATAGTAAAAAAAAATTTTTTTTCATACCAAGTCTTCAAGTTCCAGTGTGTGTTTTACACCTAAGTAGCACATCTCAGTTTGAACTAGTCACACTTCAAGTGTCAGTAGCCACACGTAGCAAATGGCTGCCGTTTTGCACAGTTCAGGTTTGACTCATCCTTTTCATTGGTAGCATAGTATTCCAATTTCATGTAGGTGGAGATGTTTCCAACCTATAAGAACTACAAATTATGTTGCATGGAGCTACAGTTAGCTTCCGCTATGAGATACAAAAGATCCCCCCAAATAGTGGTGTAAATAAGGCAGAAGCATATTTGTCTTGTGCATGGAAGAAGTGTGAATATAGACATTGAAAGGATGGTGAAGGACCATCTAATATTTTACTCTGTAATTAAGTGGGAGAAAGGTCTTCCAAGAGTTATCCAAAGAGATAAGTTGGCTGCCTGATCTTTTAATGATTCCAAGAAGCAGAAGAAGAAAGGGGAATAAGAGACCAAAAAGCATGAGCTGCTATCTCTTTAAGACGGTTTCCTGGAATTTACACAAAAAACTTCCAATGACATCTCCTCGATCAGAACTGAGTCTCTTGTTAACACCTAGCTACAAGGAGGGTTTGGAAAATGTACACTTCTAACTGGCTCATTGCTAGAATCAGGGATCTGTCGGAAAGGAAGAGGTAGAGATTAGGCAACAGATAACCAGCAACCTGTGTTGTGATCAGCCTACACAGACGTTTTTGTAGATTTGACTGATTTATTCCCCTCAGACAAATTCCTAGGTGCTCATTGCTGGTTCAAAAGGTTTACACCTTTATATTTTGATTTAGTTTGCCATTTTGCCTTTCAGAAAAGTCATGCTTATTTGTTCCCTCATCCCCAGCATGTGAGAGTACTTTTTCCCCACACATGTGCCATGGATGCTTGCCATTCATCCTTTTCCAGTGTGGTAGGCAAAAAAGAGGCCCATTATTGTTTTTATTTGCATTCATTGTATTGCTAATAAAGTTGAGCATCGTTTCATACACTCTACGACTATTTCCACATCTTCTTGGTAAGTTGCTTTTTCAGTTCTTTTGACCATTTTTCTAAGAGATTTTTTTTAATTGTAATGATTTATAAGAGTATTGTAATATTTTCAGAATAAGAATATTAAGCTTTGGGGCGCCTGGGTGGCTCAGTTGGTTGAGCGACTGCCTTCGGCTCAGGTCATGATCCTGGAGTCCCGGGATCGAGTCCCATATCGGACTCCCGGCTCTGCGGGAAGTCTGCTTCTCCCTCTGACCTTCTCTCCTCTCCTTCTCAGTCTCTCTCTCTAATAAAAAAAAAAAAAAAAAAAAAAGAATATTAAGCTTTGGAAATCTGTGACAGGTATTTTCTTTGTTGACATGTTTATTTTTTATGTTGCTAAGTCTGTCCGTGTTTCCATTTATGAATTTTGGTTTTGGTATTATAATTGTCAAGGACTTCCCCAGCTCAGCATTATTTTTTCCTAACACTTTTCTTCTAACACTTTTCTTAAACTTTAATACTTCCAACTTGTTTTATTTCTACCTTCTTTTTTTATTCATTATAATATATTCCACAGGGAATTTATTTTGATTAAACTTGCTCTCTACCTCTATCCTTGTAATTTTTTTAAATAGTGAAGTTATTGACAATATGTTGATATCTTTTTCCCACTGATTTTTGATATGCCCATTGTGTACATTCCGATCTACAGTTGAGCCTTTCTGGAAGTATTTTTATTGGTTGATTTTTGCATTAAGTAAAAAGCACTTCATACTTCAATAATTTTTCAGCCCTATAATAAAGAAGAAGGCCAAGACTCAAGTGAAGAAGGCAGTGAAGAAGATGTAGAGGCGAGGGACCAAACAGCAGAAGGGGAAGAAGTTAAACAAAGGTAAAAGGTGTGAAAGGAGAGTTTCCTAAACTCATTAGAGTGAGTTTAAGAAACTTTTTATTGATTTTTACTGTTGTAAATAATTCAAGAATTTTTGAAACGGAGACAACTTGCAGTTTGAGAACAGTGCTTTTTGTGTTACTATTTGCTTAAAGATCGATACTGCTTTAATTTCATGATTATTTTTAGTGCATGGTATTATTCTCTCTTGGTTTCATTTAGAGACTTGTAAATTTTTAGAACTTATTGACAGTTAAGTACTTTGCTTTTTGATCGATGGCACTCCCTAATTGAGTTGATAAGCACGAGCTGTCAGTCTGTGCACTCACCTTCCTATTTTGCCTCCCCCAGAACTGATTCTCACTGGAGTGCTGTCCGAAAGGCTATCTCAGAGGTTGGTATCCTGTTTTGTTATCTAACAGTTCTGATAGAGTGCAGATTCAAAACAGGATGGAGACCTTAGAAGATAACATCGGATCTTAAACAGGGTACGAGGCATGGAATGTACAGAACATAAAACATATGGTTCTTGCTTAATAAGCCTATGTTCCAAGTAATATTTCTCCTTAGGCCTTTTCTATAAGAAGAGTAGATTTGAGGGCTTGAAACTATAGCTTGTTGATTCTGCCTGAATTTTCTACCATTTGAGTAAAGGCTGATGTTAAATTCAGTTAATATGAAAAATTCCGGGGGCGCCTGGGTGGCTCATTCGTTAAGCGTCTACCTTCAGCTCAGGTCATGATCCCAGGGTCCTGGGATCGAGCCTTGAATCAGGCTCCCTGCTCAGCAGGCAGCCTGCTTCTCCCTCTCCCACTGCTTGTGTTCCCTCTCTCACTGTGTCTCTCTCTGTCAAATAAATAAAATCTTTAAAAAAAATTCCAAAAAGCTCAAAAGAATAAGAAATTATCCATATTCCTATCATTTTTAAATTTTTTTATTTTTATCTTTTTTAAGATTTTTATTTTATTTATTTGACAGATAGATGACAAGTAGGCAGAGAGGCAGGCAGAGAGAGAGAGGAGGAAGCAGGCTCCCTGCTGAGCAGAGAGCCCAATGCGGGACTTGATCCCAGGACCCTGAGATCATGACCTGAGCCGAAGGCAGAGGCTTTAACCCACTGAGCCACCCAGGCGCCCCCATATTCCTATCATTTTTTTAAAAGATTTTATTTATTTGTTTGACAGAGACAGATCACAAGTAGGCAGAGAGGCAGGCAGAGAGACAGGAGGAAGCAGGCTCCTGATGCAGGGCTTGATCCCAGGACCCTGAGATCATGACCTGAGCCAAAGGCAGAGGCTTTAACCCACTGAGCCACCCAGGCACCCCTATTTCTATCATTTAAAAGAGTTACATAACAAAATGAAAATCCACTCCTTCCTTCCCATAACTAATCACCATTAATAGTTTAGTCAATATGCTTTCTGACCTCTTACCCTCCTTATCACTTACATGGACATGCTCATATGTATGTATGTGTGTGTATGTACACATATACAAAAAGGCCATGAAATCTTCAGTGCATATGAGTTTCTGATGTTAACTCGCCCGTTACGTGGCAGTACATCACAGGCCAGGGCCAGCGTAGGGACATTTTGATGAAAGATGTACAGGAAGCACCTGGTCTGGAGCACAGAGCTCTGCCCACCGGGCACTGCATGGGGCATCTCTTGGGAGATGCTAGGATTCAGTGATGGATGGCATCCTCTGGAATTTGGGGTTAGATTGCTATATTTGTCCACTAAAGTCTGCATGTTTGTATTTTCCTTTCCTGGGTCATGGTTGCTATAGTGATAAGAGGAAGTATTATGGAGGTGAGGAAACAACTCTGTTTTGTCTTTACTGTCTTCAGCAGATAAACACTGTTGATGTGTTGACCACAATGGGAGCTATTCCTGCAGGGTTCAGGCCTTCCACACTCTTCCAGCTTCTGGAGGAAGGTAACAGTTGTCTGTGAACCACCTCAAGCTTGTAGTTAAGCAGTCAGGTTTTATGTCTAATGTTATTGTTTTAGCCAAAGTAAGCTGTTTAAAAAGATGTCGAATATCATATCTCTTTGGTACTCCTCTGTTCCTTCATCTTTCCTGTGACAGATCCTCCCCTGATCCTGGTAGATGCCAGATTGTTTACCTGTGCTCTGGCTTCTAGCCTCTTTGCTTTATTTCAAAAATATGACTGTTTTAATTATGAGCCCTTTTGTGTATCTTCATCCCACCCCCCTTCCCCACACTGGTTCCTGCCCTCGTCAGGATGCCTGATGCCTCTAAGACCCAGCTCCTCTCACCCTATCCCACGTTAGCCAAAGCTTCCTTTTCTCTCCTTTTCTTTACACAAAGACTTTTCTGAAGAGTTATTACCCATTTGCATTTCGGTTTTCTTATTTGTTCTTGGATTCTTCTGTACTTAACAACATTTGTCCATAACCTTGTTAAACAGAAATGATGTTGGGGGAGGATCTCCATTGTTGAGTTATCTGTGGAAGGGCTGCTGTGAGCTTCCTCTGTCGGGAAGGCTCTTCTCAGACCTCCCTGAATGCCCAGCTCCTTCTAATCCCTTGCATCCCAGGGGAATTCCGTCTTCCAAGAGATGTCTTCTTTGAATAACAGCCTTCCACTTAAGCATCCTTTATGGATCTAAGTTAGTTTATAATTTCTTTATTCTCTCATCTACTTATTTCTTTTTTAATTATTTCCCCCACTCAGCTCTAAACTACAGGGGCTGTATTTCTCTGACTTACATATGTATTTGCAGGTCGTGGCAGAGTGCCTAGCACACAGCGGGAACTCAGAAATTATTTCTCAAATGAATAAGTGATTTTGTAATCAGTATTCTTCATAAATAAAGTATGAGAAGACAGTATAATAGTGGTTTTGTGTTAAGAAGTAAAATTAGTAATTATATATTTTTCTAAAGAGTGTTTACACATTTTCTGCATTTTACAAAAATATTTGAATGGATCATCTTCATCACAAGGCACACTATTGGCCTAAAAGTTTTTAAGGTCTTTCTTAAAGCTGCTTTAAGATCAGCTCTTAGGTGCTTCTGTCATTACTTTTTCTACTGGAAGATTTACTTCCCAGTAAGAATATCTCCATTGCCATGTATGTTTTAGAAAGCAAGTTCCTAGTAAGCAGCTTGACATTTTGGATGTCTGTTTCCTAAATTCGTTGCATAACATTATATATTTTGGGCTTTGGACTTCATTCCTTTCTTTGTAAGAAAATAAGGGAAAAATTATTTTTTCAGGGAATCAGTTTCGAGCAAGTTACTTCTTACAGCCAGAGCTCACTCCTTCACAACTGGCCTTCAGAGATCTAATGTGGGATGCTAAAACAGGCACTGTGAGTATGGTTGCTATCAGCAGAATTATACCTTTCCAGATTTGGTTATGGTTGCAATACAGATAACATGTAAATTGATTAATGCATTCTAGAAAATTAAAAAATTTTTTCTGTATCTTAATTTTTAAACACTTGATGATCATTTCATTGCTAAGACAATGAAACTATTGCTCTTGTCTCCCATTGTTACAAAGGAAGTAATACTAGATATCTCTCTTACTCATTCTTTGCATCTGTAAAAAAAGGGAATGATAATAATACTTCTAACTTAGGGTTATTATGAGAATTACATTATATGTGTGGAGGGCTTAGAACAGTGTCTGGTACATGATAACTCAATAAATGTTAGCCAATATCAGTAGTAGTGATAACATTTTTTTAATTAAGTGGATATGAGAAAGTTGAAAGTCCTTTATGATTATACTTTTGGGGGGAGAGCCTAGAATAAAAGATTCCTGATATTATCCTGTGTACTTGAAGTAAGAAATACTCTTGATATTTAACTCCACTCTCCTCCTTTTTAGCAGATGTGAACCATATTAGAGTACATCACTCCACTTCCTGTTTACCTTCTGCCTTTTCCCTTCTTGCCTCAAGGGAAGAATAAGAGACCCAGTATGGTCAGGTTTTGTGGGGAGAAGTGGTGTAGAATTTTCCCCTCTCAACCTGAGCATTGCCTGGGACCTTCTTAGTGTGAAGTCTCTTTTATTGCAAGTCAGTAAAGATGTTGTATTTGGTCTGTTTAGTGTACTAATACTTGAGTCATGGCATTCAATTTTATGAACTTGTACCCAGAGAGCTAATTATTCAGCTCTCATTTCTTAAATTGAAAATGTTGACAAGCTGTTAGATATTCTCTTAATTTTTCCATGATATAAGGTCTTTGAATGAAAAGGCCAATGAACATAAAGCAGAATGTTAAGAGTTGAAGATGTTTTTAAATAAAAAACCAGAGTGCCAATTTATTCATTCATAGACCTTCTGAACTATACTTATGAAGTAGAACTCAATAATCTTATCCAATGGTCAGTGCATTCTTTCTATCAAAACATCTGTGTAAGAAGCCAAGGAACATTATAGGTAGATGCTTGGAATTAAAACAAGGAGGAGCCACCTGGATAATATTAATGCCGGGTATCACTGGTTATTACGCTACGGTGACTTTCTACACTTACCCACATTATATATGAACTGTAAGAATGAACCCGGAATGCAGTGATTCCATAGTCAGGTCATCCATTTTACCTGATTGTATTGACTGTTTTTTCATTATGATTTTTGTGTATTTACCTCCAAAATCCAAATATTTCAAATATGAAGATTAATGGAAAATTTAACTAAGGTTTTTATTTTTATGTTGACCAGACTATTGAAACTTTTCTTGTGTATATTTATGTGTAAATCTTTTTCTTTCATCCTTTTTTATTCTGTGTACATTTTAAGAATTTATAAAAGATGCTTTGAAAATGAATTTGTCTTAAAGCCATAAAAGTAAACCTTTTTATAACTAATTTTCCTCTTAGATTAAGTCAAGACCAAGTCGTGTTTCATTCATTCTGACCCTCTGGAGCTGTAAAATGATTCCTCTCCCAGGAATGAGCATCCAGGTTCTCAGTAGACACGTCCGCCTCTGTCTATTTGATGGTAATAAGGTGAGTTTACTGAGGAGCAAATCAGTTCATGGCAGTCTGGAAAAATATTTTATTAAAGCCACATATTAAACATGTACTACATGGAGTATATCTGTGTCTTTGTCTCTCTCTCAATTTCTCTCTCTCTCTCTCTCTGTGTATATGTGTGCGTATACATATAAAATAATATGTGGTAGAATGCAAACCATAAGGGTTCTGATCACATAGGCTTAATTCTTGGCTCTTTCAGTTGCTAAGTGCATTATGTTCATATATATATCTATCTATCTCACAGTTAACTCCTCTGAAGCCTTAGATTTCTCACTTACGAAAAAGGTACTGATGCCTATCTTCTAGTATTGTACATAGTTCAGATCTTGAGTGTATAGAGTATTCTATTTTTGACAAATGTACACACCTGTATAGCCAACACCCAAATCAAGATATGGAGCATTACCATTACCTTACAAAGTTTCTTTGAGTCCTTTTCCATTTTACTCCTCCCTGATTCCTAAGAGAATATTTTTACCCCGTACCAAGGACCCTAAATGACTCTTAAAAAATTAATTGATTTGTTTGTAGAAATACAGCTTACATGCAGTGCTTAGCTGGAAATTTGTAGCTTTAACTGAATAGACAAAAAGAAAGATTTAAAATCAGTGAGCTAAGCTACCAACTCAAGAGGCTAGAAAAGGAAGAGTGAGTTAAACCAAAAGAAATTAGAATGGAGGAAATATTAAAGATAAGAGTGGAATTTAATGAAAAAAAAAACATTAGACTTAAATAAAACAAACCTAAATTAAAAATGCCAAAAAAGAGTAGAATTTAATGAAATAGGAAACAGATGAACAAAAGAGAAAATCAAAAAGGGTGAAAGTTTATTCCCTGAAAAGATTACTAAATTGAAAAATGCTTAATAACACTGATAAAGAAATTTTAAAAAGAGAAAAAAGAGAAAAAGAAAACAAATGATCATTATCCGACATGAAAATGGAGATCTTGTCACAGATCCACAGATATTAAAAGGTTGATAAAGGGATATCATAAACATCCTTATGCCAATAAATTTGACAATGTAGATAAATAGATACATGCCTTGAAAATCATAATTTACCAAAACTGACATAAGAAGAAATAGAAAAGTTGTGACCTCTTAAAGAAAAATTGAAAATGTAATTAAAAATCTTCCAACAAAGAAAACTCTAGGCCCATATGGCTTCACTGGTGAATTTCTTTAAACATTTAAGAAAGAAAGTACATAAACTCTTCCAAAGAACAGATAAAGAGGAAATGCTTCCTAACTCATTTTATAAGGCCAAGAAAAACATGATACCAAAACATGACAAGACATTACAAGAAGGGGAAATTACAAGACCACTATCCCTCATGAATATTAACACTAAAATCCTAAACAAAATATTAGCAAATGGAATCTAGCAATACTTGAAAAGGACAATATATCATGACTAATTGGGGTTTATCTTAGGAATTCAGTTATACATACCTCTGTAACCAACGTTTAACACTTGAAAATAGATCACTATAATTTGCCATATTAACAAAACTAAAGTAGAAAAGTCATGTGATCATCTCAAAAGATACAGAAAAAGCATTTGACAAATTTCAACACCCACTCATGATTTTTAAAAAATTTTCAACAAAATAGAAACAGAAGGGAACTTCCTCAGATTGGTAAAGGGCAAAAAGAGAAAACTAAAGCTGGCATCATCATGCTTCCTGGTGAAATTTTGAATACTTTCCCCCTAAGATCAGGAACAAATCAAGGATGTCCAAGAAAAAAAAGACAACTCGGTTTTTTAAATTGACAGAAGACTTGAACAGACACTTAAACAAATATATCAAAAACCAAGAAACATAAAAAGATATATATAACTTATAAGAAGTCCTCAGGGAAATGCAAGTTGAAACCACAGTGAGAGAGATCCAACTCTATGCTATGTATAAGAAATCCACCTTAAATATAATAAATATAGGCAAGTTAAAAGGAAAAGGATGAAAAAGGTAGACAATTCAAAAAGATAGTAATATTTAGAACAAGGACAATTAGCAGGAATAAAGAGACACATTACATGATAAAAGACCATTAACCAAAAGGATATAATAATTCCAAATATGTATATACCTAATATTAGAGCTTCAAAATACATGAAGTAAAACTTGATAAACTGAAAGTTGGAACAGGCAAAGCCACAGTTATAGTTGAAACTTTAACACTTCTCTCTCAGTAATCTGTAGGACAAGGAGACAGAAAATTAGTGAGTGTATAAAAGAACTGAATTAACACCATCAACAAACTAGATCTAATAAACGTTTGTGCAATAGTTCACCCAAAAATAGTAAAATACTCATTCTTTCAAGTGCATGTGGAACATTCGCCAAGAGAGATGGCCCTGAACAAATTTAAAAGAATTGAAATCATACAATGAATCATCTTTGATTACATGGAATTGAATTAAAAATCAGTTACAGGAAGTTAACTGAAAAAAATCCTTAAATACTTGGAAATTAATGGATTAAAAGGAAGTTTCAAGGCAAATTAGAAATAATTGGAGCTGAACAAAAAATGAAAATGTGTCACATAATTTGTGAACTGTTGATAAAGCATTGCTTAGATGGAAATTTACAGCAGTAGATATATTAGAAAAGAACTCTTAAATTGATAGTCTAAGCTCCCTCCTGAGAAGGTGATGCTTGGGTTGAGATCTAGGGATGAGTGGTCCTTAAAAGGGTGAAGGGAAAAGGGAAGTGTGAACCTGGCCAAAGGAGTAGCACAGGCAAAGGCCTTAGTGGGAAAGGACTTGGGGACGGCCAGTGTGGCTGAGTGGAGAGAACAAGAGGAAATGTAGGATGGAATGAAATGGGAGACGTCAGCAAGGAACACACTGTAAGACGCTGTAAGCCATGATGTAAGGGAGTTTTGTCTTTATCCTAAAAACAGGGAAAGTCATTGGAGGAAGTGATATAGTTTAGATTTATGCTTTAGCAATATCTCTGGCTCTTCTTTGGAGATGAATTAGAGGGGACCCCCCAGAAGAGACATGAGTAGACCATTTGGGGGCCGTGGCAAAGTGTGGTGGTCAAAGGGCAGCAATGTCATCTCCAAAAAACCAAAATCTAGAGCCATTTGCCCCAGATTAACCCTGGTTCTACCAGCTTGGTGTAAGACACTGACCAAATTACTTGGCCTTGCTCTTTCCCCTTTGACATCTGGCACACATCTCTTGGGGCCCATGTGAGGATGAAGTGAGTTAATATAACCAGTAAAGCACTTAGAACATGCATAGAACATGTCAAGTGTGGCTAAATGAGATATGAGGCTCACAACTTAGACGAGGGAGGTGGAGATGGAGGTGAGAACTATGGCTAGAAGGATATTTAGACCATAAAAAACACAATTTGGTAATGGCTTGGAAATGGTGGGTAAGGAAGAGTGGGGTGTCAAACATGACGCGTGTCTGGCTGGATGGAGGTGACATTCAGTGAGAGAGGGAGCATCGAGAGCCGATCAGGTGTGGAGGAGCTTGTGGGTTTAGCTTTGCTCATGCTGAGTATACTTCCTGCTCCCAGCGCCTTTCTTCCTCTCTGTACTTGTGCCCTTAGAGTGCTCCTCCCTCGTTTCTACACACCCTGTACAAAGCCACTGCCACTAAGAAGCCAGTAGGTGTCATCAGTGACCGAGAAAAGATGAATTGCCTTCTTTGCTCAGATATGGTTTGATACTTCGCTTTAGCTTTTCCTGTTCTCATATATGAGAACCTAAAGATTGAAATTTTATTTAAAAAACAAATCAGAATACTAGAAGTGATTCATTTAAAAATAATAGAAGTGAATTTATGTAACTAATTTATGTTGGATCTCCAACTGACAAGTTTTAGAAGATATTTAATAGTTACATAAATACTCATTGCTATTTACTTAAGCATGCTTCCCTAGTTGCAAATAAAAAGCATTATTATTAAAACTCTACATCCACTGAGAACCCCATCACAGTATTATATTTACTTCAACAATCAAGCATAATTTAGAAAACTCGAGAGAAAATCTGTTATATTTACCCTCACTTACCCTTTTCATTGTTCTTCCTTCCTTCCTGATATTCAAAGATCATATCCTTTCTGTTTAGAGAATTCCCTTTAACCATTCTTTCCGTGGGCTACAAATTCTCTTCGTTTTTCTTATCCAAGAACGTCTGTTTCTCCTTCATTCCTGAAGAATATTTTCAATAGATACAGAATTCTGGTTGGTTGGTTGGTTTGTGTTTGTTTGTTTGTTTTAGCCCTTGAGAAATATCGTTCACTTCCTTCTGTGGTTTCTGATGGGAAACCCACTATCACTAGAATTGGTGTTCCCCCACTGGTAAATCTAGGTGTTATTTTTCACGGTTTTCAAGATATGTGTGTTTAGTTTTTATACTTGTCCTTGGGCATGGATTTCTTGGGTTTATCCTGTTTAAGGTTTGCTCAGTTTCTTAACCTGTACGTTTATGTCCTTTGCCAAATTTGGGGATATTTTAGCCATTATTTTCTTCAATACTTTTCCAGCTCCAGACTCTTTTCTGGGACTCTTTTGTGAGATCTTTTGTTATAATCCCACCGGTTCCTGAGGCTCTGTTTATTTTGTTCCATCAATTTTATCTTAGTTGTTCAGAATGCATAATTTCTATTTTCCTATCTTCAAGTTCACTGATTCTTTTTTCTCTTTTTCATTAGGCATTTGAGTCTATCCAGTGAGGTGTGTGTGTGTGTGTGTGTGTGTGCACATGTATGGTTTTTACTGGGGTTATTATATTTTTCAGTTCTAGAATTTCCACTAGGTTCTTCATTTTATCTTCTATTTCTTTGTTGAGATTTCCTTATTTCTTTCTTGACACTTTGTATTTATTTCTGTATTTTAAATTTTTTCAGACATGTGTATAGTTGCTTTTTGAAGTATTTTTCAGTGTCTGCTTTAAAATGCTTGTCAGGTAATTCCAACGTTTGTGTCATCTCAGTGTTGGTGTCTGTTGATTGTCTTTTCTCATTCAAGTTGAGATTTCCCTGATTCACAGTATGATGAGTGGGTTTGTTTTTTTTTTTTTATTGTATTTTGGACAGTATGGGTGTTAGGAGTTTCTAGATCTTATTTTAACTTCCACTTTAGCGGGCCTCTGGCACCATGCTATCAAGGGAAGGTGGTGCCACCTCACTGCTCCAGGTGAGAATGGAAGTCCAGGTTCCCCACTTGGCTTCTCTTCACACCGCTGGGGGGACACTGAGCTTCCTGACTTCAGGGCCCTAATAGAAGTTCAGGATCCTCACTAGGCCTCCATTGATAGCACTCACTGTGTCATTCCTCAGAACCTATGATCCCTAGCCAGTCTACTTTCATGTTTCCATATAGGGCATTACATATAAAATAAAAATAAGGCTTGTAAATTTCATTATGTTAAATTTTATATCAAAAAAGTAAATAAATAATGAACTTGAGTTGTGATATGCATGCTACTTTAGGGAGAAGTTTACTAATGTCTGCAGGTTTGCAGTGCATCAAAAAATGAGGTGGGGAAGCCTGGGTGGCTCAGTTGGTTAAGTGTCCGACTCTTGATTTCAGCTCAGGTCTTGATCTTAGGGTCCTGGGTTCAGGCCCCATGTTGGGCTCCAGCCTTCTCAAAATAAGATAAAATAAAAAATAAGCTGAATTAAGGGATTGATAGATGATATATGTGATAAAGTGAGTATAGTAAAATGTTAATGGTAGAATCTAGGTGATGAGTAGATGAGAGTTCACTGTATATTTCTTTTAACTTGTCTGATATGTTTGATACATTTCAGAATTACCACCATTGTATATTTCACCCTTTTGAAAAATAAATTGAAAACCCTTAAGTTCTCATTAAGAAATAATACATCATCTTATTACTCATCTATTTTGCCAATAATAAGAGAAATAGAACACAAGCCTAAATCTCATATTTAGAATCTTTCCTTTCTTGGGACATTATAATATTCTAATTTGTTTACTTGTCTCCTTTTGTATCTGTTTTATACTCCATCTTATTTTTATTGGAATTAGCAGAATTTTTAAAATATGAACTATTTCGGATGGTTCAGATGGTTAAGCATCTGAGTGGTTCAGATGGTTAAGCATCTGCCTTTGGCTCAGGTCATGATCCCAGGGTCCTGGGATTGAGTCCTGCATCTGGCTCCCTGCTCCATGAGGAGCCTGCTTCTGCCTCTTCCTCTGCCTCCCCCTGCTTGTGCTCACTCTCTATCAAATAAATAAATAAAATCTTTGAAAAAGCATATGAACTATTTCAATACAGCAGTGTGCAAAGAATCACATAACAGACACCCATGGCCTTATCACTCGTTCTACTAGTGATAACTAGTTATAACTAGTAGTTATACTACTAGTTCTGTTGAAGCCCCCCAGTCTGTAATATGTACTCTGACTTTTATTTATTTTTTTAAAAGATTTTATTTATTTATTTGACACAGAGAGAGAGATCACAAGAAGGCAGAGAGGCAGGCAGAGAGAGGGGGGAAGCAGGCTCCCTGCTAAGCAGAGAGCCCGATGTGGGGCTCGATCCCAGGACCCTGAGATCATGACCTGAGCCGAAGGCAGAGGCTTTAACTCACTGAGCCACCCAAGTGCCCCTGTACCCTGATTTTTAAAACAAAAAAATAAGCGCTTTCTGCTCAATTTTTCTGTAAGCTTACTTTTTCTCTTTAAAAATAGTCTATTAATTTAAAAATAAATGCTGCAAGTATGATTGAAGCCCCCAGTATACCCCTCCCACATCCTATTACTTTCCTCAAACTTCTATATGGGTAACTCCTATCCTGAATTTTATTTTATTAATTTTATACAGCCTAATTTTTAGTAGTCTTATAAAATGGTCTCATTTTATATAAAATGGTCTCATTTCCTTATACCCTTTGCAACTTTCTTTTTTCTCTTTTCTGTTTTCTATCTGTGTGTGGTCCATTGAAATAATCCTCTTACATTTGAGTCCTACTCTGTCTTTTTAACTAGCACTCCTTTATGTTTGGAGCAGAGCAGCTATGTTAAAGCATGAATTCAGCGTGCCATCTTGAGCGGAAGTCCTTATGTATTCTTAATGCAGTTTACTAAGTGGAAGTCTCTAAACTTTTTGAATCCTTGATCACCTCATCCTTTGTGTTCTGGTTTTGTGCAGAAAACAGATTCTGAGCCAGTCATTCACCCTGTCTAGCTGCAGTTTTCTCAAATGTATGATGAGGTCTTTGGACTAAGCCCTCTTTAGCTCTCAGAGTCTGTAAATCAAGAAAGTTGTAAAATCATCAAGCAGAAGAAGCTACTCCTTTTTTTTTTCTTTAAAGATTTCTTTAAAGATTAAAGGGAAGCAGGCTCCCTGCTGAGCAGAGAGCCCGATATGGGGCTCAATCCCAGGACCTGAGATCATGACCTGAGCCGAAGGCAGAGGCTTTAACCCACTGAGCCACCCAGGCACCCCAAGAAGCTACTCCTGAATCAAAATCAGAATTCTCCAAGTTGGAAAGATAAAAGCAGAGATAGTGTGAGATCTCAATTTCAATGATTTCAAAGGACTTTTTGGTTATAAGAAGTGAGAAACACTTCTTGAAAAACTAAGAGGAACCTTAGAGTAGATAAGATGCAGTCTTATGTTAAACACCAGGCATTAATCAAAAAGAATTTGTACTCCAAAAGTCCAGGCTGTGAATTTATATTGTTTTAGGAAGAGTTTAAATAAATTCCTATATAATAATTGGTGAAAGAAATGAAGATTTTCTTTTCTGGAAAACAACTTGGCTGCCCACAAGATAATCCTAGTTACCTACCAACAGGGACATAGAGGGTAGTGATTTGAATCTGACCTCACAGGACTTGTTTGGGATAGTTTCAAATTAGTTTTAAAGCTTAGTTTTAACAGTGCTAACTGTAACCTAAAATAAAAATTTTAGGGGCACCTGGGTGGCTCAGTTAGAGGAGCGTGCAACGATTCTGGGGTCGTGAGTTCAAGCCTCATATTGGGTGTAGAGATTACTTAAATAAATAAACTTTAAAAAAATAAAATAAAAATTTTATGTTTTCTATTTCTTTGGAAGATGTCAATTTTAGCAATAACTTTATAGAATTTGAACTCTACAGTTTTTGCTTCTTTTGTATTTCATTACTTTATATACATGGTAGGACTGACTTCTCGCAGTAGCATTTTACAAGAGATTAAGTCGCAAGAAAAATATAATTTATACAGCTAGAGATCTTGAAGAAAACTGAGGCTGTGTGTCTGGGCTATTATCAGCATTGTCTGTCCTTAGTTGCAGGCTGATGGGCTACCATAAAATGCTCTTATGGATCACATTTCTTAAAAGGTCATTTGTATCTGGAATTTCACTTCCTTTTCTGATAAACCTGTTCAAGATAGTAAGTATTCCACTTACTATAATTTATTACTAGTACAAATATCTGAGTCTGAATTTATTTTATCAGTTCTCTCGTTATTTTATAAATTAGTGCCATAACAGTTTTTTGTTACTCGTTTTTCAAGGTCTGTATGTGCTTGATGTAAAAAGAAAACAATCACAGAGTTGCACAAACTAAAAAGTGAAAGAACCCCCTTGAGGCCTCTGCTCCACACAGTATATAGCATCTTCACTGTTAACTATTTGAGATGTAGAAGTGGGGACCGGTTTGGGTTTTTTCCTTTTTAAATTTTTTTGAGTTTTATTTCTTTTAGACGGCGGAGGGAGGGGCAGAGGGAGATGGGAGAAAAGTCCTCAAGCAGACCATCCCCAACCAAGCATGGAGCTCAGAGCTTGATTCCAGGACTTTAAGATCATGACCTGAGCCCAAATCAGAAGTTAGATGCTTAACCTGCCGAGTTAGCCAGGCACCCCTAAAAGTGGGGATGTTTTAGAGAACTCTCTACAGCATCACCTCAAATAAGAAAATCTCATTGCAGGTTCTGAGCAACATTCATACAGTCAGAGCCACATGGCAACCTAAAAAGCCCAAAACGTGGACCTTTTCTCCGCAGGTAAGGAATCTGCTAAGGGAATGGAATGAAACATGAACATCTTTTACCTGTTAAGTGATGGGCTATTAATTTCTGAAGCAAAGCCGTCCATGTGTATCCCTCAAATAACATATTTATGGTAAGCACAGACTATATAGGGCCAGATTTGAGTCTTTAGATTAATGTTCTCTGAAGACTTTCATAAAAACTACTTTTGTTTCTGACCCATCAGAATTATAATTCCTATGAATCATCTCATTCAGTGGATTTCGGGGTTCAATTCTAGGAAATGCCCCCTGACGAAAATGAAAACAGAAAGATAAATCTAGGAAGTGTTTTTTGCAAATGAAATCAATCGTGCTAATGAAAGCTGGGCTTTCTTCAGATAAAATCAAGGGTGACGCCCGGGGCTGGTACATTATATCCAGGCACTGTCAAGCCTGGGACAAAAAAAGACTGGAATGAGGTTAGATGACTTCAAACCAGAGTCCCTGTGGCATAGATGTGAGTGAACATGAAGATTTGACATCTCGATGTTCTTGTTATAATGTTGTCTATAGTTTATTTGACTTTACTTTTTTTCTACCTCTAAAGTTTCATGACTTTAGTATTTACTTCCCATAACTAATTCCCTTGGGGCAGTGTATCCTAAAAATCCTCCATTAACCTTTCTCTTACTGCATCTGAAGCTCTTCAAGCAGTAGGGGTTCAAGGAGAGGGCACAGGGCGTAGAGGAGGCCCAGCCCCCCAGCTTGTATGGGGCACATGCCCACGCTTGCCTGTTGCACGTCTCCTAAAAGTCCAGTTTGATCTTCTAAGCGCCCTACTGCTTGTATTTCGGCACAACGCTTCACGGTTCTGATGGTGCATCTCTGTGTGTATGAAACATTCCGGGTCGAATTTTCTAATTTTTTTTCTGGATATAAAGACAAACTGTTTAGAAGAATAAATATTAAGAAATTGTTCCTCTGTTGGGGGAAATTAAGCATCTGTTAGGTGTGAGACATTCTTCCTAGGCACTGTGGGAACTTACGTGTTGGTAGAGAAGAAACATATACAGGTATAATAACAATAGCCTGTGTTTGTGGAGCCGTGTCCATGTGGCAGACACGGTAGTAGGTCCTCCTGGGCATGAGCTATGATCTCATTTGATCCTTAGAGTAGCCCTTTGGGGGTGGAGTCTGTTGATAACCACAACAAGGGCAGAATGTCTTGGTTGCGGGACTCCCAAGTATTGTGGAAGCACAGGAGAGGGTGAACTTAATTCCAGCCCTCAGGCTCAGGGAAGGTTTTGTAGAAGAGAAACCAGACTTTGAGGGTTGGGGAGGATTTTATAGGCAAGACGTGGCAAGGGTGTGGTTGTCCGGAGAGAGGAAAAGGAACAAGCAAAAGAGGAAAGAAAGGAAAATTTATAAGGCACACCTTGGAAAAGTTGAGCGGATGTGTTTATGAAGTCTATAATTTTGGTTCTGTTTACAAAAAAATAAGGATTAACATAAATATATTATTATATATGCAAACTATTTTTACAACATCTCTGAGGACTTAGGTACCATACGTGTTTCACACTAGCCTCTACTCTCACCAAAGAGTGAGTGAAGATAGATATTTCCCTTAACACAAAACTTAAATTTTTTAACTCAAAATTATTGGTGTAGATGGTCCGATCTATCTGCTCTGTTTCCTTTAAAAGGACCATTATTACGATGCAAAGGTATGAACTACGTACAAATGAGTAGAGCTGAAAACTCCCTCCCATTTTAAATTTTTATTAGTAACTTAGTTTTCTTTATTGTTTCAGGTTACTGGGATCTTGCCCTGCTTGCTTGATGGTGATTGTTTTATCAGATCCAATTCTTCATCTCCAGATCTTGGAATATTATTTGAACTTGGAATTTCTTACATTCGCAATGTATGTCAGTTGAAAGATAAAGCTTTCTAATGCATCAGTGAAAGGGAAGTTTAAGAAAAAGTCTATATTTACAAGTAAAATAACTGAGACTTTTATATGTAATAAAATTTTAATCTCTTGAGGAATGGGAATTGTGGTTCTAACTTATATATAGTGTTGCTTTCTCAGTAGCATTTACAATAAAAGTATATTTGTTTATATGTATAGCTTGAGTGAACTCCAGTGCTTTTAAAGAATGAAGATTTGAAAAGAATGAGACTTTGCAGAAAGTGATAAAAGATGTTCACTGGCATTCCCACGATGTTTTACCTCTGTCCTAGAGGGTCAGAGTATACTTAACCTTGTGGTTGATGGTTCTAATTAAGGGACCTGTCAGAGTGGTAATTTTATAAAGGGAGCACCAGAAAATTGGATTAACTCATGTCATATAAACAATTGAACCAGTAGATGTGGGTCTGTGATAGTTGTATATTTTTATCTTATTAAGTGTTTTATTTTAATTCCAGCGTACTTAACATACAGTGTTATATTAGTTTCAGGTGTACAATATAGTGATTCAGCAGTTCTGTACATTGTTCAGTGCTCAGCATGATAAGTGTGCTCTTACTCATCTTTGCCTCCTTCACATGATAGTAATTAAATGTCTCCACATTCTAATAATACCGTGCTAGGTGTAGTATATATACTTGGCCTCAAGGTGACCCAGAGAACCCACTGCAATTATATTAATAGTATTACACCATCCTTTTGTTTCTTTAAGGCAGATGCATCCATCTGTGTTATGGGTGGGTAGGACAGGAGAGGGAAGCAGGGCCCCAAGCAAGTCCCCAGTGGCTTTCAGTAGGTGGGGGTAAAGCTCTGATGGATGATTAAAAAATTAAAAATGATTTAATTTGTGCATTCCATCTCTCAATGAGAAAAAGCTGCCTAGTCCCATGTAGTACTGATGTGGTTTAGATCATTCCACAAAATGTTTATATCATTCAAGAAAAAGGGGCGCCTGAGTGGCTCAGTGGGTTAAAGCCTCTGCCTTTGGCTCAGGTCATGATCTCAGGGTCCTGGGATCGAGCCCCACATCGGGCTCTCTGCTCAGCGGGGAGCCTGCTTCCCCCTCTCTCTCTGCCTGCCTCTCTGCCTACTTGTGATCTCTCTCTCTCTGTCAAATAAATAAATAAAATCTTTAAAAAAAGTGTTAAAAAAAAGAAACAATAACAACAGCTGCCACATCATCAGGTTTAAGGGATTTTCAGAGGTAATTTGACAAGATAGGATTTTCACTTACTTCCTACCTTTGTCATCTGGCCTACAAGGAAAATGGGACCCAATGTATTTCACTTTATTTTCTTGTGAAGAATTTTTTAGTCCTAAAAGTGAATGCTAGTTTTGTTCCCTTTAAAGGATTTGGTATGTGCTTTTAAATTTGACCGGCTCAGATATTAAGTTTTGTATGTCTGTTTATCTCCTAGTCAACCGGTGAAAGAGGAGAATTAAGTTGTGGCTGGGTGTTTCTTAAACTTTTTGATGCCAGTGGAATTCCTATTCCAGCAAAGTAAGTTGCCTATATATTCCTTCCAAATGAATAATTTTGTAGAAATTCATTATTTAAAATCTGGATATCTCAGGTTTGCAGAGTGTATATTTTGTTAGCATTTCAAAACCTTGTGGGGAGAGGGCTTTTAATGTTGATTTTAATGTTCTTTGAATGGTGTATGAAAACAGCATGCACAGGGTCATCTTAGACAGGAAGAAATGCTACTTATAGAATAGATATTTTAAAAGATGTTTACTCAGGGGCATCTGGGTGGCTCACTCAGTTGAGCATCAATCCGACTCTTGGTTGTGGCTCAGGTCATGAACTCAGGGTGGTGAGACTGAGCCCTGCATCGGGCTTTGTGCTGAGCATGGAACCTACTAGGGATTCTCTCTCTCTCCCTCTCCCTCTGTTCCTCTCCCACCCCTGCTCGCTCTCTCACTCTCACTCTCTCTCTTTCTCTCAAAAACAAAAACAAAAAAAACCAAAAAACAAACAAACAAATAAAAGATGTTTACTCTCTGCTGGAAGTATTTTTCAGTAATTCTCTATGGTATTAGCACATTTCACAGTGCTGAAACAGAACCTGATTCTCTCCAAAGAGAGGGGAAAGCTAAGTCCAGGGTCCCCCAGTCCTCTGTGATTCTACCTTTCTCCTATAGGTGATACACTGAAATTGTAATGGCAGTCACTGTAAATGAATTTAAAACTTAAGACCAAAAGGCAGACGGGTACCGAATATCTGTATATTTATATTTATACATTTTATACATAAATATATTTACATTTTTATATATAAATATAATGTATTTATACAAATATACAATATTTATACATAATGCTCAGATTATTATCCCTAATATGAAATGGATTCTCAAAAATGAGTGAGAAAAAGACAACCCAAGTTTTTAAATGGGCATACACAAAAAATCTAAGTCTAGGATATAAACAAGAAATTCGGGGCGCCTGGGTGGCTCAGTGGGTTAAAACCTCTGCCTTCGGCTCAGGTCATGATCCCAAGGTCCTCGAGCCCCTCATGGCATCGGGCTCTCTGCTCAGCGGGGAGCCTGCTTCCCCCTCTCGCTCTGCCTCTCAGCCTACTTGTGATCTCTCTCCTCTTTGTCAAATAATAAAATCTTTAAAAAAAAAATAAGAAATTCGCAGAGGAGATACATGTGGGCAGTCATCAGGATGGTAATTAAGATCAACAGTTTGGAATTACACCACTCAGGGCTCTTGGCCTGGCTCTTTCTGTGTAATTGTGAGCCCAGTTCCAGGTTCCTCGCCTGCAAGCCCCAATTTCCTCTCTTCAAAATGGGAGATTGTAATAATTCCTACCGCAAATGGTTATTATGAGGATTGATTCAGATAATGCTCCCTGCCGTCTGTGACTTCTGCTTACACCCCCAGGGGCAGGCACGGCCTCTTTACCACAGGGCAAAGGTAAAAGTCTGGCCTCCGATTGTCCTGATCTGACATCGCCCCCAGGATAGGCGGAGGGACACGCCCTCCCAGAAAGTTAAAGTCCAGGTTGTTTGTGATTTAAATTTGTTTTGTTTTAAAGAATGTCTAGGGTTTTTAGCTGTACCTTGTGGGAGGGAAAAGAATAACTACTCCATCTTTCCAAAAGGGAAGTCATAGCTATTTTTCTAAATGAGGTAGAAACCCATGTATTAATACAGAAACATTTCCAGTGTATGTTATTGTATGGAAAAAGCAAGTTGCAGAATAGTATGTGTACTGTGACTCCACTTTTATTCATGAAAAACTGTATTTGTGTGCATATGTGGGCAGCTCTGTGTAAAGTGTTCCCAGAGGTTGCCTCTGAGGAGCAGAACTAGGGAGGTAATGCAATGAAATGAAAGAGGGCTTTTATCTTCTATTTTCTATACTTAGGTAATATGCAACTTGGAAAGAAAATGTGTCCGTTTTGAGATTTACTGTGTATTTATGTTTGTTTGCATTTGCATAGAAAAAGGTAGGCCAAGGGCCTTACCAAACTAGAGGGGATGGGATAGGAAGGGATGTTTTAGGGTTTTTGGGGGGTTTGTTTGTCTTTTTTAAGATTTTATTTATTTAGGGGCGCCTGAGTGGGTCAGTGGGTTAAAGCCCCTCCCTTTGACTCAGGTCATGATCTCAAGGTCCTGGGATTGAGCCCGCATCAGGATCTCTGCTCGACAGAGAGCCTGCTTCCCTCTCTCTCTGCTTGCCTCTCTGCTTACTTGTAATCTCTTTCTCTGTGTCAAATAAATAAATAAAATCTTAAAAAAAAAAAGAGAGATTTTATTTATTTATTTGAGAGAGAGCAAGAGCAGAGGGACCGGCAGAGGAAAAGGGAAAAGCAGACTCCCCACTGAGCAGGGAGCCTGACTCTACTAGGCTGATCCCAGGACCCTGAGATCATGGCCTGAGCCACCCAGGGGCCCCTGTTTTGTTTTTTTACTTATCATTTCTATGCCATTTAAACATTTGAAAAATACATTTAAAATACATCATTAATACATTCATTAACATAAGTCTTTAAAATCAAAGCACTTTAATGGCATCAATTAATTTTTCTCATTTTAATGGAAAAATGTATTTTATACAGTTCAAAGTTAAGAAAAAACTTTTTTTTTTTTTACAATTTTATTTATTTATTTGACAGAGAGAGAGAGATCACAGGTAGGCAGAGAGGCAGGCAGAGAGGGGGAAGCAGACTCCCTGCTGAGCAGAGAGCCCCATGTGGGGCTCGATCCCAGGACCCTGAGATCATGACCTGAAGGCAGAGGCTTTAACCCACTGAGCCATCCAGGCGCCCCAAGAAAATAAATCTTATTTAGAGGAATCAGCAACTTTCCTTCTCATTTACCAATGCGACAAATAAAATATCTGGGCATGTTATCTGTACTAAAAAATATTTCACTACTGATTTCATTGTTTCAAAATGGAAGTTTTTGCTATTCTTTTGTAGAACATATGAGCTCTTCTTGAATGGTGGCACCCCTTATGAAAAAGGTGTTGAAGTGGACCCTTCCGTATCCAGAAGAGGTATAGCTCTTAGGCATTGCTTTCTCTCCCTTCCTGAAAAAGTACACAGAATATGCATCAGCAAAGAGAGCTATATTCTAATAAGTATAACATTCTTCACTTGAATTCACATTTTTAAAAATAAGCCATTTGAGAGTAAAATCCTAATCATTTTTATCTAAGTGCTCCTTTTCTTGGTAGCATGTACAAGACTTTAATGTAGGAAATCAGAGAGCATGAGGACCATTCATTAATTCTTCTCCTTGAACACTGGGCTGATACTTGTGACCGCCACAGAATTAATGACATAAACTAATTCCCAGGTTACCTGTTGCTGGGCCAAAGGATGAGACATTTCAAATTGTGGTATACATGCCGAGTTACCTTCCACAAATATTGAGCATCTTTTAATATATTCATTGGCCAGGCACTGTGCTAGATAATGGGAAAATGGAGAGTAAGACAGATACGATCCTTGCCTTGCAGAGCTCAGCTCCTGACAGATTTGGAAACTCTCCTTCTTTCATGACTTGGAACCCATAGCATTGCTGCCACCATGGCGATGCCAGTCCCACCTTCTTGGAACAGGAAAGGGTTTGGGACCTGGGAAGCAGTTGGATCTGGAGTCGGGCATGCTTTTAAAAAAAATTTTTTTTAAGATTTTATTTGTTTATTTGACAGAGACAGTGAGAGAGGGAATACAAGCAGGGGGAGTAGGAGAGGGAGAAGCAGGCTTCCCACTGAGCAGGGAGTCCAATGAGGGGCTCGATCCCAGGACCCTGGGATTATGACCTGAGCCGAAGGCAGACACTTAATAACTGAGCCACCCAGGCGCCCCATGGGCATGCTTTTTAAACTTCCTTTTTCCCTTTATAAAATGTGGCAGCCATGCTGCCAAATCATCTGGTGTAGTGGTAGCTCAAGGGGCCAGTCGGGTACCCTTAGGAAGCCTGGGAGGCTTTAATGCCTTGCCTTATCTCATTATCAGCTCAATTAGGGTATGTGAGGGACTCCTCCTTTTCATACAATTATGATTTTTTTTAAAGACTTTTTTTTTTTTTTAATAGAGAGAGAGAGAGAGTATGAGAAGGGAGAAGGTCAGAGTGAGAAGTGGACTCCTCTTGAAGCTGGGAGCCCGATGTGGGACTCGATCCTGGGTCTCCGGGATCATGACCTGAGCCGAAGGCAGTCGCTCAACCAACTGAGCCACCCAGGCGCCCACAATTATGATTTTTTTTACCCCAAATCTTTGTTTTATTGTAAAAAGTACTTTGTTTTATTACACTCACTGTCTCAAACACTTCAAGTTTTGACATTTATTTTTGATTTTTTTTTAAAGCACATGGGAGTGTTTTCCATCAGATGATGACAATGAGAAGGCAGCCTCAACTCCTAGTAAAACTGAGATCTTTGAATAGAAGATCAAGAGACTTGCTAAGGTTGGTACCTACTTACCTGGCCAGTGAACTTGAGGTCCTTCAGTATTTATAGACCATGTCTGCTTTTGGCTTCTCCTTCTGCTAGATCATCTTTTCTCAGTTAGTTTTTTCCTCATTAATTCATCTGCCAGGGATCCGAAGGGAAATGGAATGGTAGGAAAATTCAAATCAGCTTACTCTTTTGTTTACTAGTTAGCTCAAGTGATACATTTGGCCAGAAATAGTGGAGAAATTTGGCTAGGCTAAATTGGGCTTGCCATCCATGATCCTATTGTCAGGGAATTTTTTTAAAAATCAGGTTAGTTGAGGTATAATTTACGCGCAATAAAGCTTACCTGTTTAGTTACAGTCATGTAACTACCACCACAACCAAGATGGAGAACATTCCCGTCACTCTAAACAGCTATCTCTTTTGTGGTCAGCTCCCCAGCCTCAGCCTCAGGCAGCCACTCATCTGTCTTCTTTCCCAGCCATTTGGTTTTATTTTTTGGTTTTCATTTCTTAGTTTCAGAAGTGGAGCTTAGTGATTCATCAGTTGCATATAACTGTGCTCATCACATCACGTGCCCTCCTTAATGCTGGTCACCAGTTACCCCATCCCCTCTCCCACCGCCCTTCCAGCAACCCTCAGTTTGTTTCCTGTGGTTAGGAGTCTCTCATGATTTGTCTCCCTCTCTGATTTCGTCTTATTTTATTTTTTCCCCTCCCTTCCCCTATGATCCTCTGCTTTGTTTCCTAAACTCCACATATGAATGCAATCATATGATAATTGTCTTTCTCTGATTGAGTTATTTCGCTAGGCATAATACCCTCTAGTTCTTTTCATGTTGTTGCAAATGGTAAGATTTCATCTTTTGATGGCTAACATTCCATTGCATATATATATATACACATACCATATCTTTATCCATTCATCTGTCGATGAACATCTGGGCTCTTTCCATAGTTTGGCTATTGTGGACATTTCTGCTAGAAACATCAGGGTGCAGGTGCCCCTTCCAATCAGCGATAAATACCCAGTAGTGCAATTGCTGGGTTGCGTGATAGTTCTATTTTTAACTTTCGAGGAACCTCCATACTGTTTTCCAGAGTGACTGCACAGTTTTCATTCCCACCAACAATGCAAAAGGGTTCCCCTTTCTCCATATCCTTGGCCAACATCTGTCGTTTCTTGACTTGTTAACTTTAGACATTCTGACCTGTGTGAGGTGATGCCTCATTGTGGTTTTGATTTGTAGTTCCCTGATGCCGAGTGATGTTGAGCATTTTTTCATGTATCTGTTGGCCATTTGTATTCCCAGCAGTTTTGCCTTTTCCAGAATGTCATACAAATGGAGTCATTCAGTATGTAGCCTACTGAGTCTGGCTTCCTTCACCCAGCATACTGCTGCATTTGAGAGTTATCCATGCCATTGCATGTAGTAGAAGTTGTTCTTTTTTGTTCTAAATAGTATTTCATTTGATGGATAGGCCGTGATGCATTTATCCATTCACTAACTGGTAGACATCTGGGTTGTTTCTGAGTTTGGCCAAATATGAATAAAGCCACTCCAAGTATTTACATATGGGTTTTTAGTGTATGACCACGTGACTTTATTTCTCAGAGCTGTAAATACCTAGGAGCAGGATTGCTGGGTCATCTGGTATTCTTCTGATTTTATAAGAAACTGCCAAACTGTTTTCCAAAATGGCTATAGCATTTTACACTCCCAGCAGTGATGTATGAAAGTTGCAATTGGTCATTGTCTTGGTATTATCTATTTTTTTTTCCCATTATGGCCATTTTAGTGAGTAATGGTATCTCATGGTGGGTTTAATTTGCATTTTCTTTAGGGAGCTTTTTAAAATTTAATTCATTTTTTAGTTAATTTTCTTTTATTGATTTATAGAGTTCTTTTTAGATTTTTTATGCCAGTAATTAACATACAGGGCTATATTCATCTCAGGTGTACAATATAGTAATTTAACACGTCTGTACATTCCATACATCACGATAAATGTACTCTTAATCCCCTTCACCTATTTCAAGGAACTTGTACCTTCCAACTCAGTAACCTCTTGGACAAGTCATTTAACATTAACTAACTTTCTCAGGATCCCAATGTCTCCATCTTTAAATGGGCATAATAATATCAACTCTGTGAAGCTATAATGAGGTTCAATGAAAAGAAACTATATAAAACACCTAGATTGTTTTTATAGGATACGGCACAGAGTAAAACACAGTAACTCTGTTAGCCGTAATTATTTACTATTATCATATGTATAGATAAATGTAAATATAATTCCAGGTCCATGGTGCAATATGTCATAAAATTTGTTTAAATGAAGATGTGCTGTGTAGCTGGTAAGATCAGGAGGGATTTGAAATAGGCTTTGAAGGATGGGAGAGATGTGCACATGTGAAGACAGGAAGCCGTGGAGAAGAGGAACCTAAGTACAGAGGGCATATGGTGGACAAGAGGGTGGAAAGGAAGCGCAGGGCCTGGGAACAGCAACTGATGAAGCTAACCTGTCCCACCGTGACCTGCGTCTTGCTTGCCGATTAGCAAGAAACAGAATAATAAATGATAACTTGACATAGCATCCTGAATTGTTGCTTTTCTCATTCTGGATCATGCCCCTGGTTTAAATATTCCTTGTTCTTATATCTGATACTGAAATGTGTCTTATAATTTTAGTATTGACAATTAAATCTTTCAATAACCATTAATAATGTGTTCATGGATATTATTCATTCTCTTGACTGCCCTCTCCCCACCCCAGGATGTTTATAGCGCTGGTAAATTCCCTTTTTTGGCCAGTCTTTCCTTGGAAAATTGGTATTTTTCAAGATTTAAAAAAAAAAAGCACAGTAGAAGTCTTTGTAAAAGAAAAGCCAAAATCCTGTTTGGCTTCATTCTTCCTGCTTCTTCATCCTCCCACTCCTCATCTCACTGGTAAGCTTCCAAGAGTCCCCAAGTACTCCCAAGTGTGTCTTTCAAGCATAGCTCTTAATAGTCTTGCTTTGGCCCCAAATACTGGTTCCAAAATACTTTTTACAATCTAGAGATCAGATTTGTGTGGGCGGTGCACAGATCAGGTAGGCAGGCCCATGCTTCCAAAGCAGTGAGTGTTTTGTATGCTGGTTCTCAGAGAGGGGTCCCGAGTCCTTGCCCTCCAGACCCCTGGAACCAAGGTGCTTGTTTTATCACAGTACACACTAGGCACCCGAAAAGTGTTTGCTCAAGAATTTCTAAGTGGATCTCTTCCTGCTAGGTAAAAGTGTACTTCTTGGGACCTCTGCTCTGCCTCCTGCTGTCCCTAAAGTCCCCGCACCTTGCCTTGGCATGTACTCTTCTCTCCTCCTAGAGCCCACAGGGGGACCTGAGCATTGCCACTCTACTTCGCACGATCCAGAAATGTGTATGCCTGGGTTGGGGCTACTCTCTGGTGCAGCCTAGGCTCGGGCTGGCTCTCACAGAGACCAGGCCATGGACGCAGAGAATCCGGAGGCCCTTGCCTCCCTGCAGAGCCCAGGTGCTGTGGTGTGTGGGCTGTGCTGTGGGTCCAGAGTGAGAGACTGGGGACCAGCCTGGGTGTTTGGGGGGCATCTCTGCCCTGAGCCTGCACTCCCTGGAGGTGATCCATCTCAGTCCCCTCCTCCCTTGACTGCCACCTTCAAGTGGCTGGGAGAGGAAGGCAAGTAATGGTACTAACAGCCCTCCTCCTCTCCTTCAAAAGTACATCCCACCTCTCTCCCCACCCTCCCTTGCTCAAGAACTTCACCTTTGTTTGGCCAGACTCCCCTGCTTCAAGGAGAAAGGACAGAGGCTCTTAACATTATGCCAAGCCATGTACAGCAATGCGCACAGACCTGAAGGTGGGAAGCCCAGTGAGAGTTTGCCTTCCCTCCCATTTTTCCCCGGTGCCCTTGCTAGGTGACTTCATACTGCCTACCCTCTCACCAGCCAGCAGTCTTACCTGCGCATACCTTTGGATGTCCGGAGACCCGTGAAAATGCAAATTAACCCATATAGACTTGTCTCCTTTCCAAAGAAACAGCACCAGAATCCGGCCCATGGGACTGCTTTTGTGGAGACAGTTGTAATCATGGTGACCCTCTCAGCATGAGATGAAAGAGGGAGCAAAGAGATCCTTCAGTTTCACCAAGACTTGCCATTCTAATTTTGGAGGTATTTTTCAATGGGGTTTTTTACCCTGACGTGATTTGGCCAAAGGCATGCTTTTAAGCCCCTGATGAGGGACAGCTCTGAATTTCGACCCAGACTCCCAGTGCATGAGTTCAGAATCCCAAGAAATACCAGTCTGTAGAAGTAGGCTGCGTGCATGTGTATAAATTTGCTATAAACCTGTTTGTCTTTGCCTTTTTGATGTCTCTCATCTTTTTTTCTCTTTCACTTCCATTGTATTCTTTCTAAAAATAAATGAGGTAATCGTGTTACTAGCCTGGAGCCTATGGTTACCTTCCCTGCGCTTCCGCCATCAGAGTTTGCTGGTGTATCTGTGAGATCAGAAAGAAGGACATTTTTACTTCCCCAACTTAGCCAACCTCAGTAGCCCAGAGCTTCCTGGTCATCTTGGGTTTGGGAAATTCAGAGTATTTCCCTAAAGAAAAGTAATAAAGTGCGGCAGTCCTGCCTCACGTCGTGGGGAAGTGCCGGAAGGGAGCGCCCACGCTGTGGGAGGAACGAAGGCCTCTAGCACAGGCTAGCAGCAGCCTGACAGAGCGGCGGGTCTGTGAGAGGAGAGGCAAAAATGGAAGGAAGGTTACACCCCTTCCTCTAGCCACATCACTGGCTGTTCCTCAGCATGAGCCATGGTTTGGGCATGCAGCTGAAACACTGCCCAAAAGGGCCATAGCCCAGAGGACAGGATGAGGAGCAAGCCTTGGGAATCGCAGCCGAGCCCTTAGCAGGCATGGGGTGGCATCAAGGGAGGCTAACTGATCCTCCACAGCTAGTCTTTGAAATCCAAGTCAGACACAAGACCGGCATCGGAGCAGTAGTGGAAAACAACGATTTCTAACTTCGTGTGCCAGATGCCTTATATGAATGGCAGAGAACCTGTCTGGCATTTTTTGGATATTTCTAGAAATGCAGGGGTTAGGAAGTGGTCAAGGATCCTTAAAATTCCGTGGACCTACCCCTGGGGAATCCATTGCTCCCGTACTACTGCCGGGATTACGTTCATTCTGTTCTCTTCCAACAGGCTGGAAGCCTGTACGTTACCTCTGTGGCGAATGTTCCCTTCTAAAGTACTTATTCTGGAAATTAAAATAAAGGATTAATTTACTAAAGTTAAAGTCTCTTTTTTACCTTTTGGTGGATTTCTTAGTCTGAAGATATTTTCCTCCTTGATAAAGGACATGGCTTGCAAGGTTTTCAGGATTTCCTGTGTGGTCATTCTTTATGCTTAATGACAGCGTTCATGTATTTCTAAAAATAATATTTAGAAAATGTATATTTAGAATGATTCAAGACATTTTCTTGAGTATCTTCTAACGTTAGCTCTTGTGCGCAATGTATTCCTAGGAGGCATTTAGTGCATGTGTCAGGATTTTAAAACACTCACTTATCATGTTTCCAGATTTTTATTTCTGAAATAATATTGAAATTTTGGTTCTATTTTTATAAATATTTTCTTCTTTTTGATGCTATTTTGTATGGAATTGGTTGTAATTTTCTTTTCAAATTCTTCATTATTAGTGTATGGAAACATAACTAATTTTTGTATGCTGATTCTATATCCTACAGCTTTGCTGAATTTGTTTATTTGAACAGTTTATTTTGTGGAATCTTTAGAGTTTTCCATATATAAGACCGTGTTGTCTGTGAACAGAGATAATTTTACTTCTTTTCCAATTTGGATGCCTTTTGTTCCTTTTTCTTGCCTGGGACTCTGGCTAGGACTTCTACTACTATGTTGAATAAAAGTGGTGAAAGCAGGCATCCTTGTGTTGTTTCTGATCTTAAAAAAAAAGCTTATGGGTTTTCACTGTTGAATATGATGTTAGCTGTGGGATTTTCATATATGGCCTTAATTATGTGGAGGTAGTTTTCTTTTATTCCTAGGATTGTTGAGTGTTTTTATTATGAAAAGGTATTGAATTTTGTCAAATTCTTTTTCAGCATCATGTAGGTTTTTTCCTTCATTCTGTTAATGTCATGTATCACATTGATTGATTTTTTAGTGTTGAACTGTCCTTGTATTCCAGGAATAGATTCCACTTGTTCATAGTGTGTATAAACCAGTGAAGCCATCTGGTCATGGGGTTTTATTCACTGGGAGGTCTTTGATTATTGATTCAATCTTCTTACTAGTTATAAATCTATTCAGATTTTCTATTTATTCCTGATTCAGCCTTGGTAGGTTTTGTGTTTCTAGTAATTTGTCCATTTCATCTAGATTACCCAACTTGTGGATGTACAATTATTCAAAGTACTATCTTACAATCCTTTTTTAGTTTTCTAAAATCAGTAGTAACATCTCTTCATTTCTGATTTTATAACTTGAATCTTCTCTTTTTTTCTTAGTCCTCTAGCTAAAGGTGTCGATTTTGTTGATCTTTGCAAAGAACCAACTCTTATTTCCATTGATTTTCTCTGTTGTTTTCTGTTTTGTTCATCTCTGCTCTAATCTTTATTATTTTTTTCCTTTTGCTACATTTAGGTTTCATTTGTTTTTTACTGTCCTAGTTCCTTAAGGTTTAAAGTAGGTGGTTTATTTGAGATCTTTCTTCTTTATTAATGTAAGCACTTATAGCTATAAACTTTCCCTCTTAGCACTGCTTTCACTGCCTCCCATAAGTTTTGGTAGGTCTTCATTTTATTTGTCTCAAGATATTTTCTAATTTTCCTTGTGAGTTCCTCTTTAAGGCATTGATTGCTTAAGAGTATGATGTTTAATCTCCATATATTTGTGAATTTTCTAGTTTTCCATCTGGTGTTGATTTCTAATGTCATTCCATTGTGATCAGAGAAGATACTTTTGTATGATTTCAGTCTTTTAAATTATTAAGACTGGTGTTGTAGCCTAACATGTATCAGCTAACATATGTAGCCTAACAGCCTAACATTAAGACTGGTATTGTAGCCTCTCCCAGAGAATGTCCCATTTACACTTGAGAAAAATGTGTATTGTGCTATTACTGAGCAAAGTGTTCTGTGTATGTCTTAGTTACAGTTGGTCTATAGTGTTGTCTTCTATTTCCTTATTGATCTTTTGTTTGGTTGTTCTTTATTGAAAGTGGTGTAATGAGTCTCCTACTATGATTGTTGATGTCTGCTTCGTATATTTAGGATCTCTAATATTTGTTGCATATGTTATAATTTTTCTGTCTTCTTGTTGCATTGACCCTTTTATCATCATATAATATCCTTCATCTCTTTTAACAGTTTTTTTTTTTACTTCAAGTCTATTTTGTCTGATACTATTATAGCCACCCCTACTCTCTTTTGTTTACTATTTGCATGGAGTGTCTTTGTCTATCCTCTCATTTTCAACCTATGAGTGTCCATAGATCTAAAATGAGCTTCTCGTAGATAGAATATAGTTAGATCCTGTTTTTCTGTTCATTCTGCCAATCTGTGTCTTTTGATTGGGGAGTTTAATTCATTTATGTTTAAAGTAATCACCGATAGGGAACAACTTAATATTGCTATTTTGTTACTTGTTTTTTGTACATCTTCTGGGGGACTTCTGGTGGGCTGTGCCTCATTTCTTCCCTTAATGCCTTCCTTTGTGTTAGATTAATTTTTTTATAGTGACACATTTTGATTCCTTTTTCATTTCCTTTGTGTATATTCTTTTTTTAAAAGATTTTATTTATTTGTTTTACAGAGAGAGAGAGAGAGATCACAAGTAGGCAGAGAGGCAGGCAGAGAGAGATGGGGGGAAGCAGGGTCCCTGCTGAGCAGAGTGCCCGATGCGGGGCTCGATCCCAGGACCCTGAGATCATGACCTGAGCTAAAGGCAGAGGCTTTAACCCACTGAGCCACCCAGGCCCCCTCCTTTGTGTATATTCTATAGGGTTTTTTTCTTTGTGGTTATCATGGGGATTCATATAACATCTTAAAGTTATAACGATCTATTTTAAACTCATACCAGCTTACCATCAGTATTGAAATTTTCTTTGGTTTTTGAGTCCTTACTATGGAGCAAACATTACATTAAGCTCTTCATAGTTACCTCAGTTTAATCCTTTTAGTAAGCCTCTGAAATGGAGGTATTACTGTCTGCATTCTACAAATGAGGAAGCCAGAACACAGGGACAATAATTAATTAACCCAAAGCCGCAATAGCTACGAAGAAGCAAAGTCAGAATTCAGTCCGGGTCTGCCTCACCCTCCCAAATTCCACCCAGCACCATGAATAGTCTGAATTCCTGTTTCCTCTTCATTCATCACATTGGGAGGGGTGGGCACATGACTTTGTCAAAACTTGCAGCTGACTAGTCCCTTTTTTCCCCAAACACATAATTGATGGTTTTTCTTTTTTATTTAACATTTAACATGGGTGTATAAGCTGAAATGGAAACACAAGAATGGCAAAACAGTTCAGACTTGAAGGTGTATACATAGAAATATTAGTTTAAAAAAAGAAATACTAGTTTTCTGAAGTTTTCTGTAGGCAACTCATAGTGGAAATTGTCTTTAAAATTGTTAAACATTAAAAAAAGTTGTTAAACATTTTTTTCAGTAATGAAGCAAAACTTGAAACTGTTCATTAAAGTAGTAAGTATACGTTTTAAAAAACACTGTAAGTTGGATTGTAGGGCATTGTTTAATGAATACATGTTCTTCTTCTTTAACAGTTTACTGCCAGAAACATTAATTGGAAATATGTGTTCCATTCATTTGTTGATATTTTATCGCCAAATCCTTGGAGATGTACTCCTAAAAGACAGGATGAGCATGCAAAGTACTGGTGAGTCTTTGCAATTTCATTATGTACAATAATACATCATGCTTTGAGAACATGTAACCTATGTCATCCTTTATCTTCTGCTTCTGAAAGTGACATGTGGAATAAAATATTTAGAATAGCATCAATGTCAATCAATTACCTCAGATGCACAGCATCGTACTCCGTTGTGCACCTGTGTATATCCAGTGTGAGCTCAGTATATATTCAGTTCTTTACAATATACATATTTTCATATTACAAATTCTGGAAATTTGAGATCTTAAAACTCAGATATAATTCTGTTTCCCCTCAATGGCTTGAATAACCTGTTTTTACCACATGTTTGGCATGTACATCATCTTTTTGGGAAGAGACCAAAATCATCCAAATAACTGGTTCTTATGCTGAAGTTTAAATATCAACAGATTAGGAAAAATTAAATACAGGCAAGAGATATTCAGGTGTTCTATTTTTATTCTTGCAACTTCTTTCTGAGCTTGAAACTTTTTCCAAAAAACTGGGAATAATTTTTAAAAAATCAATGAGTTGTCGCACATGATTAAAACTTGAAAAAAAGATATACATGTGTTATAAGAATTGCCTATAGGGGTGCCTGGGTGACTCAATCTGTTAAGCATCCAACTCTTGGTTTTGGCTCAGGTCGTGATCTCACGGTCCTGGGATTGAGCCCTGCATTGGGTTCCATGCTCAGCAGAGTCTGCTTGTCCCTCTCCCTCTGCTCCTACCTCCGCTTCCCCTAGAATAAATAACTAAAATCTTTTTTAAAAAATTTAAAAATTTGGGGGCACCTGGGCGGCTCAGTGGTTAAGCTTCTGCCTTCAACTCAGGTCATAATCTCAGGGTCCTGGGATCGAGCCCCACATCGGGCTCTCTGCTCAACAGAGACCTGCTTCCCCCCACCCCCCCGCCTGCCTCTGTGCCTACTTGTGATCTCTTTCTCTCTATCAAATAAATAAAATCTTTTAAAAAATTAAAATTAAAAATTAAAAGTTTTTTTAATTAAAAATTTAAAAATTGCCTCTAAAAAAAAGTTTAATTTTAATGAATAGTCTTTGAATTCAGTGAATCAGTAAGCAGATGTGTATCTAGTGCCTCCTATATGCCAGGCATTGTACTAGGCCCAGTGATGGATGTGGCAGGCACAGACATCCCTACCCTGGTGTAGTGACAGACTCCAAAAAGAAAATTATATGAATAATCCTTTTCGACCTTCCAAAATAAGTGTTCTAAAGGAAGAAAGCCGACAGGAGCATACACTGGGAAGACCTCAGGGAAGTGTCTGGGCAAATAATATTTAAGATAAGGCCTGAGAGAGGAGTTAGAAGTGTGTGGGAAAACGTGTCTAGGCAGAGGGGTCAGTGTATCTTGAACACCCAAGTCAAGACAACCTAAGTATATTGGAGGGATCACAGTTGAAAGTGGGCCAGCGTGGCTGGAGCAGAGTGAGTAAGACCAAGAGCCCTATGATGGCTTGGCACTTGTGGACAAGTAGAGTTCATGGTTAGACAGGAGTCCTTTCCTAGGGACTTAGCACCTGAGAGGGAGATAGAAATGGAACTCTACTTCAGGGAAGTACCACCATTTCTCAAGGAATAATTTTAACTCCAAGGGAAGGACACTTTAAGCTTTTCATCATCTCTTGCCTTTGAATGTATGTCAATGACTCTAGAAAAACTTCATGAATGGTATGGCTTCTTAGAGAAGATAAGGTTTATTAGCCTTTCTGTTGGGAGGCGGTTACTCAGAACTGTTGTCATCATTTGAATCTGATCATCAGAATTAAGCTGGTAAGACCTAGAGGAAGAACTTTTCTCTGCTGAGGACACAAGACCGTAGACTGCATTGCCCATGCTGTTTCAAGAGTGTCCTTCCAGCTGTGCTTCTTTGCACAGGTCTTTCATGTGCCATTATTTATTGTGGAATATCGGTATTCCCCTGCATGGCATTTAGGTCTATGGCTGGAATCCTCAACTCCTGATTCCTTTCACTTTCATCCACCACCATCCATTGACCCCAAACACCAGTTTTGGGGCCCTTCCCTGAGCTCTGGTGGGCTGGAGTCAGGCCTGAGCAGCCTGTCCCATGTCTCCTGTCCCCCGGTACTTGCTGGTTCCTACTCAGCCTTCTGAGAGCAGAGGTGCCTCCTAACTGGTTCCTCTCTCTCTCTCTTTTTTTTTAATGCCCGTATAGTTAATATACAGCGTTATATTAGTCTCAGGTGTGCCGTATAGTGATTCAAAGATTTTTTTAAATTTATTTATTAGAGAGAGAGACTGAGAATGAGAGGGGAGAAGGTCAGAGGGAGAAGCAGACTTCCCGCAGAGCCGGGAGTCCGATATGGGACTCGATCCCGGGACTCCGGGATCATGACCCGAGCCGAAGGCAGTCGCTTAACCAACTGAGCCGCCCAGGCGCCCCCGTATAGTGATTCAACAATTTTATACCTCACTCGGTGCTCATTGCGCTAAGCGTCCTCTTCATCCCCTTCATCTATTTCACCCATCCTCCCACCCACCTCCCGTCTGGTAACCATCTGTTCTCTAGAGTTAAGAGTCTGTTTCTCAGTTTGTCACTTTTTTCTTTGTTCATTTGTTTTGTTTCTTAAATTCCACGTATGAGTGAAATCATATGGGACTTGTCTTTCTCTGACTGACTTATTTCGGTTAGCTTCTGGATCCATCCATGCTGTTGCAGATAGCAAGATTTCATTCTTTTTTATGGCTGAGTAATATTCCTGTGTATTTGTGTTTGTGTGTGTGTATGTCTGTGTGTGTATCTCTTCTTTATCCATTCATCAGTCTGTGGATACTGGGCTGCTTCCATAATTTGGCTATTGTGAATAATGCTCCAATAAACATGGGGGCACATATATCTTTTCAAGTTAGTGTTTTCAGATTCTTTGGGTAAATACCCACTAGTGGAATTGCTGGATCACATGATAATTCCATTTTTAATTTTTTGAACCTCCACACTGTTTCCCACAGTGTCTGCACCAATTTGCATTCCCACCAATAGTACATGGGGGTTCCATTTTCTCCACATCCTTGCCAGTACTTGTTGTTTCTTATGTTTTTGATTCTAGCCATTGTGACAGGTGTGAGGTGATATCTCATTGTGGTTTGTAGTTGTTGTTTTTTTTTTTAGAGAGAGAGAGAAGGAGTACAAGTGGGTGGGGGAGGGACAAAGGAGAGGGAGAGAAAAAATTTAATCAGACTCTACACCCAGTATGGAGCCCAATGCAGGGCTTGATCTCACAACCCTGAGATCATGATCTGAGCTGAAATCAAGAGTTGGACACTTAACTGACTCAGCCACCCAGGTGCCCCTCTCACTGTGGTTTTGATTTTCATGTCCTTGATGATTAGTGATATTAAGCATCTTTTCATGTGTCTGTTGGTCATCTGTATGTCTTCTTTGGAAAAATGTCTGTTTATGTCTTCTGCCCATTTTTAATTGGATTATTTGGCTTTTTGGTGCTGAATTTTATAAGTTCTCTAACTAGTTCCTTTTACCATACTGCAGTTATATCATAAGGAGGAAAGAGGTTGGAAAACAGCAAAGAAAGAAGAACAAAATTTTCCAGTTTTATTCTGTTCAGAGCCACTTTATGTTCACCCTAAAAGCTCTATCTACTTGGTACAAGACTCATTTCAGAGTTCCTTGGGGTATGAATGTAGGGATGGATGGAGGTTGAGCAGACAGCTTTGAGCCCTCCTAGAGGTTAAACTGTATAGAATGTGTTATCAGTAAATCACATGACATAATAATTTTCATCTGAATGAATGTTTTTATGTCTTTTATGTTTTTTATGTATTGCAGTCAAATACATTGGACAAAGTTTATATGAAATCCTTTTTATTCTTTTGTATTTCAGATTTAATTAGTAACCCAGTGTTGGCCACCTTCCCCAAGCTCTTGGAGCAGCCTGACGTGATGGACGCGCTCAGGGTAGGTAGCACACATCATGATGGAAACCTGATGGTTGACTATTGTTTATTCCTTGACTTAAGATGACCACTGATTGTGTTCTAAGAGCAAAAATCCAAAATGGTTTGTTAGATAAATCGACTGACCTTTCAGAGAAGAATCAGGGCATGCATATCATTTTTTATTTTAATTCAACATATACTGTCTGCTCTATGAAATAGCAATGGGGCATTAGTTTCAACCCTATGAAATCTCTAATTTTCAGTCATTTTTTGAACTTAATATATCAGAGTTAACAAATATTAGGAGTCCATTATGCCTGTAAGACAGTACTCCGATACCATGATAAGTGCCTTCAGGGATGTATAATTCAGGTAGGTCCTTGAAGATTTAAAAAGGGCAACAAATGAGGATCAGGAATGTATTTCATAAGCGGTCCTTGGTGAGATAGACCTAATAAAAAGCTGGGGCCAAGTCAGATTTTGACATGCTGAGATGGAAGGGAAGACATTACAGGTAGAAGGATCAGCAATGAGCCAACGTTTTGAAGCAAGAAGGAATAGAAAGTATTCTATTTGCTCTTAAGAAGAGCAAAGGATCCAGTGTGGCATGTAGAATGCCATCAGCAGGTGGGCAAAGTTGATCGGAGTTGCACGTTGCCAGTGAATAGCGTGTATGGGAGGCAATGGGTACAAGGTTCTGCTTTCAGAAAGCCTCTGATAGACGGGCAGAAAAGTACCTGTGCAGGAGGGAGGTGAGCTCTGCTAGGTGATTCCTGTCAATAAGGATAGAGATCCTGTGGGTCTGACAGAGAAATGGAAGCAATCACCGACAAAAATTTTTCTTAGACTTTCAAGCTGATTGCATGTGTTGGTTTGGCTAGGTTTGGGATGTCGACAGTAACAATGAAGTTTTCTTTTTTTTTTTTTTAAGATTTTATTTATTTATTTGACAGAGCGAGAAATCACAAGTAGGCAGAGAGGCAGGCAGAGAGAGGGGGAAGCAGGCTCCCTGCCGAGCAGAGAGCCCGATGCGGGACTCCATCCCAGGACTCTGTGATCATGACCTGAGCCGAAGGCAGAGGCTATAACCCACTGAGCCACCCAGGCGCCTCAACAATGAATTTTCTGCAAAAAGACTTAATGGCATATGACTGTACATAATTTCAGACAAGTTCATCTGACACTAGCATTAGATAATGCCGAATTTCTCTCTTTTCCCCTAGAAAGTCATTAGTATCGTATTATCTATTCATCATACAGAACAGAGGTCCACTGATTCATTCAACAAGTATTTTGCAAGAGCTCACTATGGCTATGGCACTCTGTAGGTTCTGGCATTTTCTCCAGGTGTGTAACACTCATAGAATCTGGAGCTTTAGCACTAATCTCGTCTAAAGTCTGCATTTCCTGACGAGCAAATAGCCCAGGCAAGTGTACTGCAGGTCAGCTCTGGGTGTGTCCAGATTCGCCACAAGCTCAAGAAAAGGCATATAGGTAAAGTTGTTCATACACATTATTAAAGTGAAAAAAAAATTGAGTTGTAGTAAGTGTATTTAAATATTTATATTTACACTTATATATCTGCCTATAAAACTATCTGGAAGAATATACTCTAGAAAGGGTAATACTGATTACCTCTGGATCATGAGTTATTTTGTTATCTGTATCTAACTTTTCCACCATTAATTATTTGTACAATAAATAATAAAAATTAAAAAGAGTACTTTATTCCTATACTCTTGAGCCCTGTCTTCATGGCATACCGTGTTACTTAGGATAAGCCAGCCTGTGAGGTGGTAGCTAATACAGGTTGATTTCTCACTCATGGTACCTTTCCAGCAAGGATCAATGGGAGACCCTTCTCCATAGTCACCCAAGGATGCAGGCTGGTGGAGGCTCCACTTCCTTATAGCATCATCTAGAACAAGTGGCTTTCTCTGTCGCCAGTTGCACATGCAGGAAAAAAGAGAATAGAGGATTGTCCTTGGACTTTCCACTGCCTTCGCCCTGAGTGGGCATAGGCCATTTCTGCTCACATTTCATTGGCCAGAACCAGTCACATGGCCCCACTTAACTTCCAAGGAGCTGGGAGATGGAGTCTTGTTTGCTCCAGAAGGAAGAAAGAAGTGGATCTTGGTGTATAGTCATGACCACACACACACACACACACACACACAGGCATGTTTGCTGTTCACCACTGAGTGACTGTAAGTGAAACACCTTACTGCTTGCTGGTAGCTCAGTGAAAAATGAAGTGGGACCTTGACACAACAAACAATAGGCACATTGTACCAGATGTTAAGCCTAAAGTTGCTAAGTGACAATCATGTGAAGCCAGATACCTTTTTTAAAGTTTACATCATGAAGTGTGTGAGCCTCCTAGCATCAACTTAGCTAAGTTTAGTTTGTTGGTGATGTTTTAATAATAATAATAATAATAATAATAGTCCCTGCCTGTTTAGTAAAGCACCCTGACTCTCTAAGGGTCCTCTTCAAACTCTCCAGGACCCACAGGTGCAGCAGTCAATAGGGTGGCGGACCCCGGTCTCATAAGGTGAGACCATTATGGTAATAACCGACCATTCGTGGCAACAGATCATGGTAAATGGGACCATCCCTAGATGTGGCTCATTGGGGGTACAGCCTGTGATCTCTTGGTAGGAAACTTCTCCTTCATTTCAGGGAGAATCTCGTTCTTGGTGCCATATGTCATCTTCACCCCAGGGCCTCTCTACTGAGACAAGGGCCGATGCTTTCATGGAGTCCATGAAATCAGGCACCATCAGGAGGACCACTGCAGGCAGGCACAAAACAGAGGCCTGGAGTCATGGGCACATTCTCCCTTTGCTCAGTCTGCCCAGAACTGGAGCTGAGAAAGTCTTCAATTCATATTTCTGTGGGATTAATTGAACTCTGGGTTTTGTTTTGTTTTTTAATTTCTTTAAAGAAGCTTGTGTGAAGCTGTGTGCGGACTGATTCGGGTATTTGCAAAGCTGTACTTCATTTTATCTCCCCCTTGACCCCTGTCATCATCATGGCAGGCAGAATTGCAGAGAATTATGGTATCTGGCAGAGTTCTCTATTTTCATTATCGTCTGACCTTAAAACCTTAGTAGTATTTTACTGTTCAGGTACTAAGTTTCTGCATTTTCATGGATATGTTAGTGTTTCACTGATTAAATTAGTTCCAACTTGAAAGAATCCTGATGCTCCCAGGGTAGCTTTCACTACCCCGTGGGGTCTGGTTCTGGTCGTTAACAGCAGGTGCCTACAGATTCTCTTCTCACACGTGTAGGGTCCCGTGTACGGTGTTTTTAACCCTGTCCATATGTTTAATTGCCGTGAAGTTGCAGAAGTGTGGCAAAGGCTTGTGAATACTGGGATTAATATAATGTATTGATTTGCTTTTTAGAGTTCATGGGCTGAGAAAGAAAGCACATTAAAAAGATCGGAGAAGGTAATGTGATTTTCCACGCTTAACTGAGTATTTGCAGTGCTCACTATTTGCTTGCGCATGCCAATAATGCCTCTGTTTTAGCCAAAGTAACCATAGTCATAATCCCTCTTAGCCAGTTAATCTGTGTCATCGTGGTTGCAGAGACATGTTCCAAGAAGATTATGGGTGAGCATTTCCCAGTGTGAAAAGAAACACTGGATCAAAACAATCGTTTCAGATCACAGAGTGTTATTTGAGGAGAAGTTGCTAAACAAAGTCTCCAGTTGGCTATCCTGTTTCTCTTACTTTAAAAAAAAAATTCCTCTAGCTCTCAGATTCCATATCATGTAAAGAAAAGGAAAAGGGGAATTGGCCTAAGCAGTGTAACATATTGAGAAAATGTATGGCTCATGCTGACCTTACCATAGAAGCTCGGTGATTACCAAACAGAGCGTGTATTAACCAGTGATGGCTTCACAGCTCTGAACCCAGGGTTGACAAACGTTTTCTATAAAGAGTCACATAGTAAATATTTTGGGCTTTGCAGCTGTAAGGTCTCTGGGACAGTACCCACAACTCTGCCAGCGTAGCACAAAGGCCACTACCGACTGCATGTAACTCTGAGCCTGGCCGTGTTTCTCTAAAACTATTTATAGAAGGAGGTAGAGGGCCACGGGTGACTCATGGCCCATGGTTCTGGGACTTCAAGTCTAGAGTATTAATTATCTACAAGGAACATAGGAGCGCAGACTAAAACTCCTAAAAATTTTAAGAAACATAAACTGTGTATTATATATAATATATGTGTATATACACACATACTATTTATTGTAAAAGTGTGTTGTACCCTTATTCGAGCTTCCATTTGACCAGTACCTTCTACGCTTGACCTTTGCCAAAACTGGCAGGTTGAATGCTTTTCCAGGACAGCAGTGGACAAGGTGCTGGGCCTCAGGCCTGTAGAAATTGCCCCCCACACATGGTTGCTTGGAGGGTCAGTATGTAGGCGTGGATCTGCGGCGTACAGATAGCTCTACCCTCAGACCGCCGTGCTCCCTGACAGTCCCAGCCCAGCCTGTCGGCGTCAGGGCTTGACTGCTTGTGTCCATACTGCAGTCCTCTTGCTCTCTGGAGAGGGCCTGCCTGTTCTTACTCCTGCGGTCTCTGTTCTCTGCATTTCATGCCACCCTTCTCGTGACATTGTCTCTGATATGCTGAAATCTAATTAAGGGAATGCAGCTGACGTCACATCGTGTTTTAGTTATGTTTACCCGGGACCACACCGTTGTCACCAGAATTAGATTTCAGCACCCCAGTGTCCTCGACGGAATGTGTGAGACACCCTCGGGAGAGCTTAGGAGACACGCTGGTCCCGAGTCTCTCCCGGACTCTCATCTCTTCTCCACAGTGACTCTTGCTTGCTTCTACTTCAGAGAGTGTGTTTCCTGACCGAGTAGCTGGTTCAGAACCTGTCACTTGCCAGACGCTAATGGCACCCTCCACCCCCCCCCCCTTAGATGGATTTTAGTTTACAGAGTTCATAGTATTTAACACTTAAAAAGTAACATCTGGATCATTTCACATTTATCTGTGGTGGTGGTGTTTTCCCAGAGAGACAAAGAGTTCCTGAAGGCCATGTTTCTCCTGGTCTACCATGACTGTGTGATCCCTCTTCTGCATTCCACACTCCTGCCCCCATTCCGCTGGGCAGAAGAGGAGACAGAGGCCACCCGGTGGAAGGTTATTGCTGACTTCCTTAAGCAAAACCAAGAAAACGAGGGCGCCCTCCAAGCTCTGCTGTCGCCAGATGGAGTCCATGAGCCTTTCGACATTTCAGAGCAGACCTATGACTTCTTGGGTGAAATAAGAAAGAACGCAGCCTGACAGTGGTGGCCCTTGACCCTCAGCTTCCCACTGAATCTGGTGGACCCTCCTTGATGACCTGAATAAAATGACAGGACCAAAAGTAACTGTCACGCTATCACTTGGGCTTTATTCTTTTTGGTGCAGACCACATTGTCTAAGAAATACTTACCTGATAGTTTGAATATGTGTTAACACAGAAACTACATTTTATAAAGAATGGCACTATTGAAATTTAGAGAAAATTTTTTTTCAAAACCAACTAACTTAAATTTAAGTTGACTGTATCCATAGATTTGTATAAAAGCAAGATTTTATCAAAAACTAAATTTATGATTATTCAAGAAAGTGAAAATACAAATAAACTGTTGGGACTACATCAAAATAAAAAGCTTCTGCACACTGAAGGAAACAACAGAACTAAAAGGCAGCCTACTGAATGGGAGAAGATACTTGCAAATGACATATCCAGTAAAAGGTTACTATCCAAAACATATAAAAAATTGATACAACTTAGTACCCAAAAAACAATCCAATTCAAAAATGGTCAGAAGGCGCGAACAGACATTTCTCCAAAGAAGACATACAGATGGCCAACAGACACATGAAAAAATACTCCACATCACTCATCATCAGGGAAACGCAAATCAAAATACAATGCAATATCACCTCATACCTGTCAGAACGGCTAAAATCAAAACCACAAGAAACAACAAGTGTTGGTGATGATGCAGAGAAAGGGGACCCCTTGTGCACTGTTGGGGGGAGTGTAAACTGGTGCAGCCACTGAGGAAAGCAGTATGGAAGTTCCTCAAAAAATTAAAAATAGAACTACCCTACAATCCAGTAACTGCACTATGGGTATTTACCCCTAAAATACAAAAACTAATTCAAAAGGATATTTACACCTCTATGTTTATAGCAACATTATTCACAATAGCTGAACTATGGAAAGTGTCCATCAATAGATGGATGGATAATGTGGATGTGGTATATATACTATGGGACATTTTTCAGCCATAAAAGAGAATGAAATCTTGCCATTTGCAACAACATGGATGGATCTCGAGGGAGTCACGCTCAGGGAAAAAGTCAGTCAGAGAAAGACAAATACTATATGATCCCACTCATGTAGAATTAGAGAAAACAAATGAGCAAAGGAGAAAAGAGAGACAAACGAAGAAACAGAGTCTTAACTATAGAGAACAAAGTAATGGTTACCATAAGTAAGGTAGTGGGGATAGGGGATGAAAATTAAAGAGTGCGCTCACCATGATGAAAAAAATAAAATGATGCAGAAAAAGAAAGTGAAAATACAGTCCACAGAATGGGAGAAAATAATTGCAAACCATCTCTGATAAGAGGCTAGTATCTAGCATAGATGAATGTATGATTATTGCTAATAAAATATATGTTGTGAAATGAAGGAGAAATCAGAGAAAAATGTGCTGTTTAATCACTTGATTCAATCTAGTATTTGAATGTGCTTTATCCTAATCAGATATAGAAGCAGGATCTAGTTTTGCCTTTTCAAGTCCTTATAAGTGCTCAGGGGCGCCTGGGTGGCTCAGCTGGTTGAGCATCTGACTCTTGGTTTCAGCTCAGGTCCTGATCTCATGGGTTGTGGGATCCAGCCCCACGTTAGACCCCACACTTAGCAGGGAGTCTGCTTGAAGATTCTTTCCCTCTGCCCCTCTCCCCGCCCTCCTCAAATAAAATAAATCTCAGGGCCCCTGGGTGGCTCAGTTAGTAAAGCCTCTGCCTTTGTCTCAGTTCATGATCCCGGGGTCCTGGGATCGAGCCACCCATCAGGCTCCCTACTCAGCAGGAAGCCGCCTTCTCCCTCTCCTTCTGCCTGCTGCTCTGCCTCTCTGTCTCTGTCTCTCTGTCAAATAAATAAATAAAATCTTTAAAAATCAATCAATCAATCTCAAGTCCATATTATAGTGTTATTTAAAAAAAAAAAAACAAAAACCTTTCAGGCTTTGAGGAGTGAGTTAACCTACCCCTATGTCAAAGAACAAAGGTTTCGTTGCATTTCAGATAAATCGTGTCTGCTGGTGAATTGTCCCAAGCCTTCACTGTTAGTAGCAATAGTACAGCTGGCATTTACGAGATGCCTACTATGCACATTCACAGTTAACTAGGTTAATCCCCACAACTACTATCAGAAGTAGGTACCGGTTTGTTCCTGTAATACTGCAGAAGCAACAGGCCAGGGAGGTTAAGCACTTTGTCCAAAGTCAGAGCTAGTATATCGCACAGCTAACATACCAAGTAAAGCTACCATGTATAATATTCTGCAACCCAAGATACTCCTCCCATCAGGATGAAGGTTGAGGAATTGCATGTGCAAATAAAACATGAAAGGACGTTTGACAAAAAACATGACCAATTCGAGTTTAACCTAAATAGCCAGAGTACCAAATGAGATATTTTTTCTGCCCACAAGCTGCCTTAGAAGAGGCATTTACTTTTAAAGATTTTATTTATTTTTGACAGAAAGAGACTGAGAGAGAGATCACAGTAGGCAAAGAGGCAGGCAGAGAGAGAGGGGGAAGCAGGCTCCCCACTGAGCAGAGAGCCCAATGTGGGGCTCGATCCCAGGACCCTGAGATCATGACCCGAGCCGAAAGCAGAGGCTTTAACCCACTGAGCCACCCAGGCACCCCGGCATTTACTTTTAGAGATCTATCATATCACGAAACTCCTCAGCTTTGTCTTAGCTTGCCCTAAACCCTTATCTAAATCTCACTTGGGCCTTCATCTCAGAAATTGACATGGTGTGACAGGGTTCCCAGCCACAAACCTGACAAGGAAACTTGGCCTTGAAGTCACACTGAGGAAAATGGCAAAACTCCAAGAGGAGTTTTCTGGAGAATCTCTCCATCTCCCCTCCGTGCCATGTGGGCAGCTGGACATCCGAACACCATTCATACAGCCAGTGTGATATAGCTGCCCCATCCCCTTCCCAGGCAGTGCCTCCCCAAGTCCTGCTCGAAGGGAAAGGGGTTCCCGCCTTTCCAAATGGAGGTGGCAAGATCCTGTGCAGGGACTTTTCCCCATTCTGTCATTAGGCTGCCTCATCTAAGGTCCCCGTAGTCTTGTTTGAAGGTACCATGAAACCATGTCAGTCGCCATTGTGAAGGTCATGTTTTTGTAGAATCTTTGGTTTTTTAAGATTTTATTTATTTGAGAGAGAGAGAGCACAAGCTGGGGAGAGGGGCAGAGGGAAAAGGAGAAGCGGTCTCCCCGATGAGCAAGGAACCTGATGCGGGGCTCGATCCCAGGACTCAGGGAGCATGACCTGAGCCAAAGGCAGATGCTTACCCCACTGAGCCATCCAGGCACCCCTTTGTAGAGCCTTTAATTCCCTATTCTACCTTTTTATTTTTTTAATCACTTAGCTTAGTATTAAATGGAAGGTTGGGCAATTTGAAAGAAAATATTGCTGGTGAATTCCTTTCAGTGAAATGTACACATGAAAAGAACAAGTTTTCTTTAGAATGTGTTTTCAGGCTGTCTTCTGTGTTCATTTGAAATGTGTCATGATTAACAAATAGGAGCAACTTCATAGTCTCTGACACACGAGGAAAATATGGCAACATGAGAGAAAACAGTTTCAGAAATGGTCAGGCCAAAAAGCAGGGCATGGAAGGCAGTCTAAATGGAGGTGACAGTTCCTTGGGAGAGCGTATCTCTGCCATTGAGAGACTCCACATTCCCTCTTCAGTCAATGGAATCTTTTTTTTTTTTTTTTTTAATAATGAAACTTCCCTGGCTTTTTAAATGTCACTTTCTAGTTTCCAAAACAGGAAGAGGTTGTCAGGCAGCCAAAAACATCCTGGAAATGAGTCCTGGGGTCTGTTTCAAGGAGAGTGACTTGGCAACGCGGAATTAATTGTGAAAGCCTTGGTGGGGGAGCAGCACCAGGGGGATTAGCAGGCCTGTGGCCAGTGACCCCGTATGTGCTGCCTTCCTGTGATGCCAGGGGGACTCCCCACCTCAGAAGCACTGGAGGGCAGGGCGGGAATTTGACACAGGAAACTACAGGGCCCTCTTTCCCCCACCTCCCAGGCTTTTCTGAGTGACTGAGTATCATATCCCTCAGATCCACTGGCGGTGAAAAACGTGATTCTCTTGTCTGTTTGCATGGCTGTACGGTGAGGGGACAGGATGTAGAGTAAAGAGTGGGGACAATCTCAGTCTTGAGTGGTTTTTCTGGTGTGAGGTATGGGACTGGAAGAACTCACAAGGAACCATTGGAAAGATACCACACGCAAACTGAGCGGGTTTAACTCGCCAACCCAGTAGCATCTGGGAAACCCATCGGTAGAGGGAGGGAACTGGAAGTGTCATCTACCAGCAAGGGCTTTGTCACTTTGCAGGATTATAGGATATCCTTTGCCGTGACCTGGCCCCGCTTCCTTTTGTGTGAAGCATTCCAAGTTGGGAGGTTCTCTCAGGGCGTGGAGGTGATCAGCGCTAGCTATCACCTAGCTGCTTTCTGTTTTGTTTCCTCAAAGCAGAGAACCAGAGCCAGCGTCCAACTTCCTTAAGGCCCTGCGCATCTGAGGTTTATATTGTCCGTTCCTTCATTCATTCAGCGGGAACTCCCTGAGCACCTCCTATGCTCTAGGCACACAATTCAGCTTTGAGGACGCGGCAGGATCAGCCCTGACCTGATCCCTGTCCTAACTTTCGAGGCATGATGTGGGCAGTAATCACACACAAGAACCACAAAGGAAGAGTACAGACCTTTAGAAGAGCCTCTCATTGTGTCTTTTTGTTCTTGCTGTCGCACCCGCATTCCAACACTGCCGTGGTCCAGAATGTTCATAGCAACCACAGCAGGCCCAAGTAAGTGCTCGGGGTAGCTATTTTTCCTGATCTGCCTCCTTTCTCCCCCAACCCCACTGTCTGACCCTTGGGGACCAACTTGATTCCAGTCAGTGTCCAGATGTGTGCCTGACTACCTGAACCCCCGCCATTCGCTCTGAAGCTCAGAAACGCCTGGGTTTGACAACCTGGTATCTCTCAACATCCAGACTCACTGTCTGAACTCCTGATATCTGAACGTAGTCGTGGAATAGATTTGGAGAGGAAAGGCGGGTGGAGCCCTAAGTGAGTGGCAGGTGAAGGGCTGGGCCGTCGCAATGAGGAAAATGGCAACCTCGGGCTTTCTGCCTCCCCCATGACGCACCGGATGAGGGCGCGCAGGTCTGTAGGCAGCAATATAAAGCGAAAATCATTAACGGAATACAGCTCAAATTCAGGACTTTGGTAGTGTGTCTATTACTTAGTCTATTTCTCATGCTCGAGAGACAGACTGGACCTTAACCTGCTCACTTGTGTCTGACTTTGCCAGCAAAGATTGACTTTGCAGAACTTTGTCCTTTCAAAGAGGCCATTTTGGGGGATAGCAGAAAAAGGTTCCAAGCTTTCTGAGCTCTCCTCCAGGTAGATATCTCTGTCGCATTGAGTCCTTCCTCTTTCCTCAAAGCTTCCCTTTGATCCTGACGTGTTCCGTGCTTGCCCAGACCCCACGCACAGCCTGGGAGCCAGACTCTGTCCTGCCTGATGGCCTCAGAGACAGCATGAACCACAGCCCCCTCCCCAGTGTGGGCCTATCCATGTGCATGCTGACTCCCTGATTTGAAAGTCGAGGTGACCTTTATTTGTAGAGAGAGCAGGAGCTGCAGTCCAGCTGTGTCTGACTCAAGAGACTAGAGCTCGTGGGGTATGTGTGTCCCTGCAGCATGAAGGGGAAGAGCTGTGTGCCTTTATCTGCCATGGAAAGTTGTAGCAGCCAGCTGGGACTTTTGGCGCCCAGCATCTGTATGCTTCTCTCCTGGTAGCTTTATGCGTCTTCTCCTCCTAGAAGAACCACCTTGATGCACACACATGGACACATGCACCCTTCTCTCCCAGCTCTGGGGCGGGGCGAGGGGCGGGCTCTGATTGGCCCAAGTGGATCAGCATGTCCCATTTCCCTGTCACAGCCAGGGGACTGGGAATGGACCAACAGAGAGCAAATCAATCCCAGGAGATTTATTCGCCAGAGTACTTTCATCTACTGCCTGGTATAGTGGGACAGATGAGACTCGAAGCCACTGTGTGCTGCACGGACACTGCCACCAGGAGGAGAGAGCTTAGAGCTGTGTGTAGGTGGGGGTAGCAAGGAATGAGGTTAAGAACAACTGCAGGGACGGTGACAGGCGGAGCTGACAGGCAGAACGGATCTAGACCCACGGTAGCATTGTTTTGAGTCACTAGATCCAGGCTCACCTGAAGGCAGCATTCCCTCCGAACTTCTCACTTGCCTAAAGTAGTATATTCCCTCCGTTGTTCACGTTACAATGGGTTCTCCTAACCCTTGCAGTGGAAAGAATCCAAGTGGCTACAGCTGGCTCTCCTGTCCCCAGGCATCTCTGGCTTTCTCTTGGCCTGCACCATATGTCAGGCAACCGGTAAATCTTTTCTGAATAATGTATGAGGCAGTTTATCGGTGGGCAGAGAGGTTGAGGAAGAGGAGTCAAAAATATAAGCAGTTGTCTCCAAAGTCATGATGACTGAAAGTGTAGATCCAGTCATTCGAAAAAATTTATTGAGCACTGACTGTGTTCCGGGCAGTATTCAATATGAACAAAACTGCTGTCCTGAAGCCAACATCGTAGGGAGGGGCAGGAAGGGTGGGGAGGCAAACAATATGCAAATGAATCCATAAACAAGAAAAATACTAGGTGGGGATAAGTGCTGTTCAGAGAATCCGAACAGGCTGGGGTAGTTGTGGTTCTGGGCTAATAGAGACTAGCGGTGACTTACCCATTTTCTTTCCCCTGCTACCCCCAGGCCTGGCTCAGGACACTGTGAAACCAGAACTGTGCACAGCTTACAAATAAAACACATCTGCAAAAGGAGCTCTCAGTTTCTGGTCGAGGAATGGGAAAGAGAGCCCCTCAGCTCGGAAGTTTCTATTTGTCTTTCCCATTCTTTCCTAGCCCAGCCCCCAGCTATCTAGTAACAGTAGTGGTGAAAGGCAGTGGCAGCGACAGGTGACAAGGACCCAGAGAGGGGAGACCTTTTCTCCCATCACAGGAATGGGGGTCCTAAGAGCACTGGGGGGATATCCCTGATGCTTTCTCCCCCACCCCCATCTCTGTCTGTCTGGCTCGCTCTCCATCCCTCTGTCTCTCGGGGGGGGGGGGGGTGGGGGGGTGGGTGTGGGTATGTGTGTTGGCAGAGCAGAGAAACTAAAACCTCGACTTTTCAGCCAGAAGACCAAGGTGAGAGGGGAGGGGAACAGGGTTTCCTAGGAATTGGTAAGCATTGGAGAATTCACAGAGAGGAGAGAGCTTGAAAAAACGATTCCTTAAAATAGCCCGTGAATGCCTGAGCTAACCCCAAAACTGACCCTACACAGCATACTAAAGGGTTCAGAACTGAGCTCCAGGGTCCCAGACTAGTCCCAAGTCCCGGACGAGCACACACGCGCACACGTGCGCGCGCGCGCGCGCGCACACACACACACACACACACACACTGAGCACATTGGAATCATACTGCAAAACCTTAAAAACATTGGTCAGTGGTTACAGCCCAGAGACGACAGAGAGCAACTCGCAGCAGGAACCTAAGCAGGCATTTGCCTGATCAACCAAAAAAAAATCAACATTTGTGTAGGATTTAAACAAGACCTAGAATCTCCTAACAATATTCCCAATGTCCAGCTATAATCCAAAATTACATGATATTTGAAGACCCAGGAAAATCTCCACATCTCTCAAGGAAAAAGATAAAAGGACAATCAGTAGACAATTCTAGGATGACACAAGAGTTAAAATTGAGCCATTAAAGGAGCTGTTATAATCATGTTCCAAGAAATACAGGCAAAACTTCAATAGAAAGATAGTCTCATCAGAGAAATAAATACAAAAAGAATTGAATTGAAGTTTGGGGAATAAATACAATAACCAAACGGAAAGCATTCATTGCACAGACTCAATATTTTTCCTCTAAGTTCTTTAAAAACATGTATGATAGTTGAAAGCAAAAGTCATATTGTCTGGTGGAATTTGAATGTATGCATCTACAATACAAACGACAACCGTGACTGGGAAACGAGGGTAAAGGGGACCCTCATGGTCATAAGGTGTCTGCACTCCATTTGAAGTGGAAAAATATTAATTCTGAGTAGACCGGAAAGCTAACTGTGAATATCGTGTAACTCCTGGAGCAAACTTCAAAACAAACAGCGTGAAGAGACATAGTCAAAACTCAGTAAATGGGTTAAAATGGAACACTAAAAATATTCCAAAAATCCAAAGGAATGCAGGAAAGAGGAAGCAAAGAACTGAAACACAGAGCAAACGAACAAAAAACAAAAATAAAATGGTAGACCTAAATCCAAACATACCAATAATTACATTCAATGTAAAGAGTCTAACCACACGGAAAGCAGCAGACTTCAGAATGGATTTTAAAAAAGAAAAAAGGCCCCTCTAAATCATGACCACAGCAAAACCCATATAAACATAGAAGTAAAAGTAAAAGGGACAAAATAAAGCGATGGAAAAAATATATACCATGTAAACACCAAGTGTGTTGTAATATACATGCAGACATCAATTACAAACAACGGTACTTGCATACATTGTTGGTGGTAATATAAATAGTTTAAACCACTTTGTAAAATACTTTGACGTTATCAGCAAAAAACACATACCACATGACCCACACACAATTCTACTCCTAAGGTACTCCCAATACAAGTGCATACGTAGGAGCACCTGGGTGGTCCAGTGAGTTAAGCATCTGACTTTGGCTCAGGTCATGATCTCAGGATCCTTGGATAGAGACTCACATCAGGCTGCACGCTCAGAGGGGGTCTGCTTCTCCTCTGTCCCTCCGCCTGCTTGTGCTCACCCACTGTATCTCTCTCAAATAAATAAAATCTTTTTAAAAAAGTGGATATATAGATGCTCTGAAAGACATGTTCTAGAATGTTCATAGTATTGTTCTTCATTAGAACCTCAAGTGAAAGAAATCAAATGTCCAGACACAATAGACTGATGAAGTGTAGCATATTCATAAAGTGGAACACCAGGCAGCAGTGAATGGACCGCAGCAGGACACGGCGATGGATGAGTTTCACAGACCTCAGGTTGTGGAGTGAAAGAAGCCAGACACAAAGGAATCCATTCAAAAACAGGCAAAACCAGCCTATGGGGTTAGGATGGCATGAGAGCAGGTATTAGGGAGGAGGGTGGGAGAAATGACTGGGAGTCTGGCAACATTCTATGCCTGGGTGGCAGTTTCATGGTCTGTGTGTTTTGTGCACTTTTTCTATAAGGGTATTATGCACCAATAAAAACAATTTTGAAACTATTTTTAAAAATCAGGGTGGAAATATGAACAGGGGAGGTTCTGTTGTGGAGAGGAAAGCAAGCCAGAAGAGAAGTGATTTCAGGATTAGAATTAGAAAAAGAAGCAAGTACTTACTAAGCATCTGCCATATGCCTGAACCGTCCTAAATGCTTTCATATACGTTATCCCACTTGACCCTCCCTCGTGAGCAAAAGAGAGTGTGGACACCACGATAACAGGAATCAGCAGCGTTGAGTACTATTGCATAATTTTCAAGGTCAACTCCAATTCTCCACCCAGGAGGTGGAAACCCCCAGGCCCTTTGCAGAAGAGTCTGGAAGACCCCTCTCCTGGGCCGGGCATTCCCCCACAGCCTCACACCAGACTGCTATCCCTGTCTTCAAGCGCCTTTATACCCATAGCCCCAGAGATGCCTCTCCTTGCCATGCTTTGCAATTTTATTGTTACTTTAAAAATATTATCTTGCACAGAACTTAAATCTGTCGTATAGCACGGAAAGCATGGCAGAGGTGTCCTTTTGTTCATTTTCCTTCGAGATTTTCTGTGAAAAGTAAAGGCTTATTTCCTGATACGTTCTCAGATAATACCACTTTTTACATAGAATGTTTAACAGTCGTGTTGGTTAAGAAGTGTCCCGCGACGAAAGGTGGAAGAATAAAAACTGATCCAAAAAGAAAGAAGGGAAACAAAACAAAACAAAACAAAACAGCAGGAGGAAGAAGACACCGTCATCTCCAAGAGCTGCCTCGCACCGTCCCGTCCGAGGCAAGGCAGATGCTTCGGGAGTATCATGCTGATCACGTGGACTGATTATCTGAAGCTCGCTGCTGAGATATTCAACCAGACCTGATGGGTCTGGGATACTGGCTCCTTCTGAAACACATTTGAGCAGGACGGCCGTGGGGAGTGTGAGTCGTGGAGTGTCCTGCGACACCTCCTCCAGGGATACGATACAAAAATCGGAGTCATTTCAGGAGCGCGTGAGCTGTTGTCTATTTCTTCCCAGTTGCAACTATTCTTACAGCTCTAAACTGCGGTCCCTGCTGGGCTCTCGCTCCCTGGGTGCATTAGGACTCCTGTAGCTTCCCGATCAATTGCCTGAGTAGAGTGGGCTGTGCCTTGTCACAGATGATATGGCATCACTTGATTATATGGAAAACGTTTAAGATATGCCCAGGTTTTTATAACCATGTTTTGTCACATCTTCGTTTCTCTTTTTTAGAGGGGGAGAGCGCGCGAGCAGAGGGGAGGAGGGCAGAGGTAGGGAGAGAGAGAATCCCAAGCAGGCTCCACGCTCAGCACAGAGCCCAATTCAAGGCTCCGTCTCACAACCCTGAGATCGTGACCTCAAGAGTCGATCACTCAACCGCCCGGGGCCACCCATCTTCATTTCTTAATTTCTAATTGCCTCAGGAGAAGATAGTGGCTCAGGCTCTGTCAACCTCTAAGGGGCTCCAGGTTCTATTATTCCCGCTGCTTCATAGATGAGGACTGAGCTGAAGGACCACGTTTTCCTTCTTGCCTTCCCTTAGCTGCTCCCAGGATGCCGTGCTGTCAGTGGTCTAGTCCAAGTATCCTCCGGGCCAGAAGCGTGTCACAGAGCTTACACAACCTGCAGGAGAGGTGGCAAGAGGTGGGATTCCTGAGGCAATGCCCGCTTAGCTTGAGTTCATCCTGCGAACGAGGTGGGGCCAGGTGGCAGGTAGAATGAGGGCCTCGCTTTCTCCCCAGGTCTCTGCAGGCCTGGGGGAAGGACATGACCAGCTGGCTTGAGGTTTAGTCAGTGTGCTCTTCGCCTCTCCTTGCAACGCTTTGCTTTGGGCTTCATTAGTCCAAAAGCCCCTCTCCGCTGGCTATCCCCAGACCAGTCAAAGGCCCAGCTGCCTGTTCCACTGACTGACCTGTGCCTGGGAGGGCAGGCCCTGGAATGCATGGCTCTTGCTAAGGAACAGATACTGGCCTCTTCTGGAAGATGCTAATTACCCCCAGCACACATGGCGATCCTTCCCACGTCCCGTCCTCACCAGGGAGCAGCTCCCTGACTGGACTGCCCGGGGCTGAAATTGACCATGGAGGGCAGGGAGAAAGGACCTCAACCCCAGGCACCCCGAGCAGATTCTTGGGCTTCTAGACCTTTCTGCAGATGGTCAGCTCTAAAGTAGAGAAGAAAAGACCTCAAGTCTCTGGGACCTGTCTTTAGAGAGAGAGGAGTTACTTGGCCACTGGGTCACAGCCCCCCTGATCGGCCAGCGGGTGGGCGGGAGGCAGGAAGGAACTGCCTGGCCCCAAGCCCAGCTCCTGGCGACACGGACTTGGGGCCGTGGCAGGGAAGGAGGAAGGCTCAAACTTGGGGCTGCACCCAGCCAACTGAGCCCCTCTCAGGTACCTGCTGGGGTGGACTTCTCCTAGGGAGGGAGAACTCCTCCATCTGCTGTGTGAGCAGAGAGGAGAGGACGGTGGTGAAGGGAATGCAGGGAGAGAAGGAAACGCCAGTTTCCCGGGGACAGGAGCTGGAAGTGAGGACGGCTTCTGTCCCTGTTTGAGTTGGAGGGTGGCCCCCAGGAGTGGAGAAGGACGGACCCAGGCAGCAGGGGCGGCCGGATTTAAGATCCAGAATCGTCCATGACCAGCTTTGTGACCTTAACTTAACCTGACAGATTCTCTGTCCCCTCACTTGGCGAAGAGATGATATCGCCATGAGGCCATGAGCGAGGCTGTGGGAAGCGCCAGAGGCTGCAGAGTGCTTAGCTCATCGTAGGTCCTCCAGAAACAATCCTGGTCATAGCAGTGGCCTTCGCCTGGACTCTGGCCACAGGAGGGGTGGTGGCTGTAGCTGGCATCCCTGGAGTAATACGCTCCCGGATTCAAAATTCCTGAGGAGGAAAAGTATAGAAAGAGATTCCCGCCCTCAGTGCCTCAGTGTGCCCGCCCCGCGGAGCCGAGCCCATCGATGCAAATCAGAATCTGCATTCGCATTTCACTGAGGAGTCTGTTGGCTGGAGCCAGTGGAAGGACCTGCTCGGCTGGAACGTTTTTTTTTCCTCCCAGGCGACGTCCGATGGGTGTGTCGGGCAGGAGGTGATATTTGACGGGGCGGCGCGGGGCCAGCCGCTGCGGAGCCGAGGGCACCAGGCAGTGGGCGAGACATGGCCTCCCCGGACCTGCCGCCTGCCACCAGCTATGCCCCGCCGGAGGTGCCGCTGGGGCTCCTGCTCTTCTTCACCACCCCCTATGCCTTCTTCCTGCCGGAGCTGGTGAGTGCTGCCGCCTGGGTCACCTGCAGAAGGGGAGGGCCCCGGGAGAAGCCGGCACTCCCCGGGGAAGGGGGACAGCTGCGTGGTCTCCGATCTCCCCCATCACTCAGACTCCCCCGGGTGGCCCCTAATCCCTCCCTGTGCTCCTCCCAACTTCTGCAGCTTGGGGTGGGTTTCCTGCTTCCCAAACAAACCCGCCCACCGTGGGTGACAGGCAGGCCACCTGGTGATCGGAAGGTTGGTGGGGGGTGAGAGGGATGCTGCTAAAATATCCTGGATCCTCGGGAAGATGCCGGCAATGGACTTTTATATGGTGTCTTTTCTCCAACTGCTTGTTTGTTTCTGCTTTTCTAAAGTTCGAAAATGGTGGAGGGGGCGGGGGCAAGGGACTCTGTCTTTCCTTCGGAGAGGAGGTCCTCTAGTATTAACTGTCATGTCCGCTGACTTTGAACTTTGACCTGTAGACTCTGTGCAAGAGGTGGTTTGTGACAACATCTGCCATAAAACAGTTGTGTGAGC
>CM052811.1:31071055-31132705 GCA_028533885.1 Nasua narica | reverse complement strand
ACACACTGAAGTCTGGGGAACCATTCAGGGCAAAGGAGTTTGTGTTGTGTTTTGAACACGTCCTAAAGCACCTATCTTGTGGGCGACACCCTTGAATTTGGGAGTCCTGACTCTGGGCCGGGAAGGGGAAGGCGGAAGGTAGTTCAAGCTTTCGATCGGATGTGACTGGCCCTCTCTTGTCATCTGCCTGAAGGCTGGGCCCGAGCGAGTGACCCTGCGGCAAGCTGGTTAAAGCGAGCCCATGGATGGCACCGAGAAAGGGACGCCAGGCAGGGTGCACCCAGCATTTGGGTGGCTCCGGCTGAAACCCCACCCAACAGGCAGGTTTCTGCCAGGGCTGCCCCCCTCCCAAGGGCAGGGTGGGGAGGCCATAAGCACGGGCGTCCTTCCAGGCCAATGACATCTGAGTGCTCTCTTAAGTTCTCTGTGCCCGGACGCGGGCGTGTCCCTCACCTCAGTACAACCACTCGAATCTCCAGGATTGCGGTTCGCGCCACCACTTTGTACTGAGCACAGGCTCTATGCCAGTCTTGCAAGCCCCTGGTGGAGGGCCCTGCCTTCCCAGGTTCCCTGAATGCCAGAGACAGGTTCCCGAGCACTCCTCCACGGTCAGACTGTGTTTGAGGTGGTGCCTGTCCTGGGCTGTGGCATCAGCAAGGAGAGACCCCAGACCTACCACGGAGGTGCCAATTTTGGTGCTGGACCTCAAAGGACAGGCTGGATTTCCAGGCTAGGGGCCAAGAACGGGGAAGGCCTGGAGTCCAGGAGAGCCAGCAGGCAGGAGGCGGAAGGGAAGGGGCTTACAGCACCCGGAAGCACCCGGGGGGACCGTGTCGTGATGGGTCCATCGCACACAGCTGGCCCCATGAGGCTGGGCTCCTGTATGCTTAGGCTGGTACTCTGGAGCCTTAAGTATCTTAGGGGGTGGGATGTTGTCGTTGGCTCAACTGTACTCATTTATTTTTCTTTTGGAAATAATTTCAGATTGATAGCAAAGCTGTGTGACTAGGACAGAGCGTTCCCATACACTCTTTACTCGGCTTCCCATGAAGGCCACATCTTAGGCAATACAACTATGAAAATCAGGAAATTAGCATGGATACTTTAATTGATCAGCTGTTGTAATAAATTTCATTTATTAGAATAAATTTCACTCAAATTGTGCTGATTTCCCCACTCATGCCATTTTTCTGGTCCAGTTTCCAGGCCAGGATTCAGCATTGCATTTGGGAATCTTACCTCCTTCATCCCCTTCAGTCTGTGTCTTCACGCTTTTGAAGAATGGAGATCAGTTATTTTGTAAATGTCCTTTCATTTGGCCTTGTCTGATGTTTCCTTATTTACAATTTTAGGGTTTTGTTTTTTTTTTAAGATTTATTTACTTTCTTAGAGAGAGAGCATGAGTGGGAGGGGCAGAGGGGTAGGGAGAGAGAATCTCAAGCGGATCGCATGCTGAGGCGGGGAGGCTGACGTGGGGCTCGATCGCAGGACCCTGAGATCACGACCTGAGCTGAAATCAAGAGTGGGACCCTTAACCGGCTGCACCACCCAGGCGCCCCTACAATTTTGGTTTCAATTCACTAGTGATCCTTATTCACTGTGGAATATTTAGAAAATATAGAAATAAGTATAATCTATGTATATGGATAATAATAAATATGATCCATATTCATGTGTATACACACATATGTATGTATTTAATGGAGTTATTCTATACATGCTATTTTGCATCATCTTTTTCTTGAGTGTTCCTAGCACAGAGAGTAGACTCAAGTGTGCCTGCCTCATATTTGGGGCCAGGGATGGGAGGCAAACGGGAGAGGAGGGAGAATCTCAATTGGTTGGTTGATTCTGATCCTTGACTGAGCAGAAGATACACTGGGCTGGAGAGGAGGGTGAGAATCAGCCTACCAGGAACCCCTCTGTCCCTGGTCACCTGGGCACGCTGCCTGCTGCCCCACACTGGGGCTGATCACAGAGCACTAGGCCTTGGGGTCCCAGCAGATTCTCAGTCCGGGGGCCTGAGGCATCATAGGCAGCCATACGTTTTTCTAAGGACATGAGTCTAGAGAGTGGATTCTAAAACCAGGAGCCTGGGCCAGCAAAAAGGGGCAGTTAGCAAGTGACATCCATCCCTGGATTCCAATGTAGTCTGTGACGGGGGTGGCCCGGGGTGGACATCGGTGGTGTCTGCAAGCTCGCTTCCCTCCGGCCACTGCTCACCGAGCACCCACTGTGAGGGCCGGAGAGCAGCAGGTGGCCGGCTCGGGCTCTTTTGCAGTAACGACAATGACAAACTAGGTTGGCAAGAGGAGTTGCATGTTCCCTACCAGCTCTGCCCTTCCCCCTGCCCCCCGAGCCTGCTCGTACAGATCTTTGCCCAAGTTGCTTTACTTTGGACTCTTTAACGTTAAAATGCACATTTTATACATTTATTTTGCGGTAATTAGAGATTCATAGGCAGTTGCAAATATAGTTCAGAGAGGTTTCCCATAGCCTTTCCCCGCCTTCCCCTGGTGGTTTTGTAATGCTGGTCCCACAAAAACTGAGTAACTAGCGTTGGTCAGGTGTGTCCACCCCCATGTCATCTTCTCACACGTGTAGATTCACGTCACCACCGCAATCCAGAGAACTATTCCGTCACCACAGAGGTCTTCCTCCTGCTTCCTTTTTACGGCCACCCAGCCCCCACCCAGTCTTCCCTCATCCTCTCCAGAACCCCTGGAAACCACTAATTTCATCTCTATAATTTTATTTCTTTTTTTTAATAATTTTTTAAATATAATTTTGTTATTTCAAGAAAGATATATAAAAAGGGCACCTGGGTGGCTCAGTCGGTTAAGTGTCCAACTCTTGGTTTTGGCTCAAGTCGTGATCTCAGGGTGCTGAGATCGAGCCTCACATTGGGCTCCACACTCAATTCAGAGTCTGCTTGAGATCCTCTCTCCCTCTGACCCTCCCTCTGCTCACGCTCACTCTCTTTCTCTCTCTCTCTCTAAAATAAATAAATCTTTTTTAAAAAGTTACATAAATAAATGGAGTCATAGAGTATGTGGCCTTTTGATCCTGGCCTCTTGCACACAGCATAATGCCCTTTGACGTCCTCCCAAGTTGTGTGTGTGTCAGTAGTTCCTTTGACGGCTGCATAGTATTCCATGGCATGGATGTACCGTGCTTGGTTTCACCATTGACCCATGGAGACACGTTGTAGTTGCTTACAGTTTTTAGCTCTTCTAAATAAAGCCGTATGAACATTCACATACATTAGTGTGGGTGTTGCTTTCACCCCTCCGGGAGAATGCCCGAGTGTGGTTGTTGGGTTGCATAATAAGTGCATGCTCATGTTTTATTAAGAAACTGACAAACTTTTCCAGAGTGCCGGCACCATTTTACTCTCCTACCAGCAGTGGAGGAGACTTTCTGAGATTTTAACACTAAAATTCTTATTTTGTTCAGTTTACTGTTGAGTTAGATTTCTCACTCAAAAATTATGTTGATTTCAAAACGTAATCTCCAGGTGTGAAACAGTGCATTTTAAGGTGAGAACGGACCCGGTGTGTTCCGTCTGTTTCATGCAGAGAGTGTGAGAGCCTGCTGGTGCTAGTGCCGGGTGGGGCCAGGGACCAGGTGACTCACAGCACCGCAACCCCCCGCCCCCCACCCCCGGCCCCGATCTTCAGAGCACACAGTGTGCAGGTGGCTAGGGGATAGAGATTGCCTGTGTGGTGTGAGTTGACTCATCAACTTTTTTATAAGCAGACAGGGGATGCCAAGGGCTGACCCAGGCGACTGTGACCTGGGGAATGCTCTATGAATCAGAGTCCAAGATGTCTTTGACTTTAATCTCTTCATTAGTTAACTTAATTGATTCGATGTTTAATTAAAAAGAAATAGCTAAGGGGCGTCTGGGTGGCTCAGTCATTAAGCATCTGCCTTTGACTCAGGTCATGATCCCGGGGTCCTGGGATCGAGCCCCATGTCGAGCTCCCTGCTTGGTGGGAAACCTGCTTCTCCCTCTCCTATCCCACCCCCACTTGTGTTCCCTCTCTTACTGTGTCTCTCTCTGTCAAATAAATAAATAGAATCTTTAAAAAAAAAGAAAAGAAAAAAAGAAACAGCTAAGAAGATTTCTAGAGTCAGCCAGTTAAAAGGTGGAACAATTCAGACATGCTGGTGTTTAATGTTCTCAGCTTCTTAACTCTCTTGCAGGGTGGCTAGAGGGAAATTCTTTGATAACCCTAGAAGCTCATTCCAGAATCTTTCAGCTGGGGAAGCTCACCTTTATATTTTACTTAAATCCCCAGCATCACCTTATTTTCAGCCTGCTTCTTTTTCTACTCTGTTTATATGTAAAAGCCTATCTGAGGGGCACTTGGGGGCTCCGTCCGTTAAGTGTCTGACTCTTAATTTCAGCTCAGGTCATGATCTCGGGGTCGTGGGATCAAGCCCCCCCATGGGGCTCTCGGCTTAGCTTAGTGGGGGGGGGTTCTGCTTGGGATTCTTTCTCTTCCTCTCCCTCTGCCCCTCCTCACCCTCTAAAAATAAATAAATAAATAAAAGCCTGTCTGAAAACTTCCTGACCCCCAGAGCTGTCTCTGGTCACCCATGCAGACTCAAGTTACTATGGAGGCTGAGGGTAGACGCCCTCCCCTCTGTCATATCATTCCCGTGTGTTGAGTTTCCAAAAGGAGAAATCCTTTCCCCTGTTTTCCGTGCTTCCATTCCATTCTCCATACTGTGAGGAGTGTTTACCCTAAAGTTAATTCGGTTTACCCGTTTTACTTCATCTTTGTTGCTTCTGTCCCTCCTGGAAGGGAGAACAGGGGACAGGGAAGGAAGATCGCAGAGCGCGAGGCCAGGGAGGAGCAAGGCCCTGGGAGGGAAGGACGGGAGGGACAGTGTGAGAAGTCGTGGAGGTCAACCTCCCTACATTGCCTGGACCCACACTGACCGCACCAGCCCCACCCTTACTCCCAAGGACCCCAGTGTGCTCGGGTTCAGTAACATAGAATCAGTCGGTACAAGGCAAGAGCCTGGCTGTGCTGCTTCATTGCTGTGAGAACTTGGGCGGATTCCTTAACCACTCTGAGTCTCAGCGATGGGAAGAGTAACAGTAAAGCTCTCGTAAGACAGCTCTGGGGGTTCAATAAGGACATTCCCAGGAGACGACAGCATGTCCAATCGCTCTTGAAATGTGAGCCTGTGTATATTATTGCTTTGGTCGTCTGGATGTCTTCTAGAAAGTGTGGGTCTCCTGTGAGCAACTTCCAACTGTGAACCAATAGGTTTTCACTGAGATGCAACCCCGCACTCTGCCCTCAGGGGCCACGAGAACGTGAAGGTCTTAAGAAGGGGGATGAAGTAAATCAGGAACCCCATCTTAAGGGAGCGGCGTGTGAACACGTGGAGAATACCCCCAAAATAGGAAGGAGGGAAAAGCCACAGCGCACAGCCCCAACTGCCGGAGGCTCCGAGAGCTCGGGAGTCATCAGGATACTCAAGGCAGGGTCTTGGCCTTCTTGAAGGGTTTGGACTGAGGGATTAGATGCGTGCTTGTTCAGACGAGCACTTCCTCTGACCAGGAGGATCACAGATAGAAGACATCTGGCCGCGAGGAGAGAGGAGACGACCATGTTTAGTCCTATGTATTCCCTCAGCAAGTACTTACTGAGCACCTGCTCGGTGCCAAGCATGGGGATATAAAGACGACGACGGCAGACACCACCCCTGCCTTCTGGAGAGTGAGGCCTCATGGGGCTGAGGGAGACTAGCCCAGGAGCCCCATGAATGGAGCTGCGCTGCCGGCGCGCACTGTCAGGGCGCGGAGGAGACAGGCCACCATGGGTGCCGCGCACAGAAGGGATTCAATACAGGGAAGTGTTTCTGCTGCCGTTGAGAAGCCGAACGAGCAGAAAGGAGATGCTAAAGCCAGAGAAGAAGCACAGGAAGTGTTCGGAGTCTGGGGAGGGGCCCAGTGCTCGAGCCTCCAGAGGAAGACCCGCCCGCGGCCTCTCTGGCCTCGGAGGAGGGGTGCTGTGAGGGAGTGGGCACGGCAGAGGAGGGAGACAGGGACCGTGGGGTTGGAGCCAAGTGCTGCTGCTGCTGGAGTGATAGCAGGACCTGGACCAGCCAACAGGAAGCCCCGCCCCTCTCCTCCCATTCCAGGCCCCCTCCAACCTCCCCCGCCCCCAACTTTGCCAGATCCTAGCAAAAATCCAGCTTCTAAGGGAGCTGGGCATTGTTGCTTGCAGAGTTCCTGCCCCTATCGCAGAGCAGACCATAGAAGGGTGGGCTGGAGCCATGAGACCCTGGAAACTAACTGGCACAATCCCCGTCTGCACATTCCCCTCTGCCGGAGTCTGGACTTCTGGTCCTTTCCTTCCCCTAACCATGGCCAAACCATGCGCAGCTTTCTCTGAACCAGCAGCCTCTCTCAGTTCTGAGAAGGCAGGCACCCAGCTGCTGCTGGAAGGGTGGCCCACCAGGAGGATTTCACTTAACTAACAGGTGCTCCGAAGGAAGTAACTCAGGGCCTCCCTGGGTAGCAGGGAGGGGCCTGGCACATTCTGACCTGCTGGAATGCAAGGAGCCCCAGATAAGCAGTCTCACCAATAAGAAATGCCCCACCTGCTACCAGCGCCTCTCCAGGAGCTTTTGCCTAGAGGACTTTCCCCTGGGGCAAGGCAGATCTGTGGGAGGCAGGAGAAGTTTCTGGAGTGTTGTCCAGATTGGCTAGTGGCAGGAAGCAGACCAGAGTAGGGAGGGGTGGAGGAGCCCCACCCAGGTTCCCCCGGCCTTTACCCCTCTCATCTCTCCCAGCCCCTCCCTTGCATCCTCCCATCCCTGCCAGCCAGCCTTGCCCCTCAGATGTCACCACTCGGTCAGATCGCCCCTGTCTCAGCCAGAATAAATGTCCACTCAGGGCCCACACAGTGCCTGGCCCTGTAACCAGTTACCACAGCGTCTTGAGGCTTCTTGGACCCACCTTCCTGCCTCAAGCTATCCCTAGAAGGTCCCAGGTGGGTCGGAGAGTGGGCCCAGATACCCTAGGTTTGGGACTCCAGAGTCTTCCGACCTGTATCAAGGGACCTGGCCTCAGCTCCTCCCCCCCGAGGGATTCTCTGAGCTTTGCTTTTCTGCTTCTGTGCTGCTCACTGCCACCCCCACCCCCCACCATGCCCTTCTGCACCCTCTCTCGGCCCAGGGGATGCTGGACGAGGGAGAAGGCAAAGGGGTAGGAAAACCTCCCGGGAAATCCTCTCCACTCTCTGAGGGAAGATGCAGCCCATCTGGAGAACTTCTCGAGCCTGTGAGGTCACGGAGCAGGAAACGGGAGGGGCTGGAACAGATGGATGTTTGTCCCCATTCTGTCCTGGCTCCTGGCGGCAGGCATGCCAGTCTGTGGTTCGGCCACAGCGGCAGGCCCTGAGGGTGTCAGCTGGTGCCTCCTGCATGGGAGTCAGGCCCAGGCAGGCTACGAGACTGAGCGGCGAGGGAGCGAGGGGCCAGCAGCCGGCCTCCCGTGTCCTCCCCAAGTCAGCAGCATGCACAGAGCGCCTGCTTTGTGCCAGGCTCTGTGCCCTACATGGGGGACACAAAACCACAGGGCGGAGTCCATCCAGGAGCTTGGGGCCTGGGGAGAAGGCAGTGGAGAGAGACAGTAACCATGAGGGAGGTCACCCAGTGAAGCACTGGAGGCTTGGCAGTCAAGAATGGCTTCCCGGAGGAGGTGATCCTGGTCTGGGTCCTGCCCTCAAAGGTCTGGTCAGAGACAGGTGGGGAAGGGGGAGCTGAGCAGGAGTCAACGAGGACTAGGTGATGTTCTTGGGTCCTCAGTGCGTGACAAAGTACAGGGTCATGGCCATTGGTCACAAAATGTCTGCGGGTTCCTGAGGGAAGCAGGAGGTGGGGGACCTCCCCTGAGCCCGACTCCTGGGCTCATCTAGCAACCTTCTGGGAACATGTGAAGGGACACGAGATTAATAACAATAGTGGAAACCAAAGAGAAAGAGACCAGGGTGGGACGGAGCCTGTCCACCAGGCCACCGTGGGGACTGGAGAGTGGGATGCATTTATCTGCTTTTTCATCTTTTATCTCTACTTTCCGACTTGTCTAAGGTACGCAAGTTTAAAAAAAAAAGGTAGAAAAAATTTTGTCCTAAAAAGTCTTAGTTTTGTTCTGTTTTGTCTTAAGAGATAAGAAGGAAAAGCTCATTAGACTTTGGATGGGAAAGAATGATTTTATTATTGTACTTTCTGTAAGTCGTAGTGCTCAGCCAATAAAAAGCTGGGTCAGTGGGGTTGCTGGGGTCTGAATGGGTGGGCGCGGCCCTGGGGGAGGAAGGCGGGAGGGGAGGAAGGCGGCGGAGGCCCAGCTGACTCACCGGCCCCTCCTGGCCCTCGGCATCCTGTTCCTCCCGAGCACAAACCCCAAGGTGGGTGCAACCTTTCCCTGGCCTGTGGCCAGCCCCGTCCCGAGAGCTCCTGTGGGCACCAAGGGCCCCTTACACGACTCGTTCTGCCAGGAGCGATGGTGGATGGAGCTCTGGCCAGTACTATTGTTCCCGAGTGGACCGGATAAGCCACGGGCCCTCACCGGAGGCCAGGGGGCCTGGGCCACCATTTCCTGCTAACCTTAAAAGCCACAGAGAAAATTCTCGCTCTGAATCAGGATGTGGTGACTCAGTGTTTGGAAGTGTCCTAGGTGAAATTAGGGAGCACTGAACTCCCATACAATGCTAGATGTGTGCGGCTACGGGAGTCCGGTCCCGGCCTGGCGCGCTCCCAGTGGTAACTGGGTAGGTCCCTTGGCCTCTCAGAACAGGTTTCCTCCCCTGTACGAAGGAGGGAAGGATTCTTGTCCAGAAGCTTCACAGGCTGCCAGGCCCCAGGCTCAGGCCTGGGAGCCACCGCGTGGGCTGTAGACAGCACCCGCGCGGGCGCTGGGGTCTCCAAGCTGCCCGCACGGAGGCCCGCAGCCGGTCGAAGTGCCCAGGAGCGCCTGGCTTCCCGAGGTGCCCTAGGGGAGGCCAACAGCACCCAGCTGTGAGGGTGCTGGCTCCTCCACGCTGAGTTCTGCCACTGCAGCGATGGGACACTCTGGGTCCCCGTCCCTGTCCTGTCGGCAGCGTTTCTGCTCCCTTCCTCTCCCAGACTCCTGCTGCCCGCTGCCCGCACAGGCCCCAGTGTGCCCGCAGGTCCCTGGCAGGCTCCCGCTGCGGCAGCCAGGCGTCTTGGCCCTAGGGACAGAGCTGTGGAGGAAAGGACGTGGACGGGGGCGCACACCAGCACAGGTGGAGGCCCTTGGCTAGAGGAAGGAAGGCGTTCTGGAGCAAATTCTCCACACACTGACTGCAGCCCACAGAAGAGAGAGATTTTCATGGCAACCTGGTACACGTGTGTGTGTGTGTGTGTGTGTGTGTGTGTGTGTGTTGTAATGAAACAACAGATTCAGGACACTGTCTCCCTTTCCCATGGGCAATGTACTCCCATTTGCTAATCTAGTCTACTTAATCTTTTAATGCTGTTGGTAACCAAGTTAATGGATCTCACCACCCAGGAATGAATCTCAGCCCAGGCTGGGAAGCCCCGGGGCTGGGGACACTGACCGAGGCTCAGGGAGACTGGCCCAGAAGGGGAGGGCAAGGCGGGCTGGGCCGCTGGGCTGCGGCTAAGTTTGGGCTGAGGGGCCCTGGCAGCCAGCGAGGTTTTCGAAGGGGGATGAGGTCCCGGGTCCAAGCTGGTCCCCAGCAGTGCTGCGACAAGGGTTGTCGCCGGCTCCAACTGGCTCGAACGGAAGGGAGGGGGACTATGTCACGTGCTAGGAAGTCGGAGCCAGCTCTAGCTCTGCATGGATTTTTCGGCAGCAGAGCTGTGGCTCCAGGGCCCAGGCTTTTTCTCTCCGCCTCTCTCCTCTTCCGTTGCATTGCTCCAGGCCTAATACCAGACACAGCAATGGCCAGAGTGAGAACGGGGACTGTCTCATCTGGGTCTCCTTAGGCAGAAGGAACCCCTTCCCAGGGGTCCCCCAAAGACATCCCCCTGGAAGAGCTGGACACAAGTGCCCCAGCCAGGGGAAGCCATGAGCCTAGTGAATGTCGGAAAGTCACCAGCTACACCCCGCTCCTGCCCGCATCTCCTACCAGTAAGCCTGGGAATTTAAGGAAACGATTTAAATGGAGACAGCCATCTCTGCAACATTATTTACTGGGGCATCATCTACGTTAGGGAAAGCTGGAGACAGCCAACATACTTGCACAGGGGCCTAATGGGGTAAATGACGTTTATTGACTTGATGGAACGTAACTGTGGCTTTGAAGGTGCAATCAGTCCTTGGGGCACCTGGGTGGCTCAGTCGGTTAAGCGTCCGACTCTTGATTTCAGCTCAGGTCATGATCTTGGGGTCCTGGGATCGAGCCCTGAGTCAGGCTCTGTGCTTAGTGGGAAGTCTGCTTGAGATTGTCTCTCCCTCTGCCCCTCCGCCCCCCCTCACTCTCTCTCTAAAAAAAAAGAGTGCCGTCAATCCTCGTTACTCACAGATTCTCTATTTGCAAATTTACCTATTCCCTAAAATTTATTTGCAACCCGCAAGTCAATACTCACATGTGCTTTCATGTACAGAACAGCACAAAGTCTGGGTTGTCTGATGGGCACGATCCCACCTGAATCTGAACAAGCAGATGCTCTCCCTTCCTGTTTCCGCTCTCACACTGCAAACAAGTGTCCTTTTCAAAGTTGGTCTGGTGCCACGTCTTTCATCTTTTGGGGCCTTTTGTGGGTGATTTTGCTGTTTAAAGTAGCCCCTAAGTTAGTGCTGAAGTTCGGTCTAGTGTGTCAGCTCAGGAAGGCTGCGATGTATTTGCCTGTCAGAGACCACACACGTTCGATAAGTGTGTAGTGCTGTTGGCCCAGAGTCCAGGGCTAGTGAATCAATGCTCTACATTCAATGAGGTGTCCTTAAACAGAAACACACCTAAAATAAAGGTATATGGTGATCAGTTGATGAAAATACCGTGGGGGCGCCTGGGTAGCTCAGTGGGTTAAAGCCTCTGCCTTCAGCTCAGGTCATGATCTCAGGGTCCTGGGATCGAGCCCCACATCGGGCTCTCTGCTCAGCGGGGAGTCTGCTTTCCCCTCTCTCTCTGCCTGCCTGTCTGCCTACTTGTGATCTCTCTCTGTGTCAAATAAATAAATTAAATCTTTAAGAGAAAGAAAGAAAGAAAGAAAGAAAATGCTGTGGCCAGAGGTTCGCAGAAACCTAACTCCTCCTTACCCTGGGAGCAATGCTTCATTGTTCATGGATCCAGTGTTCAGGCCAAGCCTGTAGAACTATCTTGAGTAACGAGAATCAATTTTATTATGAAGCCATGTAGCAAAATACAAAATATTAAAAGTAGAATACAAAATGTATGTTCATCATGCTTTATACCTTTATAGAAAACACATATGCCTAAGCACCGGGCTTGGGAGGGAAGGCGACATAACAGCAAATTCCTTTACTGTTACAATTATTTTTACAATCAATTTAAAATCTTCCCATTGAAAAATATTAACAGCTCTACCTCCCGCCGTGCGGTTTCTGTTGGAGTCACTAAAATCGCCATGGGCTTCAGGTATTTTGAGTTGACAACGTCACACTCCGAAGGGACACCATGTCCAGCCACAGTGGCACAAACACGGGGGTTTATCTGTTTGAAGGAGTATTTTGTACCGGAATTGTGGGGTCAAAGCATAAATTCCAGGATGGGTTTCGGCTTATGTTTCCCTTTTATTTTTTTCTATGACTTTATTATTATTATTTTTATGTTAAGTTAGTCACCTTAACCTTCATGTTCTTAGCAGCACTATTCGCAATACCCAAAAAGTGGAAGCAGCCCACGAGTCCGTCAATGGACGAATGGCTGAGCAAAATATCGATGCGGTATTCACGTAACGGAACGTCGTTCATTCTTTTAAAAAAGCAATTAAGTCTGCCTTCAGGGAGTCCTGGTTCCCGCCGTGGGCAAGACCAGAACATCGCTTGGCACCGCTGACCTCCTGGGCCTCACTGTCCCGATTTGGGCCTTTCCCTCCCAGCCCAAAGTTTCTGAGGCTTTGCGGGAGAGCCTGCGTTCCCCCAAGTTCCAGGGAAGGGAAGGAGAGGCGGCACTTCCTGAAAATGAAGACAGGTGGCAAGAAGAGGAAGGCAGCGCTGGTGGCGAACTCCGCCAGGCTGAGATACTGCCCAGCTATGCAGAAAAACCTGCCACCGGGGTATCGCCCAGGTGCTCCTCCCGGGCTCCCAGCCCCTGACCTGCCCCGCCCGAGCCCACACCTCCCCGCCCCGCCCCGGCCGGGAGCCTGGGCCGCGCACATTGGAGACCAGGGCTCCTTTTGACCCTGCTTGGCCTTTCACATGGGGTCATCTCGAGGGCAGCGTCTTTCTCTAGAACCTCTCAGGGCATGACATTCCCTTGCCCTGCGCATTGGAGGCCGCAGCTCCCAGCTGCTCAAGCCGGGTAGATAGATTCATCCTCCCCAAAGAACCGCAGGTTCTCCTGAGTCTCCCATTCAAAAGTCCTGACCTTAGAAGCCAGCCTCCAACATCCAGCATGGCATCTTCTTTCTTTCTTTGTAAATGTAAATACTAGGTTTTCTCGGATTAGTTTAAACACTCAAAACCCTGTCAAACAGTTCTCCCGGGAGCCTGGGCCATGATTGGTTTATTGGCTCTCATTCTGGAAATATTCTGTGCAGCTGTAAACAAAAGCACATACACACACACATACGTTTTCTCCTTTTTCTCCATAAATCATAGCTGGTCTGTGCCTTATACCGTTCTTGAGCTTGTTTCATTTGGTATTCAAGGATTTTTTTTTTTTTTTCATTCTTTTTGAAGCCTGCTGAGTGTTCCACCGGGCAGACTTAATTGCTTTGACTGGTCCTTTCTGGTTGAATATTTAGGATGTATCTTATCTTTTCTGTAACCAGCAAGGCTCCAATAAACAACCCTGTACATTCATCATTTTGTTCCTGTGCGTTATTTATAGGACAGATTTATTTGGACTTTCCAAAAAGTGAAATTATTGGATCAAACAATATGTGCATTTCATGCCTTGATTCATATTGTCAAAATAATACAGCAGTTGATGGCACTCTTACTTAACCTGGAGATGGCAATGGATTTCAACCTGGGAGCTGTGGGTGGGCTTTGAGGGTCTGTGAGTTCCCAGATTTGTAGATAAAAATCATGCATATACATAGCTACATCTTTCCAGGTGACCAAAACTTTCATCGACTCAGAAGGATCTGTGCCGGGCTCCTGGGTGGCTCAGTTGGTTGAGCGACTGCCTTTGGCTCAGGTCATGATCCTGGAGTCCCGGGATCGAGTCCCATATCGGACTCCCGGCTCTGCGGGAAGTCTGCTTCTCCCTCTGACCTTCTCCCCTCTCATTCTCAGTCTCTGTCTCTAATAAATAAATAAATAAATCTTTAAAAAAAAAAAAAAGGAAGGATCTGTGCCCCCCAAATGTTCTCTCACTCACCCAGCTGACTGGTCTCCTAGCTCTCCCAGAAGCGAACTTCCCTTCGCTCAGGAAGAATGGCCTTGAACATTCCCTTCTCTGGGTCTTTCTCAGGGAACATTCTCTCCCGTCTTCTGTGCTGTTCTGGGTGATTATGGCTAACATGGCCGACAGCGGTTACCCCAGACTGTCTGTGCACCGGGAGGACTTAGCTAGTTCCCACAAGAACCAGATGAAAGAGGTAATCCCTACCTCGTCTGGTTGGTGGACTGGGACGTGGAGGCACTGATGAGTCAAGTAACCTGCCCAGCAGGCAGAGCTGGAATTGGAACCCGGAGGGAGGAACGGTGCTGCGCGCCCAGCCACACCAATGAGTGGGGAGGACAGGAAGCAAAGAGCAGGCTTCAGGGGTTCTCGGTCCAAACTGCACCCTCTGGGGAACTTTTAACAAGGCAGCCTCTCTCATCAGCCCAGGCACAATCTCTGGGGCAGGATCCAGACCCTGGGGATTTCTCAGAGAGTCCGACAGTAACAGGACTCAAAGCACAGCTCTGAGGGGAAGCCCAGGTACCCCTGTATTTCAGAATCTCCTTACCCCTACCCCATATTTTTGTTGATTTTATTCCTTGTTAAGCAGTTTGCAAAGTAATAAACATTGGTGGTATAATGATGAGCGCAGCTGCCTTCCAAAATATTAGGCATCCCCTCTCCCCCCCCACCCCCCCACCCCCCGCGCCAAGTGACCCAAACAGGGCTTTTCTCAAAGTGTCATTTTCAACTCATGGATCTCAACTTAGTTGATACGTTTTGATCCGCGGCTGTCATCCCTATTTGAAGTTCAAATTGTCCCATCTTTGGTCAGCAAGAGCCTTCTGCATCCTCCTGACCTAACCCTGGGCGCCTTTGGGAGTTCTCTCGCCGTTGGTGTGTTGCGATGCTGGGGCCCAGCTTCTCCGCCCCGGCCCTGGAATCAGCATTTCTCCCCGAGCACAATCCGGGCACTGCTGCTCAGCTCCTGTATCCTCGTGCCTTAGCCAGCTCTCCACCCCCGAGGGAGCTATCCGCCGCCCTCCAGGGAAGAATCAGCGGCCAGACCCAATGGTAAGCTCCGTCCTACCCGAGGAGAGCTCTTCAAATTTCGGGTCAGCCTTTGGAGAATGTATGGTCGACTCATCTGTGTGTGTTCGTAAGAAATGGATTCTCAACAAAGCTGCTCTTGGAATCCGCTCGATCCCGGGATCTTACTACAATCAGCTATTCGCCCAGTCCTAGAGCCAGCCCCATGTTTCCTCTCAAAATAGCTCCTGCTCTCGGGAAATACAAACCGAAGGTTAAAATGAGAGAGCAGTTTAGCCTGCCAAGAAAATTTGGAGAGCTAAACATAAGTTTAAAAAAATAAATAAATAAAGACAACTACCTGAAGCTGCCTTACCTATAAAAGAATCCAACCTCGACTGCTCGGGGCAGAATTGAGATAACGAATACTGGGTTTAAATTTACCTGGAGTTCGTCCTTGGCCCTGGTCCCTCCTTCTGTCCGGAAGGTAGAGGGTGTGGAAATGAAAAAATAACATTCCTCTGTGTCACTTTGCTTATGCAGCACTAAAGCCATTTCAGAAAGTTCTCGTGCAACTTGAGTAGACACCCAAATGTTCAGCGGCCCCCGCCCTCAGGGCCGAACTGGGCTGTGAGATCCTGAGCCGTCCTACCCCGCGTGCTGCCTGACCTCAGGCTCGGGCCCCTCCGGTTCCGCATCATCTCACACACTGTGCTAATTTAGCACCGACGTGTAAATAGTGTGCATTCGGCAGCGTCCGTCCAGGGCAGGCTCTGATGGTAGGAGAGGGGCCGGGGCGGACCCCTTTCAGGCACTGACGGGCACAGTGGCCCTGAGCCCCCCGGGCACGCCCCCCAGGTCCGGCAGAGGTGAACTGGCAATGATCAGGGGCAGGAATCATGTGGCAGCTCTCTGGTCTCAGAAAGCCCAAGGGAGTGAGGATTGCCGTAGAGACTAAATGAGGCCCTCCGAACCGGAAAGATGCGCAGCGGGAAAGCACCTGGTGAGTGTGAGGTGGTGGTAGTGTCACCACTGATTCATTCTAAAGAATGTTCTTTGACTCCATCCCCACCCACTTTGGATCAGGCCCCGTGCTAGGCACTAGGAATGTAGCGGAGAACGGCCCAGATTCTCTGCCCTCGGAGATCTGGTGCGAGTCTAAAATTTTACAAGTTCTGGTGCAGTCATGAAATCCCAAATACCATTCCCACGAAGAGCCAGCATTGTTTGGGTGTGGACAGCGCGCCGGCGTTTCTGTGCAAGTCCCAGGTGTGGGTAGGGAGGACGCTTGGCAGGTGCAGCCCCTGTCACTGAGATCGATACACAAGAGCCCAGTTCTGGGGGGGGGGGGGGACGACGGTGGCCTCTGTCCCTCAACAACCGCTCTTTAGTGCAAGCCGGCCAGCTCACTCGCAGGCAGTCCCAGACCCAGCCTAAGATTTCCAAAATTCCTATGGACACGGATTATGAAGATCTGAGGAAATGTGGGGGCACCTGGGTGGTTAAGCATCCGCTCTTGATTTCGGCTCCAGTCATGATCTCAGGGTCGTGACATCGAGCCCCATGTCAGGCTCCACACTGGGTGTGGAACCTACTTAAGATTCTCTCTTTCCCTCTCCCTCTCCCTCTGCCCTTGCCCCCTGGCCCAAGCTCATGCGCTCGCTTGCACTCGTTCTCTCTCAAAATAAAATTAAATTAAATTGAAAAATTTAATGGGGGGGTGGAATTGTGCTCCCAGAGCTGGCGCTTTAGTGAAGTCCAAGCTTCCAGCAGTGTCGTCCAGCCCAGTAGGAGCTTTGAGGTCACCCTCTTGGTCGATTTTGGCTCCTCATCTCCTGTTCCTTTTCTCTTCCTCTTCTTCGAAGAACCTTCGAAGTCTCTATAAATTCAAAAGTGTTTTTCCTCTCCAGGACAACAGAAGTGGAAGCCTTCCAGGGGACTCTTGACATATCTCTATCTATGTATTGTTTATCTGTAAGACGAGAATTGCTAGTCCCATAAAGCCAGGGATATGTGATGAAAATCAGAACTGAACATTGCGTATCTTTCAGCTGAGCTAGACAGAAGTCGTGTGGACTTGTTTAGTCCACCATCATTCAGAAATGAGCTGCCTCCACAGTCATTCAAAACCGCAGAAGCAAGCGCCAAGACTGAGGAAATGGAATTATCAGCTATTGAATATGAATGAATACCAAGAAGACTTAATACAAAGACACCCACACTTCAATACGTTGTGTAACTATTGCACAAACGGAAGACCACCAAAGACAGAGAGAAGACTCTCAAAGCAGCCAGACACCAAAGGCAGATTCCTCCCGAAGAGCGGCAGGGACAATGGCAGCTGGAACAATGCAATAATATAGAAGGTTGTAGAACACAGTGGGAAAATATCTTAGGAGTGCTGAGAGGAAACAATTATCGGGGCAAAAATAACATTTTCTGACAAATCAAACTGGATACAACCAACTGACCTTTCCTAAAGAAACTGCAAGTGATTGTATGGCAGGAAGAAAGAAAGTGATCCCAGGAGGAGTATCTGAGATGCAAGAATATCTTCATGACTCAGGGTAGGGAAAGATTTCTTAAACCCCGCCAGAGAAGCACGGTCTGTAAAGCAACAGATGAACAGGGGCGCCTGGGTGGCGCAGTTGGTTGGGCGACTGCCTTCGGCTCAGGGCATGATCCCGGAGTCCCGGGATCGAGTCCCACATCGGGCCCCCAGCTCCATGGGAGTCTGCGTCTCACTCTGACCTGCTCTCTCTCACTCTCTCTCTTTCCTCATAAATAAATAAATAAAATCTTTAAAAAAAAAAAAAAGAGATGAACATATTCAATTACATTAAAATTAAGAACGCATTTCATCAGAAGGCATCATAAAATGTGTGAGACACGTCCTGGAGGAATATATTTGCAATAATTGTAACAGTCAACGAGATCCACACTCTGAGAAAGAATTACTCTGAATCAGTAAGAAAGAGGCAAACCCACAAGAAATTTGTAACCAATAAAAAGCAATTTAAAATTTTACAAAAGATGAAAGGCATGAAAGTAAACTCAAAAAAAAAAAAAAGAAAGTAAACTCAATCTTATCTGTAATCATAAAAAATGAAAACCTGGGCGCCTGGGTGGCTCAGTTGGTTGGGCGACTGCCTTCGGCTCGGGTCATGATCCTGGAGTCCCGGGATCGAGTCCCACATCGGACTCCTGGCTCTGCGGGAAGTCTGCTTCTCCCTCTGACCTTCTCCCCTCTCATTCTCAATCTCTCTCTCTCTAATAAATAAATAAAATCTTTAAAAAAAATAAAAAAAAAAGAAAACCTAATGAGCTACATAAAAAATCCCAAGGAATATGACAAATGACAACAGCAACAACAAAACCCTTCTCGAACTAATAAGTGAGTTTAGCAAGTTGTAAGATACAATATTAATACACAAACAATTGATCATGTTCCTATCTACTGGTAATGAACAATTAGGAAATGAAATTTGTAAAAAGCAGTACTATTTACAATAGCTCCCCCACCAGAAAAAATACTTAGGCATAAATATAGGAAATACATATAGTATCTGCATGCTAAAAAGAACAAAATATTGATAAGAGAAGTCAAAGAACATCTCAATTATTGGAGAAGCATACCATGTTCATGGGTTGGAAAACTCATCATAGTAAAGATGTCAATTCTCCCCCAAATTGATCTATAGATTTAACACAAAATCCCAACAGATAGATATTATAGATATTGACAGTCTGCTTCTAAAATTTGTGTGGAAGCAATAGAACTAGGGAAGAGGATGAGCTATCTCCTGAAATGGGCAGAAATGTGAGCCGCCTGCACTGACAACTCTTTTGATTACTGTAACTTTACAGAAAGTTTTAAAATCTGGTAGTGCGATTCCTCCACACCAAGGATGGCTCCCTCTCCCCATCATTCCAAATCTCCGGTGGTCTCATGGTCCAACATACTCTCTTTGTTTTTTTCAAAATTATTTTATTGCTTTATAAAAGAAAAAATTATCCACTATGCAGTGTAAGAAATAGAACATAACCACTCTCTTTGGAGGTCTCAGTACACTCGTTCCCAATCCCATCACTCTTTCTCTCAGAAGGGTCATTCTCAGAAGGTGCTGAGGAGAGTAGGTTCTGAGGGAATTGGAGAGTGGCAGTGGGTTCAGATTTTGTATTTGTTGGATTTGAGGAGTTTGAGGGGCAAAGCCAGGACTGGGGTGGGGCAAATGAGGTGCTCAGGCTGCAAAATTTAATAAGGCATTCGCCCTCAGAGTTTTGCCAGAGCAGGGTTGGCCCCTGCAGTGGAATATCCGAATAGAGACTTCCAAGTGGGTCAGTGGATGTGTGGGACTAAAGGCCCAGGATCACCAGCCTGTATGGTGCTTAGAAGCACAGATTTAACAGGAATGAGGAGAGGGAGAACCAAAGAGGCTTACAAGGACATCCTAAGGAGAACCCAGGGAGGAGAAGAGCCTAGAAAGTCCGAGACAGGGACGCCTGGGTGGCTCAGTTGGTTAGGCTGCTGCCTTTGGCTCAGGTCATGGTCCCAGGGTCCTGGGATCGAGTCCCACATCGGGCTCCTTGCTCGGCGGGGAGACTGGTTCTCCCTCTGCCTCTGCCTGCCTCTCTGCCTACTTGTGCTCTCTCTCCCTCTCTCGCTCTGACAAATAAATAAATAAAATCTTTAAAAAAAAAAAGAAAGTCCGAGACAAACCAACAACAACAAAGCCACTTGGTGCTCATGTTGACCCTCTTCCTCAGGCCTCTAACTGGACATGCTACCTGGTGGACATTTAGTTCTTTCTTGTGCTGGCCCACAGGATATACACCCAGCACAAAAGCAAACAAATGCAGAGCCCAGAGAGAACATGGAGAAGGTTTGGTTTCTCCACCAAGGGGATAATGAAAGGCTGGACAGGGCTGAGAGGTGATTAAACTGGAATGGTATTGCCCAGGGTATCAGGTACCATAACCCAGGGCCCCGAAACAAATGCCCACAGGGCCAGGCTGGCACTGTGAGTAGGTAAAGGGAGCCAGGAAAAGGAAATCGTATTCCACAGTGAAAGCGAACAACAGAAAACATGCCACACAATGGTGTGGGGTTGGGAGTAAAAGGGAGGTGGTCCACTGAGGACGCCAGATCCTTTTTACAGAAACAGTCACAATTCAACCTACTCTGGCCTGGGAATGTGTTCACTGTGGCCAGAACTATGGATTGCTCAAGCAATGTCTGAAATCTGAATTTTTCATGTGAAATATCCCGTTTTAAATATTGGCAACTTATTCAGAAATGTTTTAAAAAACTGTATATGCCCACGTCGTTTGGGCCAAGAAGACGCCATCCACAGGCCAAATCACCCAAGTCCTTCCGTCGGCGACCTCTATGTTAACCACTTGAATTTTCTTTAAAAAATCTACACCGCCCCCCCCCCCCCGCGCCCCGGGGCCAGGCTTCCTTCCCCATTTCCCCCTTGATTCCCACCTAACTTCACCTGAAGAGCTTTTAACCAGACAGTAGAGACGAGAGATGCCCTGCAAAGGGAAGCATGCCCTACACGAGCAAATGAAAGCTCTTCTATGGTTTCTTCTTGCAGATATTTGGCTGCTGGGTCTGGATCCTGGTAGCTGCCACCCAGGTAGCAAATCCGTTGCTGCAAGGATGGGTGATGTACGTCTCGCTCACCTCCTTTCTCATCTCCCTGATGTTCCTGTTGTCCTACCTGTTTGGATTTTACAAAAGATATGAGTCCTGGCGAGTCCTGGTAAGAACCAGAGGGAGTGGCCCAGACCCCTGGGCTCCTCCTGTTGTCCCTCCTGGGGTATTATGAGGACAAAGGTCCTTCTGGGCTGGGACGGGAGTGGGGGGGCGGGGTCAGGACCAAAGACCAGAGCCCGGGAACCAGAGGCCTTGTCAGGGCGGAGCCACTACGGAACTAAGACTTTTTGTCTTAATGTGTATACTGGTAAGCCAGAATGAAAGCACTCCTCTGCCACAGTAAATGTTTCGTTGTATTCCCCTCCGTTGTCTTCCTTGTTAGGAATACACGTATCCTATATCAAGCACATCCTGACTCGTTTCCCTTTAAATTTTATTTATGGTTAAATCGTTGGAGTGGCATTGAAGGACATGAGAGTAAGGGGGGAAATCACCCCAGTCCCAGGGTAATTCCTCTATTCCTTGCAAATTTTATGTAAAAGTGTATATATATCACACTGAACCAACAATTTGGGTGTTAATTCTTTCATTAACATTATGTCATTAAATTGTTTTCATGTCACATCATCTTGATAACCATTTAAAATGTTTCTGTATCAAATAATTTAGAACATACACAAAAGTAGGGAACATCACAGTACGGACCCTCAAGTCACCACAACCCAGATTCCTGCACTATTAACATTTTCCCACACTTGCTGCACCTGGCCTTTTTTCCCCGAAGAATTTTAAAGCAAACCCAAAACAGCATGTTGTCCCACGCTGCACACTTCCGTATGACTCCAAAAAAATATGCACACTTTCTTAGATCATCACGCTTGTATAAAGTTAATAACAGTCATTCCTTGGTATCTTCTAAGACCCAGGCCGTGTTCAGATTTACCCGCTTACACCTGAAACCTCTTTTTACCGTTGGCCTGTTTGATCGGGATCCTCCGAGGGGCCACACCCTTGGCAGTCAGGGTTCTTGGGTACCTTTAACCCTGAATGGCTCTCCCTGCCAGTGACTGGTGGAAGAAGGCGGGTCAGCTGTCCTATAGAAGGTCTGATGTTTTGTTTGCTTCTTCCCGGTGTGATGTGACTTGCTCCTCCAAGTCCCTGAATTGAAGATGGTGAACCTTTCTGGCCCTAATACTTCATTAAGTGGCTTCTGGTCACATCACATGGAGACTGATGACCCCTCCTCCACTATGACAGGCTTACCCCGTCAACTTTTTCCCCAATGCTTTTTTTCACCTCTTAATGAGTCCCCCCCCCCCCGAACTGAGTATTGCAAGTTCGCAAAATGCCAGTTTGCAAAATGCCAGTGACGACCTTCCTCCCGGAATTGATAACCCTTTTTAATGACTGCCTGACATCCTCGAGTTGAAGAAAGCACGCTGCTCAGGGTTCAGCCCAGAGGCTCAAAGGCTGGAATCTGGAGTCCGATAAGCCTGACTCTTCCCACTCGGCCGCCTGTTAGCTCAGCTCTCGTCACCTGCACATCGGGGTGCCCACAGCTGCAGCCTCGTGGCGTTAGCTGTGGGAACGAGTGAGGCGGTGTGCGCATACTGTTAGGACATAGCAGGTCTTCGTAATGCTAATGGTTAAGAGCACAAGCTCGGAGTTCGTCTGGCCTAGGTTCAAATCCTGACTCCGCTGTTGATTCATGGACCTTGACCTTGAGCTTCTATTTCCTCAAAATGGCACTAATGTTAAGTGGTGCCAAGCCCGTAGTTGACAAGCTTACGTGAGGTACAGGAGGAAAGGCTTAGCACGAACAAGCACTCAGCCAAATGCTGGCTCGGACCAATGTCCCCGTTGGCATTTATTAGTCCGCTACGGTCCACGGCATCGCTAGCTCATCAGAAACACCGCAGCGGGCAAGAGCAGGAGTCTGGGGAGCAGCCTGGTCTGTTCGGGCCGCTCCCCCCTGCCATGTGGCGCGAGGGGAAAGTGTCCACCCGCTCCCGTGCCCCCGTGACGCCGGTGTGGCCCCCTCTGCCTTTCCAGGACAGCCTGTACCACGGCACCACCGGCATCCTGTACATGAGCGCCGCGGTCCTGCAGGCACACGCCACCATCATTTCTGAGATCCAGGACCTGAAGAACTACTTCATCAACACCGCGGCCTCGGTGAGCGTGGGACAGAGCACAGAGCCTCTGGGGTGGCGGGGGCCTCGCCGGAGGCTCCATTCCATCCCATGTGGACAGACGACCCCGAGTCTCAGGCTGACGGGACCTTGGAGGACAGGAGGAGCTGTGTCTGTGTGTGTGTCTGTGTGTGTGTCTGTGTGTGTGCACACATGCATGTGTCAACAGCCATGTGCACGCTCAAAGGGTACCAAGCCCAGGTTCGGGTGTCATCTCTCATTTTCTGCTTTTCCCGCCTCAGGCTTGCTCACCCATACACCCGCTATACCGCCCTCAGAACCTTTCTTTCTAAAACACAAATTGGAGCGCTTCTCTCTTTCCTACTGAAGCTTCTGCCATGGCCCCCCTGTTTGTGGAAGGGAGCCTGAATTCCTCAGCGTAGCCGAAAGGTGCCAGTGTCCTTTTATTTTGGTGACAGAAGTGCACAGGGCTAACTGTTGGCTGATGGACTCCAGGGCCAGGTGGTCCAGCCAGCCCTAGGGAGAGCAGGACCTTCAAGGCCTTAGGTCCACTAGGACCAGAGACTCAGCCGGCTGGGCCTGCCTTGGCATCCTCTCTTCTCCCGTGGGGGAATGGCGCCCTCACGTGGCAGCTCGCTCACAGCCAGCAGTTCCTCTGTTGTGGCCTAACCTCCTTAGGTTCTGAAAACTTCTCAGAAAGGATCTAACACCCACACTAGGTGTAAGCCCAACAGCGACCAGTCACTGGAAGGTCCCCGCCTGTGTCAGTGCGGGGGCTCCTGCAAGGATCAGGTGGCAGGAGGGAGGGGTGGGGTGTGGGGTGCCGTTCTCCACTGTAAGAGTGGGGTACCGGGCAGGCACGAGGGGGGCCACACGTATTCCAGCCTGTCTGCCTCCTTTCCCCCCTCCTCAAACTATTCTAACTCCCCTAAACTCCTGGCTCCAGCAGGATCCACCCCTCCGCGGTCTGGCCCCGCACCCTCCGTGCTCTCTGCTGCCGCTCACCCTGCCCAGCCTCCGGGCCCCTCCAGCCGGGCCTGAGCACGCGACTCCTGCTCTCGCCGCTTCCTGGCGGGGACACCCCTGCTCCTTCTCACCCCCTTCTCCGGGGGCCTTGCCCTGCCCCCTCCCCAGCAGGCCTTGTATTCTCTCTGGCTTATTTTCTCCTGGCCGCTTATCCCCATGAACCTGCCGCTCTACTCGTTTATCTTGCTCACTTCCTACTCCTGCCACTAGGCTGTAACCACCGTGAGGGTAGATATTTTTGAACATTTTGTTCGCTCTTAGGGCTACTGTCATTTTTGAAGGACAGCAAGTGCTTGAAAGATATTTGTTGAATGAGTGAATGAATGAATGAGGACAGGGAGTGAGTGGACGGGGGTGGGGGGGCAGAATGAGGCTGGGACGGTCATCCAGGCCTGGAAGGCCTGTGGAGGGCAATGGCCTCTATCCTGAGAAGCAGGGACTCCTCGCACAGTTTCAAATATAGGACAGGAGCAGCTCGACACACCTTCCTCTTGGGACAGATTAGAGGGGAAGAGTGAGCAGAAGTGGGTAAGTCAAGGCCATGAGAAGTCTTGGTGATGGATGACGGCATCCGAAACGAGGGAGAAGTGAGCAAACCGAGAGGTGGTCAGGCCGTACGCGCAGATGAGTTTGGGGCTGGCTTTGGACGTGGCGGTGGGGGAAGGGAGGCTTTGGGCTGGTCTCTGTCGGGCAGCGGGATGAGATGAAGGTCCTGGAGCCCCCCTGAGCTGGTGAGGCTCGAGAAGAAAGCTCAGCAGTCCGTTCGGGACCACTGAGAGCTGGAGGGGCCTCCAAAGCGCTCACAAGGTGCCGATGAGCAAGCGCTCAGAGCCGGGTCCTGGGCTACTGGATGGACACGTGGGGGAAGTCATCGGAGTCCAGGCTGGCTGGGACAAGGGGACAGTGAGGGAGAGGGGACCCAGGGCAGGGATGGAGTGAGCCTGCTCTCTGCCCGGTTTCTGGAGGACATGTGTGCCCAGGAGAGTCGGAGCGGGAGCCCCGGAGGGTGCCCGGGCATGGCGAGTATGGGGGAGGGGTGCCTGGCGGGGCATGGGGCGGGCCGGGGGAGCGGGGTCAGGACACGCGGCCTCCCAGGCTGCAGGGGACGGGTGGGGGCGGCCGTCGGCCCTGGCCACCACTAACACAGGAGCCTCCCATCTCCCTCCAGTTCTTCGCCTTCATCACCGCCCTGCTCTACATCCTGCACGCCTTCAGCATCTACTACCACTGAAGACAGTGGGGCCGCGGGGAGCCGGGCCGTGGGGAGAAGGGCCCCGGCGACACCTCGACGATGGGCTCCCGAAGGTCGCTCTCAACATCGGCCATGTGGGTGAAAACAGAACCTCAGCACATCATGGGTCTCAGACTTCTCAGACTGAGTGATGAGATGGCACTCCGGCGTCTGGTTGGGCATTTTAACTCATTACGGGCGAATATGAAAAAGCTGGGTGGGGGAGGGGTCGTTTGCTTGGTTGGTTGGTTTGGTTTGGTTTTTGCCTGGGCAGGTAGCTGTCCCTGCCGACGGGGAACCTCCCTCTCCCGGAAAACTGATACCCGAAGTCCTCGCTGGTGAGAATCCCAGATCTGCCACTTGTCACACCTGTTTGGGGATTCTACCTCAGCAGTGAGGGTCCCCCTGAGCTGGTTTAAGGGAACGCTCAAGTCTTGTTTTGTTAAAATCAACATGGTGCTGTCGATGCCTTCAGATCCGAAGAAGACCCACAGACCTTGTTCCTGATGCGTGGTTCTGCCTTCGCTTTGGAGCAGTGGTCCAAATCCTGACGGGGGACGCGCCACACTGCCCACCCCTCCACTCCACGCCCCCTTCCCTTTCCTCCCCAATTCTGGGATCCAAGGGAAATCTTCATAAAAGCAACTTTGAGGGTAGATTTGTGGGGAAAATAAGTGACTGACTCTACAAAATTGTTATGCAGTAAGACCTGGGGGAGGGGTGGACGGGGCAGGGGGGAGGGGGGCCTGCTTCTCCACAAGTCAAGCCTGTCAGAAAACTGCAAGGCTGCAGGACACCTGTGCCAGGCCTCCAGAAAGCTGCCTCCTGAGGACTAGAAGCCACCTTTTCCCTCAGAAAAGATCATCACGGAAATGAGGCAGGACGATCCAGGCAAGGATACTTCTGTGGGCTTCTGTCCCACCCCATGGGACATCTCAGGAGGCCAGAAAGGACTCCCGTCCCAGGGTCCGTGCTCTTCCACATGCACCCCTGCCCCCTGCGTCCCCCCGAGTGGCGCCATCCGCATGGGGCCTCATTCATGGAAGGGCTCCGCCACCCCGACGTGCAAAGGCCTCCGTGATTTGGGGTCATTCTCAAGCAAAAGGGCGGCGTTATGCACACAGAAACACAAAATCGAAGTGCTCGATGTCAGAGTCAATGTTTTTCAAAAGGAAGCCGCGCTCTCTGGCCTGTGTCCCTCTGTGCAGGGCTTCCCGCCGCCGCCGCCCTCCGTCTGAGCACCGGGCCCCCGACCCGGGCGAGGGGGGACGCAGCCCCACAGCCACACATGTCTGCTCTGGTTTTGAAATGAAATAAATTATTACGGGAAAGGGACTAGTGTTAGCCGATTCTGGGGCTTACAGTTTTGTACCTTTTTTTTTTTTTTGCTGCTCCTGGGGGGTGGGGGCAGGTACAGGGAGCCACCAGAGAGAAAATTCTGGCTTATTCTTGTTGACCACTCACTCTCCGGCCACCATGTGATCTTGAAAAGCCACCATTTATCCCTCATTTTATTGCCTGGGATGATTACTGTTCAATATTTACCGAGTAGCCATATCCAAATAAAAGTTGTTTGTACAGTAAGAAGTATTAAGTTGGTCACTTTTGTGACGTTGGGGGCTGGAACCGGCCACCATCCCACACATCCTGAGAGCAGTTTCACAAAAAAACACCAGGGGAGGGTCTGAGGGCCCATCCCACCAGCCTGGCCCCTGCGGCAGTGGCAAGGGACGCCGAGTCTGTCTCCAAGGCTTGGGGCCTGTGTCATTTCCACTTCAGTAAGGGCAGTTCGGGTGCAAGTTCCAGAAACCAAACTTAGGCAAAGCTGGGGGTGCACTAGCTGGGCCTGGGTGGTGAAGAGGCCCCCGAAGACACAGTGGACCTCTTGCCCAGCCCTCTGCGCCATTCCCACTCTTCCTGACAGAGTGCCGCCCTTCTCCCTTGCCACACTGCAAGGCGTCCCATCCATGACCCACAGTGGACCGGACCCTGAGCCCCAGCTCCCCCAAGTTCACTAGCAGTGGCCGTACTGCCCAGCCTGCCAGCACCTTCCAGCCCTGGGGGCCAGTTCTCCTGTGTAGGGCTCTTCCCAGGCTCAGGGACCTTACAGTCCCTCATCGCTGGGTATCGCGGGACCTGGGTCCCCGGAGCAGGCACCGCCCTCAGGAACACTCGGCCATCCCTCCAGCCATGGATGAGATCCTGTCCCTCCCTGCCCCCATGGTGGCACCGTGTCAGGATGGGGCCAACTCAGTCCTGCTATTCCTCCATGCATGTGCCCATCATTCTGCTCCCTCCTCCTGGGGACACGAAGACCCTGTCCCTCTCGTCCACATGAAAAACCCTCGTTAATCTTGCAGGAGATCCTTCTCATCCCCAGAGTTAATCACTGTCTCCTTGGGTTGCCTCTGCTCCAGGGGTGTGTGTCGCTGTCACAGAGTTGCCCCATGTGCTTCAGGGTCTCCCTGACTAGACTATGAGATCTTCAAGGGCAGGGGTTTGGCTCTTGGATATTTCGCATTATTGCCCTTCCCTGCCCTCCCTGGCCAGACTCCACCAGTCTTGGCTCTGCCCCAGTACGGTTGGCCAGGATAAGGACTTGCAAAAGCCATAACCAGTCTGCAGGGACTGAAGGCAGAGCTGGTTCCTGAGCCTCCCTGTCTTTACCTCCAACCCACAGTCTGACACCCTGAGCAGAAAAAGCTGTTCTCTGCTAGGTCCTCTACTCCCAGACTCCCGTGGGGCAGTTTAGCTCCTTCCATCCTAGAACCTCATCCACAGTGAGAAGAGCCCAGTCACCGCCACCAAGTCCAGGCCAGCTCTGGCAGCCTGTGGGGCCCCGATGGCGCCAGGCGGCACCATGTCTGATTGGAGCTACCTGGCTTGGCTCCCTCGCTGGTTCTGAGTCCAGCACACAGTAGGACTAATGAGAAGGGCCCTCTCTCAGGGAGCACTTTTGAGGCAGCTACTCCAAACCTGGCCTCCAAAACTGTCTGAGCCAACCTTGGAAGGCATGAGGATTGGGGGCCAGGGGCAGTTGTGGCCTTGAGTGTCACAAGGCAGGGTCGTATGTATTCTCTGTGTGGGGAACCCTGGTGGCTGTGGGCGGCTGCTCTTTGTCAACTCTTGATCCCTTATATGGGCACCCACTCTTACCTCTGGGAAGAAGGAAATGCAGCAGACAGTTGTCTCAAGGTCAACTCCACAAGCACCTGGACCCTGAACTGGGAGATTGTGGAGGGCGGGGAGCAGCGTCCAGAGGACCCCCTCTTCTGCATCTTTCTGTGAACTCAGGCAAGGCATGCCGCTGCTTCCAAACCTGTCCTCTCCGTAAGCTGGGATGCCCGGGTACCCCCACACCATAATGACTAAGGGCAGCAGGTCAAGATGGAGAGAGATCAGCGTGAGGTCATGCCAAGGGGAAGTTGGTTCCAGGTCTGGCTGGGTTAAGGTGTAATCATACCAACCTGTAGGAATGTCAAGGTGTGTTTATGTCAGGTCATGTCAAGGAGCACGTAGGGGAAGGCACAGGGAAAAAGCATCGGCAGCGAAGCGTAATCATTACGGACTTGTTTAATCGAAACTGGCAGGAACCCATGAGACACCCCTGAGGTCACGTCCCTTCCTTCTGCAATGATAGAAAACAATCTCACCATCTTTAAGATGATGGAACTATTTCTCCTTCCTGAGTTAAGACTCCTCTCAATGGGTAATCATTCAGGAGCCCGAAGGAGGTGGGAAACACGTTGAAAGCGCTTGGTGCAGTTACCCAGATGCGCCACTGGGTGGCGTGTGGGCTCCACTTGAATACCCGGAGAGGTCCCGGTGAGAGCAGGTGGTCAGTCAGAAGGGGCATGACCCAGGTGGGATCTTGGGGAACTCTCACCAGGGAAGGCTTCCCCTGCACAGGGAGTGACACGGAGGGGCCTCCTGCCTTCAGAGCTTTGCCCACTGCCTCACACATGGGGAAACTGAGGCCCAGGGACAGACTGTGCCTTTATAGTTTGTCCGTTGAATCTGAGCCGAAGGAAAGGGGATGGATACTGTAGAGACTCCCTCTGTCCCTCACTGTCACTGTGGCCGGGTGATGGCTGGGCCCAAGCCGTGAGAAAAGGTCTGCTCTGCCTGGATGGAGGAAAGAGGGGCTTCTGTCTGACGCCCTTCCTAGCCATCACCACCCCCTCCACCTGTTTGTGGTCTGCTCTGCTCCCCAAATGCCCAGCGCCTCCTGGGTCCCTTGGTGGTGAGCCTGCACCCGAGAGGGACACATTCTGGGCAGGAGCTGAGCAACCATGGCAGCTCCCAGGGGTGGCTGGGGGGAGGGAGGAGTCAGGCCACAGGGTTACGGGAGAAGAATTGCAGTATCATCACATGGTTAAAAACCATCATGTTGCTTTAATTAGCCTCTATCTGGTACATGCCTAGGTTTCCAGAAGCTGCCAGTGGCTCCCCCAGTCTCACCCAGCTTCCTGGCCTCCCCTTGCAGTGTTCCTGGACAGATACGGTTATGGAGGTGGCTCAGGGCCTGGACCTTGCTATGTGGCCCTACCCATAGCTGCAATTCTGCAGCTGAATCCAAGGAGAAGTCACCCAGCACATACCAGCACCCAGTCATGGGCACGTTGCCTTCTCTCTGCCTCGGCCTACTTCTCTGTACTGAGGCACACGCAAAGGAGCCCTCAAAGGCCATCTGGATCCACTACCTTGTCCTAGGCAGGGGCCAAGGAGAGTGGAAGGGAGAATCGAGAAGGGAGAGCCCAAACCACTTTCATGTAGTGAGAGGGCAGATCATGTGGCCCAGATCGAATCCTGGGGGTCCCACTAAGCCAGGCTCCTTTGGTATGGATTCAGGAGACATTGCGGTGGGAGAAGCTGGGATCTTCAGGCAAGGGCAGAGCCCCGCCGGGACGCATGCCTTCTGGGAGCAGCCATGATGTCCGCTTGCAGCAAAAATGCAGGTTTAAAAAAAAAAAAAAAAATGCAGGTTTAGTTCTGTCACATGCATTTTTGCTGTACATCTCCTGCGTGCCCGCCCCGGGCCGAGCCCTCCTGCTCTTAAGAACGTGGGGTGGGGTGTGGCAGGGGCTGGAAGGCTCCTGTCTTACAGGGACAAGGCAGGGACTCCAGCTGGAAGTAGAGGGGAGGAATTTACGAGGGGTCTCCTAGAAAATGGGACCTCGAGGAACTTATCAGAATGATCGGCGGTCAGCCACATACCCTTCCCTGGCCCAGAGCCACCCGGCTGGAGTTTTAAAGGATAAGATGCGGCCAAGTGGGGAGGGCAGTTTGGATAGGGAACCGTGTAAGGAAGGGTCCTGGAGCTCAGAGCAGCCCTGCTTCAGGAGCCGGCGATAGCCAGGTTGGCTTGTGTGAGGAACAGGCTAGTCATACCGTCCATGTGTTCCAGAAGACGTCCAGATAATGCAGGGTGTGAATGGCCCAGCTCTGGGGGGAGCTTTGTAAAGCAGTGGGCCTCCTCCAGGAAGCAGCTGGCTCCTCTCAGGCCTCCAGTACAGTCACCATTCCCAACAGACCTGTGTTCCCAGTGCTGAATTAGACCAGAGTATTCTAGAGCTCTGGGTCAAAACACTTGTGTGGCTGAAACCAGCCACGCTCCTGGGATCTCTGACTGGTGCAGTTTAAATGAAACATTTGGGGCACCTGGGTGACTCAGTCGGTTAAGCAGCTGCCTTCGGCTCAGGTCATGATCCCAGAGTCCTGGGATCGAGTCCCGCATCAGGCTTCCAGCTCCACGGGGAGTCTGCTTCTCCCTCTGACCTTCTCCCCTCTCGTGCTCTCTCTCTCTCTCTCTCAAATAAATAAATAAATAAAACATTTGCCTTTTGTTTCACAAGTAGAGGTGAAAGGATGCTCTAGAAATAAATTCATACTAAAGTGTAAATGGTTGCTACATGCCATCCCTTCTTCCGCTAATGTTTATTGAGAAGCAGTCGGCCAGCAGTCAGAGGCTTCAACCTGGGTGGTTCACTCTCCTTCTGGCCGCTCTGCTGTGAGAATGAAGGTGGCATGGGTCAGCGGTCTGACACCTGCTACATCCTCCTCACATCCTCCCAACCCTTTGCCATCGGGGAACACACAGAAAATAATAGAATTTATTACATTGGGACAAACTGGGACAACTACGTGGGGCTTAGTGAAAACATTCATTACACTATCTTTATAGGGACATTTAATTATAATAAAAATAATTCGAAAGTATTAGGGGAGATACTAAAGTTGGAATTGGTATGAAACATCAAAATAGAGTCTTTTCAAACGAACACCCGCTGGCATTTAGGTGCATACATTTTGGTGTAAGTTTGTTTGCTTAGACAGGCTACAATCAATTCCTGATCCAGACTTTTTTTTTTTTTAAGATTGTATTTATTTATTTGAGAGAGAAAGAGAGAGCACAAGCAGGGGGGCGGCAGGCAGAGGCAGAGGGAGAAGCAGACTCCCTGCTGAGCAGGGAGCCCAACGTGGAGCTCGATCCCAGGACCCTGGGACCATGGCCCGAGCTGAAGGCAGACACCCAAACCAGTGAGCCACCAAGACGCCCCTGATCCAGACTTAGATGATTCCTCAGTTGAGTGAATGGAATTGTCCCCAAGGTCTGCAGGTGACTACCTTTCCCAGTGGACACTCAAATGCCCATGTTGGAAGGACCACACATGAGTTCAGAAATATTTAGTTATTATTGTCTGGGTGTCAAGAAGGACTCTCATCTCTGGAATTTTATGTAAATAATGTATTAGAGCTCGGGGACCCTCAGATGCCTGTATGTAACCGCTTTTGACTTGTGGCTGTAGGCAGAAATCTAAGTTCACAAACAGCGTTGCAACATTTAGGAGAACGTAAAATTCATCATATTTAAAATTCAGTATTTGAAATTAAAAGGCTCAAAATGACTTTATGAGACCACTGAAGTACTTAAAAAGGAAAACACATATATTAAACTTACCAAGACAGTTTAAAATACTAGAAGATCTTAACTAAGTTTTCAGCTGAAGCTAAATGTTAATCAAAGGCCCATGAAAAGTGATCGCTACCTATGCACTAGCACCAGATAATCTAAAAATAAAATTAAGAAAACAATTCCATGTATAATAGCCTCAAAAATAATAAAACACTCAGGAATTAATTCAATTTAGTAAGTACCGGATCTGTAAACTCAAAACTGCAAAACGTTGTTGAGATAAAATTTTAAAAAATCTAAGTAAATAAAAGATATCCCATGTTTAAAGGGTCAGAAGGTTTAATATTCTTTTTTTTTTTTTTTAAGATTTTATTTATTTACTTGAGAGTGAAAGAGTGGGCGTGCGAGAAGGAGCACCAGGGCAGGGGTAAAGGGAGAGGGAAAAGCAGGTTCCCCGCTGAGCGGGGAGCCCGATGCGGGACTAGATCCCAGGACTCTGGGATCGTGACCCGAACCAAAGGCAGATGCTTAACCGACTGAGCCACCCAGGTGCCCCAAAAGATTTCGTATTCTTAAGATGACAATATTTCCCCCAATTAACCAACAGATTCCACATAATCCCTATCAAAACTCCAATGGCGGTTTTGCAAAAATTGATAAGCTGACACCCCCTCAATTCATGTGGAAATTCAAAGGACCCAGAATAAACAAAACAATTTAAAAAATAAAAACAAAGCTGGAGGACTCACATTTCCCAATATCAGAATTTAATACAAACTATACTAATCAATATAGTAGTGTACTGGCAAAGGTTAGACATATGGATGAAAGGACTACAACTGAAAATGCAGAATTAAACCCTCACGTTTATGGGCAACTGATTTTTGACAAGAGTGCTGAGACAATTCAATGGGAGGAAATTATCTTTTTGACAGATGGTGATGGAACAACTAGATTTCCACATGCAAAAATGAAGTCGGAGCCTTACTTCATAACAGATACGGAAATTAACTCCAAACGAGTCAAAAACCTAAAATGAGAACTAAAACTGTTAAAGTCACATGAGAAAACATGGGAGTTGATGTTTGTGACCTTGGATTAGGCAATGGTTTCTTCAATGTGGCACCAAAAGGACAAGCAAAAAAGAAAGAGAGAGAGAGAGAGAAAGAAAGTAAGAAAGAAATTAGATTTGATGAAAAATGTAAAGTTTATGCCTCAAAGGACACTATTAAAAGAGTAAAATGACAACTCACAGAATGAGAGACAATATGTCCAAATCAGATATCTGATAAGGGACTTGTGTCTGGAATATATAAAGAACTCTTACAACACAACAGTTTTTAAAATTCCCATTAAAACGTGGACAGAAGATTTGAACGAAAAAGGCACACAAGTGGTCCCATAAGCGTGTGCCGAGCGGTTTAACTTTATTCGCCAGTCCGGAAATGCAAAATAAACTCACACGCTTATCACAAGGGTTCAGATTTGAAATAATAACAATGCCCAAAGCTGGCAGTGAGGCCAAAAACCCGGATCCCTTCTACATCCGTGGTGGAATGTGAGTCAGACGGCACAGCGCCCTGTGAAACTGAACGTGCTCCTACTAAGCGACCCGCTGGCTGCCTCCTGGGGGCTTGTCCCAGAGAAATAAAACCTCCATGCACACAAATGTTCCCCACGGCTGTATGTGTAGTAGCCCCCAACTGGAAACAACCCAGATGTCCTTCAATAGAAGATGGTCAATTAACTGAGACACGTCCATAACACAGGGTAGGACTCAATAATGAAAAGGGATGAATTATTAATACGAATCTTGGAGGAGTCTCTGGAGAACTATGCTGGATCTAAAAAAAACAAAATCCCCAAATATTATATACTATAGGATTCCACTGAAATAATACTCTTGAAATGATAAAAATAGAACAGGTTAGCAGACTCGGGGGTTAAGGACGGAGTGGGGCAGGAGGAAAGTGGATATGGTTCTGAAAGGGGACCCTTTCTGTATGTTGACTGTGGGGATGGATGGAGAGATCTACCTGTAATCCCACGGGGTAGAACCAAACACGCATCCACACACTCATACTCACACACACGCACTAGTGAGTACAAGTAAGCCTGGGGACATCCGGGCAAGACCAGCAGACTACCAACATGGACATCTTGGTCGCCATATTGTTTGACATTGTTGCAAGATGTTCTTATTAAGGAAAACTGGACGAAGCATCCACATGATCTCTCTGTATCTTTTCTTACAATTGCATGGGCATCTACGATGGCCCAAAATTATGTCTTTCATTTTGTTTTGAAGTGTTTTAGACCAGGAGGCAGGAGGTCTGGGATCTGGCCGTGGCTGTTCCTGTATGAGTCACTTGGGTGACCCTAGGAGGGACACTTTACTTCCATTTCACTTAGTCTCCTTATCAGGAAGGTAAAGTTTTCTACATCCCTAAGGCGTCCTGCAGTGTGGACAGTCGAGTCACAGCTGTGGAGGTGGCGGGACTTAAAGCCACAGATGAGAGGTTGCACATAACAGACCCCCAGGGATGTGCCCTATCCCTGCAGGGGTTAGGGGTGTGGGGATATCTCAGGGCTGGTCAAGGCACAGGATGTGAGGTGCAGGGGATGGACGAGGAGGGCCCGCCTGGGAGTCACTTGTGCCGCAGGCCCAGGGCCAAGCTAGCCGAGGGCCAGCTGTCCCGTGTTAGGACGGCATGCCCGCTCCCCGTGGGTGGCAGAGAACCCGGCAGGGGCAGGGGCAGCCGGGAGCAGAGCGGAGAGCGACAAGAAGGCTGCGGTGGCCTTGTAGAGACCGGGCGCACATCGGCCAGCTCTTGACTAACGGAGTTGGCCAGAGTCCGGTTTGGAAAACAGAAACCACGTTAGATATTTCACAGAGAGAGGATTTAATTCGGGGACCTGTGACAAACGGCTTGAAGGGCTGAAGGAGTAAAAAAGAAGGAAGAGGGGTAACCCAGGGATTAGTAACTGCAGGAAGTCGGCACAGCCCTGAGGGCTGGAGGGGCACACGAGGGGAGGGGGCGACCCCGCAGCCCAGGAGGGCATCAGTGCTGACCCTGCGGCAGAGGGCCGGCTGCCAAGGGAGAAACCACCAGAAGCCCCTGGTGGCCATAGCTGCCTGTAGCAGCAGAAACCATTTCCCTAGCAGAGGGCAAGAACAGGGGCTTCTCCCCCTCCACCATCCCCCCACCTTCCAGAGGCTACCACTGGCCAAACAAGAAAACAAGCCGCCAGGAGCCTGGGAGATGCCACAGACCAGAACAGAGGAAGGTCGGAGAGCTGCTCTTTGAGTTGTAGTCTCCAAATACACAGCATCTTGTTTCCACCTGTGTGTGTCCACGAAGACACCACACACACACACACACACACACACACACACACGCCGTTTACTTCGCTCTAGATGTAAATGTTCTCTAGAATATTCATATTCTTGCCTTACTCGACTCCTAGAGGTCATTGTTTTTCTCCAAAAAAAAAAATTCTCATTTAGAAATAATAAATTGTAGGCATTTAAAAAATATTCTAGGGACCCCTGGATGACTCAGTGGGTTAAGCGTCTGCCTTCGGCTCCGTTATGATCCCAACGTCCTGGGATCGAGCCCTGCATCCAGCTTCCTGCTTAGCAGGGGAGCCTGCTTCTCCCTCTGCTTCAGCCCCCCCTTCTTGTGCTCTCTCTCTGACAAATAAATAAAGTCTAAAAAAAAAAAAAGAGAGAGAGAGTCTGTTTAAAAAATATTTTAGAACATTCCAAGATAAAAAAGTGAAATAGAATATCATCTGGAACACTCCTAGCCAGGGGCGGCCAACGTTAATATTTTGGTGTAGGCGCACCCTTCCTGGCTTATTTGTAAATGTGACAGGGCGACAACGGGGTCTTGGCATGTCCATGGAGAGCAGAGGCTGCCAAGAATCCCCATGATAGGAAGTCTAGCCAGCCGGACTCACCAAAGGGGCGCTTTGCTGCCACTATTCATTCGTCCATTGCCCACTTCGATGACGGAGGGGAAGGGAGGAAGGTGCTCTCAAACCAAACTGAGGGTGCATCAGGGGGGCTGCCGCAGAACGTGGCTGGGTCCCCTGGAGTGCGGGGAGGTGGGCAGCACCAGGTCTGTGCCTGGAAAATCGAAGAGCAAGAGCTGTGGCCAGAGCTGTCTCTCTCGCAGAGAGGGGAGAGAGAGCCATGGGGGGGCTCGGACGCGGGGGGGGGGGGGTGGCAACCCAGGCAGCCGTAGGAGCGGGATCTCCAAGGGGCCAGGGAGGACCGGAGAGGCATGAAGACCTCCCCCAAGGGAATTCAGGGTAGGTGGACAGCAGGCCACCCAGAGCTGGGTTGCAAAGGGCCAGGAAAACAGGAAACCCCACTGGGGGACAGTAGGTGGGTTCCCCCAACACAAAGGCGCACAGTAGGAGTGGCTGCCCAGGGCGGTACCCTTGCAGGACTCTGGTGGCCTAGGAGTCTTTGTCTTCTAGTTCCTCCACACACTGGTCCTGGGCAGAGGGAAAGGGGTGGAGGGGGGCAGAGAACAGCTATCAGATGGAAGACAAGATGAAGTGAGGAAGAGAGAGCATCCCTGCTTTTCCCATCATGCCCAGTCCTTCTTACAGACGAGCAAAGCAATCAACAAGCAGCCACATTTTAATTCCCCTCTGTCCCTTTAATTCACTCGTTGGGGGCTAGTTCTTACCTAGTGGAAAACCCAGCAGGGTGTCAGGGCATTTCCCATCCCACCCTCACCAACTTGGGCCTGCCCGGGAGGGGTGGGGGAGGGGTGGCATGGCGGGCTTCTCCCCTCTTCCTCACACCCCTGCTTGCTAACACAGCTTCGGACCCTCCTCGGGGGCATCAGGAAAGAAAGAGGACAGAACGGCCGTGGGAAGGACTCTAGGAGACAGGTCCTATGCTGTGATGGGGCACTGGCTTTCTCAGACAGGTGTTTCCAGCATTTCTGCGGAGACTCCCCAGCCCCGCTCTTCCCCGGCCTTCAGGGCCTTTGCTGTGCACCTTTGGTTTGCAGACCCTCAATGAGGAGGATGTGGCTCTGTCCAGTCGGGCTGCTTTCCAAAGAAACCTGGGCTGCCCACTTCCCCACCCCTCCCAGCCCCTCCCGTGAAATGCGGCCTCTACTGTCGATGGTGCCCTCCTCCGAGGACATTCCAGGTCCTTACGTGCGGCACACACGTGAAGCCAAATGGCTCCGTGCAGTGTCCTCTCCTGGAACATCTTCCCACGTTACTGTGGGTTCGCACTGTAGTTTCCACATGGCAGGTCCCAGAATGCCTGCGAGGCAGGTAAGACGAAACCCCCTCGAGGCTGGCTCGAGGCCCTCGTTGCTGCGACACCTCGCCAGGGGGAGGGGGAGCAGCCTCCCCAGGGCCGGACTGCGGGCTGCCGGGCTGCCGGCCACTCAGGCCCGCTGGGCACCTCCACCAGCGCCTTGGCTCCCTCCCCGCTCTGCTATGCCGGTCACTGCAGCCACAGCCCAGGAGGGTTTAGAATGAAGAACAGAACTATTCGAGAATGACTCAAACTCGTATTCATCGCTCGTGTAAATGTGTGCGCAGTTCATGTTCTAGGGGCCTTGCCAAGTTTCAGAGAATTTGGCCTAGTAAAGACGGAAACTCGTCATCAGTTGAGGTCTGTGATTTTAAGTCAGAATGTCCGGAATTCGCCAACGATGTTAAAATATTTCGGAGAAGTTGGGGTGCCTGGCTGGCTCAGGCGGTGGAGCGGGAGATTCTGGGTCTTGGGGTGCTACATTCAAGCCCCATGTTGGGCGTAGAGATCACTTAGAAATAAAATCTTTTTTTTTAAAGATTTTATTTATTTGACAGAGAGAGAGAGATCACAAGTAGGCAGAGAGGCAGGCAGAGAGAGGGGGAAGCAGGCTCCCCGCTGAGCAGAGAGCCCGATGCAGGGCTCAATCCCAGGACCCTGAGATCATGACCCGAGCCGAAGGCAGAGGCTTTAACCCACCGAGCCACCCAAGCGCCCCAAAAATAAAATCTTTAAAAAATATATATTTGAGAAAACTTAAAACGTATGGTACTTTCTAAATTTAATTTTTTTAGGTGTATGAGAGTTATTTGAATATTCAGGAAGATTTTAGATAAATCAAATAACTGAACTATGTAAAAGAGAAATAAAAACTATCATATTTATAGATACAATTCTAAGGGCTTAAGGGTATTTAATTATCAAGAAATAGAAGTATGCTTAAAATGATTGCTAAATATATGAGACAAAATATGTAAAAATCTAAAAATGTGTTGGCTAACATTAAAAGCTTAAGTAAAAACTACATTTTTGTGAGTTTCCTGAATTGGATATTAAGCCTGTAAAGCAGAGTAACCTTGCACCATAAACCTTCGTCACGGATGGTAGAAGACGCCAGAGAGGAGGCTTCCTGCAGAGGGCCGGCCGGGGGGAGCCAGAGTGTACCCCCAAAGCCAAGATTAGAACAGGGGAAGTCTCGTCAAGAGAAGGCCTGATTTCTTCCCTGGAGTCACAATTTTTATCTATTGCTCTTAATGTTTCAGTATGAAGGCTGTCATTTCAAAATCCATCGTGGATCCTGTTATTTAATAAACCTTCTCTTCAGTCATTTGTAGTCAGATGGCCTCAAGCAGGACTGGGGGAGGATTTACCACAAAGTTGCGAAGAAGCCTCGGCGTCCAGGCCCTTCCGTGGCCCTGGGAGGGAGCGCTGGCAATGAGCACAGCTGTGTGTTGTATACATTTTACCAACTGAGAGTGTAGAAACAATCATTTAAAATTTGCATGCCCGAGACCCAGAGACTTCTTTGCCGGTTTGTGGCAGAATCTAGCTGTGTGGCTCGGGCAGGGCACATCCTGGTTCAGCCACTAAAGTCATCCTCCGGTGCCTCTGATTCTCATCCTGACAATGGGCGCTCCTCCAGCAACTCTCCCCCGGCAGAGCTGCTGTGGGCCAACCTACAGCAAGCCTCAGCGCAGGAGTCCCTGCACACAGGGCACGGACGCGGCTGTACAGTCCAGTCAAAGGGTCGAGGCCCTGCCCTTGCGTATTAATCAGCTCAGGCCTCTAACCAGACCCCAGAGACAGCGTGGCATAACCAGCAGACACGTGTCTCACGGTTCTGGAGGCCAGGAAGGATAAGGTCAAGGTGTCCTTGGAGAAGGCTCTCTTCCTGGCTGCCTTCTCTGTCCCCACGTGGCAGAGGGAGAGGGAGCTCTGGGCTCCCTTCTCTTCTTCTAAGGACATGAAGCCCGTCGCGGGGCCGCACTCTCATGACCTCAGCTAAACCTCATTCCTTCCGAAGCCCCCACTCCAAATGCCTTAGGAGTTTTGGGGAAACACGGTCCGCTGCTCACACCTGGGCCGCTGAAGGCCTCGTGGAGGGTGAGCATGGGGTGAGCGGACGTGGCAAGCGGCGGGATCTCTGTCGAGCAAAGGAGGAAAGAGAGAAAAGTGGAAGCAGGCCCGGAAGATACCCAGGCCGCGGGACAGACGCCACAGGAGGCCTCCGTCAGCCAGAAAAGGGTCCTCTGTGACCCCACCCTGCTGCCTTTGGCTCCCACGTGGCGAAATAATGTCACAAATGAGTGTGTCCAGTCTGTGCCCTGAGTCCTGCGGGCGGAAGCTTCTTGGAGGAGCGTGCACGAGGAGCAGGGTGCGGGGAGTGGAGGGAAGCCGTCCCGGGCCGGGGAGGCCAGGCTGTGAGGGTTATATCAAGCAGGGAGAGGCAGGAAGGCTCTCCGGATCACGGCTAGGGCCCGGGGCTCTCCTTTAGTAGCCGTTCCAGTGGGACGGGCACAAGACGGGAAGGACCCGTCCCGTCCCTCAGCAACCCCGAGGGGAGGTGCCGCGAGCCTGCTTCACAGGTGAGGGGGCTGAGGCTTAGCGGAGTGCCATGACGTGCCCAGCAGTGGCCTTGAACTCATGCTATGTGACCTCACAGTGCCCCCTGAGGGCCAGTGCCTTGGCCCCCCTGCCCCCCAACCGCCGCCCGCGCCATCCGCCCCGGGGGCCGGGCTCTGCCCCTGGTGCTGCCGGAATGTGCGGAACTGCAGGGCTGGGGCCCCTGCCCTCCCCCGAGTCACTCAGTCCTGCCCTGGGTTCCCCGGGCTCCAGGCTGCTGGGTCCAGTGCAGACGGAGTATTAAGGCCCCCGGTGACCGGCGGCCCGGCCCAGCACGGGCCGGTGATGGCCAGTTCTGCTCCAGCAGAGGCGTGCTGGAAACGCAGCTCACATTCCAGGGTCTGCGGCCAGGCTATCAACGCTGGCGGCTGTGGGCAGCCCCGCCCCGTGCGTGCGGTCGCTCCAGCTGTCCGCATATGGGTGGCGGGGAGGCCAGAGGCCTTCTGCCCGGGCCCTGCAGGGGGGAAAACAGGAGGATGAGTCATCTGGGATTTGCCTGAAGGCCTTGGGACTGAGTGATGATGATGCCAGCATCAGCTCGGCCTCCTTTTTCTTCCGATAAATGGAATTTTAAAAGAGGCGGTCCAACAGGAGGCAGGTCGCCAAGGGGTCCAGGGCTGCCCTGTGTCGGGCACCAGACACATCCTTCTCAAGTCTCATGAGCTGCACCACCCCCACTTTACAGAGGGGGAGACTGAGGCTCGGGAGCCAGGGGATGGTCCAGCCTGCCCTTGTCCCATGCTGGCCACTGCAACCACTGCCCCAGGCTTTGGATCCCCAGGATGGCAGCCAGGGGGTGAGGGGAGAGGGGGAGTGGGCTCTGCACTCTGGGTCAGATACGGATTTCAACCAGGCCCCTATTCTTCCCTGGTGTGTGGGCTTAGGGAGCCACTGGCCTCTCTGAACATCACTTTCTTTATATGGATGGTTGTGAAGATCGGTGATCATGGGCAGAAAGCCCTTGTGTCCTCCATATGTGCTCAATAAAATCCATTTCCACCCTGTAATTCTCAGAAGGGCGGTGAGATATGGCTCTCAGACACCAACTTCTTGCACCAACAACCTTGCCTAGAAGTCATGGGCCCCGAGGGAGCACCCCCAACCACCAACCAGAGCACAGGTGAGTTTTCTCACCAGAGAGGACATTCCCCTCTTCTACAGTTTCCTCTTGTCTGGTTAAGTGTGGATACCGAGGCTGAGCGCTCCTACTGCTGGGACCCACTGTAGTGCTGCTGACCTCCAAGTCCTATCAGACAGGGGACATCCTTCCTAGCGGACCACACCCGGGCTCTCTAGGTCTGGGTCCTTCTCCCCAGTACCCTCCAGTGAGACATTGGGATTTGTGGATTTTTTTTGTATGAATGGCACAACAGACATACATGGAGACAGAGGGAACCCTTAACTGCTCTAAGTTCCTTGGTGTTGTAGAGTCAGGGCCCCTGAAATTCGTAGAATCATGCAGTATGAACACTGAATCAGGCTGCTTCTCGGTGCAAGGAACAGAATCCCCAAACCAAAATGGCTTAAGTTATAAGAAACTTAGTACCATAGACTGGAACCATGCACCTCAGGATTGATTAATTCTTAACTCAGCCACAGCTGGGTGCTAGGTAAGCCTCTCTGTTGTTTCCATGACTCTTCCCTCATTATCTCAGGGGGGCTGCCATAGCTCCAAGCATCCTATCTTATAGTAAAGTCCAAAGACATAAAGAAGTCACATCACAGGACCATCCCGCTGTGGTGGAAGGTCTGAAACTAAGGCCTCTTATTACGTGCCACCTTGGCATCTGGTGAAACTGGGAGGGACGTCCATGGCCTAACTGCTCACTCCCTCCCCTAGGGCCCTCCTAGTCAAACAACCCTCCGAGGAAGACCCAGCTCCAGCTTACCCCAAGGCTCAGGTGTCAGTTCCAGCAAAATGAATGGAAGGACTCCAACATCCTCCCTACCGCAGGAGACCTCTCCTGCTAGAAAGTAAGCTCCCCGAAGAAAGACCTCTGTTCTGGCCAGTGCAAACTTCCCAGGGCCCACAGCCACGCCTGGGAAACAGCAGGGGCTCAATAGATAGGAGCGGCATAAATGTACGAATGAACCGAACAAATGAATTTTGTCATTGACTAGGGTTGTGGCGCCAGCCCAGGCCTGAACTAAGAACTGGGAATCGTTGACCACGGTTGACCCAGGCCAGAGCTTCCCATCTAGTGTGTTTCGGTGATGAGGTTCCAAGGGTGCTGGGACAGTCTTCCCCCGGCCCTGGAAGAGGCCCCGGCCACCTGCACCAGTTATAACACCATGTTTGGGGTTTTTTATTTTTTAATGCTGTCTGGAGCCAGTTTTGAGGTCCCCGCTCAAGGCCGGCCAGCTGCCCTTCCTTGAGCAGCTAAGTCCCCCCACTTCCCTTCTGGGGCTTTCCCTCTCCGGGCCCCATGTACTGGCCCTAATCCCCGGGGCTAGGGACCAGACAACTGGACACAGCCACTCCACTGTCCTTTACGCTGTCTTTCTCAGACCCTTGAGAGATCATTCGAATCAGCCAATCCTTAGGGAGCCCGAGAAAGCTCATTCTCCGCACCCCACCGGCCACCCACAGGCTGCCCCTGCAGCTCCAGCCGCGGGGTTACCTTGGCCCCGCTGCCGGCCCCCAGGCGGCCCTCCCCGGCAGGCTGACCTCCTTTGAAGCTGTAAGTAACAGAGTCCGTCTTTCATCTGCGTGTCTTTGTGCTATGTCCGCCATCAAAGGAACCTTTACATCTTCGGGAACAATGGGTGCTGTGAGCAGGATGGCGTGGCTCGAGGAGACTTTGGATGGGACGCTGCTCTGGGTGGATTCTTTGGTTCCAGACCACGGGGAGAGGAGGGGCTTGGGACGGAACTACAGCTCGGCTATGAGCCCGTGGCTGCCACTCTGTCCTTCCCCAGAGTTCCTCAGCATGGGAATGCTGCTAATGACGGTGCCGAGGGACCAGACTCGGGCCCTGCCTCCCAGCTCGGCAATAGGTCACCTGGGTCACCCTTGCTCTTCCGGGCTGGGGGTGTTCCAGTGTGTTTCCAGAACAGCTTGTGTGAAGTGGAGGTCCCTTCCAGGAGCTCGTCACTTCTTCGGTGTCATTTTTCTTTATTAATATTTAGCATAGAACCCTGGTTTGTCTGTGTGTTTCGGGGACACCTGTGGAAGAAGGTGTTGGTTGGATTCCCAACAAAATGACAGAAAAATGAGAATCGGGTGCTGGGTCTCACGATCAATTTGTTTCCAGGGGTTGGGGTCACAACCTCTTCCCACCCCCAACTCCTGCTAAAGTTACCCAATTGCTTAAATACTGCAAGCCCACTGGCCAGTGTGCTGGGACCCAATAAGTGCCCCTACCTATTGACATGCAGAAGGACTGAACCTCAGACGGGGGTGGGGGGGTGGCTAATGGCGCTGGTCCCAAGGACAGGCTGCAATCAGCTCTCCTAGGTGCAAACCCTGATCTCCAATCTCCCCTTCTCTTTCTGTAACCTCCTAGAAGGTCCAAACGAGCCATTATCAGAGACTAAAAGTAAAAAACCACACCTTAGCCTTCTAGAAGCTTCCCTCCAACCCCCTGCCAAAAAAAAAAAGAAACCTGGATCCAGGGAGAGAAGGTATATATACATAATTTTGAATATTTATATAATTAAATTATACATTTATAGACACATATATGTATAATTAAGTGGAAACAAAGATCCATAATCTGACTCTATTGAAAATCCAGAATCTACTTTAAAAATTGTGTAACTCCTCTTGAGAACTGTGAGTAGCAAACCATCTTTTCAACGACAGTCTGAAAACTGATCTGTGGGCCTCGCTGTACCTGAACGATAATAAAATCTGCATTTTAAAACACTGCACAGGGACACATTGCCCCTTTCCGGGACAACCCATGGGGCGCCACGGTGGCTCTGTCATTAGCGTGGGTCACAAACAAGATCTTAATTGCGTCCCCCTTGGTCTAGCTGCTACATCACACGAATGACGTCCTCCTCCAAGGAATTGTTTTCTTGGAGGTCATACAAGTCCAACTTCTTTTAGTCCTTTTTGGGTTCTGCAGGTAACACATTCCTCATTTACAAGTTCTACTGAATCTCACTAATGCTGCTACTGACAAATCAGTCTTTCTTAAATGGCGCTGTCACCAACAAAAGATTCTAAATGCTGCCCAAACGAAAATCGGCAGGCACTCCTGTGAGTGTGCTCAGAAACTCCTTCATTATAGACATTCAGCAACCTCTCTGTACCGCTCCCGGGCTCTCTGGACAATCTCACGCCGCCCAGAAGTTGCCCATGGGCTTCTGATGCAAAACAAAAAACAAAAACACAAAAATCCTGCCCTTCTTAGCTTCACGCTCTGTACCGTAAGTTGTTATTAGTAGATCTTCTCCAGTTTGGAGATGTAAGTAACAAAAACATCTGCCTTTTGTCTCTCCAAGTGTGAGTGTATTGCATTCACCATTAAAATAATCTTTAAATTTTGTAAGAGACCAGTAAACCAAATGCTCTTTGGCTCGGGAAAGGTTGGGAAGCACTGGGCCCGGGAAGGGGCCACAGAGCTTATGGGAGCCCAGGACCCGACCAAACTCAGTGTCTTGAACAAGGAAGAAGGCAAGGCGGGGAAGGGTGTGAGTAGACTGCTGCCAAGGTCAGCCATGAAGGACAAACTTGGCCGCCGACCCATATCCATCCCCTGCAAGCCTGGTCAGAAGCACCATGAACTTCCCACGACTGCCACCTAAAGACAGAGACTCCCTCATGCCTTCACAGCGTCAGTCACTCACTTGTTTATCAAACATGCATGACTTACACCCTAAGGATAGAAAAACGACTAAGCCCGTTCTTTCCTTGAAAAGTTTCCCTGCCCTTCCCATGGGATAATAAATAATTATTGTAGGAGAGATGTTGGGTGAATAAAGTGCCACGAGAGGTCTGGGAAGGAGCTGCCCCAGGGAGCACGGGAAGGAGAGGTAATGGGGGGCACCCAGGTGGTACCTGGGATTGAGATGCATTAAGCAGAAGAGAGGGCAGAAGGCAAATGCGCCGACACAGAGAAGGGCAAGGAAGGTGCTGGTCCCTGGGCAAAGGACCTGTGGGCATCACATCAGACATCCAGGGCAAAATGAGTGCAGACTGAGAGGATTCTGACTGGTCCTCGAGGGAGAGGAAATGTGTACTGTGCTTCAACAGAGAAAATGAGGGTGTTGATCAGAGAATTAAGAAAGCAGGGCAGCATCACGTAAGCAGCACAGACGACCAACCTGACCTTCGACAGTTTGGAACGGGGTGTTACTTCCTGACCCCTGCCTGTCTCCACCCCCGCAGACCTGCCAGTCCCCAGCCCGGGACGCAGCTCTCAGCATCAGGTGTGACTGCAGATTAATTCCCATCCGTAGAAACAGCGAAGACCAGCAATGCTTCAGGAGTCCACCCGGCTTCCTGTTTCTCAAAGGTTCTCATGATATTAGCTTATGGGATCCATTCACTCACGCCACAACTACTTCGGAGGACTTTCTCTGGGCCAGCGTTATTCCAGGTTCAGAGAACAGGCGTTCCGGAGGGCAAGCATTCATTCAACGAGTACGTGTTTGCAATTTTCTATTAAAGAAAGTGCCATGAGAAATGATCAGGGAGACCTAATAAATGATGGAGGGAGGAAGAAGCTTCTGGGTCAGGGTGAGCTTGTCAGGAAAGGTCTCGCTAAAAGGAGGTCACGCACCTGAGCCCTCAGCTTTCACTGTCACTTCTGATTTCTAGGATTCTATCCACCCTCCTTTCCCACCATTCTTTTCCTTATGGTCCCGCCCACCCTACGCCTGCGCAGAGCCACAGTTTACACCCCTGCTGTCTGGAAACTGGACTGTCTTCTCCACGCTGTCAGCTCTGTCCATCAGGCCACGGCTGATGAAAACAAACCCAAGTCATTCTTTTCTTCTACTGGCTGCCCTGACAGACAGAACTCAGGGCCAGGAGCTAGGAATACAGCTTCCCTTCTGGTCCCAAACTGTGGGCTTTTGAGCCAAGGGTTGCGAGGTTTTTTGGTGACCAGTCACCTGGTTTGTTCCTGCTTTCCAGTGCAAGAAGAACTCGGTGACCACAAAGACCATAAGAAAGTGGAAATATACCCCGATGCCGAAACAAAACAATCAACAAAAGAAAACTGCTCCGAGCCTATAGGGATTAATATGAATGTAGGAGCAGTTCAAATGCATGAGAAACTGAGGACGGCACTTGCAATACGGTGACCTTCTCCAAAATTGTGAAAATAGTAACCACTCACACGGTATTCGAATTAGAAAGAAAGAAGTAAAACTATCTCTGTTTGTAGACCACGTGATCTTATATGTAGAAAACCTTGAGTAATTCCACCCAAAAAGCTGTTAGAACTAATAAACGAATTCAGAAAAACAGAGGGGTACAAAGTCGACACACAAAAATCAGTTGCATTTCTATACACAAACAATGAACAATCTGCAAAGGAAATTACAAAAGCAATTCCATTTACAATAACATCAAGAAGAGTAAAATATTTAGGAATTAACGTCACCAAGGAGGTGAAAGACTTGTACATTGAAAACTGTAAAACATTGCTGAAAGAAATGAAAGAAGATATAAGTAAATGGAAACACAACCTATGTTTATAAACTGGAAGACGATGTTAAAATGTCATACTACCCAAAGTGATCTATAGATTCCATGCAATTCCTATCAAAATCCCAATGGTGTTTTTTGCAGATATAGAAACACCTACCCTAAAATTCATACAGAATCCCAAGGATCCCCAAATAATCAACACACTCTAGAAAAAGAAGAACGAAACTGGAGGATCACACTCCCTGATTTCAAACCTTATTACAAAGCTACAGTAATCAAAGTCATGTGACATTGACAAAAATACAGACAGACAGACCAATGGGATAGAATAGAATAGAATTAAACCCCTGCTTTATGGCCCAATGATTTTTGACAAGGGTGCCAAGACCATTCAATGGGGAAAGGACAGTCCTTTAGATAAATGGAGCTGGGGAACTGGATATCCACATGCCATAGAATGAAAGTGAATCAGTACCTCACACCATATACAAAAATTAACTCACACTTGTTCAAGGATCTAAATGTAAGACCAGAAACTCCTGAAAAAGAACACAGGACAAAGCTTCATGACCTTGGATTTGGCATTGATTTCTTGGATAGAACACCAAAGACACAGGCAATAAAAGAAAAAAATTAGTAAGCTGAACTTCATGAAAATTATATAACTGTGTGCGACAGACACTATCCACAGAGTAAAAAAGCAACCCACAAAATGAGACAATCTTTGCGCATCATATATTTGATAAGGGGTTGACATCCAGAATATATAGAGAATTCCTAAAACTCCCAACAAGGCTCAACAAACTCAGCTAACAACCCAATACAAAAATGTGCAAAGGACCTGAATAGACATCTCTCCAAAGATGTAGAAATGCTCAATAAACGCATGAGAAGATGCTCAGCATCACTAATCATTAGGAAAATGCAAATCAAAACTACCAGGAGTTGCCTAGTGCCCCCCTCACACCTATGGGGAGGTCTACTATAAAAAAATAGACCAAAACGTAACAAGTTTGGGCAAGGATGTGGAGAAATTGGAACCCTCAGACGCTGTAGGTGGGAATGTAAAATAGTTTAGCCACTATGGAAAAGAATATGGCGGGCTCCTCAAAAATTTTTTAAAATTAAAACTACGGCAATTCCCCTTCTGGGTGTATACCTACCAGAATGAGAAGCCGGGTCTCAAAATATATTTGCATACCCACATTCATAGCAGTGCCATTCACAATAGCCAAAATATGGAAGCAACCCAAGAGTGCATCAAAGGATAAACATAGAAACAGAATGAGGTAGAGGCACACAATGGAATAGTACTCAGCCTTAAATAAGAAGGAGAGTCTAACCCATGCAATGACATGGATGGACCTTAAGGGCCTTACGCTCTGTGAAATAAGCCGGTCACAAAAAGACAGATACTGCATGATTCCACGTATACGAGTAAAGAAGTCAGAATCATACAGCCAGGAAGTAGCCTGGTGGGCACCTGGGGCTGGGGGAAGGAGGGATGGGCAGTTGGTGCTTAAAGAGTATAGTTTCCACTTTTATGTCATGAGAGTTCTGGGGGATGGGTGACGGTGCTGGCTGCATAGTGATGTGATTGTATTTATTACCATCGAGCTGTAGGCTTAAAAATGGTTAAGATGGTAACCTTTATATCAAGTGTATTTTACCACAACTAAAAAAAATTTTTTTAAGCAGAATTGTTGGACAATTATAACGAATGTAAAATAGTGAGCACAGGAAAATACTTGACCAAAGGGACCAAAGTGTTATCGTTCATATAAATAGCAACACACACTTGCACGCTGTATCACCAGAAGAAAGATGTCAACTACAAGAGACCTCCGGGGGCTCCTGGGTGGCTCCGTTGGTTAAGCATCTGACTCTTGATCTCAGCTCAGGTCATGATCTCAGGGTCGTGAGAGCAAGCCTCGTGTGGGGCTCCGTGCTCAGTGGGGAGAGCTGGGGGGGCCGGGGTGGGGGCAGGAGCAGGCGAAGGTAATCATGCTGGCCTTCCGCTCCCAGGGCCGGAACTCAAAAGCCAGCCAAGACACCTGCAGGGTGAGGGAGAGGACCCGGGCCCTGGGAGCAGGTGGTACCAGAGCCGCAGGTGAGAGCTTTTCATGAAAGCAAGATGGAGCCTTCTGGGCTGGGCGGCTGCTCGGGACCCCAGTGAACTAGGCAGAACCCGAGGGGCTGCCGGATGGCCCCCAGTCCACCCACACAGACCCAAGGGGGTGAACCGTCCAGAGCAGGCTGGCTGGGTGGCTCAAGCCAGGTGAAGCAGGAGACGATGCCTCCCACTTCTTCCAGTATCGTCTGGTCCATCAGCGGATGGCAGAGCGGGAGTCGTGGGGGAGAAGCCTGGAGAAAGCACATCCACCACGGGCTCGGTTTCTTCTACTGGGCTGAGGGATTTTATTTGCTGCCGAAAATTCTGGGACCTTTTCTAATATGTTGTTCTTGCTGAGCGTTGTCAGGCCACGAGGACCTCTTTAAAAGCTCAAAGTTGGGCAGCAGCGACACTCACACATTGGCATCCCCTGGTTTCATTCTCACCTGCTGAGGACTGGATTCGCTCTCAGTTCTGAGTTACAGGAATTCACAGTTGGCGGCTCCTGCAGTGAGTAGAACAGAAACTTCTACTTACTGAAAGAATAAGGAACAGAAACAGCCGGAGGCTCTCTGGCGGTGACTACCAAATGAAGCAGTGAGGCAGGTGGGTGAGCGAGAGCCAGAATGTTCTCTAATAGAATCTGCATCTAGATCAGGCAGAGAACATCTAAGAGTGAAGGGACGTGGAAGGCACGCTCGTCGGTGATGAATCCCGGAGGGATTTTGTGAGCACAGCTTAATATCTCCAAGGTGACCTCATGGCGGGCACCGAGAGGGCACTCGACACACACTAGCTTGTGTGATCCACAGAGAGTCCTGTGAGAGAAGGATTGCTGTGGCCATTTTACAGACAAGGAAACCGAGGCACAGCGATCAACTGATCTATCCAGCCTCGGACAGCAAGTAAATAGCAGAAGGGAGACTTAACCCATCTCAAGTTCACGGTCTAGGATAGGAGGGTGCTCCAAGGTCTCTCGTCATATGTTGTATATTCAACATGCACCACTGGGAGGGCGACGTTTGTGATAAAATTAGAGGCACAGCCCTGACCCTGGCTGGGGCCATCTTTGCGGGAGGCAATATGCAGAAGAGAAAGGCAGAGGTCAAAGTTCACAAGGTCAGGTGCCTGAATGCGCAGTTTCTTCTTGTGAGAAGGAAACCCCAAGGCGAGAGGGCTGTCACCACCAGATGACCTGAAGCAGCCCAAGCGAGCAAAGAACATGGGGTGTTCGTCAGCCAGGGGCCTCCAGGGGCCGGGAGGCATGCCGCCCTGTCCCTGAGCCTCAGGTGTGCAACCAACTCTGCCCAGCCTCTAGCCTGTTAGAGGTTGGGGCCATTTGGGTACAGAGAGAAGAAAAATGACGTTTCTGGAAGTGGAGAGCCTTGCGGTCCTGCCCCAGCTCTGCAGCACACAGGAGTTCCCAACGCCGCAGAACACCGACGGCCACAGACCACCAGGTTGGAGCCCAGACAGGCTTCCTGGGATGCGTTTTCCAATGACAAGTTCATTTGCTACATCCACTATTTAAGAAAAAAGTGACATCTCTCTCCTACCCTCAGCCCCACGTCTCCCTTACCCACCAGTTCGGCCCCCAGAGGGAACCACTGTGAAAAGTGTGGCTTCTGTCCTTCCAGGAACTTATTTATCTATGCATTTGCAAACTTCAGTTTTCTTAAAAGTAAAGACATGGATTCTGCTTCATGTATTTTTCTGTAGTTTCCTCTTTTCACCTCCGAAAGATGCTCCCCTGGCCGTCTCCCTCAGTCAGCACACAGATGTCCACTGTCCCTTTTCTGGCCCTGGTGCGGCCTCCTAGGGGAGGAACACAGACCTCGTGTGTCTGGGTGATTGGATGACTTGTCCTGTGCTGAGTGGAGGTCATCCCAGGGCCTCCTTGAGAATGGATCGTCCTTTCTCACAGAGTCGCCCCTCTGAGCAACTGATCAGACGTCCTGGGGGTAACGAAGTTGTGTCTCGGAGAAACTGAGATCCTGGATCCCAGTCTCTTTGATTATTTTTTAAGATTTTGTATCTATTTATTGATACAAAGAGTGAAAGTGAGAGAGAGTGGGTGGGGAGGAACAACGGGAGAGGGACAAACAGACTCTGAGCCGAGCACGGAGCCCCCGCCCCCCCAGGGCTCAATCCCACAACCCCAAGACCATGACCGGAGCCAAAATCAAGAGCTGGATGCTCAACCAATCAAGGCACCCAGGTGGCCCCCGTCTCTTTGACGTTTATGAAGTTTAGGGGAGATGATGGATCTGAGAGATGATGGGGTCTGGGAAGCGATGGTTTGGGAAAATGGTGGGGCCCAAGAGGCGATGGGTTTCTGAGGAGGTGACTCAGAGAGGTGATGCAGACGTGATGTGGTCCTAACCGTCTCCTATGACCCAACGGCCAGTTCTGTGCAGACAGAACTGCTCCCCAAACCAGTTGGGCTGGTTAGAGAAGAGTCCGGCCCTCCTCCCCACAGGCTATGGTTGCCGTCCGCCTCTTCAGCCAGGCCCTTTCCCGCACATCTCTGGCACGCACCTCTGGGGACTCCTCCTCTGTCAGCCAGCTGAGGAAGCAGGGGATCCTCGCTCTTTCTTCTAAGACCTTGGCTGCTCTGAGTCATAGACCGATACCCAAGGCAGTTAAGAGTTGGAAAAACAGGTCTGTTTGTCATGATAGGAATCAACTTACCCAAAGGATACACTTTGTGTCACGGTTGGCAAGTTTAGGAAACCCAATGGAACAACACTGGAAACTAGAAGAGGTTGGGAACAAGCAAAAAAGATCAGTGGAGGCTGAGGATTTGTCAGCTTTCCAGAAGCCTTCCTGCATACTTAATTTTCCCTCTTGCTTTCCTTCTCTGCCCTTCCCCCACACTTTCTCCCTGTCTAACAAACACTCACGGCCCCTCCTATGGCCCAAGCGCTGTGCTAAGCACCGGGCACCCAGAGATGAGTTAGCAAGTTCCTACTCTTCCCCATAAGAATGTTCCATCCTTCTTCTGCACCAAGTTTCATATTCTATTTGGTTGAGGTTTTACGGTTTTATTGTGTTTTCTGATCTCCTGCTATTCCTGATCTCCAGGGTCCCTGGACCAGTTTTGAGATCTCTGGGCTGGTCCCTGGACCCTTGTTTCTTTTGGCTCTGTTTTGAGCCGTGGGTACTGACCAAGGATTCCCAAACCAAAGAAACATAGGCACCAGCTGGATTCCCCTTTCTTCCTCCAGAGGAAAACTCCGGCTAGCCTTGACAGAGGCCTTGATGGCTTGCAGGAATGACCTCATTTCCACCACTGAGGCTCCCATACCTACCTCCCTTTCCAGCCTGGTTACCTGCGCCCAGACGCTGGAGTGTTTCACTGGGAAGGTGCGTTTGAAGCTGAATGAATGAGTAAGTGACTACATGAGGGTAACAAGTCAGCTTCTTCATTATCTAAGAGATAATATGCAGAGATAAAAAGAGTTGCCTTTTGATGGGAAGATTGGAAGAATCAAGGAGCACTGGTACAGGGGCGCCTGGGTGGCTCAGTCCGTTGAACTTCTGACTCTTGATTTCAGTTCGGCTCAGGTCCTGATCTCAGGGTTGTGAGATGGAGCCTACATTAGGCTCCCTGCTCAGCATGGAGTCGGCTTGAGATTCTCTCTCCTTCTTTCTCTGCCCCTCCCCCCCACACTCTCTCTTTCTCTCTACATAAATAAATAATTAAAATATTTTAAAAGGGGGGGCACTAGTACAATGTTCTTTTTCTATGTTTTCTATGTGTAAGTGTATTTTTTTTTTCTCAACAGAAAATGGAAATGCCAAGGAGAGATAGCAAGTCAGGGCCCGCAAACCTGGCCAGTGGGAGCTTAAAGGTTTCCTTCCTTCTCTCAATGGCTGGAGGGCAAGTGCCGTCTCTAGAAGGCAGGTTCCTGGTCATCGGCGAGGGGGTGAGGTCCCCCGGGGAGGCCAGCGGAGGAAGCCCCAGCTTGCAGTGAGTTCGAGAGCAAAAGGCCCAGGCCACAAGGTCACTCCGGGCCACACCTGCCAAATTCTGATATTTACTCAACAGCTGCTTCCGACTCTAAGAAACGCATTGTGTGGCAAAGGCTATCTGAGGGGTGTTGTAAGCGGAACCTCGAAAGAAAGAGCTAAGCCGGGAGCAGGCCAGCCCCAAACCTGCTGAGACGACATTCCAAGAAGCCACTGGCCCAGCCCTGCCCTGTGCATCTGACGTTTGCGATGTTTCAGGCAACTTGGGCCACATTCCTGGTGCGGTAGGGGGTGCTGAGGGCAGCCCCACTAAGGGGCAGACAGCGAGCCCAAGACTCTAGGCTGAACAGAGAGAAAGGCCTAAGCTTGATGTATGCTTTCTGCCCTGTGAACTTTGTCTCTTTCCTCCTAAGCCCAGCCCGCCATTGGCCTCTCCAGCCGTGCCCCAAGAGCCACCCTGAGCCCCCCCGACAGAGATCAAGGGACTCCTCCAGGGTCACGAGACTCATCCACGCTGCTCCCTTGGCCTGCCCCCCTTTCTCCATCTGGTCTGCACGGGCCCTCTTCTCACTCCCCTGTCCACGACCATCCTGCCTTCTTCTTCCAGAACTTGCTACCTGGGCTGACTTCCTTCCGTCCAGGGTTCCTGCAGCTGTTGACCCTCTCCCTCCTGCCCCTGCCTGAGTGTCTCGGACCTGTGTTACAGATGTCTTCATTCACCCCTGCAGCCCTCTCTGGGTGCAGAAAGGTGCCTGCCTCTTGCAGGAGAGGACCAGGGGTCTGGCACACGCTGTTCCTCGGGAGAGCAGGTCTCTTTTCTCCCCCTGGGCAACCACCGCTCACTCCCTCCTTCACGAGCTCCCCAACCACAGGCCAGGCTGTGCTGGGACCTGCTCCTGGGACTCCCCGCACTCTTGGGGCTCCCTGCGCTGTCCTTCCAGCACAAATGTCCTTACACATGGATTAGGCAGTGTCTGATTTGTCTCCTGTGTCACCCAGGCCTTGAGAAGGCAGCATCGTGGCTGGCCTGCTCCCATGCCGTCCCTGCTGCCCAGCTCTTACAGAACTGGTACTGATGGGACGATTAAGCACAGGGGCCTTTATTCACTTGACTGCGCCATCTTCAGTGCACCCAAGAGGCGCTCAGAAATGGGACGCTGCGCCCACCCTCACCTGCTTGCAGGGGAACCAGCCCGGACGCCGTCCCTCCACCGTCCCTCTGCAGAGATAGGGAAAGTGTCTGGCGCAGGCCCGTCCCCAGTACTATTGACTTTGAATGTAATAAAGTCCCTTTGGTTGGAACTCACTAGGGGGCAGGGACTCTGTCTTCCCTCTTTAAAGACCCTCCACCCTCCATCCCTGCGCCCGTGACACCGAGACTATGCCACCCCCTGCTTTGTGCTCAGGATCTAAGAGCCTGCTGACGGCTCCCTCGAGGGGCGGGGGGTGGCCAAGTCTCCCTACCGCTAGGAAACAGGAGTCCAGAAGAAGCTGGGAACAAGGTGAAAAGATCACCTGCAGTAGTTCGTGGTCACTAGAGAGAATAGGGCACAGGTGCCCAAGCACGCATCAAAGGACAGCTCTCTGATGGGCGACCACCGCCTCTGGTTTTTAAATGTGCGGATTTTATGCAGCAGGCGCAGAGGCAGTGTGGATAGCCTGCCTTCTAGAATCAGGAGGCCCGGCTGCCTCCCATGTGGTCTGGGCACATTTCCTCTCCACTCCGAGCCTGTGCAGTGGGGTGATGCGGTAAAATGGGGGTCATGTGGGCCAAGTGTTTATGGCGGATGGGGCACTTAGTAGGCTATCAGCGATGCTAACTCCCCTCTGCCCTCCGGGGGCCCAAGGCAGCTGTGACTGCCATTAATCCATGCACCCAGCAAATGCCCTCATTGCTTCATGCCATGGGTGGAAATCTGGGGCTGTGGGGTGACTACGAAATTAAATCTCTTGAGATAAGTGCTGGCCCAGGGTAGCTCTCTGAACTCGAGCCTTCGTCCAGCTTCCCTGTCCATAAAGGGGGATGATGGCTTCCGACCTGTGTACCCAGTCAGAGGAGGAAAAGTCCAGAGCCCTATCAGGCAGGCAGAGATGCTCAGGGAAGAGGTCCCCACTGCCACGCTCAAGAGGACCACCAACACTGGATGTGGGGGACTGCATGGAGCGTGGCATTTAGCTGGCAACTCCCCATCTTTGGCACTGTTTTAATCACCTGCTTGCAGCTTTGGAGAAAGCATCATTCAGGTTCAAGGCTGAGTTCCACCACTCACCAGCCGTGCGGCCTTGAGCAGCTACTTAACCTCTCTGAGCCTCCATACCTCATCAGTAAAATGGGAGTCATTCTACAGATCTCAGAAGCAAATCACGTTCTTTACTGGCAACTTCCGTCCTGTGAATCCTTCCCTGAAAACGCCCCTCTCCTCCTTCCCGATTCATTCCCTTAGCATAAAAGCGGGAAGTAACTTCTTGTGCCCTCAGGATGGCATAGCAATTGCTATTTTCCATTTTATAGAAACCGCCCCAGACCACTTTATTATTTTGACAGAAGCCCCAGATCTACCCACACTGGCCCCCATGTTCACACTCACTATGGTTCTAGAAAGACCAAGGACATTGCAGTGAGTTATTATTGGCTAAGGTTGTTTTTTCACATCCTGCTGGAAACCGAAGTATGGTCCTGGGCTTCTTATAAATATGAACCAACTAAATTATCAGCAAATATCTCAGAGAACCTTCTAGAAGCTCTGCTGTGAAATCAAGACAGACCCATCTCTACTTACTCATACTCTTTATGTTCACAGTCATTTAATTTCCTCCTTGGGTGGTCCGCACAGGCAAGGCTGGGTCCATGCTAGCATTGGATAAACATTCTTTGGGCATTTACCATGGGCTAGGTTCTCAGCTAGGCGCCAAAGACGTGATGTACAGGGAAGAAGACAGGCACATGGGGGATGGACATGGTGGATGTCCTGCAGCAGGTAGAGTATGGTCAGGAAATTGAACATCAAACAAAGGACTACAGGTTAAGACAGGTGTTCATTCGGCAAAGAACAAGCCGTCCCTTGACCTTGACCAAGAGAGGTCCTGGCCCTGGGGACCTGGTAGGGGCCAACAGGCCTTGGAACAAAGGCACCCTAGGTCTCAGGCCGCCAAAGCCAGCAGCACCAAGAAGGCTCATGGAGGCACAGTGGGATTTTCTCATTTCAATTGCCTGGTCCCTCTCCATAAGTGGTCAGAATGGACAGCTCATGGGTGATGTAGGAAAGATGCTAGGGTTTGAAGCCAATGGCCAAGAAAGAATTCTTGAGACATCTTTGGCTCAAAAGAGTGGTTTTCTTAAAGCATGGGGACAGGACCTGTGGGCAGAAAGAGCTGCACTGGGTTTTGTGAGGAGTGACTGATTCTAGAGTTTCAAGTTGGGAGAGGGCTAGGGACAGCACAAGCTTCCCAGGTATTTTGGAAGCAAGTTTTCCAGGCTCTGAGGGGGCTCACTATTGTTAGGAAAAGGTCATTTATTACTCTTTGGTAAAAACTCAATCATGAGGCTCTTCAGATGTCCATCAGTGGGCCACGTGCTTGGAGGAGGACAGCCAACATGTGCCTTGAGGGGTATGGATAAAGGAAGTTTCCAAAGCAATTTTTATATGTTAAAGTAGACTTAGAGGAATCGCGGGGGGAGGGGGGGCGGTGGGGCTAAGATTGCCATTTGCCCCCAACAAAGTATTAACATTGAGGCACCTGAGTCCCTAGAGAAAGGTCACTCTGCCTGTTTCAAGGACCTATCAGAGGGCTATAGGTAGCAAGGAAATTTAAGCTTTCGTTTGCCTTTGTTTCCCACATCAATGGGCATGGATTTTTGCCTTGGAAAAAGTGTCCAGGAATTTACTTCTCTTCAGAGGGACTAGGAGAAAAAGAGCAGTGCAGAGGGGAAAGACCGAGGGTCCCCCTGGAGGAGGGGGCCCTGTGCTCTGCTGCTTGCTGTGCACAGAGCCAACGGAAGCACTGGGGAGGGGCTCCTGGGGGCTCAGCCGGTTAAGCGCCTGCCATGCGCCCAGGTCATGATCCCAGGGTCCTCTGATGGAATCCCACATGGGGGGGGGGGGTCCCTGCTCAGCAGGGAGTCTGCTTCTCCCACTCCCTCTGCTGCTCTCCCCTGCTTGTGCTCTCTCACTCTGTCAAATAAATAAAATCTTTGGGGGAAAAAAAGAAGCAGCAGCACTGGGGAGTCTGAGTTGGGGGCATGCCCTGAAGGGCCAGTAGATTTTAGGCTTTAGGATTTGTAGAGGAAAACTCCGTACTCTAATTGTATCTAAAAATAAATGGCCAGCTACTGGAGTCTGAGGCTTGTTTCAAAATAAAGGCAGAAAATAAATAAATAAATCGGAGTCCAGAAAAAAAACAAGCAAAACCGAACAAAATCCAGGCAAAGGACATGGGCAAGAGTCATCCTACCCAGGATACCTCTCTGAATGAGAAGGAGATAAATCTTCTCTGAATGTGCCCCTCCCCGCCCTTGAATTCAAAGCAGATTTGCCCCCCTTCTCCCCGCCCCCCGCACCGCCACCAGCAGCCCTCCTTCAGGGGGGTCACTTGGCTGGGAGCAAACTCCAAACCTCGGACAGATTCGCAGCTCCAACGCACAGCGGAGTGAAGCTCGCGCTGGGCTCGGTAGGCGCGGGGACAAGGGGTGGGTGGCTAGAGCTGGTCTCAGCGCCGCCCCCGTAGATCCCCCAACCTGCAGCCAAGGGCAGAACTCGTCCCACCTGGAGCCTGAACGCGATCAACGCGGATCAACGCACGCATCGGAAAGATGAAGGAGACCTAACTTAGGAACAGTTAAAACAATGGGGATCCTCGGGTTGTCACGATGGGGAGTTTGGGGGGGCCTAGTGATTGATGGTTATCATTCTTAAGGGATGGTGATCACGGGCAAAGCGTGCGAAGGGCCTCGCCCAAGTGGCTTTGTCCCGCTCCAGGTGGCAGGTGGCGCCGGAGGTGGGACGCAGGAGTCCATTTCCCGCCCGCAGCGCCACAAGCCCGCAGCGCGCCCTCCGGGTGGGTCTGGGCGGCACCCGCGGCGCTCGGGCCGGATCCTCGGCGGCGCGCGTCTGGGACTTGGGCGGGGACAGGGCGGGCGGTGACCGCGGCTCCTCCCCCTCGGCCCCCGGCTCCCCTACTCTTAACCCGCGCGCGGGGGCGCCCGGGCCACTGGGCTCCGCAGAGCAGGCGAGCGGTCAGCGCAAAGCCGGAGCCGCGCGCGTCCAGTCCCGAGGCCGACGCCAGCACGCCGGCATGGCCCCCGCAGCGGCGTCGGGGGGCAGCACCCTGCCCAGCGGCTTCGCGGTCTTCACCACTTTCCCCGACCTGCTCTTCATCTTCGAGTTTGTGAGTGACTGGCGCGTCGGCGCCCGTGCCGGGGAAGGGGCGGGATGGGTGGTGGCGCCGGATCCGCAAGTTGCACAGAGGTCCCCGGAGCATCGGGGTTGCGGGGCCAGAGTGAGGAAAGCCTCTCTCCTTACCCTACCTACCCGCCCCCCCCCCGGACGTTTGGCCCCCTCTAGACAAGGGCAATGGGGTAAGCAGTCTCCAGGACCTAGGTGGAAAACCCAAATTCGCCACAGGGATCAAATGGTGGAAGCAGGCCTGGGTCCACTTGCGGTGCGCTGGTTTCAAAGCTGCGCTCCCTGCTCGCTTCACAGGAGCCGCGCAGAGTACGCCCTTCCCGGGGAGCGACGTCCTTGTACCAGTGCCCAGCTTTGCCCAGGGTTAGGATTTCGTTAAAGAAAGAAAGAGAGAGAGAGAGGGAGAGAGAGAGAGCAAAAGAAAGGACGAAATCAAAGGAAACCTGAGTACGTATTGCCAACCGACGGCTGGAGATTAGGTTAGTGTGGTAGGAGGAGCTGAATCTGAATTACTCTCTTCTGGCCTTTGAAAGTTTCTGGTGAGTGAACGTACTTGCCACGACTTTGATGGAGAAATAATAGAACAGGCCATCGTTTGCTGGCCCCAGTCATTTTGCCCTGTACTGCAGGTGGGCCTAAGGGAGAGGGGCTGGCCTGAGCGGTCCCGCGCTTGGCCGACCTTGAGCGGCAGGAGCTCCACGGGTCCCTTCTCGAGCTGGAGCCGCGCTGTCTCCGCCGCCGCCACTGGTGGCCCGAAGCGCTCCCCACGCCAGGTTCCTAGTAAGGGGATCACTGTAGGGACGCTTCAGACCGCCCTCGGCCGAAACTCGGCAGGAGCCACAGACCCCAACCTGGGAGGGGGCGTGGTGTATTTACTCTGCAGGCGTGCTGCGCGGCGGCCACAGAGACTCCTTCCCTGCACCCCCACTGCCGAAGTGGCTGCCTGGAGGGTTGGTTGGAAAAGAAATTGGCCAAACCTGACTGCTTAAAAGCAGGCCCTCGGCTTCTTATCGTCTGATGGGAGGCGGGAGGGTGTGAACAGCAAAGAGAGCAGGTTCTGGTCTCCGTGGAGGGTTTGCGGGAAAGGGCTAAGGGGACTGAGGCCGCCTGGGGGCACCGTCAATGAAGTGTGAGTTGAGTTGTATCCAGAACCGGGATGTATCCAGAATGATTTCAAATCCCAGAGCTAGCCAGAATCAAGGAAGTGACATCTAGAAGAAACCCTGGACACAACAAATCTAATCTAGAAGAAACCCTGGACCCCACTAAGGCCAGCCCCATCATTTGTGGATAGGGACGCCCAGGCCCAGAGGGGAGGGGCTTGCACTCACTGGAACATTCTTTTCCCAAATGGCTCCTCTAAGCTTCCATGCAGCAGTTAGCCAGTGCCTGCCCAAGGCTGGATTTCTGAGAAGAGCATATAGACCCTATGACTTGGGAATAAGTCATGGGTGGTTCCTTCAGAGGCTACTGCATTTACAAAGGCAGAGTTTCATAACCAAAACATATGATGATTAATAGTGAGGTGTGATGGGGCAAGAGAGATTTTTAAGCAACATAAGTTCTTCCTAGTGTCTCTTCAAGTGCCCTTATGAGTAGTTTATTCTACCTTTGTAGCTGTTTGAGGAGTATTAAAACAAGAATCAGGAGAGTGTGTTACTTGAGCTCCAGGCAGAAGACTCTGGTCTTCTGTTCCCCTGACAAGAATGCGCTCAGGGGCAGCAAGTGGGTTGCAAGTGGCAGAGGTTGGGGGGGGGGCGGCGGGGTGCTTCACAGAAGGGACACTCTCCCAGGACCCTCAGCCTCCTCTTGCTATCACAGGTGAGGGGAAGGAGTGCCCCTGAGGGCAGCCAAGCAGGGCTATCTGCTGGGTGGGGACGGCAGGGTACCACCCCCACATCCCAGTCAGTGAAAGTGGAAGGCTGGGTGTGGGAAATCTCAGAACCACGGATGAGTGGAAATGTACTCCTCCCGGAGCAGTTTTGTGACCTGAGATGGTAGGGACTTCTATAAGAAATCATTCTCTCTTGATAAGAAATCAACCTCTCAGCTGTGTTAGAAGTGATGTTTTTTTTCTCCTTAATGGCACCTGGGTGCCTCAGTCGGTTAAGCACCTGATTCGTGATTTTGGCTCAGGTCATGATTGCAGGGTCATGAGATCGAAGTCCGCATCAGGATGCCCACTCAGCAGGGAGTCTCCTGGAGATTCTTTCTCTCTCCCTCTCCCTTTTCCTCTCCCCTGACTTGCACTTCCTCTCTCTAAAATAAATAAATAAATCTTAAAAAAAAAAGATGGGGCGCCTGGGTGGCTCAGTGGGTTAAAGCCTCTGCCTTCGGCTCAGGTCATGATCTCAGGTCCTGGGATCGAGTCCCACATCGGGCTCTCTGCTCAGCAGGGAGCCTGCTTCTCCCTCTCTCTGCCTGCCTCTCTACCTACCTGTAATCTCTCTGTCAAATAAATAAATAAAATCTTTAAAAAAAAAAGAAAGAATTTTTTTCTCTTTAATCTCAGCCCTGTTCCCCCACTTCCTTTCCTTCCTCCCAACTTTCTGAGAGACCTTGGGTGCCCCAGTGTGTCTCTGAATCTCTTTCTTCCTCTCCACGGTGGGGATTCACCCACAGGGTGCCTGAGAGAGCCAAAAAGAAAGCAGACACTAGTCTTTTAAATTTGTTGTAAATTTAAAGAGTGGTAACATTGTAGAGAGGAAGCTGTGTACATGTCTCCATGTGTGGAAAGAGTAGTGAATTAAAGGACTCTGGGAGGGTTTTTTTTTTTAATTATGGACTATTACAACTCAACAACAAAAAGACACCCAACCCAGTTAGAAAATGTGCAACAAAATTGAATAGACATTTCTCCAGAGGAGCTGTACAAATGGCCCATAATCACACAGAAAGAGGCTCAGCATCAGTTGTTATAAGGAAAATGGAATAAAAACCACAATGAGGTACGATTTCATGTAAAATTATGGTGATTATTACTTAAAAAAAAAACAACAGAAAGTAGCAAGTGTTGGCAAGGATGAAATTAGAACCCTCATACACTGCTGGTGGAAATGTAACATGGTTCTTCCACTTCTGGAAAACAGTTCGGTGGTTCCTGGAAAAAGAAATTGCCGTATGACCCAGCAATTCCATGGCTAGATTTTTAACCAAGATAATTAAAAGCAGGGACCTGAAGAGGTACAGGTACCTGTGTGTTCCCAGCGGGACTGCTCACAATAGTCAACAGGTAGAAACAGCCCCAGTTCAGTGGGTGGATAGACAAACTGATCTATCCCTTCAGAGGAATATTCTTTAGTCACAGAAAGGAATGAAGGAAGTACACGGTATGTACTGCGAAGTTGATAAACTCTGAAAGCATTATGCTAAGTAAAAGAAGCCAGCCACCAGAGGTCATGTATTATATGATTCCATCTATGGAAAATATCCAGAATAGGGATAGAATAGAGACAGAACCCAAACCTCTGGTTGTCCAGGGACCGAGATGAGAGGGAGAACGGGGAACAATTGCTTATTGGGAACGGGGTTTCCTGCTGGCGTGGTGAAAATGTTTTGGGGTCAGAGGTGGTGAATGTGTTAAACGCCATTGAACAGGTTAATTTAAGACGGTTCGTTTTATGTGAGGTAAACTTCCTTTAAGTTTTTTAAAGAACAAAAATCAAGAAATAGTTCGTGTTACAGAAAAAGCGCCCACGTGATTATCACTGCGCTTTGTCAAATCTTAATATTTGGCCTGATTGATTGACTCTCAGTATTCGGGAAATAAAGCTTTTTGGACAGCATCTAAACCCGCGGGCTCCTCCACAATCATCTTCTCTTCCCTTCGTCCTCAGGACAATCCCTAGGCTGCGCGTGATGCCCATGACTCCCAAGCAGAGTTGATTTAAACCTAGACCGCCCGCCTCAGTCCGGGCGGACTGCGCGTGCACTGTTTTGTATGTCATCCCTTCACGAAAATAGTCCCATCCCTCGGGTGGACGCTGTTTACCTGCTCTTCTCTTTTTTTTTTTTTTAATTTTTTATTAACATATAATGTATTATTTACCCCAGGGTACAGGTCTGTGAATCATCAGGCTTACACATTTCACAGCT
>CM052811.1:30961233-31070955 GCA_028533885.1 Nasua narica | reverse complement strand
GGAGTCTCTTATGGTTTGTCTCCTTCCCCATCCCATCTTGTTTCATTTCTCTTCCCCACCCCCCCATAACCCCCTGCCCTGCCTCTCAAATTCTTCATATCAGAGCGATCATGTGATAATTGTCTTTCTCTGACTGACTTATTTCGCTTAGCATAATACCCTCTAGTTCCATCCACGTCGTTGCAAATGGCAAGATTTCTTTTCTCTTGATGGCTGCATAGTATTCCATTGAATATATATACCACATCTTCTTTATCCATTCATCTGTTGATGGACATCTATTACCTGCTCTTCTCTTGATGGACGCGTTGGCCATTTTCAGTTTGTCGCTTTCTGCGCGGATAGCATCGCCAACAACATTCTTGTGTGCGCCCTCTTGGTCCGAGGTGGGGAAGTTCTCCCCAGAACAGCCAGGGAGGATGTGACTTCCGGGTTCATAGGGAATGTACTTCTTCCTTTTCCCAGCTATTACCCCATCGGGGTACAAAAGGGCGGTTGCGATGGGCATCTTTGAGAAGCAGCGTTCCCCAGAAGCTGATGGAGCCTAAAGAAGCTGGGACCCTTTCCAAGACCCTGCCTTACATCCTATTCTTTAATAAAGAAGGTCCCCAAATTGTGCACGTTTCGAGCAAAACCTGGACCTTTCCAGCTCCCAGCAGCGGCACACGAAAGTCCCCATTGTCCCTCATCCTTGCCATACGCGATTGCATCAGAATTTGCAATTTTCTGCTAACCCAGTGGGTGTGAAATGCTTGGTATGTTTTAAATCTGTAGTCCATTGAGCTGCATACTCACAGTTGATACTCCCATGCCTGACCTCCCAGTAGCCTGGGAGTCACAGATGCCAGCATCCAAGGCCAACAGGGTGGAACTCCCTTCCCCTCCCAAGGCCAGGAAACTGCCCACAGGGGCAGGGAAGGGTGGTGGCTCAGGGGAGGGGTGGGGAGGTGTCTGGCAACCGCCCCCTGGCCCAGCACCCCTATGCCAGACCTCTGCAGGCTGCAGGGAAGGCTGACCCAACCCAGATGGTGCGAGGCACACAGGCCATATTCCTGCTGAAGGCAGTGGGGTCACAGGGGCACCCCAAATGGGCAGGCTCGCGGTGGAATGGCCTCTCTCCCAACAACTCAACCCGGAGCTTTGCTTCTGGCCTGTTCCCCTGTCCCCACCCCAGGAGGACTTCTCTTTGGGGGACCACAGTCTCTGCTTCCCCTTCCTCCTCTTCCTTTCAGCGGGAGGGGGGGGGGGCTCTGTGACACTTGCCCTCCACCCCCTTCACAGAACAAGATGTTACCATAGGAAGCTTTTTGTCTCAGCCCCGGCCAGAGGAAACTTCTCTCACAAAGTGCCAGGAGAGATGACCGCCCCTCCCTGCTCTTTCAGAACTTGTGAAGGAAATGCCTGAAAACAGGTTATGAAACCATTGATTCAGCTCCCTCCTCCCCAGCCTACCGAGGAGGAAAAGGCACTGACAGAGTGGCTGGGCTTAAAGAGAGACCAGGGAAGGCGGAGAAGGAGGGTGAGAGAGCCAAGGCTCCTTGGGGGCACTTCCTGGGGTGAAAGTGGAGTGGGGGAGCCTCCCGGAGGGGTTTGCAGTTCCCAGTCTCACGGCGAACTGGACACAGTAGTTACTCACGTGAGACTGTTTCTCTGACCCCAAATGGCAGGGGACTTTTATTATTTTAGAGTCCTGAGACCTGCCCTAGATTTTCCCCTGCCCGGGGGAGAGCCAACACGGGGGAGAAGGGGGGTGGGGGGCGCGATGATACAGCGGTTTTTGGGGGGGTCCGCCATCTGGTTACACTGACAAGACAGCATGAGGACTCATAGGAACCTAATTTTTCCGAGTTTCCGAGCTGGAGGGAGACTGAGGCTCGGGGGGCAGCAGGGGGGGGGAGTGTAGTTTGCCCAGGTAACTAGGTCTCCAGGGTGGCACTTCCTGCAATGACGGCGAGTCATGTCCCCGTTTCTGCCTTCACCCAAACCCCTGCAATGAACTTTCGCCCACCGCAATAGGGATCATGAAAGGGCAGCTCTGTCCAGGGGGCAGCCCTGGGCAAGGCCTATTTCCCTTCTTCCTTCTTTCCCCCCAGGGAGTGTACGGGCAACCCCGAGCCACGGGGGGTTCCCAGCCCCTGGGTCTGTCTGTCAAAAGCACAGCCTGCGGGATCTGAGTCACCAGGTTGAGCCTGGGCCCAAGAATCTGCATTTGATAAGCCATTGATTCAGCAAGGTTTGGAGTGGCCGTAGGCGGTCCAGTCTACGCCCCGGCCCCAACGTTTCCACCGGGGACAGGGTGGTGGAGACCTTTCTCAGTGAGAGGCCAGGGGAGGGAGTCCGATGCCGTAAAGGTTCTCCTGGGGTCAAGGCAGGCACCCACTGTGCTCCTGGCGAAATTTCCGGGCTGCCCCCAGCCAGGGACCTCCTCTGTAGTCAGCAGGGAGCCGGGGCGGGGGGGGGGGGGTGCTGGCCCTGCTGGGCAGTGGCTGAACTTGGCCTTCACTGGCTGTGCCCACCAACTCCTAACCTGTGTCCTTGCCTTGCGTTGGGGGCCCCTCTCTGTAGCTGTTTCAAAGGGGGTAAGGACCCTGCCTGGCTCTTCTCCTTTTCCCCTCTCTGAAAGGAAGGCAAAAATGACATGTAGGGGTCTCTCAGGAGTTTGTTCTTGGAGCTGAGAAATGACTTCTCTGGATTTTCAAGAACCAGAGGACTGCTTTGATCAGGAGTCAGTGACTCGGAGCTGTTCTGTGGAAACCTGCTGAGTGCGATGATGGGGCTCGACCCCGACACGGTCAACGGAATGTCATCGCAACCGTGCGACACGGAAAAAGGTTGCTTTTAGTCTTCCCATCGGTCACTCCCTGGCTTGATGCAGATGGGCTAATACCTGGGGGAATGAGGTGTCCTCTCTGTCGTTCAGGAGACAGGAGGAGAGACGAGGACCCCAGAGGCCGCTGCAGGGGCCGGGGGAGTGCTCACGGTCCAGTTGCTCAGCTTGGGTCGGGGCCAGAGGCTGACTATTTGCACCTACCCTGCCACGCCCCGCAGAGGGTGGGGGAGGATCCGTGCTGCCAGCCGAGGCCAGTTCTGCTCGGCCTTTGGAACGGCTTGGCTTTGCTCCGGGATTAGGCCCATTCTCAGGGAAAGACCATGGGTGGGGACTGGACGATTGGGGCCTGCCTTGAGGTGGGATGGGGCAGGCCGGCCTGGGCCGGGCTAGGGGCTGAGTCCTCATGGATTCCTGGCTAAACCCTGACCTCATGGGTTCCTGGCTAAGCCCCCACACAAGCCTGTATGGGGCTTCCTTTTGAACTGTCAAATATCTGTCCCCGGACATAGTGTTTTGAACCAAAGGCCCCCAGGGGCAGACGCTGAGGTCCTCCTCCCGCAGGTTTTTTCTTCAGGGACTGATGGGCGCGAGAACAGAGTGAGCGGCACCCCTTCTTCCAGAAGTTCTAATGCCATGGGCAAGTGTAGGCTCACTCCTCACAGGCTTCAGATGGCTTCTGGGGGCCTGGAGCGGGTTCCTGGTACTCTCCACCTCCTGGGGCCTGGACCTGTCTCCTAAGCTCTGGTAGAAAGTTCTAGCTCCTGGTTAGCTCCTGCTGGGGGCCGCCCCCCTCCCCCCCCCTGCCAAGCATGATTCTTTTCCAGGGTAATGGACTGGCATACGTTTTTTGCAATGCTCAGCTCAACTCTTCTCCACTCCCACCTCATTCATAGCTAATGTTCTGCCCACACTGGGGCAAAACAACTCCCTAAGGCCTGAGAAGAAAATGCAGGAATGAAGAAAAGCCTTCTCACCAGCCATCACCGCATTGATATGCGCAGGCAGGGGGAAGAGGCCAGTCCCAGCTGACCTGAAATTTCACATGTAGCCTTAGCGGGGGATTCCTGGTAGAACTGCAGTTGGGCTGGGAGGGGAGGGGGCGGGAAGAGGAGGAGTAGGGAGAGGGCCGGAGGAGTAACCCCCTCCCCACCAAAACTTCTGGATCCAAGCTTGAAGAAGGCCCTCAGAAAACCAAGGGCGCAGGCTCAGAGATTGGGGGACAGTCCAGAAATCAAGCCAACAGGGAAGGGGTGGGGGGTGCGGTGCAGTTCGTGACCAGTGTCCTGTTGATGGACCCAGGGGTGCAAACCTCAGGCCTGTGCCTTACGGAAGACGGAGTGATCTCCTTCAGCGTTCTGATCTTTTGCTTGTTTTTTGGTCTTAAACACAAAACCTTGGTATTCTCTTCCTCTGAAAGAAGAGCCTATTGAACAAGCGGAGGGCTGGGGGAGGGGAAGCCAGCTCCGGAAGCCACCTCCCTTGCCGCGCTCTCTAGACCCAGGGCGGTCATTGCTGTTCTTGAGGTCATTCCCAAAGCGACCCTAGAGAGCGGCCTTGGGTAACCGCCTCGCGCGGAGGACCCGACCCAGGCTCACAGCCAGCCTGCGGGAGCTGGTCCTCAGCGGCTGGGGATGTGAGCAGGCAAGCATGCCTTGGTTTCTGCATCAGTAAAATCGGGCCGTAATAGCACCTACGGGCAAGGATTGCCATGAGGAGTAAGTGAATGAGTCTCGTACGTAGAAAGCTCTTGAAACCCCACGATGCTCGTAGTTACGGTTCACTGGCTCTTAAGTACACTTGTTATTAATTTTTTAATGACTCAAACACTTGCTCTGAGATCAACTGGCCCATCCCTGCTCAAAGGGGGCGCCTGCGGGATGGAGGCCGCAAGACCCATCCTGTGCTACCTCTTGCCTTAGATGCCTTTCTTGGGCAGGCAGGGGGCGAGTGAGGTTTGGGAACCTGTGGGACTGTTGAGGGCACACTTGACCTGTCTCTGAGGTTGTCAAGTTCGGCATAGATCCCACCCTCTGTAGGGCCTTCCCAGGGCCTCCTCTGCTCGGAGCTGCCCCTGGCCAGCCTGCTGGGGTGGCAGCCCTGTCTTGCCTTCTGCCTCGGGGGCAGGGGTTGTCTTAAGCCTCTCCCACGCACCACCCCGCCAGCTTGGTGCCAGGATGGGTGGGGAGAGCTTTGTGAGTGCTCGGTGCCCTGCAAGTTACTGCACCTGCCCCAAGGGGAAGGAACCAATCACCAGGGGGCCTGGGAGTAAGCTTGACAAAGATGATTTGTCTTCAGTGTCAGCGTATCGCCATCTGGGAGAGCACTGGTTCAGGAAGAGGCCGGCCTCTGGCCCAGACGTGTGCCCCCACCTCTCCCAGCTCCCACTCTGCCCTGTGGCGGGTGATAAGCCAAACACGGTTGTAGAGAGGGGCCTGACAGGAAGGGTTCCACCTCGCTTTTGTGTCTTAGGACTCTTTCCAGAACCAGCCCGTAGTCCTCTGCTGGTCTCCATTTGAGGCGTTCCTTTAGTGCAGGTGGCATGGTGGGACTAAGCCCTCAATCCTTCGGGCTCAGAATTCCTCAGCGCCTCCACCGGGAAGCCCACCCTGAAAGCATCCCTTTCCTGGCGCTTGGCACCTGTACGGCAGACCCTTGCTCGGCTCTGTCTCCTGCCTGGACCCTGAGACTGTCCGTGTTCCCAGCACAGACCACGCCCTCTGAAGCATTTGTTCTTGGCATGCATCGGTAGGACAGGGACTAACTTCTCATCTCCCACCTGGTTAATATGAATCACAAGAGGAGTCCCTGACTCCAAGGGCAGATGGAAGATGAAGCTGAGAGTTACCAGCAATTCCTAAGAAAGAGCCCCTAAGACCCTGGAAGGCAGCCCTCGGCCCTATATGGGCAGTTCTTTCTCACCGCAGAGGGTACACACCTGCTTTGTTGGTTCACTCACCACCTGATTATCCTCGTGGTGACTCCCACTAGTACCTCTTGTTTTTCAGACGCTGCGGCCACACCCATCAGGTCTAGCATTTCCCCGGATTTGCCCTCTTTACAGGTGGCTTGCTGGTATTCTTCATGGAACCTCCTGGTTTCTGTTTATTCTGCTGGGTAAAGCCCGTGGGTATAGGTGTGGTCAGGAAACTTTTCCATCCAGATGAGGACACGCTTGTCTGAAAGCCCTTAGCTCTGTGGACCCGAAAGAACTTTTCATTCATTCAGGAATGGGTGACCGTCCTCTGCAGTGGCCGTGAGCTTAAAGCCGCGGTCTAGTGCGTATCATGGAAGAGATTTCCCTGGGACTTTAGGGAAGTGGGATCGAGAGCCTGGACAGGACCCTCCTCTCAGTCCACACTCAGCCTGTGAATGTCCACTGTGGACCTGAACTCAGCCCCTATCCCTCTGAACCCCAAGTCTCTATCTCCCTCTTTGCAAACATACCCAAGACCCCCTGAGTCCTGGCCATACCTCCAGATTAGATAAAGGGATACTATCTAAGCCGGCCTTGAGAGGGATAATGGCATAATGGGTCCCCCCTGGAAGGAGGAATTCGTTGATGAAGGGGCGGGGAGGGCAGAGCAACTTGCATAGGTAAACTGAGTCAGGTGGCCTCAACACCACTCCTGGTGTTTGCCTTAAGAGTGGCCTCAGGCCTCAGAGGTCAGACTTTCCACACACGGAGAATCTTCTGTCCCTGACACCCCCCCCCCGCCCCCCGACACCTCCCTAGGGCGTCTGTGCAACTTGCTGGGCTCCGTCTTGTCCTGGGCGGAGGTGGTTAGCAGGTTGCCCTCCCCAGGGCCCCGACACTTTTACCAGGGCCTGACTGTGCCCTTGCTGGCGCCTAGCAGTAGGACTGGAAGGAAGAGATTGACTCCATACGTTAGTGCATGTCTTCGGATAAGCTCCGCCCCGGTGGGCGTTCCTGCCTCAGTGCTGCCAATGGTCAGGGGCACTGTCAGCGTCTGCTGAATGCACAGACCACCGAATCCGCGAGGGAGGGGTGAGCTAGGGAGCAAGCGAAGGAAGCCTCTCCTTTGACTTGCCGGGGGCTGAGCTCATCCACACCAAGGAGGTGGGGCTCACACAAGAACCAGGGACCCTGGCATAAGCCCCACGTGGGTGCTTCCTGCCATCCCCACCCCTCAGAACAGGAAGAGTCCCAGCCTCCATCTCAGACCTGAAAAGAAGAGCCAAGGGATGTTTGGAGAAGGTTTCCGCGTCTGGGGGTCTTGTCTTGGGCTTTCCCTCCGAGTTCACTCTGCACCTTCTCCTACCACCCGGTGCTTACGTCCTCTTGACTTCAGCTTGGTGCGTTTCCCTCCTCCGCGAGGGCCCGTCCATAACCAGCCTCCAGCACACAGCCACACGCTCGCTCAGGCACACGCGCACTCACGCATGTGCTCTCGCCCGCATACGCACGCGTGTGCGCGCACACACACACACGCACACACACTAATCCAGTGAGTATAGACATTTCCCTCAACACAAATTGAGGTTACTGTTTCCGGTGGCCTCGTGAGAGCACCAGAGGGCTCAGAGCTCACAGCAGCGGGGACCCAGCTCATCTTGGAGGGGGAGGGCATCTCCCCTTTTCCTTCCTAGGGACATGATCGGTGGCCCCTCACCCAAGTGGCAGGACAGCATAGTGTTGGGGGCACCGTCTACGTTCTATAACCAGTTTCCTTTGCTTCTCGAGAGTTCAGATTACAGACTCCTGTTCACATGTGCCTTCAGGAAACGCACACCATGCCCTTGGAGCCGCTGGGAGCGGTGACGCTGGACCCCAAGGTGCCACACTACCGTGTGTGTGTGGAAAGCCCTGCAAGGAAAAGCCTCTTTAGTTCACGCCTTGACTGGTGACTGGGCGAGGATCTGCCTGTGAAGACCCTGACTGAGTAAAATGGAGTCCCAGCAAAATATCCAGAGAATCTGAGCGATTTCTCCTGCACTGACCTCAGTTATCCCAGCCGCACAGTAAAGACACTGGGCAATTGTGGGTGCAGAGCTCTTTCATCCCGGCACAAGCTGTGGAAACACCATACGAATCTCAAGAATGTGCTGGAGGATTCTTTTTCCCCCCGCTGTTGTAACCCGGGCTCATTGTTGGAAGGAAGGCTCTCTCCTTTTTTAATGTCCTTTGTGTTTCCTTCCACAGAGGCAGACACATTTTTCTCAACTTTTGATTTCTGGGAGATCATCTATTTTTCTCCTTTTTGATATTTCTGAAGTTATTTTTAAATTCTAGGCCCCGGTATGGTTTGGAGTGGATATCTGTGTGTGTGGCGATCCCAGAGCCGCCGGAATTTTCACACGGTTACCAATAAGGCTTTGCCCCATCCTACGGCAGTTGAGACAGCAAGCACTCGGGCGCTCACCATGTGTCAGGCACTCCGCAGACAGAACCCCATTTCACCCCCAACCCCATGGAGTGGGCACTGTCGTTATTGCTGTTTCGCAAATAGGGAACAGAGAGGTTAAGTAACGTGCCAGGAACGACCAGCCACCCAGCTCCTAGTAAGTGGCAGAGCTGAGACTGAAACCTGGGAGCTCGGGCTCCAAAGTCTACACCCTTTGCCATGCCAACCTGCCTCCTGTGGATTAATTCAGAAAGAAAAATTAAGAACCTTCTCTAAGTTTACACGGGAGCTCCCCCAAAGACTGTCCCCTGAGAAATTTTTTTTTTTTTTTACAAAAATCATTTGACTGGGCAGGCCAAATATAAACTCTTCGAAGTCTTTGGAATTTTTTTGGTGTGGTTTTGCATATTAGCCCTGGTTCTTAGGAACCTCAACTCTGCTCTCCCAAACCAGCCTGAATTAAAGATGCGTGGTTTCCAGCCCCGAAACAGCAGGGGCAGGGGCCCAGATGACCAGCTCATCCCCATTCACAGACACGGTGGCTCGATCCCCGCATCTGGAGGACAGCCAACGAGCTAACATCACTTTCAAGGCAAGACAGGGATTGAAGCTTGAGGAGGGGAGAGGAGAGGAAGCTTTGCACCGAGAGCCGTGGGGACCTGGAGAGGTTGCCTCAGCGGGCATCGCCGGACCGCCGGGCAGGGCATTGGACGGGAGCCACTTCTTACTGTTTCACAGGAATTACCAGGACATAATCCAAGGGCTCGTGTTATGGAAACACGTTCTAAGGCTTTTGGCAAACAGCCTGGGATGTCTGTTCCGTGTGTTTTAACGCTCCTTCTCTCCATTTGAGTCGGCTGGCAGGCATTGGTGTTCCAGATAATTCTAGCATAGGGCGAGGGGTGCAAACCACGGTGTCAGCCCAGATCCCCCACCGTTTTCCAGCTTGGGGTTCTGGGCCACAGAGGGAGCTCAATGCAGATGATTCTCGGGCCACGCCACTTAGCGACTGTTTCCGGCAACCCCAGCAACCGGCCGCACCGGCTGTGTCATGGAGGACAGTGACCTGGTGTCGGCAGGGGGCAGTGGGAAGTCCCGCCTGTTGACAGATGACCGGCAACTGGGGTCAGGCCTCCGCTTGGATGACTAACGGTTCCAAATGATTGCCTCGGGCTGCTGGCTGCCGGGGGAGCTGGGAGCCACTTGGAGTTTTCTTTGCAAAGGGAAATGCTTGAACCCTCACCTACCCCTTCTCTTGACAAATATTTGGCCAATGGGGTCCTGAGGTCAGGAAGGGGTGACTGCTCCCTGCCCAGGATGCCTTATCTCCCCGGGTGTGGGTGCCGTGCCGGTTCTCTGTTTGCTCTCCGCACACTTAGTAGGTGGAGTGGGACGGGCACTGGCTTTGTCCCATGATTCACGCTGAACCCTGGCTTTCCGTGGAGCGGGGCCTCAAAGACCTTCACGCTGGCCCAGAGATCAGTTCTGTCCGGGGTGTTGCCCCCGTTGAGCCCCCACTTCAGCTACCCCTCCCCCTCACTGCCTACCTTATGCCCAGCTCGATGGCCTTCCGAAGCCCTAACTGCGGCTTCAGCATCCTCTGGACTTGGCCTGTTTTTTGCTATATTATATTATATTATATTATATTATATTATAAATTATCATGTACTCCTTCCTCCCCCTGGAAAGCCGCCCCTTGACCTTTTGGCTTGGTAAACCACTTAGTCCAACTCTCCCTTCCAGACTTGATCAGGCCCTGCCCCAGTCCAGGCTGCTCTGCTCCCCCAGGGCTGGTTATCGTCCCGCCTTGTAAACTGGCTGCCTCCACACCATCTCCGAGGGCTTGGCTCGCGGGTGAACAGCCTCTTCCCCGGGTGATGGGGGTGGTCCTGGCACAGCGCCAGAAGCCTCACACTCACACCCATAGTGTCAACCAGTGTGCACCAGCCTGCAACGTGGAGGTACGGCTGCAGACTGCCATTTGCAGACGAAGAAACCAAGGCCCGAGAGGCTGGCTCCCGCTACAGCCCGGTCCAGCGGCTTGGGGGGAGATACGGGGCTCCGGGGCCACTCACTGCTGGTGGTGCAGACGCGGGAGCCACCCACCAGGGCCCCTGGAGGCGTGGAGCCTTCGCGCGTGCGCAGCTGGTGCCGCTGTGGCAGCTTCCAAGGGGCGCCCCCCCCCGCCCCCGTCTTCTCCAACCCGCAGTGCCTGTTTCCAGGGCGCTGCTCCCAGTCCTCTAGCTGGGAGTAGACACCGTGCCTCACCCCCGTCTTCTGTCAATTACCCTTCTTGTCCTCAGGGTTGTTCTGCCCCCACCTCCGCACCCCTCCCAGGCAGTCGTCCCCTGGGGACCCGCTGGGCAGGGCCCTGAGGGGTAGGGGACAGGCCTCTGCCAGTCTTCTGGGAGCAAAAGCCCCGGGTTCTAACCATTTCATCTGTGCTGAGGACATGGCCTTCATCACATGATGCGTAACTTAAAATATTCCATTCCAAGGAGAGACAGGGCTGGTGGCCTGCTTCCTTCAGGAACGTTCCTGGGAACCAGTGGTTCCACATCTATTCACAGCTTGGAGGCTCCAAATGGGCCAGTGGGGTGTGCTGTGATGGTGGAGATATTTTGTAGAAGTCGCCTTAAGAGAGAATATCTCACCTGGAGAGACAGTATGCTAAAGGAAAGAAGCCAGTCATAAATTTTTATTGTATGGTTCGACTCACGTGCAGGTTCGGGAGAGGGAAATCGATAGAGACAGGAAGTAGGTGGATTTGCCATCATTGGGGGGGGGAGGGAGGGAGGGGAGCGAGCGATAGCTGAAGGGTACAGGGTTTCTTCGGAGGTGAGGAAAAGGTCCTAAAGTTGGTCTGGAGATGATGATGGCACATACTTATAAATAACCTCAAACTGCTGAATTTTACAATTTAAATAGGCGAGTTGTCTAGTACATGAATTATATCTCATTAAAGCTGCGTGTGAGAGAGAATTGCTTCCCACCATCTTGCTATGAAACTTGCCGCTATAGACCAACCATGCAAAGAAATAAAAAGCATAATTGTTAAAAGGACCTTCGCAAGGTCGTCCGCCCAAAGGCAGGATAGGGTCCTGAGGTCTGCCAGGGGGCAGGGGGCTGGGACTGAACCCGGGATGGGCTTTGCTCCTACAGACAGGTATTAGCACAGGCTCCACGAGTCTGAGAAAGAGAGAGAATGCATTTCCCAGGGAGCTGGAACACAGCTTCATCAGACGGTGCAATCACACACCCGAAGCAGGTCAAGTACCCGGATGAACCTTGACGCCCCCCCTCTGCACTGGCTGCCAGAAGTTCAGCACCAGAACCGGGGCCACATCTAGCTAGCGCACACTCCGGACTCTACGGCAGGCGCTCCGGGCCGTGGCTTCACTCTGACTTCACCTTCTTTCTCCTGCCTTTGATTCCCGACCAAGCCACAGAGGGAGAAAGGTAGCTGACAGGAGGGAAAGTCGCAGAGTCCCCACGGCAGCCTGAGAGCCAGCTTCCTAGATTTTGCCATTTCCTGGTACCACCTGTGCGTTAACTTACCCCATATGGTTTTTAGTCATCACTATCTTAAAAATAAGAACATTGTCACCTTTGCCAGCCCATTCCGGGAGCCCCTGCTCTAAGGGAGCTCCAGACCCCTGGCTCAACCCTGAGCCCTTCTTGCCTTAGAAAAACCGAAGAGTGAAAAAGAGAATCGTTTTTCCCAGTGTGGCATTCAGCGTTCATCGAGGCCATGTCCACTGGCCACCTGCGAGCACCTCCGGCCGGCTGGGTCCCTCCTGGGATTCCCTAACGTAGTGCTCTCCGTCCACACTCAATGCATAAATCATTCCAGTTTACCCATACCCATCTGATGGGAGCCCCTGAAGGCCGGTTAACTAACTCATACAGCTGGACGGGTGTCTCACACCCGGGAGTCAGCCGTGAGCAAGCGGGACCTCACCCCCTCCATCATGTGGTCAGGGATAGTGCTGTTCTGTAACTAAGGACACTGATTTTGTGCTGGGTAGTGGCAAGGAGAAGGAAGGACAGGGCTCCCTAAAGGCATATGAGGGAACCTAACTGAGATCGGTCCTCCTTGGATGGTCCCCTGGCACCCAGGTAAAGGATGCTGCAGAGAGGAACATCCCAGTCCTTTGCTTCTGCCCTCCAGACAGGCCTGCCCGCTTCTCCCCCTTCTCCAGACAGCACTCGGCCAAGTTCTCAGCCACCAGCACGTTCATGTCCCTTTGCCAGGCCCGTTATGGAAAAGGCCAGGTCATCTGTGCGCTCTTAGAGACAGCTACGGATGAAAGGCGCACACACACACAGATCTTATGCTATGGTGGTCTGAGGATTTTTATTTAGCTGTTGGCTCCAATGACTGCAAGCTGTAAAATGTGTCCCACTGCCTCTGTCAATGCCTTCCCGGACCCTCAGACTCAACAGTAGAGGAAGTGATCTGGTCAGAAATGCCCAGATCTGAGTCATCAGGCCCAGCTTTGTTTTGATAACCCCAGTTTCGTCATTGCTCTGATTTTTCTACTCGAATGATTCTGTCCTGATGCTTCTCAGCTGAGAGGCTCAGAGAGCACCTGTGAGGATGGGGGAGGGGGGCGGGGGGGGGGTCTCTTGGCCCAGCAGGTGGGCAGTAGATACAGAGAGGGGGAGCCCAGGCACCACTTGAATTCATCCCTCAGGGGACGTAGGGCTGGGAGGGCAGCCCGTCCTCAGCCCCCAGAAGCTCTGAAGGACTTTGGAGATCTTTGGCCACAGAGCCCTCTCCACCTGTGTCCCAGCCTTTCCGAGCATAGTCCTTACCTGGGTGGGGGTTGGTGGAGGAGGCTGAGCTGCCTTCCCGGGGGATGAAGAGGGAGAAGGGAAGAGAAGACAATCTCAGCTTCGGGATGTGCACCTTTGTCCTCAGGAGCCCGGACTGTGACCTCAGGGGTGTGTTATGACTCCTATGCTCGCTGCGCTCCTCTTTGAAAACATGGGGCTCCCTGAGCCTTCGGACACCAACGGGGGCATCTTCCAGATAACAACAGGGAAATGCTTCTCTCACACCAGTCCTAGGCCACCCGAGGAGGCGGGCTGATCTCTCCACTCCAGCCCAGACCCCACTAGTCAGAGCACTTCCTGGACTTGGGGATTTAAGGGGTGAAATTTTAAAAAAAATTACGCTTAAGACAGTGTGGTGGATCATTTTGCCCAGCAAAGACCAAAAGAATCTGTTAGTCACTAGCTTTTCATAAAAGGAAAGATATTTTAATGTCAAAATATTAGGATTTCATCTAGGATAAAACCTCAGAATAATGATAATACTGGAGGAGATAAGTCCTTTCTCGGGATGTCAAATTACTTAGCATCCACGTGCCTCAGTTTCTCCGTCTGACACATGGGTCAAGACCTCATCCGTAGGGTTGTTGTGAGAATTAACTGAGTTAATATTTCCGAAGTGCTTAGGATGGTGTCTGGCACGTAAGTGTGTGATATACGTTTTTGTTAAGTAAAAAATTAAAATTGCATTTAAAACGTGAACAAAGGCAAGCAAGCGGGGGATTGGACTGAGACCGGCAACGAGGCAGAAAGTGGTTTGGGGGGAGGAAAATGCCCAGCGCCATTCTCTGCCTCCTTCCTGTTTTTCTGCCCCCAGTGTCCCAGCATGACGCTAGATCCGGCCCTGCTGGGTGCAGGCTCTCCTGCTCTGATGCTTACCCCTGCCCTCCCTCCCTCTGCAGGTCTTCGGGGGCCTGGTGTGGATCCTGGTCGCCTCGTCCCTGGTGCCCATCCCCCTGATCCAGGGCTGGGTGATGTTTGTGTCCGTATTCTGCTTCCTGGCCACCACAACTCTCCTCGTCCTGTATGTAATTGGTGCCCACGGTGGGGAGACTTCCTGGGTCACGCTGGTGAGTCACAGCCTGGAATGTTTGAGGGGGACGGGTGGGTATTGGACCCTCTCCACCTGCAGGCTGGCTTTTCCAGGGCTGGGGGAGGCTGTCCCGTCGATGCCTCCTAGCCCCGTTCCCACGCTGAGCTGGCCAGGCCTTCGGCTCTGAGCTCTCCCCAGCAGCCCAGGGCTCCCCACCGCAAGGAGGTCAGGAGAAGGTGAAAGCAAAGGGTGATTGTCGCTGCCTAATTCCCATTGGGCCTGCTCCGCTTTCTTCTGCATGACTGCCTTTCTCATGGACGACCAGCAGCCCAGCCCCCTCCCCATCCTGCCAGCAGGTGCCGGCACTTGCCGGGTGCCTGCTGGCCTCTCCCAACATCCAGGAGAGCTGGTTTCCATCTTAGGAGGGGGCAGGGACCTGGGGCTGGCCTTGGCTGTCCTGTGGGAGGCCGGGCTTCCTGGCCCGTGTCCCCTGATGACCCCAGAGAAGGACTTGGAGGCGGCAGAGGGATGGCCTGTGGTCTTACTTCTCCGTAAGTTCTGTCTTGAGGCCCTTGAAGGGGGTAAAACCTACGCGTGGGATACCTGCCTTTTATCCGTGGCGGAAGGGGGCAGGGCCATTTGGAGAGGCCTCTACTCTCAAAAGGCCTCCTACTTAGACTTTCTTTTTTCTTTTTTTAAGTTTTTTTTTTTTTTTAAGATTTTATTTATTAGAGAGTGAGAGAACACAAGCAGGGAGAGCGGCAGAGGGAGAGGGAGACGCAGACTCCCCACTGACCAGGGAGCCCGACTCGGGGTTCGATCCCAGGACCCCAGAGATCATGACCTGAGCCGAAGGCACACACTTAACCAAATGAGCCACCTAGGTGTCCCCTACTTAGATTTTCTAAATCACCTCTAAATTACAGCTACTCAAAGCCCCATTCTAGTCCTTTTTTGCTTTTAAACATACCTGGAGCTCCCCACCCAAGAAAAATTTAACACGAACAAGACAAAACCACAGTGGAAATGGCCTGGGCCTCTCTCCCCCTGCCCTGGTCGCTGAGGCCACATCTGAACTGGGACTGTGACCACCTGGGGGATGTTCCTCGGGGCCAGAGCCCATCTCTACCTGTTAGATCCCAGGCTGCCCCTCCCGACCCCCCAGCTCTTCCTCGGTCCCACGTCAAGGGAAAGCAGCGTGCCTTCTCCCCTGAAGTCCTGAGTGTGCCCCCACCCCGACCATGAGATAGGAGCCGCTGGGCAATGCTGGTTACCCACGCTTTCTGAAGAGGGGGCGGGGGGGCGGGTGACGGGTTGGTGGGGCAGGGGTGGGGCAGGGGGTGGGGCAGGAAGGCCCTTCTTTCCCAAAGGAAGCAGCAGAAGATGAGGGCAGGACCTGAGCCATGCCAGGAGGGGACAAGGCCTGGCTGAGGGAGACAGGCCTGGCTAAGACCGCAGCTACCCCCCTCTCTGACAGCCCTCTCTGACCCTGTAGGATGCAGCCTACCACTGTGTCGCTGCCCTGTTTTACCTCAGCGCCTCCGTCCTGGAAGCTCTGGCCACCATCGGGATGCAGGAGGGCTACACCTATAAGCAGTACCACGAGAACATCTCCGCCGTGGTGAGTGCTCCGGGCCCGGCTCCCCCTGCCCACCGACGGGGTCAGCAGAACCCTGCACAGGCCCTCCCTCTGTTTCTGCTTCACTGACTCCCGGAGAAACAAAGCCCTGGAGAAGGGAGCTGATGTGCCCCAGCCTCCCTTAGCCCTCCGGTCCGTGCCGCGCTGCTCAAGCCTGGGCTGGCCCGGGGGTCCGCGCCTGGGTGGGCTTTGCAAAAGGGAAACGACCGCGAGAGTCGGGCACTGTCGGAGCTCTCCACGAAGGATCTTGTTTATCCCCATAGCACGAGGATGTAGGCACTCTTGTTATACCCATTTCACAGACGCGGGACACGGACACCGAGAACATGAATGGCTTGCTCCAAGAGGGTCGGGAATTGTCGGTGCCCACAGCTGGTGCCCCTGTTCGGAGCAGTGAATCTGGCCGCATGGGTCTGCCGGCTCTCCCTCGGTGGTCTTCCCTTCCAGCACAGTCAGGCTCGGGGAAGCACTGAGGCCAGATGTCAAATCGAGTGGCCGGGGTCTCACCAGGGTACCTCAACTTGTTCATCTGTGAAATGAGCCGTTAGTTCCTGTCCGACTCCCTCAGAACCACAGAGCCGTTACATCCCTTTCTCCGAGCCCTCACAGTGAGCAATGGGGGGTGGGGGGGCCAGGGGCTTGAGCCTCATTCACTCTGTTGGCAGAACAAATAGGGGTGCCTGCTGCATGTGGCCAGGGTGCGTGGTGCGTGAGGGCTTCTGGACTCTGAAAGAAGCATTCTCCGACTTTGGGGCCAGACCCACTGGTGCACTTTGAGGTCACAACCTGGATTCTCTCTCTTTTTTTAAACATTTTATTTATTTGACAGAGAGAGAGAGATCACAAGTAGGCAGAGAGGCAGGCAGAGAAAGGGGGGGAAGCAGGCTCCCCACTGAGCAGAGAGCCCGATGTGGTGCTCGATCCCAGGACCCCGAGATCATGACCCAAACCGAAGGCAGAGGCTCTAACCCACTGAGCCACCCAGGCGCCCCCCGGATTTGCTTTTTAATGGAATGAATCAGACAGAGAGTAGGAGAAGGTTTTGATTCATAAGACCTTTTTCCAGAGCTCTGCATGTGGGGGCGCCCACCAGTATGCGCACTGGCGATAGCAGATGTATTTCTGACCACTTAAAAAATATGAGAGAGGTTCAGAAAGTAGCACTCCTCAGATCTCTAAAGGTTGGCCCGCGAGTTCTACAAACCCTGAAGTCAAATGTGACGACCGATCGCAAGATCCCAGCTCCAGGAGCCAAAACTGCACTATCCCCACTTTTTGGAAAGAGTAGAGCAGAGGCTGAGAGAAAACGCACAGGGAGGGGCGTTGGGCTCTTGGAAAGGGTTTGGCGGGGGTGTTCTTCTTGCTCCCAGAGGGAGGGGTCTGGAGGAAAGTTCCTGAAAGCCTTGCCTGCGGGTCCCTATGGGCCCAGCCCCAGCCCCAAAGACACACGTTGCCCTTAAGTCCCCAGCCTACTCTCCAGTTCCATAAATATGGCCACTTGTGGTCCTTGGCATCCCCTCAAATGTCCCACAGTGTGAGAATGTCTCCCAATTTGGCTCAGCTCCCAAGATGGCTGGTTTCTAAATAGGAACACAACTGGGCGGCACCTTGGTTGTTCTTCCTTCCCTGGGGAGGCTGATGACCCGCCTCTTGTCATCCTTCAAATGACTCTCTTGGGGAGCCACACGCCTCGCCCTATCCCAGCCCCAGAAGCCTTCTCTCTGAGCAGACATCAGCAGCGAGGGGCTAGACAATAACTTCCGTAAAATTACTGCAGATGACAGTCGTGAAATTCACATGGAATGTGGCCAGCAGGGAACAAGCCAGTTCGGGTGAATGACTGCCTCAGCCCCGGGGGGATAGCTCTCTAGCTGAGAACCACTGGGATCTACCGCGTTCCAACTTTTCTCTTTTTCTCCTTACCAAAATGCCACATAGATCCAGAGAAGTGAGTAGGTTGCAAAGTGTACAGGTGGGTGAATTTCCATGAAGTGAACTCCTCTGTGCAACAAGCATCCAAACTGAGAAATAGAACATAATAAAGGGCTCCCGGGGTCGCCTTGTCCTGCTGCTATCACTGGGCACCCAAACGAAGGACACCAGCTTCCTGATTTCTAGCTGCCTCATTCGGTTGTACCTGCTTTTGAACTTGGAAATGAAGTCGCACAGCGTGCACTCTTTTATGTCTGGCCTCTTGCTCTCAACCTTAGGTTTATAAGGCTCATCCACATTTTTGGGTGGAGATGCAGAGTGATTATTCTCACTGCCCATGACTACACCAACATCTACTTATCCACGCCGCAATTGATCATGTCCCCCCATGTTTGTTAGTTGAATTAGACATCCGTGGGCATGCCCAGGCCAGAATCTAGAATGAAAGTGCTGCCAGCAGGCCAATGCTAAAGGTCACACAGGAGCCTGGTTCTATGTAAAGTCACACCTCTCTATTCGGAATGTCAGCTGTATCCGTTTGCAGGGACAACCCTGCCCAACCACAGCCTCTCCCACATCCTGGGGTTAGCGAGCCCTGGAATGGGGAGACCTTCTCCCACACATTCCTGGCCTTTGGAAGCATCCGGCCTGCCTCTCCCCTTTCTGCTGCTTAGCTGGAACTACCTCAAAAGCCAAGCTTCTCTCCCTCTCTCCTTCAGAGTCTATGCCAGAGGATTGATGGGAATTGAGAGGGCAGCTGGAAATTTCTGCAGAAATCTGGAATAACAATGATGGCAGCCATTTAGGGAGCGGGGTTTCTGAAGGCCCGAGTATATGCTATGTACATTCATGTCCCTGGCTCTCAGGGTCCTCAGGGTGACCTTGGTTGACCTCACTTGGAAAATAAGGGTCTGTTTTCTGCTCCTGCTGGGGACAGCTGTGGTGTTCCTGCCAAGGCTTCTTATTGGGTCTGGAATTCCCCAGACAATAAACTGCTCCCATCTGACAGGGAGAGGTGTTTTGGGGGGGTGGGGGGTGGGGGGTACTGCTCACTCAGGTACAACTGCTCCTTTTAGATGGTGTTCCCGGATGAGTTCTCTTCAATTTGTTATTAAATAACTCGGCTTACTCATCGCCTCTGGCCAATGAGGGTGCAGGGTTCGCCCATGTGTGGAGGCAGGGAGAGCAGGCATGAGGACCGCTGATGTTTATGGGCATTTCGGAGAGTCACGGGACCGTAGCTGCCCTAACATCGTGCCTGGGCTGGAAACTCTTGACCCACACCCAAGGTCACAAATCCAGGTGCAGGTATTTGACTTGGGGGCCGGCAAGCCTTCAGGGAGGCCAGTCCCCCAGAGCGGGTGACAGGAACAAAGTATGCCCGCGTGAACACAAGGCAGGGCCTTGACAGGGACAAAGGGACCATTTGCCCCATTTCCGGGGCCTTTGTTCCCAGCGTCAAACAACAGCTTTCTCATTAAGCCCCTCTCTTTTTTGCCAAAGCCCCAGTCCCTTCTCCCCGGCCCAGGCCCTCACTTCCTGCGGGCCTGACACCTTTGCCCATGCTTATGAAATTAAGATCCCTGGAAGAAAATTCTGGTGGGGGTCTGAGGATGACCAGACCACATGGAGCCCTTAACCCGAGCCAGCAAACCCACGTGTTCATATTCTTTTAGCCAAGGCTGGTGTAATCACCGCTGGTGGACTCTGCCCTTCCTGGGGACCTTTTCCATGGAGAGCAGGTATCATGTGAGGGGTCTCTGAGGGCCTCCGTTCCTAGTTGGGTCGCACCAGCACCATGACGTGAGATGGCAGATACTTGACCTTGCACACCAAGTCCTGCGGACGGGTGGGTGAGACCTGGAGCTCTGTGCTGAGAGCGCTCTGGGGCCACATCTGGGCTCAGCAGGGAAAGATGTCTGTGGGAATGATGGGAAGCGGTGGCGGCCCGCACCTTTCGGGCCATTGTCCCCGAGCGCCGTGCCAGTGGTCGGCTCCGTGTGCACAGCCCGCACGTTGCCCTCTCCCCGTGTACCCGCATTAATCGTTGTTTATCTTGGTTCTAGGTGTTTTCCTACGTGGCCACTCTGCTGTACGTGGTCCACGCAGTGTTCTCTCTAATCAGATGGAAGTCTTCGTAAAGCCGCAGAACTTTTGCTGAAAACTCAAGACGGTGTTCGCCGATCGGCCCGCCTTCCTGCATAACAGTTTAGAATGCAGAAATACTCCCGGGGGTGGAAAAAAGAAACCAAACAAAAAGCAATGCTCTTCCTCTTGTGGGTGTTAAGTTTCCTCTCCCCTACCTTCGTGTCACGGTTGGGGGCTTGCCGTGTTTACTCTCCAACGACTGAGCTGTCTTTCTAGAGCCTTTTCTGTTTGTGAAAGAGGGCTGCGGGGTGGGAAATGGGGAACGGGGACCACGAAACCCAGATCCCCCGCTGAGAACTGTCTGTTGGAATTGTCCACCAGTTCTTTTGAGGACCCATCCTGGGGCCCGTTTCCAAGTCTTCACGGATAGTCAACCTGTCCTGGGGGGTAGAGCTCACCCCACAAGCATCTGCAAGTGTCCACGGTGGAAGATGATAAACCTCTGAAAAACTTTATAAAGTGCCTTTATGCTCAGTCCTTTCGTGGGATCTTTTGGGGGGGGAGGTTGTTTTTAATTTCCCAGTATCAGGGAGACTCCGTCATTTCAGTTTTCTTTCTGAGGAATCTTTGGGCTTAGAATCTCTAGAAGAGATTCTAGAGGAATCTCTAGAGGCAACATGAAATGGCAGTTCAGATGACAGCTGCTGACCCTTGGCCCCCGCCCTACCAGGGAGCCTGACACTGGGTACCCCACCCTCCCCAGCAACCACGCTTGTCAGACGGCTTTGCCCTCTCCAGAAACATGCCAAGTCCCAGCCCAGGAGACCCCTTCTTTCTAACGAAGAAAAGAACCCCTACAAGACAAAGGGGACTGCGCTCCATTAGAAAGTCCTTAAGCCAGGGGGCACCTGAGTGACTCCGTCCATCAAGCTGACTCTTGATCACTGCTCAGGTCTTGATCTCAGGGTCGTGAGTTCAAGCCCCACACTGGGCTCCCTGCTAGGAGTGTCGCCTACTTAAAACAAAAACAAGTCCTAAAGCCAAAAGAAAACAAGATGCAAAAGTTCCTTCTCACTCCTCGTGAAGCTCCTCAGAAATTCTCTGGGCAGTGTGCTTTGTGCTCTGTTGCAAGGAGGGATGAGGGTAAAAAATGTTTTCTAGAATTTCCTGGGGCAACTCCCAAGGAGAGCAAGGGGACCAGACTACTGAGGGAAAGGAAGTAAGAGTACTTATTCTGGTGAGTGCTGTGTTTTAAGTGTGGGATGTCTGGATTGAAAGGAAAGGGGGCAGTTAGGAAGGAGGGCGCTCAGTGAGGACTCCCCAAAAGCCCGGTTTCCATTTTAAAATGCTGCTTTGTCCCTTTGCTCAGAGAATTGAATGATATCCCACAGCGGGACACAAACCAGTTGTCTCAAAAAACCTGTTGCCCTCCAGCTATGGAGGTCTACAGGCTGAAGCTGGACAGCCTCTTGCTACATAAAACGAAGATTCAAGCCTCAAGCAGCAGTTTAGCAAGTGGACATTTTACTCCCCTTCCAACCTGGGGACGCCCTGACTAAATGGGGTCTCCGTGGTATTTTCAGGAGATCCTTTGTGATCCCAGGGCCATTGTACCGGAAAAAAAGGCCACTTGCAGTGAATCCACTTAAAACAAAATTTAAGTAAAAATTTCATAGTGAATTGGGAGCAAGTTTTGATTGAGGCTTAAACCTGAAAAAGTACACATTAAAAATCACAAAGAAGTGATAAGAAGTTTGTCATGTGTTTAAAAAAATTTGCAATCAAGAACTCATCGAAGCAAGTGGTATTTTTTTTCCCCCACAAAACTGCCTGCTTGCCTGCTCCCCATCCAGAAACGGGGACCAAGGCAGGAGAATTTCTGGCCCCCATCAGAAAAGAGAAACCTAAGGCTTGCTTGAATTTCCCAAAGGTTCCTCAGTGTTTGGGAATTTCAATCATTCTCTTTAAAGGAATCTTGATTGGCTCTTTCTCTTCTCGTTTTCATTTGCAAATAAGTGTAAGGATAAAATGCATAAAATTCCTATTTGTCTTGGGCTTGCCGGGTGACCTCTGAGAGGACTTCCTCATTCCTCCCACCCTGAGTCCTTTTTTTTTTTTTTTTTAATTTGCAATTTCATTTGGTATTTGACTTGCATCCTGTTCTCATTGGATGTTAATGGAATGCCAGCCTCCAAAAATGTCCTCTCTTGGTCTCTGGTCTTGCTTTTCCTTTTGTCCAGACCCTCCTCCCCGCTCCCCTCCCTCCCACGACCCCCCCCAGCCTAGTCTAACTCCCTTGCTCCTGCCTCTCATTGCTCAGCTCTTCTGCACTTGATGTTTAGGAAGTGCTTGCAGGGCAAGAGCCGACTGTTGGGGAGGCCTTCTTGCTAAGGGCACTGACCCTCTGGGAACCCGCGATGCCTGGGGAGGGAGCATTTAAGTCTGCAGGGCAAGAGCCAAATGGTTCTTGGTCCCCATGGAATGGACATCAACTGAGCCTCTGCTCTGCTGGGACCGTTGATGGTGTGGGATACTGTCTGCCCCCAAAGATTCTTGTGGCTAGCATGCCTCGCCTCTGCCTCTGGGTCTTCAACGGGAGGGGTCCTTCTCCTTGGTTCCGGCCCAAGGGCAGATGGGACATTCTTTTTTTTTTTTTTTTTTAAAGATTTTTATTCATTTAACAGAGAGAGAACACAAGCAGGCAGAGAGGCAGGCAGAGGCAGAGAGAGAGGAGCAGGCTCCCCGCCGAGCAAGGAGCCCAATGCGGGACTCGATCCCAGGACGCTGGGATCATGACCTGAGCCGAAGGCAGCTGCTCAACCAACTGAGCTACCCAGGCGTCCCCAGATGGGACATTCTTTAGATACTGCTTGCTTGGTGTCCCCGACGGATCAAAGGTAAGGTAGCACCCACACCCAAACATGACCGCCCAGGCGACCCACTTGTGCACCTGGGTGGCTGTTCGCCTTCCATTTTAGGAGCTCCATTTTGGGTCCAGCACTGGGTAAGCATCTTCCATGTATGTGTGTCGCCTCCTGTCATCCCTGCGGTGGCCGCAGAAGATAATGAACCTGTCTTTTTACAGAGGAGGAATCGGGCTCACTGGGCTGGCGAGAACTGGAACGGGGTTTCTGGCCAGCTCCTTCTGCTTCCAGCCCGAGGCTGCCCAGACCTGTCCCTCACACCAGTCTGTCCCCCCCCACCCCCTCCTCTCAGGAAGTGACAGTGAGACAAACCCTTGTAGTGCCCCTGATACCAGCGGCAGGGGCCTCCCGAGGGGGTGAGGCCAGCATTTAGGACAGCCCAGATTGCTGGAAGGGTCTGCGGGGGGCCATGTGGGGCCCTATTGAAAGGGGCTAGCGGCTCCGAGCTGCGAAGTCACGGCAGTGCCCACCCAGGCAGGTACCAAGGTCCATGTTGTGGCCTCCAGAGAGCCAAAGGCCCACCCGGTCCAGCGTATCCTTCGCTAAGAAGGTGGATAACTGGATGGTTTTGAGGTCACGGAACAAAGCAGAATCCCTCCATGGATCCGAGAGACGATGAAGAAGCTGAAATCTGGGATATGACCAAGAGCTCGCAGAGCAGAACCACCAGGGTCACCACATGCGGTGGGGGCCTGCGTCACGGAGGGCAAAGGGCCCAGCCGCGGGCCAAATCCAACCGGGACCTTGGGGAGACTTGCCTGTGACTGCAGGGGCCGTGGCCCTTGCTTTGTCGGGGCTCTGGCGGCCTCCTGAAGGCCTTCCTCGTGTGGGGCAGGGTGGCCCGATGGGGGCCGCTTCCGCAGATGGTTCTCTGCAAACAACCCCTGACCCCCCATTCTGCTCCCAGTGGTCCCCACTGGGTCTGCCCTCCTGGAGAGGACAGCCGATGGGAGTTGAGCTTCGTCAACACTGAGAAGCAAACTCTACAAAGCGCTTCGTATGGGAACCCTGGCAGCCGCCCGCACGGGGGACCGCAGGCCTCCCTAGGCCGACCCTACAGAGCGGCAAAGGGCTCGCGCTGCCAGCCGAGGACTGAGCAAGCAGGGCCTCCGAGGCCCACACAAGGGCCTGTTGTCCCCGGAATCACTCGGGGCCGGTTCACGGGTCACAATGGGGCCTTTCAAGGGACAAAGAGCCTCTGGCCCAGCGGAGTGTCCCTGCACACATGGGCATCTGCCCAAGGCATTTAAAATAACAGGATTTGGAAAAACAGATTTAAAGTGATGTTGCCCACTCTTTGTATGATTCAAGGCCTTTGTTCTGTCTCCATCACGCCTGGCCGTGGCGACCGGGGTGCGGTGCTGGAGGCGGACGCCAGGGCTCCCTCTCAGGTACCCCGGCGACAGTCAAGTGCCAAGCCCGGGGATTCGATACACCAGCGTGTCCAGCTGCCAGGCCTTCTCTCGGCCAATGCATGGTCCGCCATAGCACACTAGCACAGACACCCGGGGACAGGAGGGGGGAGAAGACTGGCCAACGACACTGTGCCCAGTGCTGCACGACATGCTGACCTCTTCACATAATCCCCATGACAACTCTATGTGACGGATGCCGTCGAGATGAGGAATCTGAGGCACAGAGAAGTGAAGCAACTTATCCAAGGTCACACAGCAGGTCAAAATAATTCCAGTTCCAGGGGTCTAGCTTCGAAGCCCCAAAGATACCTGTCATGTGCCACATCTCACCGTGATAGGGTCGCTGTCCCTCTGGGAGCAGGGAGCACAGACATGCCAAGCACGTTCTTCACATCCACACCACGGACAGACGAGATAAGAAAGTTCCAACCCGCGCACGAGGAGTGTGGGCGAAACTCGGCCAGAAACCCAGCCCGCCTGGGAGCTATGTTGGAGATGAGCTGGACAAAGATGGCCAGGAGGGCCTTCCTGGGCAGAGCCCGGGTGGGGATCCAAACCAGGGAGGGTGGGGAAGGAGAGGTCTCGGGAGGTTACGAGGGCTTGGGGTGGCCCTGAAGGTGAGGCCACAGCCTGATTTTTACCTTAGGAGCACTGGGGGGTGGGGGGGATGCCTGTTGGACGGTGACAGCTGTCCAGGCGAGGAGGGATGGCTGTGGGTCTGGACAGCAGCAGTAGGGGGGTGGGACAGGGCTGGGGAGGTGGGATAGACTTGACCAGATTGTGTGGGTCCGGAGTGGCCCCAGGGAGTGGCCGAGGGCACGGATCCCTGAGCTCTCCCAAGTGCGTGTCCTCTCTCTCAGCCTCAGCTCCCTTGCCTGAGGAAGTGCCAGCTGCGGTCCCCATTATGGGAATGGAGGGAAAGGTCTAGAATGATCCTGAAGTTTCTAACCGGGGCAGATAGCAGCTGACTGGTTAGCTCAGGTGGTTAGAGCCCGGTGCTGACAACCTGGCCAGACGACGGTTACTGGCTTTGTCTTTATTCATCAACCACGTTTCCTGACATCGGGAACTTGGATATTTTGCTTTTCCCCACAGAACTGAATGTCGAATTGGCCATGACATAGTTTAAACTAAACCCACTTAGAGTAGCCTGAGTGACTCAGTCGGTTAAGTGTCCAAATCTTGATTTCGGCTCAGGTCATGATTGCAGGGTTATGAGATCGATCCCATACAGGGCTCCATGCTGGGGGTGGAGCCTGCTTGGGATTCTCTCCCTCTGCCCTCCCCCGTGCTCACACACTTGCTCTCTCTCTCTAAAAAAAACAAAAAATAGCCCCATTTATCAAATGAAACTTCAGTCCCTTGGAAGGAGGTCATTTCGTCCAGAGCCCTTCTGACCACTACGCGAAGTGCCCCATGAAGGCCAGAGAGGGTCAGGGTCATCCAACCAGACCCTTGGGTGCCCTCAGTTTCCTGGGCATGAGTAGCCAAGTCTGAGGAGCCTGAAACCCCCATCCCCCTGAGGACGGGCGGGACAGCGGTGCTGGGAGGGACCGCAGAAGGTGCAGGTGAAGAACAGGAGACCCAAAAGGCCAACAAACTCAGCCAGCACCCAGCAAGTTAGCGCTGGAGCTGGCATTCAGCCTCAGGCTCCCGGGTGCCCTCCTCTGCTAGCCACCCCCTCATCTTCCTGCCCCTGCCGCCCTCCTCTTTCCCCCAGTTTTATAAAAATGTAATTGTCATAGGGGCCCCTGGGTGGCTCAGTCCATTAAGTGTCTGCCTTCGGCTCGGATCATGGTCCCGGGGTCCTGGAATCGAGCCCCGCATCAGATTCCCTGCTCAGTGGGGAGTCTCCTTCTCCCTCTGCTGCTCCCCTGCTTATTCTCTCTGTCTGTCCGTCCAATAAATAAATAAAACATTTTTTAAAAAAGATATAATTGTCACATAACACTGTATAAGTTTGAGGTGTGCCACATGAGGATTTAACATATGTATACATTGTGAAACGCTTACCACAATAAGTTTAATTACTATCCATTATCTCACGGTCACAAAATTTTTTCCCTTGCGCTGAGATCTCTTCAGACTTACTCTGTAAGCCACTTCTAAATATATAGAACGTCGTTAGCTGTAGTCATTGTGTGGTCACCACGTCCCCGAACTTATTCACCCTGTAACTGCAAGTTTGTGCTTCTTGACCCCCATCATCCAATTCTCTTGCCCCCTGGCCCCCCATGTCTTGCAACCACTCATCTCATCTGTTTCTATGAGCTCGTCATGGGTTTTTTTAGATTCCACACACAAGTGACATCACACAGTATCTGTCTTTCTCTGACTTATTTCACTTAGCATAAGGAAGTCACTATCCCAAACAGATATGGGGACCCCTGTGTTCATAGCAGCATTATTTCCAACAGCCAAGACATGGAAACAACCTAGGCGTCCGTCTCCGGATGAATGGGTTAAAAATGTCATATAGAAAGGAATATTATTCAGCCATAAAAAAAGAAGGAAATCCTGCTGTTTTCAACAACATGAATGGACCTTGAGGGCACTCCGCCCTGCTCTTTTAAGACACCCCACTGCTTTCTGCCTCGTGTACCTACGTGAACAGAGCAGAGCTGAATTAGCAGATTGCGCTGGTGACACGCAGGGGGGTGGGGAGAAGAGCCATCCCCAAGTCTTGGCCTAGGCCCTGCTTGGTGCAAACAACTCCTAGAAAGCACACCGAGGTCGTGTGCCCAGGGAGCCGGCCGCCCTGCCCCTCACCCCACTTCCCTGAGGGAGGCGGTGGGCAGCCCCTGCTGCTAACAGGCAAATGATGCTGACCCTCTTGGGGAGCCCCACAGGCTGTCCACCATGCTCTGACACAATCCCCCGCTGTAATGGAAGGGGCAGGGGTTTCTGGCCTCATTCGGCAGGAAGGTTGGGGGACAGGAGCGATGGAGAGACAGAGACAGCTGCCCCGTGGTCATCGAGGTCTCCCTGTCCTTCCCTGGCTCAGCTCTGTTCCCTCCCGCGCTACATAGCTGGGTCCCCAATGGCTGGACGGCACTCTCAGAAGGACTGAAGCTCAGAGTTCCCCACATGTTCTCAGCTGCCTCTGTTCATCTTTGGGATTCAAAGGGGCTCCTGCTCCAGAAGATGCTTGCATTTTAGCAAGAGACCCTTGCAAATCTGAGAGGAAGGCTTTAGTGGTGCCGTTTCAGACACACAATTCCACGCTTGCGCATCCCCAAACTTTTCTACCGATGAGAATGTTCTTCCTGCTGGGGTGGGACAACGATCCATCCCCCAGTCTTGAGGAGCAGTAAGCGGTCCCCAGCTTGCCCAAGCAAGCTCCGCCCTCTCGGGGCCCAGATAAGTGACTTCCTGGACAGCTGTGAGAATGAGCAGTGCAGACGCAGAAGCGGGTGGGGTCCACGAGCGGTCAGGTGGCCGGGAGAGGCGCATGGGACAAGGCTGAGTAAGAGGATCCCTTTCTTTCTTGGATGTGACCACATGGCAGATGTGGGCTTGGCGTTCTGATTTCTACGCGGCCTGTGTTCCCTCCAGGTCTCTACTTCAGCACCAGGACTAAAGTCACCTGCCCGATCACTCTCTTGCCGTCTGCCCAGAGGGTGGGTCGGGGAGCCTTCCTTCCTCTCCCTGGTCAAGAAGAAAGCTCGGTGTCTTCTGTCCTCCTCCCCAGGGTGCTGAGAACACTCTGGGACTCTCAGAGCTGGTGCAGCTGGCCACCACGCTCCCTGACTCCAACCTCAGCAGGACCCCCATCGGCAACGGAGGCCCATCCAGAGCCCGAAACAACGCGAAACTCACATCTTTCCTCAAGGCCCAATTTGTCACTCGTTTCCAGCACGGCGAGAGACGTCTTTCAAAAATTTAAAAGGAAGACAAAGAAGAAACCCATCAGAGGAGCTTCCTCCATTCCCTTGTCCTTCCTGGGCTCCTTCTTCTTGCCCCATCCCTCTGGCCACATACAGCCCCCTCACCTGTCCGAGGCCAGTCTCTCCTGCACTCCCGGACCCCACGCCTCCTCCCAGCACTCCCCCTCCTAACCTTCCACGGCTGCCCTACTCCCTGCTGGGGTTTCCACCACTGTCCACGCTCGCTTGCTCGCATACCTGCCTCTTCCCAGACACCGCCAACGCCAACGCCAACACCCCCCGGTCCCAGGCAACCACTCGTCTGCTTTCTGTCTCTCTGGGTGTATTTGTCTTTTCTAGAGTTTCATAGAAATAGAATCTTACAGAATATACTCTTTTATACCTAGCTTCTTCCACTCATCATGATGTCTATGAAACTCATCCATGTTATCGAGTTTTAAGCAGCTCATTCTTTTTTATGGTGTTTTTTTTCTAGTATTCCATTGTATGAATATGTCATAATTTGTTTATCCATTCATCTGTCAATGGACACTCGGGCTGGTCCAGCTTGAGATATTATGAATAAAGCTTTGTCTTTGTGTGAACACGTTTTCTTTATTCTTGGTAAAAACCTAGTTGTTGGATAGTTGGGTCATGCAGTCAGTGAATGTTTAGCTTTATAGGAAAACCATTTTGCTCTTCAAAATGGTGGTGCTATTTTGCACTCCCACTGAAATGCATGAGTCCCAGTTCCTCCTGCTACCAATATTTGATATTATCAGTCTTTTTAAATTTTAGTTATTCTGGTGGGTGAGATTTTAACACGCGTTTCCCTAATAACTACTGATGTCAGACAGTATTTCGCGTGCTTATTGGCCATTTGTGTATCTTCTTTTGTGACATGTGGGTTAAAATCTTTTTCACATTTTTCTACTGGGCTCTGTGTGTGTCTATCAGATACATATTTGGTTCTCACTTGCAGTCGTTATGGGCCATCAAGTCACCACAAACACTGACCTAGCAAACGCCCTCCTAGGGTGAATGCAGGATTTGCTTCTATGAGCCTCTGGTCACATTTTCGTTATCTGACAAATACATAAACTTGTTTTATGTGTGTTTCTGTTTACAGACACCTTATTTTATCCATTTTGTCGATTTGTTGACATTGAACTCACAGCCAACAGCATTTTAATTTATTCCTGAAAATTTAGTAACACAGGCGCGCCTGAGTGGCACAGTCGGTTAAGCATCCGCCTTAGCATCTTGGTTTAGCTCAGGTTATGATCTCAGGATCCAACTCCAGGCCGGGCCACACCCTGAGGGTAGTCTGCTTGAGGCTCTCTTTCCCTCTCCCCTTGCCTCTCCCCACCACCCCTCCCACCATGCTCTCTGACACATGCTCTCTTTCTAAAATAAATAAATAAATCCGAAAGAAAGAAAGAAAGAAAGGGAGGAAGAGAGGGAGGGAGAAAGGGGGGCACCTGAGTGTCTCAGTTGTTAAGAGTCTGCCTTCGACCAGGCCTGATCCCAAGGTCCTGGGATTGAGCCCCTCATCGGGCTCCCTGCTGAGCGGGAAGACTGCTTCTCCCTCTCCCACTTCCCCTGCTTGTGTTCTCTCTCTCTTTCTCTGTCAAATAAATAAATAAATCTAAGGAAGGAAGGAAGGAAGGAAGGAAGGAAGGAAGGAAGGAAGGGAAAAAAAAAAAAAGAGATCAGAACAATGTATTTTCTCCATAAGACACATCACAGCTTTCTTGTACCAGCCAGCACTATGGTTGCACACCATTTTAAAAAGCAAAATCCCTAACAAAACACACAAAACTGCAAGACACGGGGCATGCGGGGCATGACACAGACCGCAGAAGGACATTTGGTCACAGCACAAGGGCTGAAACACGAAGCAGAGCACCGGCTTGTCAACCCCAGCTGGAATGTGCACATCCAGAAACTCAAAATTTTTGTGCGACAAGTCACTGCAGAAGTGCGGCAAGTATTGAATCTGGGGTCACAAATAAGTGTTAGTGAGTAGAAGAATTTGTGGTCCGGAATCCACACTTGATGAGACGCAACTACAAATATTCAGAGGAATACACGACCCAAGTTGGATACGAGACCTTTGTCAGTTGTAAGTAGTGTGACGATTTGCTCCTGGTCTATCTTTTGAAGAGCAGATCTTAGTTTTATGAAGACTGGTTTATGAATGTTTCTTTTTATGATTTGTGCTTTTTGTGTTTCTTAGACACATCAGTCTTTGCCCAACCCAAGGTCTTGAAGATTTTTTTCTACATTACCTTCTAGAAATTTTATTGAACTAATTTTAATATTTAGGTTTATGATCCATTTTGAGGTTATGTTTGTGTTTAGCCTAAGGTAAGGTCAAGATGTATTTTTTCCCCCATATGAATATCCAAGGATTCCATCACCACATGTTGAAAGACTATCCTTTTCCTCATTGGAATACCTTGGAGGCTTTGTCAGAAATTAGTTGACCCTCTATGTGTAGGTCTATTTCTGGATTATCTTTGATATACCATTGATCCACATGTCTATCCTTCTGCTAATACCACAGTTTTTATCATTGTACCTTCATAATAAGTCTTGAAATCAGATATTGTAAGCCTCCTTTTTTCTTCTTTTTCAAAATTATTTGACTCTTCTATATCCTTCACATTTTCATATAAATTGTCAAGTTCAGCAAAAAAGCCTGATGGGTCTGTGGTTGGAATTTCATTGAATCTACAGCTCAATTTGGAGAGGACTGACATCTTAACTGTATTGAGTCTTCTACTCTTTAAATGCAATCTATATTTCTATTTATTTAATATCTTTAATTTCTCTTGGCAATGTTTTGTTTTTCAGATACATATCTTGCACATACTGTTATTCCTTTTCTTCCTTTTTAGTACTATTGCAAATGGTATGTTTTAATTTTAATTTTAAAATAGTTGGTGCTATATGTAAAAAATATATTTGATTTTTATGTGTTGATCTTGTATGATCCTGCTAAATACTCATTAGTTCTAGAAGTTCTTCATAGATTCCTTAGGATTCTATACACATACAATCATATCATCTGCAAATAAAGACAGTTTTACTTTTTCCTTTTCAATCTGGATGCCTTTTATTTCTTTTTCTTGTCTTATTACAATAGCTAGGACCTCTAGTACAATGCTGAATAGATGTGGTAAGAGTGGATATTTTTGTTTTGTTCCCATTCTGAGAGAACATTCTGTGTTTCACCATTCAATATGATATTTGTGGCAGGTTTTTCACAGATGGTCTTTATCACGTTCAAGACACTTCCTTCTTTTCCTAATTCTCTGAGAGATTCTGAGAGAAAGTTGTTGAATTTTGCCAAATTTTGCCAAATGCTTTTTCTGTATCTCTTGAGATAATCACACGGATTTTCCTCATTCTGTTAATATGGTGGATTACATCACTTGATTTTCTAATGTTAAACCAACTTTGTATTCCTAGGACGAACTCCACTTGGTCATGGTGTATTTTTTTTTTTTAAGATTTAATTTATTTATTTGATACAGAGAGATCACAAGTAGACAGAGAGGCAGGCGGGGTGGGGGGGGAAGAAGGCTCCCCGTCGAGCAGAGAGCCCAAGATGCGGGGCTCAATCCCAGAACCCCGAGATCATGACCTAAGCTGAAGGCAGGGGCTTTAACCCACTGAGCCACCCAGGTCCCCCTGTCATGGTGTATTTTTAATGTTTTTATATAACAATACATGTTACTGGATTCAACTTTGTAATGTTTTACCAAATATTTTCGTGTCCTTGTTCATAAGTGTTATCGGTCTTTAGTTTTCTTGCTTTGTAATGTATTTGTCTGGTTTTTGCATTGGGGCAATGCTGGCCCCATTGAATGAGTGGGGAAATCATCCCTCCTTTCCCGTTTTCTGAGTTTGTGTAGGATTAGCATTTTTGTATTGTAAATGTTTGGTTGAATTAATCTGCAGTTTTATTTGAGTGACAGCTCATATTTAAAGTGGGGTCTAAAAGCTGCTTAGCAGTTCTGAGTGCAAAAGTTGGCTTTTCTGGAATGTCACTGCAGGGTGATCTGGATGGACTGTTCAGTAAAGGAATCTCTAATACCATTGTCTGTTAGCCTTTCCTCTTGCCTGGCTAGATTCCCCTAGAGCAGGCTTTTCCACTCTCCAGCCAGAAGGCGATAGGCTGGCGGCCTGCCCTGTGGGAGCCCAAAGGGGGAGGGAATATTCTTATTTTAGACTCCTTCTTCAGCCCAATCTCTAGAGTTCCATGGCATCAACAGTTCCTAAGCCTTTTGAGGATTGTATGTTATAGATTGGGTTGGTTCTAGGCTTTCCCTACTGCCGCCTCAGGATTCAGGGGGTTTTTCAGTCTGAAAAGCTAGTTACAGTCTATCTGGTTTCCAGCTTCTAAACTTTTTTTTTCTCTCATTAGTCCTGTCCTGTAGGTTGCCTTTCAAAAGCAACCTTTGCTATTCTTTGAGTATAGTTTCAAGAAAGCACTAAAGTAGATATGCATGTCTCATCTTCAATATTTACCCCATAAAGAACTTGCTTTTATTTTATTTTTTAAGATTTATTTCTTTATTTGAGAAAGAGAGAGAGAGAGCATGAGTGGAGAGAGAGACAGAGAGAGAGAGAGAGGAAGGAGACTCCCCGCTAAGTGGGAAGCCATACACAGGGCTCGATCTCACAATCCTAAGATCACCACCTGAGCTGAAACCAAGAGTCAGGTTTAACCAACTGAGCCACACAGGTGCCCATGTTTATTTTCAATCCACTGAAATCTAGCTCCATGGAAAGCTGCTCCTTCCTAGCTCACTAATTAACTCCTCCTTACCAAGTACAATGGGCCCCCATCAACCCTTATCTTTCCCAACCTCTCACCAGCATTTGCTATCACTGGGCTCCCCTGCTTGACACGTCTTCCTTCCTAGGCCTCAGTGACCTCACTGTCTTGGTCTCCCACATATTCCTCTAGCTTAGTGACCTTCAACACTTCAACTGGAGCCATCTTCTCTTCCCCATATTCCTCCTTGGAGAAATCATTCAGATCCACGCCAATGACTCCCAAGTCCATTTATCACCTGCCTCTCACCCAAGTTCCAGATCCATGTATACAACTGCCTACTAAGTCTTTTCATCCATGAACATCACATGTCTCCATTTGATCAAGATGTTCCTGTCCTTCTGTAGAGATCTGTTGTCTTATTAAAAATCTTGCATATTTCCTGTTGTGTGTTCCTGTGTTCTTTATAGTTGTTTTGCTATCATGGCTGGAACCTCTTTGATGTTACTTTGATGTTACTTTTTCTAACTGGCTGTTCTGGGGTGCTGGCCTTCTGAAGATTTCCTATGGGGTCACCCTGTATCGGGCCACCTTGAGCCTCACTTGTATTCGCTCTAAGAAACTATCCTCTTGGATAATATAAGTAGACAATCATGTCCCCTGCAAATGAAGACTGCTTTGTTACTTCCTGTCCCTTCTCTTGTCTTGCTATGCTGGCTCAACTTCCAGGACAGAATCGAATGATAGAGGAGCAGGCATGCATGCCCTATCCCATCTTTGAATGGAAGGAACGTTTCTGAGTTTTCACCATTGAGTTCCAGGTTCACTCTGGTCAGGAGGACCACTTATCGCATTAAGGGCATTCTCTTCTACTTGCAGTTTGCCAAGAGATATTATCAAGAGTGGGTATGACTTTGATCAGTTTTCTTTGGCCTCTGTTACAGACATCACAAGGCTTTTCCCTTTTAAGCTGTTATTCTGCTAAATTGCACTGGTGGACTATTGTTGAATTAACCCGGGAGCCATTGTTCTGGCAGCGTTCTCAACACCTGAACCCCATCGTGTGACGATTTCTCCTTCTCAGGGGAGTTGGCAGAGAGAATAAGCCAGGGCCCATGTTCTCAGGCAAGTTTCACCAGTATCTGTTAGGCCCCTCACTGGAAGATAGCCTCGGGTAGCAACATTGTGTAGGTCTGCACGCTTCCCTTGGTTGATCAGTCTTTGGAGATTGGGTTTGATCATCCATCCTGAAGGAGGATGGAGCCAAGTCAGACTATGATCCAGGCCTGTGATTTCGGCTTTCAGGGATATAAGCAACCATTTAGAACACCCCCACCCCCACCTGCTCATGCCCTCAGTGCCTGGTTATGGATGGCAGCCAACCCCCTCTGTGTCCACCTGTAGGACAACTGAGCCACTGGCTCCAGAGTCCAGGACATTCACGCTTAGGAGAAATTGTGCCCTTGATAGAAAGATGGCTGGGGGTGAGCAATGCCTTTGCTCCATCTCTCAGTGTCTTGAAAGTTCATCTCTCTGAGATCAAAGGGATCAAAGTAAAGAGTCGCCCAGAAAGAGGATTAATTGCCAATTTCATCGAGGCCATCATCAAGTAATGGTGTAATGTTCTTTAAATGCACTATAATTTAGGGCGCCTGGGTGGCTCAGTTGGTTGAGCAACTGCCTTTGGCTCAGGTCATGATCCCGGAGTACCGAGATCGAGTCCCACATCGGGCTCCCGGCTCCATGGGGAGTCTGCTTCTCACTCTGACCTTCTCCCTTCTCATGCTCTCTCTCACTCTCTCTCTTTCCTAATAAATAATAAATAAAATCTTTTAAAAAAATAATAAAATAAATAAATGCACTATAATTTATTGGGGGATTTTGGTTTGGGGATGAATGTGTTGGGTGGACACGGTTTTGGTTTTTTTTTCATGCACTGCATGAACTTGGGGAGCTTTAAAAAAAAAAAGATAGGACAGGGTCCAAGCCCTGGAGATTCTCATCCAGTTGTCAGAGGATGGAAACAGGTATCTATGGTTGTTTTTTTTTTTTTAATATCTTTATTTATTTGACAGAGAGAAAGAGATCACAAGTAGGCAGAGAGGCAGGCAGAGGGAGAGGGGGAAGCAGGCTCCCTGCTGAGCAGAGAGCCTGATGTGGGGCTAGATCCCAGGACCCTGAGATCATGACCTGAGAGCAGAAGGCAGAGGGTTAATCCCCTGAGCCACTCAGGCGCCCCGGCATCTGTGGCTTTTTTTTTTTTTTTTTAAGATTTTATTTATTCATTTAACAGAGAGAGAACACAAGCAGGCAGAGAGGCAGGCAGAGGCAGAGAGAGAGGAGCAGGCTCCCTGCCGAGCAAGGAGCCTGATGCGGGACTCGATCCCAGGACGCCGGGACCATGACCTGAGCCGAAGGCAGCTGATCAATCAACTGAGCCACCCAGGCGTCCCTGTGGGTTTTTTTAATGATTTATTTATTTATTTGAGAGAGAAGAAGAGAGAACAGGGTGGGGGAGAGGGGCAGAGAGAGAGGGAGAGAAAATCCCAAGCAGACTCACACTGTGTGTGGAGCCTAACATGGGGCTCAATCTCATAACCCCAAGATTACAACCTCAGCTGAAACCAAGAGCCACAAGGATAACCGACTTTGCCACCCAGGCACCCCAGGAAACTGTATTTTTAAGAAGTTGTTTAGAGGGTTCTTAAGGACAGCTGACCAGGGGAACCACTGAGCAGGAAAATACTGGAAGGTCCTGGCCTCAGCCTCATCACCATTGAGATCTAGGGATTCCTGTAGAGATCACATGGATATCACAGACCTTCTCGCCTGATCTAGCCAAAGTGAGGCGGGAGTGTGTGTGCGCGCGTGCGTGCGTGTGCACACTGCTGAATCCAGCTCTCCCTGGGAAATGGGGGAACTCTGACCTCATAAGCCTGCGGTCCCTGGCCTGGTAACCCTGAGGCTCGTATCTGAGCACCCATCTGTGGTACAAACACCTACACACGATTTAGAGCTCCCGCTCAAATACGCGTCGATGTGTGTGTGATACCTAATACAACCTCATTTAAAAACGCTGCTGGACTCAGAGCAGCCTTTCATAGGCTTTATTTTTTTTATCAACAGTTACTAGAAGTGCACCTACTATTATCAGTGTCTCCGGGAGGGGGCCAATCTGTGATTTTTATTTGTTGCTTTTTAAATTTTAAGCAGGGATCGTCATCCATAGAGAGGCTGGGAAGTCTGACGGAGAGGCCCCCTCGAGCCAGCAGTGTCCTTTGAGTTAGCAGCAGCTGGGAGGGTGCCACCCTGTCCACTGGGCAGGCAGCCACTGCCCCCACCGTCACCCCCCCTCCCCGCCCACTCGGGTGACCAGCTGGCCCGGGGCCCTCTCCAGGACTTGAGTCATCCCAGTCTGTGACAGTGAGGGCTCCGTTAGAAAGGAGACTCAGGACCCAGGGATGGAGTGGGCCATTTGACTATAGAACTGTCGTAGGGGGTGAGGGGGAAGGCACTATGGCTGCCATCCAAGGGGATGGCACTGCCCCCCCCCCCACTTTGGGCTGACTCTTAGACCCTTAGGGGATTTCTCAGTCCTCCCAGACTTGAGAAGGAGAAGTCTATGTGTTAATGAACTCAAAAGCTTCTGCAAGGGCCATGAAGACACCATGTATAAGCTCTCATTACCTAACCAACCTCATGGCCCTTCCCAAGGTGTGAAAAACTATAAATCTGGTGACTGACTCATAGGCTTAAATCAGATGGTCACTGAACCCCCCCACCCCCTCCCGGGCTCCCTACTAGAGAGAACATCAGACTTTGTTCCTGTGCACCTCAAGGCCACAAGAGCCCTGACAATACCACCATCTTGAGAACACACTGGACATCTGAGGGGGTGTGTGTGTGTGTGTGTGTGTGTGGTAAAAGACTGCATTTTCCTGAATTACCTTGAAACCCCCTGTCCTCGAAGCATTTTCCCCAAAGTGTGTTCACTCCAGCCGGGAAATTCTATTCGCTCCTGAGTACATACTGTTTCTGAGAAATAAGCACTACTACCTTCTCAAGGAAACTTTAGGGGTCCTTTTGTTCTTTCTCTGGCCAACCAAGACAGATGTACGTCCTTTTTGAAAGTTTGCGTTAGGCCTCTTCACTTTTATGAAGAACCTACATCAGTACTTACTTTTGCCAACTATAAAAAAAAAACTGGATTTTGCTCTTATGAGAAAAAGCAGAAATGGCCGTTCAGTGTTTATTTTTCGGGGAGCCACCACAGAGGCAGCGAGGGCCCAGAGCGAGAGTAGTGCCGCCCAGTTCCTTCCCCAGGAACTACACCCAGCCTCTCAGCCTCCAGCCCCCAGAGCTTTGAATCTGTACTTTATCTCCATTTCTTTTGTGCATACATTAGCAAGATATGCCTTAAGATATCAGAGAAGCCTACGAGAGGTTATTTTTGGGGTCTGGGAATGCTCAAAGTTTTTCCCATATAAATTAATGGTCATCATGTCTTCAAATTATGCCATTTTGGCTCACGAAGGCTTTCATAGAAAAGCTCTACTTGCCCATGGGGAGAAACCTGTAATCCTATTTTGCTAAAACTTTGATGACAGAATGGTTAGAACTTTGCTCTTGTTTCCATTGTTAGAATTGTTGCCATTTGTTCTCAGTGCCTTTACCCCCCTCCCACAACCCCCCAAGCAAAATCCTTTCCGGTCCAGTGCTTTGAAGCAGCTGTCTTCCTCCTGCCACAACTTGCCACAACTTAATAATGATTTCCGGGGGCGCCTGGGTGACTCAGTCCATTAGGTGTCTGCCTGCGGCTCAGGTCATGATCCCAGGGCTCCTGGGATGGAGCCCCCGCATCAGGCTCCCTGTTCAGTGGGAAGTCTGCCTCCCTCTCCCTCTGCCCCTCCCCCGCCTTGTGCAAGTTCGTGCTCTCAAATTAATAAATAAAATCTTAAGGGGGAAAAAAAACCCCAGAAATTCCTCCAGATTTTATTTCAACACAGGGAAAAAGGGGCCGGATGCGCCCAGTGGTGGGAGTGCTTTCTTGCTGTTGAAGGCTACCTACCAGCTTTGGGCTGGGGGCTGCCAGTCTGAGGGCTTTCAGGATGGCTCTGGGGAGGAGAGAAGCCCTATCCAACCCTGGGAGCAGAGGGCGAGGGCTACTGCAGGCCCGGTCACAGCCCATAGGTGTGGGGTAAACAGGGATAGAGCTCCCCCCTGCCCCCGCCGGGGCAGCCGGTAAGGACAGCTGGTGGTTGGAGGGGAAGCCTTGCTCCCTCACAGACGGCTGGAACCCCAATCTCTGTGGGGCCTCTGGAAAGGGCAGGGCAGCATCCAGGCAGGAAGAGACTTCAAGGTGGCAAGACTGCTGCTCCCCAAGGGGACATCAGGAAGGGGTACAACTGTGGGGTCTCCTCCAAAGACTGCTGTGATCCCAGCATTAGCAAAGGGCCTGAGTGAGGCCAAACTCCCCTTTTGAAAGATCGAGGTATGGCGTCACCTGGGTGGCTCAGTTGGTTAAGTGTCCGACTGGATCTCAGCTCAGGTCTTGATCTCTGGGTCGTGAGTTCAAGCCCGTCACTGGGTTCCATGCTGGGTATCAAGCCTACTTAAAAAAAAAAAAAAAAGACAGTCGTCAAGAGGTTCCCTGAGAGCCACAGAGACGACTCATGGGCTTGTGTTTGCCCCAGACGAATGCCTTTGGCCAGGCTGATGAAAATCCCCCCTACCCTCAATGTGACCCCTGGCATCTGCCCCAAGAGACTTTTTCCAGGCCTAGCCTCAGGACGCAGAGAAAACAGACCCTGGGCCTCTGTCCTGGGCCCCCAGGATGACATACTCTGAAGAGAGTTTAATACCAGTTTTGGTCCGTTGAATCCTCATGGAACTAGGGTCCACACTTCTGCACCAGCGGCCGCATTCGTAAGATGAAAATCGTACCCTGATTTTTTAGTTGTATCTGCAATGTCTTTAAGGAGAGAATCTCCTGGTTGATGTTTACTAGACATGAATTGAGCTGATCTCCAGGGACACGATGAGAAAAATAACGCAGCCCTGCTGTGCGGTGTGGGCCCTCCACGGGGCAGGGGGCAGCTTTCTTCCCCAGGAGTGACCACTGCCAATGAACCTTAAGCTCAGCACTTAAAGCTCTTTGCTCAGGCAGGTACCATGAGTGAGTGTCCTATGGATACGTCCACCTCCTGTTAGAGGGAGGCTGTGGGGGTGGGGGTACAGGCAGGAGGGGGGCAGCTGTGACCTCAAATTGTGCCCAGTATTCAGATCTGTCTCCAGTGAGCCTGAGGTCCTGGTCTCAGTCCCAGTTAATGATCACTTGGTCCATCCCTTGTTTTATAGATGTGGAAACCAAGGCCTGAGGAAGCTAGAGCAGCCCCAGGTTGCTGTCTTTTTATTATTAGAAATTGATGCCCCCTACATGTGGGTGCCTCCGGCTTCAATTGCTCTTGAAATCCCGGTGTCTAACCCAGTTCAGGCAAGGGGGTGGCATGCCCAAAGGAAACAGCGAGTGCTTCCTGACTCACTCCCCCCTCTAGAAAGCGTGGTGTCCGGGTAGGGGCGTCTAGATACCCACAGAACACTCCCGAAACCACCAGCAGCTCAGTCTTGCAGGGGGTGGGGGGGCGCATGGGACAGGGGCCTTCCTGGTGAAAAAGAACAAAGGCTCCTTCCTGCACGTAAAGTCCAGGAGCCGAGCCAAAGGGAAGGAGCAGGCCCCCGGCCCTGAACAGGGTGGGGACACTCCCGAGGCTGGAGCTGGGGCCAAAGGTGACCCAAACACAAGAGCACCCTCGGCCACTCCCAGGAGGTTGGCAACTCCCAGGAGGGGACGGCCTTCCCACAGCCCCCAGAGCCGAGAACCGACGTCCTCCGGGCGCTGTCAACCTGCAGTGGCCTCTCCCCTGGGATTTGGGGGCTCCGCGCGGCTCCAGGGCTGCGGCTGCAGCGGCCGGGCCGGCGCCGAGGTAGGACCGCGGGGAAAGTGAGGCTGGCCCGGCCGCTGACCCACCCCACTCGCGCCTGCGCGGCTGCACGCACTCCATCCCCTCTGCTCCCTAAAAGCCCCCCAACAGCCCCGCGTCTCAGCAGGGTTCCCCCCTACGGGCCCCCACAGCCTCCAGCTAAGGTTTTGAACTAACCCCATTCCCGGGCCCCAAGGGCGCTCAGCCGCAGTCCCTCAGTTTGGAGGATCGCCTCACCCACCCACACAACTCCTACGCATCCCTTAAGACCCTAAGCAAAAATTCCTTCACTTCTTAGAAGCGAAGAGCTTCCGGAGATTTTTTTTTTTAACATTTTATTTATTTATTTGACAGAGAGCACAAGTGCAGGGGGGCAGGGAGCAGCAGGCAGAGGGAAAAGCAGGCTCCCTGCTAATCATGACCTGAACCAAAGGCAGAGGCTTAACCTGACGGAGCCACCCAGGCCCGGTGCCCCACTCCTGGAGATTTCTTTCCAAACTTCTAGGAAACCCTGTGACCTCCCCAAGACCCTCTGAGCTCGGTTTCTCCCCTCTGCCCCAAAAGGTTCCTCCATAAGGAATTTCTCGAGCCTTAGTGAGGTGACCACTCTTTATTTGTTTGTTTTTTTTAAAGATTTTATTTATTTATTTGACAGAGAGAAATCACAAGCGGGCAGAGAGGCAGGCAGAGAGAGAGGAGGAAGCAGGCTCCCTGCTGAGCAGAGAGCCCGATGCGGGGCTCGATCCCAGGACCCTGAGATCATGACCTGAGCCGAAGGCAGAGGCTTTAACCCACTGAGCCACTCAGGCGCCCCGAGGTGACCACTCTTAAAGGCTGGGCTCTGGCACCTGTCTGCCTGGGGGCCGGCACTGGCTCTGCCTCTTACCGGCTGTGCCACCTTGAGCAAGATTTTTAATTTGAGAATCTCAGTGCTCAAGGGTTTTTTAATTTAAACAAATAAGTGGATTACAATTCTGTTTAGCAAAGGGGTGCCTGAGTGGCTCAGTGGGTTAAAACCACTGCCTTCAGCTCAGGTCATGATCCCAAGGTCCTGGGATCGAGCCCCGCATCGGGTTCTCTGCTCAGCAGGGAACCTGCTTCCCCCTCTCTCTCTGCCTGCCTCTCTGCCTACTTGTGGTCTCTCTCTCTCTCTGTCACATAAATAAATAAAATCTTTAAAAAACAAAAACAATTCTGCTTGGTATATGTTAAGTCCTCAAGAAATGTCAGCCATTACCGTGCTCATTATAGAAAAAAAAAATTAAGGGGCACCTGGGTGGCTCAGCCGGTTACGCCTCAGACTCTTGATTTCAGTTCAGGTCATGATCTCAGGATCCTGAGATCTAGCCCCACGTGGGGCTCCATGCTCAGCAGGGAGTCCGCTTCCTCCTTCTCTCTCTCTCAAATAAATAAATAAATCTTTTTTTAAAAAATTAGATCACAGGACATAAATGCATGTCAAACAATATTCTCTATAAGGAAGGGGATTGCAACATCAAAGTAATGAACACATGTCTGAGGGTCTGGGATGGCTGAGTTCAGGCTAAGAAAAAGGCAAGGGGCGCACCTGCCTGGTACAGGTGACGGCAGAAGGACAGTCATTGCTCCCAAGCTGGCTCAGAGTGAGGCACCTTCCGCCCTGTGTCCAGGTCTCATTTGCCAGCAACGGTTGCCTTTTTCTAAAAAGATGAGCCCTTAGAAACTGCGGAGTTGGAATGGTGAGAGGAACCAGGCCCCCCTTGCCCAGGTCCGAGAGTGCCCAAACTAGACGGCCCCCCTCCCGGGACTGCCATTCGCCTGTTGTAGCCCACCAGCCTCCGCTCTCCTCCACGGGCCTGGCTCACATGCTCCCCTCCCTCTGATAACGGCTGTGGGCTGCCCCGGCAGGCAGTGTCGATTTTATAAGCAACATTCATGTCATTCCTCATTTTTAGAAAGCTGAGACCTGGGGCTGGAGGTGCATAAAGTGCTCAAGCAACGTGACTGATGTCACACAGCAAGTTGGCGAACCCTGAGCTATGGTCCCCAGATCCCGCAAGCTTCCTGCCGCTGTCCCCCAACCCTGACTTATGCTTTGCGTTTGTGAACCTTAGTTCGAATGCAGTGGTCTGCAGCTGAAAGAAGTTTGATTATCCTCATGGGAGGAAGAGCAAATGTGATTCACTCAAGCCAGTATTTGTAGCACAAATCTGAAAGCTTAACCCGAATCTTGTTTGCTAGTAGGTGTTTATAATCCCCCTCCCCCGGCGATCCCACCTCTAGCATTGCAAATTGGAATGATTTATCTATGTACTAAGCAAGCATTACTAACTACAAAATATTTCTTTGAGAGAACAGAGGTGCGTTTCTACTAGAATCATCAATTTCTACATTGTAGAAGGTACTGCGTCATTGGATAAACAGAACAGGGACTATTTGGAGGAGTTCTCCCTGCCCCCTGGTGGTTATAAGTATAATTCTTTAACAGTTTTGCTGAGGTTTAAATACCATAAACCGCACATGTTTAAATTTATCAAAACTTTGGTAAGTTTTGACATATGCACATGAAACCACTATGAAATCATCACCACCACCAAAATAATGAACATATCTGTTACCCCCAAAATTTTCCTTATGCCACTTTGTCACCCCTCCCTCCCACCCCTACCCACACTCTCCTAGTATTGTTGACTTACATGTAAACAATAGAAATTACCCAATCTGAACAATAGAGAGTAAGCAGACTACAAAAAAATAGAGCCTGAGACACATGCGGGACTACAACAAAAGATCTAATGTTTCTGTTATCAACGTTCCAGTAGTATGTGGGTGAATGGGTGAGGTTGAAAAAAATAGCCAAAGAAATAAGAAAACAATGATACAAACCACAGAACGGAAGAAAACTTTTACAAGTCATATACCTGATAGGGGGCTTGTATCTAGACTCTATAAAGAACTATTCCACTCAATAAAAACACAAATAACCCAATTTTTTTTTTTAATGCACAAAGGATCTGAATAGAAATTGCTCCAAAGAATATAAACAAATGGCCAACAATCCATGAAAAGATGCCCAACATCCTTAGCCATCAGGGAAATGCAAATCAAAACCACAATGAAATACCACTTCATTCCTACTAGGATCACTATCACCAAAAGACAGAACGAATATTGGCAAAGATGTAGAGAAAGACTTACTCATCACCAGTGGGAATGTAAAGTGGTGCAGCCACTGTGGAAAACGGGTTAGGAGTTCCTCAAAGAGTTAAGCATAGAATCACGGTAGGACCCAGCGATTCCACTCCTAGATATATACCCCAAAGGAAAAAATGGATCTACACAAAAACTTGCACAAAAATGTTCTTTATAGGGGCGCCTGGGTGGCTCAGTGGGTTAAAGCCTCTGCCTTCGGCTCAGGTCATGATCTCAGGATCCTGGGATCAAGCCCCACATCCCCCTCTCTCTCTGCCTGCCTCTCTGCCTACTTGTGATCTCTCTCTCTGTGTCAAATAAATAAAATCTTAAAAAAGAAAAAATGTTCTTCATAGCAGGACACCTGGCTGGCCTCAGTCAGAGGAGCATGTGACTCTTGATCTCGGGGTTGTAGGTTCAAGCCCCATGTTGGGTATAGAGATTATTTAAAAATAAAATCTTAGGGCGCCTGGGGGACTCAGTTGGTTGGGCGACTGCCTTCGGCTCAGGTCATGATCCCGGAGAGCTGGGATCGACTCCCACATCGGGCTCCCAGCTTCAAGGGGAGTCCACTTCTCACTCTGACCTTCTCCCTTCTCATGCTCTCTCTCACTCTCTCTCTTTCTCAAATAAATAAATAAAAATCTTTAAAAAAAATTAAAAATAAAATCTTAAAAAAAATGTTCACAGCAGCATTATTCATAAGAGCTAAAAAGGAGAAACAACAAATGTCTATTAACTGATGAATATATAAATAAATTTATGGCTTACAGAATGAAATACTTTTTGGCAATAAAACCAGATGAAATATTGATGCGCGTACATGCACGAATCTTGAAAACATAAGGCTCATTCAAAAACGCCGGTTACAAAAGACCATATAATGTGCAATTGCTTCTATGTGAATTGTCCAGAATAGGCAAATCCAGAGAGAGATCAGTGGTTCCCACAGGCTGGAGAGAGAAGGTCCCAGGAAGGTACTGCTAATGGGTATAGAGTGCCTTGTTCTCAAAAAGCTCTTAAAATTAATTATGGTAATGGTTGCACAACTCTGAATAATTTAAATAAAATATTTATTTATTTACTTATTTATAATATTTAAATAAAACTAAAAACTACTAAACTGTTAAGAGAAAATTAAAAAGAAATTTTAGAAGAAAAATTTCCAAGTTTGGCAAAAGACAGATACACCTGTAGATTCGGGGTGAGCAACCCCCCCCAAAATAAACTGAAAGAAAGCTATGCCAAGACATATCATGGTCAGACTGCACAACACTAAAGACAAAGAAAAGCTCTTGAAAGCAGAGCAAAGAAAACAGCACCTTGTCTGTAAAGGGAAACCATTCAAAGGAAAGCGAATTGTCATCAGAAACCAAGGAGGCCAGAAGAAGTGGCCTATTTGTTCAAGAGCGGCGACAGGAACTGTCCGTCTGAGCCTGATCCCTGGCCCTGGGACTTACCCTGAGAGCCTACGTAGAACTGCGGCTGTAGTAGCTGTATTAGTAACTTAGCTCCACGTTTTGTTCCCTACCTAACTCACTTTACCTTTTCCACCCCTGCTCCCTGTTTACCCACTGATGAGGACAGGATGGTAACATTGGTCTTGACATAGCCGACATGCCAGGTCCCAGAGTGCCTCACTGTCCAGGAGACTGCTCACCTCCAGACTGTTTCAAGTCCCCCGTCCCACCCCCTCAAGGTTTCAAGAAACCCCTTACCCTCCTCCCACGCACCTAGGCTGTCCCTGGACTCAACCCGGCAAGGCAGCTTGGGGAATGATCCCCTGCCTTCTCGTTGGGCTGCCCTTCTGATAATAAAGCTTTCTTTGCTTCGAAACCAGTGTCTCAGTCAGACGTCGGCTTACTTACGGACAAGTTCGAGTATGGTAACAAACCTGGAATTCTGTAGCTGGTGAAACTATTCTTTACGAATGAAAGATAAAGACATTGTCATTGAAGGAAAACTAAGGGAATATGTTAGCTAAAGGAAGTTCTTGAAGCAGGAAGGAAATGTGCAAGATAATAGATTTACTTACTTATTTGCTTATTTATTATAGAAAATAAACATATATATAGTAGATAATAGAAAATGAAATACATATTACTCTCTGCCCCCAGTTCCTGGCACGGAGATCCCAAAACCACTGTCATTGCTTAAGTGATAAGAGCACTGGCAATATCTTTTGTTCTAATAGTGGGTCTTTGACCCCAGTTCCTGACAGTTGTTCGGTCCCTTGGAATCTCCTAGGTGATGGCAGGGTCTTTTGTTCTAATGAGGTGACTCTTGGTGGGCTCCTGGATGGGGTCTGGTCACCAGAAAGACCAAGCTGTGATAAGCAGCTTAGAATTTTCAGCCCCATTCTCCAGAGAGGGGAGAGGGGCTAGAAGTGGAGTTAACGATCCCTCGTGTCTATGTGGTAAAGCTGCCATGGAACTCCCAATAGCCCAGGGTTCTGGGGGCTTCTGGGTTGGTGAACACGCGGAGGCGCTGAGACTGGCGCATCCTTTCCCGGGTACCTTGCCTGAGGCTCTTCCTTCTGGAAGTTCATCTGGATCTTTTATCGTATCCTTTTATGATAAACTGCTGAACAGGAAGTAAACTGGGAGCCGCTCTAGCAAATTTATCGAACCCCGCGAGGGTGCTGGGGGAACTCCGAAGCACAGGGGACAACCCACTTGTGATTGGCGTCTAACGTAGGGTGAGGGCGGTCCTGTGGGACTGAGCCTTCAACTGGCCGGATCGGACCCCGCCTTCAGGTCAATAGTGTCGGAATGTGTTAAATCGCAGCACACGCGAACTGCCTAGAGAGAAAAATCCCTACAAGTCTGGTGTCCGAAGTGTTGGGAGTTTGGGGAGTAAAGGGGATATGCAGGAGAATTGGGTGTTTCTCTACTCAGGAAGCTAACAGAGACTCCTGGAAGGTCAGGAAAGAAGAACAACTGAAAGAATAAAAATGTGGGTAGGGCACGTCTGACTGGCTCTTGATCTCAGGGTCTTGAGTTCGAGCCCCACGTTGAGGGTAGAGTTTACTTAAAATAAATAAATAAATAGGGGTGCCTGGGTGGCTTAGTCAGTTTAGAGTCTGACTTTTGATCTCAGCTCAGGTCCTGATCTTAGGGTCGTGAGTTCAGGGCTTGCGTGGGGCTCCATGCCCAGTGTGGAGACTACTTAGAAAAATAATGCAAATGAAAAAATAAATCAATAAAATTTAAAAATATGGGTAAATAAAATAGGCTTTTGCTTTCTTCTTGAGTTTTCCATATTATGTTTGATGCTTGAAGCAAAGAGTATAGTATCTAACACGGTTCTAAATGTAGGTAGAGGAAATTTTGAAAGTTACAGAAACTGGGGAAGGTAAGGGATTTAAAGGGAGGTAAGGTTTCTACACTTCAAATGGGTAAAATATCAACCCCAGGGGACAGGTGATGAGTGACATACGCATAATGTAATGCCTAGAGCAACCACTAAAATAACATATGAAGAGGTTTAAAAAGAGAATTTCTAGCGTTAAAAAGAACAGGGTTTGCCAATCTTCCTCTACTTTCCAGCTGAGTGACTATAGTCAAGTCACTGGGTTGGCTCATTGGGTTAAGTATCTGCCTTTGGCTCAAGTCATGATCCCAGGGTCCCGAGATCGAGCCCCGCAGTGGGCTCCTTGCTCAGCAGGAAGTCTGCAATAAAGTAGCCTTGAAACTACATATGTACTGTGTCTATCACAGTTCCTGGTGTATACCACACACTCAATAAGTTAAAGCTACAGTTATTTATTATTTGTCAGTAAAGAGGGTCGGTCTGTCCTTTAAAAAGTGACACTCCAAAATGTGAGCGGTTGAGCCTCCTCTAGGCGCTGGACAGTACCAGCTGCTGCAGCTGTACGAGGCCAGCGGGAAGGAAACTCAGGTAGCGGCTCTCTTTAAATTCGACCACACTGAGTGCTTCATTCCCTGTATGGCCCGCACTTCTTCCCAGTCCAGTTTGATGTCTGGAACCTCATCTTCCGGCTCAGGATCCTTTCTCAGGGCTCCCTGGGGGGAGGCCACCACGATGGGCAGAGGGCCACATTCCTCCCGGAATTCTACAACGTGGAGACTCTTCTTATTGGCCAGCTGTTGATGGGTTTCCTGGGCAAGACCAAATTGAGAACACCAGGTCAGGTCTATGAGATATATCTGTAACTGAAAGAACAGGAACACCCACGTACCACTTGGGGACTTAACATTTCAGAGGATTCTGGGTAATGCGTCTTGCAGCTAAACCATGGCGATCTAGGGTGGATGGCATCATCTCCCCACTCTCCACTGGAATGGAGGAAGGGCCTTGGCCTCTGGTCTCTTGCCTTCTAAAGCCCCCCAATTATGTGCCATGCCGTGACCCAAACTGAACTTGAATTTCATCAAGACCCTAGTTCTAGCCACTGTTTTACGGGACATGCAGGGAGAGAAGACATTAAGAATCCACAAGTATTTAGCAGCAGACTGGGAAGCTTAGGAAAGAAAAAAAAAACCACGAAACAAAAAGAGGGAAACCTACAGATTAGAAGTGACCTAAAGGACATGGCAAGAACTTATAATGTACTGACCTTTTCTGCAATCTAACAAATTATGCAAAAAATACTTCTTAAAAAAATCAAACAAATGGATATGTACTATGACCACCACCTAAGTAACTGAGGATACGGCAGTACTGTACAGTTTTAGGTGTAACAGTAGTGGGGGGTATTTTTTAATCCTTATCTTTTAGAAAACATCCTGAAATATTTATGAATGCTACAAGATGATGTCTGAGACGTGGTTCAAGACAACTGGGCTGCGTTGGGGGAGGCTCTGAGAGACAAAGGCTGGCCACAAGCTACTCACTGCTGACCCTGGGTGAGAGGGCCATGCACAATCATTAGACAGCAGCCACAGAAGTCTGGAAAAAGGCAAATAAATTTAGTAGATGGCTTATTGATAGTACATTAAAATACCTGGTACGTCCAATCTCATGTTTCCAGACTCTATGGCCATCTTGTACTATTTTAATTCTATATAAGTTTGAAATTAGAAAAATTACTTATTTCATAAAAACAAAATAAAATAATTTAAATTAGTGGGTCTTACAATCAATGGCATACTGCTTAAATTGGTAACATTCATTTTCTTTGCAGATGGCACATGAAATAATGCAACATCCTATTTATTTATGTATTATTTTTATTATTTTTGAGAGAAAGTGCATGTGAGTTGCGGGGGGGGGAGGGGAGTTGGGAAGATCCCAAGCAGGCTCCACCCTCCACACAGAGCAACGTGGGGCTCGATCTCATGACCCTGAGATCTTGACCTGGGCCAAAATCAAGAGTCAGTCACTTAACTGACCGAGCCACCCAGGCACCCCAAATCATTCAACGTTCTATAGTTGATGGCATTTTAGAGGAGATGAAACGTGGTGATCATATTAGAAAATTCAAAATACTAACATAAAACAAAAATACTACAAGGCACCTGGATGGCCCAGTCTGTTAAGCATCTGCCTTCAGTTCAGGTTGTGATCCCGGGTTCTGGGATCGAGCCCTGCATGGGGGCTTTTTCTCCGTCTCTGCCCCTCCCCCCATGTGTGCACACTCTCTCTCTCTCTCTCTCTCTCAAATAAATAAAGTCTTTAAAAAACAAACAAAAAATATTACATAAAACAGGTCTCCTTGATCAGAAATATAACCTATCTAAAACCAATACCTTAGTTATATCAAACCAACCTCTAAAATAGAAGTCTGAATTTAGAAGTGCTTTTGAAGCCTGTTTTAGATAGTGCCAACGCACAAACACAACTGTTCAAAAAGGATCTTTTAACCAAAGCTTTTCTTCCAATTAATTTTCCTATTTTACAGAGATATGTATAATTATTCCACAGACCACTTTATTCAAAACTAGCTATCACACTAAGTACCAGGAAGACAGTCCAAGTTGAATCTCTTGAACCTGGCTGTCTCTTCTGCTCACCCTGCTGCTAAGGTCTACCCAACCCTTCAAAGGACAGGCCAGACCTCTGACCTTGGAGCAGGTCAGAGGGCAGCCCGGGGGAGGGGCCTCTTCGTTGTGGAATAGAGCGATTGCGCGCCGGGTGGGCGGGCTGGGTGGCAGCCCAGGGCTCTCATCTCTGCAGAGAAATAACTCGGCACATGAAGTTCATAGTTCCTTCTAACTCAGGTGCCCGTCCGAATGACCTATGCGGTTAACGTGAAAACCGCTTGAAAAACATGAAAACCTGAAGACAGCACTCTTGAGTGGGAAGGCTTCACTCTAGTCCCAACTGAAAAGACTAAATTAGGAAACAGCCTTTCTCTTTCTACTTTACATATCTATACTGTTAGAACTGTAGAACAAGCATAAATTCTTCTCATAATAAAATATAGATTATAATTACTGGCTTTTATAAATATTTCATTTCTTTTTTTTTTTTTTTTAAAGATTTTATTTATTTATTTAACAGAGAGAGAACACAAGCAGGCAGAGAGGCAGGCAGAGGCAGAGTGAGGAGCAGGCTCCCCGCGGAACAAGGAGCCCGATGCGGGACTCGATCCCAGGACACTGGGATCATGACCTGAGCCAAAGGCAGCTGCTCAACCAACTGAGCCACCCAGGCGTCCCTAAATATTTCATTTCAAACCTTTAACAGAGCCATGAAGTATTTTTTAAAGGGTAATTTTCATGAACTAGCTCTCCAGCTGGATTAACTAAACGGATGCAGCCACGGGCAGCAAAGGGCACCAATCCTCGGGCGGTGCCGGGACAGCAACTCCAAAGGCTCCCAGGACATTACGGTCTAAATGCCCACAATCAAAACACGAACGAGAACTTCCGTTTCAGAGCCCAGGGAAGGGTTACCTGGCGGGAGAGCCCACGGAAGAGGCCCCGTGTGAGGTTGAGCATGTTGACGGACCCAGAGACCTTGGCATACATGTCCTTGATGCCAATGAGCCGGCAGATGGTGATGATGGCCCGATGGCAGCGGAGGCCATAGCCTAGAAAAGGAAAAACGCCATCAGTCACCTTGCTGCCTTTCACATAGCTCTGGGCTCTGACTTTGGGAGGCGCTGGTTCACATTCTGGCTTCATCACTTCCCTGGAAAACTTACTTCCATAATGACACTGATTTAAGTGAGATGTTATAAAGACTAAAGAGATAATATATATAAACCTCCTAAGCATGTGGGCAAAAAAAACCCAGGGATGTTATAAAGATTAAGAGAAATGCGTGAAAGTCCTTGCCCCCTCCATGCCTGAGTTGGCTAAGAACAGAGGGACACATCTGTTTTCACCCTCCTCAGTTGCTCAGTTGCTTTGAGATCTACTCCCTCTTTCTGGAAAAACTCCTCTCTTGGCTTTGGTAACATACCCTCTCCCCCATCCCCCCAAAACACAGCATCTTAATTGCTGCTTTCAGGCACTTTGTGGAACTCGCTTATCTGATGTTTCCCCTCAGGAGAATGCGGGCTCTGTGAGGGCTAAGATATTATTTATTTCTACTGTAATAAATCATTACATGTATTTATTACATGTATTTCTACATGTAATAAATCAAGCCTAGATCATTACCCAGCAAATGCAAGTAGCAGGGAGAGAAAGACACCCCAAGTTTAGACTCTAACACTTTGGTTAGACAGACATGGAACCCAGCACATATCTCCCTGCCTTAAGGCAGAGGATCTTACTCCATGTTACTGGCTTTCTAATTTCCAACTTGTAATGGTAATTCAATATATGTATATAAAAACTCTATTTGGATACGAGCACCTGACACAGAACCGACCCTTCTACTCGAAACAGTCAACTAAGTGTGGGTCCCAGAGCTATGCCAGATCACGGACCCCAGAGGGTAGCTAAGACAGGCAACAGGGTGGCTTGCCCTTCTTCGCGGTGTTACATACACAGGATAAGTGTTCACGTGTGAACAAACGCATGCGTGCACAGGTATGTATAAATGCACACACCTCTAGAGACTGGTGCCCGTGCAAGAGGGTGCAAGGCAAATCGTGGAAGGACCTGGAAGGCAGACTCTAACCTGCTACCGCTCATGAGGCAAGAGCCTCCCTTCTCCTCCTCACCCACTTAGCAGAGTTGACGCTGGGCTCCCGAGGGAAGGCATGTCTACCGCACAGCCGCCGGGCCACACACAACACTCCCCAGATGGGGCCAGTTTCATACATATACAAACATCCGCGTAAGAGTGGTCACAGCCCTGTGGTAATTATTTGGATGTACTTTCACTGTGAACACTTCCAGGCAGGCACTGTGTCAAAACCCTTGTTTAAGGAAAGTTAAATTTGTGCGTGTGTGTGTGTGTGTGTGTGTGTGTGTGTGGGTGTGTGGTATGATATGGGACGTGCTTAGCAGCGCTGCATGAGGCATTAAACACCATGCTGCAGCCAAGAAAGAAGCGTCCCTTGGTCAAATAAGTTCGCGAACGCTGCCTTCTCTACCCCACTCTGGGAGACTCACAGTGCACGGCAGTGCATGAAAGACTGCGACAACCACAAACATGTCCAAGCATCTTTTCTTACTCTCCATAATTGTTTTCCCACATGGCACTCTTTCTGGAGTTCACGTCTATTAATATCTCCTCACAGAAATAGCAATGCACGGGAACATAATTTAGAAAGTGCTATCTATAATGTACCCTACTGTTTTAGCTTCAAGATCAGAAAATTTAACCCCGGGGCGCCTGGGTGGCTCAGTCGGTTAAGCATCTGCCTTCGGCTCAGGTCATGATCCCAGGATCCTGGGATCAGGCCCCGCATTGGGCTCCCTGCTCATCAGAAAGCCTGCTTCTCCCTCTCCTTCTGCCGCTCCCCCTGCTTGTGTTCCTTCTCTTGCTGTCTCTCTGTCAAATAAATAGATAAAATCTTAAGAAAAAAAAATTTAACCCTAATGCACAGGGAACAGGTTCAACTATATAGAAAACTGAAAAATACAGTTTCAGGAGACAGGGAAGATTAAAAAAGGCAACTTTAGCAATTAATTCAGCCATCTTTCAAAAATCTTTCAGCTATAAATGTATCTATATCGACACTGCTCAACAGAAATAGGACATAAGCCATTAACGCAAGCAATCTATAGAATTTTAAAATTTTCCCATCAACACATTTGAAAAAAAGAGGTAAAATTAATTTGAGTTAAATCTTCAATTAACCTAATATCTCCAAAACACGATCATTTCAACATGTAATCAATAATAACTCTGAGCTATTTTGCATTCTTTTTCTTCATACTGAGCCTTTGAAATCTGGTCTGTACTCCACACTTGCCAGATCCCAGCAGCCACATTTCAAGGGCTCGGCAGCCACTTGGGGTCCCAGCTACCTCAGGAATAGCACAAGTCGAAACCTTGATGTCGAAGTGTTCGACTCAATGCTTTTTCTAATAATAAAATAAAGGTTTTTATTAGGGATACAAATGATTGCAATTTTAAAGCAGAAGGCAAGTTCTCTTGGTGCACAATTAGTATTGAATGTGATGTTTTTCCTTCCTGATTCATTTCTACATACTAGAAGCCTTGACATGAAAAATTTAGATGTTTTCTCTTTTTTCTGATCCAAACTTTTTAAGATATACTGAGAGTATCATCTTAACCGTAGAACCACAGGCTAAACGCAAATCCAAGTGCTCAAGAATTCTATACCCAGAGTCCACTGGGCATGACTGCCCCAGCTCCGTGACCCTGAACTCTGCCCGCCTGCCTGCTCTTCCCCGGGACAGGAAGGTCCACCTCGGCACTCCCAGAGCTTAGCACGGCACCCAGTTCACGGTGCCCAATCGATACTTGATGATGTGAGTAAAGGACGGGAACCGAAGAAGCTGTAAGAGTCCTCCAACTAATACCATCAATAGTTCTCCAGGAGGAACTGATGTTCCCACTCACCCAAACCCAACGACTCACGCAGTTGCTCTTTCCATTCAGAGTGTGCTCTTCTAGAACTCCCCTGGGACATGCCTGTGTTCATGGGAGCCTGAGGAGGTTGACTACTTTTTATGTCCCCGAGACCCTCGGCCGGCCTTTCCTTTTTGGTGTTTTCAAAAGGGAGTTCGATACATGTGATCAAAAATAGAGGGCAGGATGGATCTGTGATCATTTCTCTGCCTCGTCTTTAACAAATCATAAGAGTATTTTTGGTTACCTCTGGGTTGTTTCTTCATCCTGATATGTGTCCTTTTAAATCTTAAAGAGATATCGTGGAATACTGGAGGATAAAAACATAAACATAAAAGGATTAGGCATGTAGCTTTGATGCCCTTGCAAATAACACTGTGCAACTAATACTACCCCTAGCAGCTGGCACACTAGGATGTGCCAGGATGAGGGACAAAACTCTGATTTCACTCATTATTAACCTCCTCAGGGGAGAAAATTTGTTTCTGTATTTTATATAATACAGAACATGATAACCAGCAGAGAAACACAAAGAGAGCCACAGAGCTAAACTGCAGCACTTAATGAAACAAGTGTAACTCTATAAATTTTATAAGAAATTAACACTCACTCGTATGGTCCTCGTATCGCTCTATATAATGCAAATAGTGCACTGCTCTGTTCTTCGCCTAAAAGGAAAGAAGGAAAACAGTTTTCTTAAATCTACTGATGGAACTTACATTTTCTTGGAGATTTAAAGGAAAAATACCTTCCAGAAAATATTTTATTACAGAAAATTTCACGCTGCATAAAAATTTCATTATATACTTCTAAAAGCTGAGGGTTTAATTTAAAAAATTTGTGACAGTATCACTATCACATGTAAAAAACATTAACAATAATTCCTTAGTATCTTTGAACATCCTGTCGGAGTTCCAACCTTTGCAGCTGTCTCACACTTCTGGTAAGCAATCGCAAGTCTGCCAAAAGCGATGCAGAAGAAAACGGGTGCTGCTAAGGCTGCCTTTGAGGAGATCGGTAACTGCCGACAGGAAGCCTCAGGGGAGGGGTCTTCATTTCATTATTATTTTTTTGTAGTTCCAGTGGTCCCTGGCACACTGATTTTTTACTATCAACAAAAGAAAAATGTACATACTTTTCTGAAAGCATCCATGCGATCAGTGGCTTTCCCGATGGCAAAACCTTTAAAAAAAAAAAAAAAAAGGAACAATATAAAAAGGGGCATAAATTTGGCACACAATGTCTTTCACCACATTTCAAGTGTCAGTTCCGAAAATATTGCACAGCATTTCATTTGTCTTCTGCCCACAGGAAACCCGTTATCCAAAACAAACGATAAAACATGAGGCCAGAGAGGCGCCTGGTTGGCTCAGTGAGTAGAGTACGCAACTCTTGATCGTGGGGTTGTGAGTTCTGACGCTGTCAGTATGGGTTCAAATAGGCAGTTTTCCAGTTTTCTTTCCCTAACACATCCATGTACACACCTCAAAACTAGATGTTCACTGGGGAAATTTTACCAAAAAGTATAAAGAAGAAAATTTAAATGAAGCACAAACCTATGGATTAAACATTATTAACTTTCTGAGATTATACAGTCTTCTGTGAAGTTTTTTCTTATTTTTGCTTATTTTGCTTATTTTTATTTAGCATAATTTTGTAAGTAATTCTCCACTATTCTTTAATGGCTACAGAACATTACAATGTGTGGCTATGCTCTTTTTGTAACTATGTCCCTATTGTTGAACATTTAGTGGCTTTTCCCTCCTAAGTTTTCACTACTGTACAGAATACAACAGTGTCTTAAGCCTTTTCAAATATCCATTGTTCTCCACGGAAAAGGCAGGGAGAGGAAGATCTGCTCCCTCTTTTTTCTCTAAGGGATTTTATGGGTTTGCCACAAGGTTTGTGGACCCAAACCATTTAATGGGTTTAATCTGTACCGAGAGTCTGGGCAGCAGCGAGAACCTATGGACTCCAGAGCGGAGCCCAGGCCACACGTGGCTCCGCCCCCGCCACCAGCACCGTGGCGTATCACGCCCCATTCACCTGCAGCTCCTCGGCCGTTCCCCACCGCAACCAGGACACGGACTGATTTCTTTCTCCCTTCTTTTGCTGTCATATTGAAAACGTTTCTTACCTAAAAGACAAAATGTTTCATATGTATTATACCTTAAGAAAATTCTGGGGGAGCCTGGTTGGCTCAGTCGGTAGAGCATGCGACTCTTGATCTCAGGGTTGTTGAGTTCAAGCCCCGCCAATTTAAAAATAAAATAAAATAAAAAGGAAAAGAAAATTCTTTTTTTTTTTTTTTAAAGATTTTATTTATTTATTTATGAGGAAAGAGAGAGAGTGAGAGAGAGCATGAGAGGGGAGAAGGTCAGAGTGAGGAGCGGACTCCCCATGGAGCTGGGAGCCCGATGTGGGACTCGATCCCGGAACTCCGGGATCATGACCTGAGCCGAAGGCAGTCGCTCAACCAACTGCGCCACCCAGGGGCCCAGGAAAAGAAAATTCTAAAGTAAGGAACCAGAGTGACCTCCTTCCACACACACCCCCATACTGAGCAGCTACACTATCCTCCCAAGCCATGAGCACAAACAGCAAACGTTCTCAAAAGGAAAGCTCTCTCTGTGCTATTTCTTCACTGGTAAAATGGAATAAGGCTTTCCCTTCCTATTTCATAAGGTTGTCAGAACGCTGGACTGAGATCTTTTGAAGGGATTCAAAACTGTACAACTCAATATACACTATTTTAATGACTTTCACAAAGGAAGAGAGTTGCTGATTAAACTTGGAAAGAATTTATAACTGATTATAACTGATATAATATATCCCAATTATCAGAGATGTTAGAATATGGAAAAATGCACATCTTAGAAATGAATGAAAATGCAGTACGTAGAATTAGTATAGGACAGAATCTCTACACTAAGAATTAGGCTCACCTGATAACACAAAATTTGGAAATACCTGCTTATTATGAACTACAGGAAAATCTATGTTTTAGTTAGCTTGCTTATTCTGTTGTGTGTGTGTTTTTTTTTTTTTGGTGTATTTAAAAGGCCAGGAATTATTAAACTGTTACTTTTAACTGCTTACATAGCAAGTCTTTTCCCATAAAATAAGCTTAAAAGAAAAGGGAGCTCCCGTCCACGCTCATGGATAATCTTACAGGAAATCATCCACATATACAAGAATTCTTCAAAGGGATTAACTTCCAAAAGGTATAAACTGGGACCCAAAGACATAAAATGCTTGTAAACATATTTTAAATTACTGATAACAATATATATATATTCGGTTACAAAATCAGTAAGTGGTTTTTCCATACGGTATTTAATCCTGACCACGTACATGTACTAGCTCAAAGGGAAGCTCACTCTCTCAGGAAGTGCCCTGGAAAGAGTGATGGAAATTTACGTGATACAGGCTTCAGTTTCAAGGACCCACAAACAGCCGAGCAGATTGTTTCCTCATCAAGAGCTGGGCACTCAGGGCAACCCCCAGCTTTCTTCCCCTACCCCATGCTTCTTCCCCTCTGCTCCCTGAACCGAGTGCCCAATACAGCTTGTTCAGAATTCAAGAAGAGACTGCTAATCCTACTTTGGTTTTAGGAGGGAGGGTTTTAATAGTAATCTCCAAATTCTGTTCTCAACAATACCAGAGGTTGCCTTGTCATGGAACCGCAACTGGTAGCCCCCAAAAAGGGCAGCAGTCAGGAGAGCCAGTATCAAGTAACTGAAACTAAAATGTCAATATTTCCTTATCCGGATCAACTCTGTGCCTCAGAAAAAGTCATGCATCAAAGGCTTTTCCTCAGAGGCTCCTGGGTGGTGCAGCTGGAAATCAGTCCAGCTCCTGATTTCAGCTCAGGTCATGATCTCAGGGTCATGAGACCAAGCTCCGCATTGGGCTCTCGGCTGGACATGGAGCCTGCGTGAGAGTCTCTCCCTACCTCTCCCTCCGCCCACCCCTGCCCCTGCTTCCCCCTCCCCCACCCCACACGCTCTCAAAAAAAAAAAAAAAAAAAGACCCTTCCTTGATGGTTCCTCTTGTGCTAATCCCACTCCACCCACCCCAACTTCCCCAAAGGCTCCACTGGGTGTTGGATTCAGCATGCCTACCTCAAGTATCCTGGTATCAAAATCGTCATATGTTTCTGTAGAGAGAGAAGAAGCAGGCACACAGATAAATGTGTCTACACAGCGCACGAAAGCATTTTCAACACAGGCACCACCACCAATTTTTAAGTGAGGAAGAACCTCAGCTCTTTTGCTGCCCCTGCCTGGTCGTGCATCGTCAGAGGCTGCTCCAGCACGAAATTCATAAACTCCGCCACCCTCTCCCTGACCGCATCGTCCTACCCCTCCAGCTCTCTCACTCAACAACTCTCACGGTGATGGTTCCTGGAGCTCCCTGGCACCTCAGGACTCCTGAGCACGATCCTCCCTTCCCTCGAACCCCTCTGGTCTTCACAGCCTCTGCCACTCAGCCAAGACATCACAAGCCACCGCTTCTACTAGAGCTTGCAAACGACCTCAACCCCCTCCCCCTCGTCTCTCCCCAACATACTATTCAGGCCCCAGTCAATGCAACCATCTGGCCACACCTGGCCTGCCGGGTGCCGCGGGAGAGAAGTCAAAGCACAGCACATGTTTGGGCCACTAGAAATGCATGGTCTCCAAATCAGTCAAGCTCTCCCTGCTGCCCGTTGGCCTTTTATGTCCTTTTAGGTCTCTTTCCACTCACTACAGCAGCCACTGCAAACTCTCTGTGTTCTTTTATTTTTACTAACTTCTTCCTAGAGAAGATTTCAATCGTGTAAAAAATAAGAGAGAACAGCAGAATGAAATCTCACCTAACCATTGGCCAGCTTCGACAACTGTCAACTCATAGCCAATCTTCTTTTCTCTAAACTCTAATTCCTACTCCACTGGATAATTCTGAAGCCAGCCCTAGATACCCTGCCTCTTCATCAAAAGATTCTGGTGGCCGTGCTCACCAAGGCCGCCATCCTTTCAGCAGACGACCCCACCTCCTCCTCACAGACTAACTGTGAGGAGGCAGAGAGCACTCACATACCGCGACCCCAGCATGCTCCCATTTCCACTACCAACAGCACAGGCTCCCCTGAATCTGTAGTCACAAGTCAATCCATTTATCCATTCGGGATCTGGACTCTCAGCAGGGATTTAGTTTATGGGTTTTTTCCAACCCAGACCTTCATCCTGCCAACTGAAGCATTTTGCTCTGTTCTAAACACATTCACCTGAATCCCTCCATCTCAACTTCTCTCCTCTTTAAGCCAAACTTGAGAAAGTAGCCAAACTTTTGTCTATTTCTTCATCTTCATCTTCTACTCATTGACAAGAGTGAGTTTTCCAGGTGATTTTTACTTCTTTGTATATTTGGGATGGGGTTGGAGGGGGAACTCTCTTTTCTAATTTGGCCTGATAAGTATTATCAATTTTTATTTCACGTAAGCTTTTATAAAGCTGAGTGACAACTATCTAGTCTATCTTCTGTTATAAGAAGGGCACTCCCAAGCCATGCTGCTCCAGAGCAACTGTGTTTGGGGAACTGCATCCTATAGGTGGCTTATATTGATCCAAAATGCATATTGCCACATCCAAGGCTCTCAGAAGTACTTTGCGTCCCATGAATACTTCTTGGTTGTGGGCCTCTAATGTTCCGTAAAATACAACAGAATAATAATGTGAAGTTATTTCAGTAATGCTCAAATCCTTTCTTGGAAAAAAGCAATCTAAACAGGCAAGTAAATAAACTCTTATTAAGGAATTCTAGAACTGTAAGCACTCTCCCGGTCACAAAGGAAAGCAACACCAGGACTCTGCTACCTCCGTTGGGACCAGGATCAGGGGGGCCAAGACTGACGCCTCCCCACGTGTTTCCGCTCCATCCTCGCTCGCGTTTAATCTTCGTCTTCCTCTTCCGGTCCCACTCTTCCCTCTGCTGGATTAGATCAGCCTCTACCTTCTCCTGCTCTTCCTTGCTTCTTTGGGCAATGGTCTGCACAGCTCCCTCTCTCATAAGAGGGGCATTCAGACCAGGCCATAGGAAGCCATGACGCCCTGAAGGTTTAAAAAAAAATACAATAATAAGAATTTTTAAAAATCACTCATTTCTTAAATGTTAAACTGGCAGGCAACAGGTATAGAGATAATGACACGGCTGGAAGGAGCTTAAACTAATGATCACCTGGTAGGCCACTCGGCACTGTCTATTAAAATTTTAAGTGTACCTACCCCATAACTAGTAATTCTACTTCATGATGTTACCTAGAGAAACACTCCTGTACAAGTACGAGGCATAAGTGTGCTGGGACAAGAAGGTCCACTAAGTGTTATTTGTAAAGGCAAAGAGAGGAAACAATCTACATGTACAGCAATACTGGATTGGTTAAATGAACTACGGCATCTTCACCCCATGAAATATTCTGCATTAAATTGAAAGAATAAGGAAGCTATATAGATTCTGATATGGAACAATTTCCAAGACCTATTATTGAGTGAAAAAGTAAACTATAAGATAGTACATACCATGACATAATTCAATTTTTTTTAAGAAAACATGTTTCTTTTAGTGTATTTATGTATATAAAAACATTTAAAAAAACGTCAGGAGGAAACATATCAAAATGAAATCAATGCCTTGCTTGGGGCAGCAACTGGGATTGGAAGAGAGAGAAGGGGCATCAAGGAGACTTTAGATTCCTCTATAATCTTTGAATTTTTTACTGAGAAGGTATACATAATGTGATTGTTGTTAACTTTTAGAAATGTTAAAAAATAAAATAAGATACAAGGTGAGTCATTAGAGAAAAACATTCAGATAGACAGGCAAGTGCAGTGAATGGTGTTTTCTTTATGCCTGGAAGCCTATAACAATTAAGAAAAATTTGTCAGCCCCCACAGCACAAAATATCGATTCAAGTACACTGTACTATTTTCACTCTTCAAAAAACACACGTATAAATGGCCATGTATTCCAGGGGTTGGCAAATTAAGGCCCCGGAGCCAAAGCCTGCCCACCATTTGTTTTTGTCAAGTTTTACCTGAACACAGCTATCCTGGTTTGAGCATGTATTTTCTAGGACTGTCTTTGAGCCGCCATGGCAGAGCTGAATAGTTGGAACAGAGTCCAGGTGGCTCACTAAAGCTAAAAATATTTACTAACTGGCTCTTTGCAGAGAAAGTCTGCCAACTCTCTCAACGAATCATAAGCTCCTTGAGAGCAGTGACTGTCGTAGAAGATGAGACACAACGACACTTAAGGCTTGTTGAATGAAAAACTGAACAAATTCCTTTCTATGGGATTTTCTTCCCCCAGAATCATGGGACATTAAGCGAGCCATCTGGTTGAACTCTAAAACTATAGACCCTAATGCCCTTCATGAGAAATCTGTGAGGCTTCTACACTATAACAACTCTCTATAAAACTAGGAGGGAAGTCTTAAAAAGCAATTAGCTTTTTTATAAAAAAACTTACCTTCACCAATGATCTGACCCCTGTTCAAATCCTTTTTTCTCTTTTTCTTAGTTCTTTTGCCTCTTCCTTTTCTTGCTCCTGCTCCAGTCTCTGCTAAAGCGCCTTTCCAAAGCTCATCTGCTGTCACTATAATGAAATAGGTTTTTTGGTTTTTTAATTACCAAGCAATGATCTATGGTCTTCTACTGAATAAAAAAGGCCAGAAGAGGCCAGCTTCACTTGTATCACTGTAGAATTATAGGTGATTTTCTTCTTTTTGATTTTCTGTATTTACCAAATAATCTAAAGTGAATTGGCTTTATAATCCTAATTTCTTTTTTTAAACAGAAACTCTATTTTTTTAAAGTCTTCTCCACACCCAACGTGGGACTCAAACTCACAAACCTGAAATCAAGACCTGCATGCTCCACCAAATGAGCCAACCAGGCACCCCAATTCTAATTTCTTTTAATTTGCCTAATGCTGAGTTCTGAAGTCAATCTCCATTTATTACAAGCTAATTTCAGTTCAGATTGGACTATTTCAAATACCACTGAAAGTAGGAGTAGTGTTAACAAAACAATGTCTACTGAAAATTAACTTTTCCTAATTTGTACTATCTCCTCAACTAAAGGGCAACTGAAAACAGACTTGGAGGACATTCGTGTTGTGAATCTAAATCAGCAGGGATTTGGGCCACAACTCAATACTCCTTAGGTCTCGGGTGCCCCAAACAAGGGGATTAAAGTAAACTAGTGCTCCCCAAAGTATAGCACAAATACAGTTGGTAATACATGAGATAATTCTAGGAAGTACATTAAGGAATATTTTTATTTTACTAGCACATCATACACTAATTTCTAAAGTGTTACTTCATTAAAGGAAAAAGAAGAAAAACTAAGATACAAAAGCACCTTTTATTTCCCTGTTTCACGAAATGAGAAGTTTGTGGCCAGTCTACGTACATTTAGTGAAGAAACTATAGGATCTATACGGTTGCCGCATCAAACTACTGGGAGAAGAAATACGACATTGTGTCTGTAGCGCACGGGTCAGGCTGGTGAAATGATGGCTGTCTCTGGTTCCTGGAGGCGACAGAGGGCCTATAGGCAGACGGAATAAAACTCCGAGTTAGACGCCCGTGCCTGTGGAAAAATATTGCCAACACCAAAGAATTAATTGTTCCTGATGCAAATAAGTCACTAAAATCCCGGACACCTAAAGAGACATATTTTGAGGACAGCCTTTCTTTAAAAAATATATCAAAACTTAAGACTGCTGAGCTAACTGCCCATCCTAATTAGAGAAGTGACAGTTCTTCCACACAATGGATGCAGCTGTCTACAGAAAGAAGGAGATCTGTCCTTACCGGGGTGCCCACGGTGCTATGTTGCCCGGCAACCCCGTGACCAGCACTGTCCATTCTGGGCGAAGAGTGACCTCTGCTATACTCCACAGGCAATGTACCCACACAGAAAGACGTGTGAATGGCCCGGTTAGAAGAACACAGCGCCAAACAGTAGAGCACCCTACCCTTCGTGTTGAAAAAACAGGAGGGGACATAAATACACTTTACAGACTAATTTCAGAAGCATATGTAAGAAATCGGTCACAGCGGCTACCTTGGAGGAAGAAAACTGATGTGTTGGTGGTTCGTAGGGGAGATTTGGGGGTTTTTTTGGGTTTTTTAGAATTTTTCTAACCATATGCAAGTGTCACACAAGAAAACAGCCATGTCTTCGAGGCAGCAATCTGACCAAGTCCATGGGTGGTCGTGTCCCGTGAGGGAGACGGCAGGGTGACAGGAATCAGGGACTCAGGGAAATGGGAATGGTGATCACACTCCAGCTTTGTATTTCAATGGAGAATAGAGTCACTGTGAGAGAAGTGAGAGGGGGATTAAAACAACGGGAGAGATTAAAGTTGATTTAGGGGCACTGGACTTGAACAGAAAGCCAAAGAGTGAGAGCAGCCGTTTGCACGTCTCTGAGAAGTGAGGCCAGTCCGTGGCCTTCCTCACAGAAGCTTCTGCAGACCCTCCGTCAGCTCAGGTTGGGGACACGGCCTGGCTCACAGTAGAGGGCAGGGTCAGTAGTTTATGAATGAATGAGTCACCCACAACAAGGGAAGAGCTCAGGTAAGCACACTCTTCTGGACCCCTCGAGCAAGGCATGAAGGCATCTCAACAAGCGGGGTTAACAAGATACAAGGGAGTTAAGACTAAAAGTAAAGTTCAGCACAGAGAGTTCCAGAAGGTCAAGAACACAATGAGATTTCAATTCTGCCCTAACCATAGGAAAAGGCATTTCACGGACCACAAGCACAACATGGGCTCAGCAAAGGCTGGCCTCCTTCCCTTCTGGAGAGAGACTGAAGAGAGGGCCCTGCACTATGTCAGTGTAGCAGCAAAGGCCTCTGCAAAGACACGGCTTTACTAGGAGGCATCCCAGTATCCAGACAGCTCTGGACCCAGCCTTGCCAATTACTGGCTGTGCGATCTGGAGCGAGTCAATTAGCCTCTCAGAGACTCACTCCGTCATCTGCAAAGTGAAAATGAAACCCCCTCATAAAAACCGGTGAGAATTAACCAATATAACATGTTACAAGCCTGACACGCAGTAATTACTCCAAAAATCACAGCTATTATTTTTTTAAAGCCTTGAAATAGAACAACTGTAATCATAAAAAACTTGAAAACTACTCCAGACCTCATGCGCTTCCACTATAAAGAAGGTGCTTTGTTCATTTAGATTTATTCCTACATCAAGTACTCCAGCATTAGATCTTGTAAGAAAAGGCAGCTAGACAAACGAATCTCACCATTGCTGAGAATAGTCTTCAATGCCAAAAAGGAAGCTGTTGGAAAGGTGTTTTGGAAAAGCGGTCTGGACCATATGTGACCTGTAAATTTAAAAAAATTCTTTTAAATTTCTACATGAAAAGGAACATTTTTAACACCCAAAGAATATTAATATCTATAGAATAAAAGAACCAAGAGAAGTAAATGAGTCATTTCTGGGTCCCAGGCCCACCTGAACATGACATCGTATCTTCTCCTTCATGCTCACATCTAACCAGTTATCAAGCCCCATAAATTGTCCTCAAAAATCTACCAGCTGAGCCCTCTCCCATGGTCTCACTGCCCCTTCTCTGCCCAGGCGCCATCTCAGCCACAAGGTAACAACAGTCCCTTAGCAGGTTTTGCTGCTCCCCCTCTAACTCCCCATCTGTTGTGAGGCAGGCCTTTCGAAAATAACATGCTGGGTCACTTCCCAGGCCTGATTTATCATTCTTTGGCTCCCTACTGCCTGCAGAACACAGTCAAAACTCCTCCACATGGACTACAGGACTGCAACGTGGCCCCAGCCTTCTGCATCAGCCTCATCTGTCACCACTGTCCCCTCCACCCTCTTTTACTACACCAGACTTGTAGTCATTTTTGAACACACTCTGCTCTTCAATCCAGTTGTGTCTCTGACATGTTCTGAAACATCACCTCTGGGTGAAGGCTCCCAGATTCCCACAGTGCCCCTCAGGCACTCTGCTCTGCTCCCTCCTCCGAAGCCCCGCGTAACTTCACATGAGTAACTTCGAGTGAGTAACTTCACATGGAATACTGCTTCCCAACAGGCTCTGACAGCATTTACTGGTAACTGATTTTTGAAAAGGGTACCAAGACACATCAGTGGGGAAAGAATAATCTTTTCAGGAAATGGTACTGGAACAACCAAATATCCAAAGGTGAAAGAATAAAGTTAAAGCCCTACTTCATACCATAAATAAAAATCAATTCACAATGGATCAAAGACCTAAAGTTACAAGAAAAAAAACTATAAAACCCTTAGAAAAAAACCCCAAGGGTAAATCATCATGACCTTGAACTTGGCTTTGGTTTCTTAGATATACTAAAAGCCTAAGCAATCAAAATTAAATAGATAAACCAGACTTCACCAAAATTTAAAACGTTTGTGCTTCGAGGGACACTATATTCAAAGAGTGAAAAGACAACATACAGATTGGGAGAAAATTTTTGCAAATCGTATATCTGACAAAGAACTTGTATCTAGAATATATAAAGAACTCTAACAATTCTCTAATAAAAAACTGTAGAGGGGCCCCTGGCTGGCTCAGTGGGTTAAAGCCTCTGCCTTCGGCCCAGGTCATGATCTCAGGGTCCTGGGATGGAGCCCCACATCAGGCTCAGCGAGGAGCCTGCTTCCCCCCTCTCTCTGCCTGCCCATCTGCCTCTGTAATCTCTCTCTGTCAAATAAATAAATAAAATCTTAGGGAAAAAAAGACAACTGCAAAAAATGGGTAAATATTTGAATAGACATTACTCCAAAGAATATTTATAAGTGACCAAAAAAACACAAAAAAGATGTTCATAAGCCATTAGGGAAATGCAAATCAAAACCGCAAACTGATTACCACTTCAAACCCACTAGGATGACCATAATCAAAAAGACGATAATAATAAATGTTGACAAGAATGTAGAGAAGTAAGAAACCTCATGCACGCTGGTGGGAATGTAAAATGGTGCGGCTACGTTAGAAAAGAATTTAGCCATTCTTCAAAAAGCTAAACATGGAATTACCATTTGAGCCAGCAATTCCAGTCCCAGGTCTGCACACAAGAGAAACAAAAATATTTACAGCAACATCAGGCATAATGGCCAAAAGGTAGAAACAAGCCAAATATTCATCAACTGATAAATGTTTAAACAAATTGTAGCAGGTACATGCAACAGAAAGTCAGCCATAAAAAGGATAGAAGTACTGATACATGCTACAACACGAATGAATCTTGACATCCTATGTTAAGTGACAGAAGTCAATCACAAAAGACCATAGAGTATATGTGATATCCAGAACAAGCAAACTATATAGAGAGAAAGATAAGTGGTTGCCCAGTGCTGGGGGCAATGAGGAACTGGGGGGATGAGAGCCAAAGAATATACTTTTGGGGTGATGAAAATGCTCTAAAAGTTGATTATATGGTGATGGTTGTATAGTTTTGTAAATATACTAAAAACCACTGAATTGTACACTTTAAGAGGATAATTGTATAGTGTGCAAATTAATTCTCAAAAAAGCTGCTACCAAAAGAGAAGTTTGTAATATACCAGAGAAGGGGGTGGGAAAAAAAAAACCAACAAGGCTCTGGAGCCAAGTGGTATGGGTACAAAAACCTGACCCCCTCGGGTGTAACCTTGAATACATTTCTCAACCTCCGTGTCTTGATTCCCTCATCTGTATAATGGGAATAATAAAGGCATCTATCTCACAAAGGCACTATGAAGATGAAGTAAGGAAGAGCATAAAGAGCTTAAGATAGTTCCAGGAACACAGTAAGAGCTCATGAAGGAAATCTACAAATGCCATAGATCCTATTTGAATGGAGCCTTGAAAAACGAGGAGGTGGTCAAAACATGGGACAGAAGTAAAGAATGTTCAGGGCAGATTTTCTGCCAAATGATTTCAGGTTAAGTTTCCCAACAAAATGAGTTACAAAAAAATCTTCGATTTTTAGAGGTCTTGGGGTTTCGGAATTACGAATGCTGGGTTGTGGATTTACAATAAAATAGAACAAAGAAAAAAGGCCAAGTCGATCATGAAGCACAGGGATAGATAGCGCAGATCGCCTGCCCCTCCTCAGGCTGTAAACCATCAAAGGTGGGAGAGGACAATTTAACAGCAAAACAACGGACACTCAAAACATTCTTCTTTTCAAAAATGACACTGATCAGCCCGGAATCTAAAATGACCTTACCCGACTCAAGCTGGAGGACTGCCCCCACCTTCCTCGAACCCCACACCGACATCTCCAAATGAACCCATCACCAAATGAATCACCAAGGCGATGCTTGCTACCCAGTTCCCCGTGCCTTTTAGCCAAGCACGCACGAGCAGTTTGGTGAACTGGAAGGAGCCTTGGACGGAGTCCAGTCCACCCTCACTTTACAGACAGAAGCCCTACGATCCAGAGAAGGCGGAAAAGCGCGCAAGGTCACACAGCGTCTCTGGAAGGGATGGATGCAGAGCAGGACAGGTCCGGGGACCGCGTTCTGTCGCTTGTTTCTGCCCGTGCATCTGCAGTCCGCGGGCGAGACCCCGCTCCCAACCCTGCTTAGACCCCTCTCCCAGCATCCCGGCTCTCACCCGCCCGCAAGCCGCACAGCGCAGGGAGGTAACCTGCAGCGCGGACAGCCGCCGCCATTGTGGAGCCCTGAGAGCGCCTCCGTCAGGACCGTCTTCCCCACCGCCTGCCGCGACTGCAACTCCCGAACGGCTGGCCACAGCCTGCGGCTGAATTCCCGAGGCTAGAGGGCCATGCAGCCGCGCAGACCGGGGTGGGAGATTGTCTGTACCGGCAGCAGGATAGAGTGAGTCCGGCGCAGCCGCGGACAGCCCCCTCTGGGTGTTGGGGGGGGGGGAGTCCTCGCGTTAGGACCCGGGGGCGGGGCTTGGGCTGGCTGCCGGTGTGGGCGGAGCTGGCTCACAGTGTACTCCGCCAGGAGGGGACCCGCGTGACCAGACCGGAAAGGCGGCGGACGCCTCGGTACCGTGAGGTCTTCGTAAGGCTGACAGGAGCTGGGGCTGCGGACCGTTCGCAACAAGAAGTGCGAGGTACAGACAAACACGGAAAGGGTCTAAGTAAAGGGTCTAAGTAAAGTGCAAGGGGTGATGTCTCGAGAAGGTTTAGAATAGGTAAGACAGACAAGGAGTATAAAATTGTTCATACCCAACTCCAGTAAAGCTCTTACGTTTTTACATTTATTAACCACGTCAGGTACCTTGGATTTCTCATGCATTTACGTATTCTTCCGATTCTAACGTTTGGTCACACATTCATATCCCAGACGTTCGCTACGGTGTTTTCACCAACCCCGCTCATGACTTCATAGCATCTGGGCCAGCCCGGATTGCCCAAGTATGTGGACGGAGAAAAGATAGGGACGTCTTTTAAGAAGCTAGTACTCCTGCTCAGCTAACCTCCCGATTTTCAAATTTAGTATGAAAATTTTCAAACAGAAAAACAAAAATAGTGACAAGTTAGATTCCAAAAATTAAGATTGACTCGGTCGCTTCATCTACCCTTTTTCCTTTTTCTTTGCTGAGTTAGACAACCTGTCACCCCTATTTGATGATGCATCCCTTTTTAAGTAGACTTCTAACATATCAAGTCGGCTAAATTAAAAGAGATTGATCCCACTCAGCCCTGGCAGGAATTTGGGTACAAGGCATTCAAACAGTGGATTGAAGAGGGAAAATTACTGCGCAGTTAAAAAAAATTCATAATGGTAGGATTCCCGCAGAGATGGTCCCAATAATTCCTTCTCCTTCTCTAACTTACATGTTATTACTCCTATCAAGAAGTGAAGTTTAGGGGCGCCTAGGTGGCTCAGTCATTAAGCGACTGACTTGGGCTGAGGTCCTGGGCTCGAGCCCCGCATTGGGCTCCCTGCTTGGCGGGAAGCCTCCTTCTTCCTCTCCCACTCCCTCTGCTTGTGCTCCCTCTCTGGCTGTGTCTTTCTCTGTCAAATAAATAAAATCTTTAAAAAAAAAAAAGTGAAGTTTATAGGGTGCTTGGATGGCACAGTTGGCTTAGCATCCAACTCTTGATTACAGCCCCTGTCATGATCTCAGGGTCTTGAGATCTAGATCTAGCCTCTTACCATAGTTGACACTCAGTGTGGGGTCTGCTTAAGACTCTCTACCTCTGCCCTTATCCTCCTCTAAAAATAAGTACATAAATCTTTAAAAAAAAAAAAAGTGAAATTTATTTCCACTTCCTTGAATCTGGACTGGACTTATCACTTGCTTTGATCAACAGAAAGTGGTCGAAGGCCTCATCAGATTTGAGAAGGCAGAAGAGAACGTCAGTGAACTAGAACATAGATCAATAAAACTACAGTCCAAAGAACAGAGAAAGAAAAAAAATTGAAGGGAAAGTAATAGAGCTTCATAAACATTCCAATACATATGTAATGGGAGTCTCTGAAGGCAGAAGAAAATATCTGAAGACTTCATTGGAAAGTTAGCGGTGTTCTGGGACTTCCAGCAAGGCCAGAAGAAGACTGGCAGCTTCCATTTTCATCCCCTAGGTATCCAGCTACCATGTAAAGAAATGTGGTTCAGCCTAGCAAAGTTGACTTTTTTTTTTTTAAAGATTTTATTTATTTATTTGACAGAGAGGAGAGAGATCACAAGTAGGCAGAGAGGCAGACAGAGGGTGGGGGGAAGCAGGCTCCCCACTGAGCAGGGAACCCGATGTGGGGCTCGATCCCAGGGCCCTGAGATCATGACCTGGGCCGAAGGCAGAGGCTTTAACCCACTGAGCCACCCAGGCGCCCCCAAGTTAACGTTATAAAGCCATCCTAGTCCATCCCATGTCAACTTGACACCCACACACTTCACAGGAACTATTATAAAAAAACTCCATAAGGCATTACCCCTTACTCAAAAACTATGTTGTCCTTACCAACATAATGTCCTGGAAAAGTTGTAAGAACTAATGGCATCTTTAACTTAAAATTAGCGAAACTTTTAGAAACCCTTTAGCAACCTGGCCACAGGTAGCCCTTATGGCCAGAAGCCCTTATGGCTATATAGGTCACTCCCTTGGGGATACAACAATAATCCCCCTAAAAACTGATAACTGGAAGGCCCATTTATTTAGAGATTCTACTTCCAATACTAGACTCTACCCTGCTGCATACAGACATGGCAAAATAGTGCGAGAGATTCTTGTACTATACCCAGTCCTAGCTAGCATCAACAGGTTAATGCCCTCTTCCCACAGCATCTTCCTAAATAGCCTCTTTGTGACCTTCAACCATGAGGTTTTATCTATAAGAACAGAAATCAGGGAAAACTGCTCTCAAACCTCATTGTATGGGACTTTATCAGGTACCTGATAAAAGTAAAAAAAAAAAAAATACAGCAGTGAAACTCCAGAGAGTCAATTCTTCAGTATATATTTCACAACTAAAGAAGAAATTCTTCAGAAGGTAGACGTAATACAACTAGAAGCCTACTCCAGTAGAGGACTTCAGACAGGATTCTCCAAAAAACTCGAAAAGCAGCTGATCTTCAGAAGTGTATAGCCGACCAAAGACCTCTGGAATAAATAGATGACCTCAGATAATGAATAGCTTCTGCCCAAGATGTCGGACTGAGACTTCTGTTAAAGTCCTGTTTTGTTTTTCTTTGCTTCCTTATATTATTTTTCTCATTCCTATAGGTCCCTGGTTGTTATCCACTCATAATGGTCCTTTATTCTCTTTTCTTTCTTTAATATAATTGTTAGGTCGGAACATATTCACTCTAATGCCATTCTTAGATTATACTAAACAGGAAGCACTGCTCTCAGTCTTACCAGCTGCTAAATATGCCATCCATTGCCAGACAACCATGATATTTATTATATATATGAATGAACAATTCTGGTCCCATGAAATGAGACTATAGGGAATTATAGCCAATGGTTTTTCTACATGTACCTACAGGGACAAATGACTTTAAACAAATCAACCTGTGACTGTCAGTGTCCCTGTCTCCCATAAAAGCCTAGTTATTACAATCTAATGATCAGACCACAGGTAACTGTAAATTCGAATCTGACGACCTTTGTAGTGTAATGGGTCAGTTACTTATCACTTAGATTATAGGAATCCAAATAGGTAACAAAGCTAATGTAAGGCTTTGGTCCCAATTTCATGTCATGAACAACTTTTTCCCCCTTGATTTCTATGTGCTCCTACTGGATTCTGCTTCCTTTGTAGCCAGGACAACTGTCTTATTTTTTCAGACTAAAGCCTAATGCAGTTTAGAAATAATATCCTAAGATCTCAGCGTGTACAGAGATCCTTTGTACAGAAATCCTAACTGGAAGTCACCAATGCTGAAAATTCTAACCCAGAAGCTCCAAAATGAGGAGCTTGACTGTTAACGCACTCCGGCTAATTGATAACTCATTGTTTATGTGAACAATCAGAGCAGTATTTCCAATGGAGGGAAATAAAAAGACTTTAAAAGACCTATCACTGACTCTCACAGAAGTTATTAATGATATCACCTCTTCCCTACATGGAAGATCTGTAAATTTGCCTCATTTCATTGGCACAAGTAGTTACAAGCAATTGCGCTATTCTAAACCTCCAATTGACTAACCATGGTGGTATCTGTGCCACGGCCATAATTTCTTGCTGTTCTTAAAAAAAAAATGAAACAGGCAGGGTAACACTGGCTATATATTGCCTTAAAGAAAACACTACTTGGCTCGATGCTTCTGCACAACTGCTCTCTTATTAGATGATTGCTGTGATAATACAACAACAAAAAAATGATACAGTTCGGGGCACCTGGGTGGCTCAGTGGGTTAAAGCCTCTGCCTTCTGCTCAGGTCATGATCTCAGGGTCCTGGGATCGAGCCCCGTGTCGGGCTCTCTGCTCAGCAGGGACCTGCTTCCCCCTGTCTCTCTGCCTGCCTCTCTGCCTACCTGTGATCTCTTCTCTCTCTGTCAAATAAATAAATAGGGGCGCCTGGGTGGCTCGGGGGTTAAGGCCTGTGCCTTCAGCTCGGGTCCTGGTCTCAGGGTCCTGGGATCGAGCCCCACATCAGGCTCTCTGCTCGGCGGGGAGCCTGCTTCCCCCTCTCTCTCTGCCTGCCTCTCTGCCTACTTGTGGTTTCTCTCTCTCTCTCTCTGTCAAATAAATAAATAAATAATCTTTTTAAAATAAATAAATAAATAAATAAAATCTTTAAAAAAATTTTAAAAAATGATAGTTTATATGGGGACAATTAAAAAATCCTCAAGTTGTGACGATCTGGAAGTCTAGTATCTGAATTGGTCGACCTCTTTCAAGCAAGGGAATGACCAAAGAGGGGGAACTGAGGGACGAAATATACCAATGGACAATGGACACACCATATATGACAATAGAACCCTGACACACACTTCTGCAGCAGCAACCTGAAAGGCAAACCACTGCCTCTAAAGCAATCAGCTCAGAACAACCAGAAGTTGGTCGATGACTGCTAGTACCCCTATTTTGTTTGTCCTCACTTTCAACTTGGGATCAACCGTAGAGAGAAAAATAAGGTCCCCAAACCGATCACATAAGATGTCCTGCTCCTAAAAAAAAAAAAAAAAAAAGATGTCCTGCTCCTAATTACCCTACCTCCAGCTTTCCCATGCCAACAACCTTCAATCAGGGCACACCTGAAGCTTCATTCTTTTTTCTTCTCATTTTAAAGCATTCTTCCTTTCTGCATGCCCCTGGATCTCTGCCAAATGCAGGTGATAGTAGCTGACCCTTTGCTATAGCAAGCTCTGAATAAATAGCCTTTGTGCTCTCATTCGAGTGGACTTCACCTATTTTCACAAGTACAGAGGCCTTCATCCTACAGGAAAGGCTGAGACCTAGAGACTTATGGATGTGACCTCACACCCAAATGGCTTTGCAGGGGCACCTGGGTGGCTCAGTGGGTTAAGCCTCTGCCTTCCGCTCAGGTCATGATCTCAGGGTTCTAGGATCGAGACCCGCATCGGGTTCTCTGCTCAGCGGGGAGCCTGCTTCCCCCCCCCCCACCTGCTTTTCTGCCTACTTGCGATCTCTCTCTCTCTGTCAAATAAATAAATAGAATCTAAAAAACAAAAAACAAAACAAAAAAACCAAATGGCTTTGCAGTATTGGGTCTTGAGAAACAGATTCCTGGTCATCTGTCAATATCCATCATCCTCTTTTTCCTTAATAACAGAATTCCCCAAATTTTAACGGGATACTTTGCTGCCCAGGACAAAGACCAATTTCTGGCTTCCCTTGCCATCACATCTGGTCCTATGTCTGAGTTCTTGCCAGTGACCTGTAAGCAGATGTGGTATATAGCAGTTACTTGTTGAGGAATATCTAAAGTACAGTCTTCATGCTTATGCTTTATTTGGATAATAATTGAAGAACTGAGGATGTGGAGAAAAGGAACCCTCTTGCACTGTTGGTGGGAATGCAAACTGGTACAGCTGATGTAGAGAATAAAGGCAAAAGAATGTAGATAAAATTAAGTCTCCTTAAAACTTACAGCCCTTGACAAATACTTAGATTGAAAAAAATAGAAAAAAATAATTAAAGAAGCATTTTCACATTGACTTGAGTGTGTGCTTCTGTCATAAAGAACTTGGCTGGTCTTTGTCCTTGGTTCCTGGGAGGTAACCCCTAAATCCGTGGAATTTCCTGTGTGATACGAGTGTCTTTGTTATTCATAAGGGGTCTCCGGGACGACACCTGATAGCTCATGCTGTTGAGGTGACCCTTGGGATGCCTGGGTAGCTCAGTCAGGCACCTGCCTTTGGCTCAGGTCATGATCCCGGGGTCCTGGGATCGAGCCCTTCATTGGCCTCCTTGTTCAGCAGGGAGCCTGCTTCTCCCTCTGCCTGCTGCTCCCACAGCTTGTGCTCTCTGGCAAATATATATAATCTTTAAAAAAAAAATGACTCTTGGTTTCCCCTGGTTTATGCTAATTAGATGACTCAAGATGGGGACTGGCCAAGTGAGAAAGACCAGTCTTGAGATTAGAGGGTTGGGACTTTGAGCCATGTGATATCAGCCTCACCTCCAGGGAGGGAAGGGGCACTGGAGATTGAGTTCAACTGTGTGGTCAACCAACCATGGCAACATGAAACCCAGTAAAAACCTTGGACTGTGAAGCTCAGGTGAGCTTTCCTAGTTCTCCATACTTTGCACAGTTACACGTTGCTGTGCCACAAGTGATGTGTTCCTGGAGATGATGAAAGCCTCACATTTGAGATGCTCTCAGACCGCAATCTATGTGCCTCCTCCTTAGGTTGATTTTGATTTGTGTCTTTTTGCTATAATAAAGTCATCATAATATATAGCCCTTTCCTGAGTTCTGAGGTTTGCTCTAGAGAATTTTCAAACCTGAAGGAGTGGTGGGAACTCCGAGATTTGTAGCCAGCTGGCCAGAATAGCCTAGGGACCCCCAAATTTGTGGCTGGTGTCTGAAGTGAGAGCAGTCTTGTGGCGTACTGTATCTTGAACCTGTGCAGTTTGGCCTAAATCTGGGTAGTTGATAGGAGAAGTCATTGTAGTGCTACAAAATAAAATAGCAATGAGCTTTTATGTACACACATATCAACCCCCCCCAATGGAACAATGCCAATCTATATTTGAATTTGAAAAATAATTACAGGAAGCAACATTGTGTTTTTCTAAGAAAATATTTAATTGGTAGTTTTCTAGAAGGAAAGTTTTTCATCTAATACAAAAGTGTGGAGTCAAGGGCACCTGGCTGGCTCAGTCAGAAGAGCATGCAGCTCTTGATCGTGGGGTGGTGAGTTCAAGCCCCATGTCGGGTATAGAGATTACTTAGATAAATACTCTTTTTTAAAATGTGGTAGTAAGCACCTACTGTCTGCTCATTTCTGAGAGGCAGTATAAGAAATTATCTGAAGCAGCTGATAATCTGGCTCAGAAGAGAGGAAAGCGGCAAGCTGATAAACAAATGATTTAAATAGATCGAGACAGTAATAAGAGCTACCCAAGACATCTTTCATTTTTAAAAACCTTAAGCAAATGCAAATGCTTTTACAATTGCGAATCAGTAAGATATGACTTCACATCAGTGTTCAAGAGAATTCTTCCCTGATGAGAGGGTATTTGAACAAGGATCTACTTACTAGGCTTCAGAGAAGTGGAGAGGGCATTCCAGCCTGGTGGGAACAGGCAGGGGGGTGTGAAGGTGTCTCTGAGGCATGGCAAGCAAATTCATTTGTCTATAGTAGAGGTTCTTGTCAGGAGTAGCAGGAGGTTAAGGCAGAGGGAAGAGGGGATTAAATGCCAAATTGAGGAGTATTTTTCCTGTAGGCAGTACAGAGGCTTTCAGACAAAGCAGTAGGTACAGATTTATAAGAATGGTTACCATGGCAAAGATAGAGGAGAGAGATAGATGTTAAGCAAAGACCAGCTACAAAGTTGCAGGTATCCAGGTATATAAAGTGACTTAAGTTGGGGGTTAGAAAAGGGCACTGGGAGAAAAGATAAGACAGAGCAAACTAAGACAGTACTAATATGGTAAATTTGCTATTTCTCTCCTGGGTACTTTGGATCTCTGGAAAGAAATTCCCATGGTTTCTAGGTTCCTAGACTGGCATTCTGATCTCAGCTGTCCACATGCCTCCTATTCATCCTATCTGCCTTAGCCAACCTGTTGGACCCCTAGATTCTGCCTGTCTGCATGGACCCATTTTGAACTGATTCCCTGAAGTCTAGGCTCAGTGACTGAAAATGCTTGAAGGACTGTCTTTAGTATAAGCTAATCTTTTTAGTCAAGACTCCTCTGCTCTCTGCCAGCTCCTACTCCTGGCTTCTCCACATAAATTTCAGATGCATGATGATATGAACTTGAGATCCAGTAAGCTTAGGGTTAACTATTACAGAAAATAAAGACATACAGAAGGCTTGAAGTAACAGACAAGAGAGGAAGAGTAGTTTAGCAACAATAGGCATTTTAACTGTATATCTGTATATTGGATATTTTTTAAAAACGGTTTTACTGAGGTGTAATTTACATACCATAAATTTCACCTGTTTTGTGTGTACAATTCAATAAGTTTTAGTAAATTTACCAGATTGTTCAACCATCACCATAATCCCGTTTTAGGACATTTGCATCAACCCAATAAGATGCCTCGTAACATTTGCATTTACTCCCAGCTGCCTCTTCCGGTACCAGACAACCACTAATCTACTTTGCCTTTGAGATTTGCCATTTCTGGACATTTACTGTAAATGGAATGGTGCCTGGCATCTGGCTTTCACTTAGAATAATGTTTTTGAAGTTTTGATTTTTTTATACAAGTCCCACATTTTAATGATTTTAATGTTTAAAAAGATTTTATTTCAAAAATCCCAAGTCTTATAGCATGAAGATCTCATAAAAGTTGCTTTTGGCTCAAACTTTAAAAATACCACTCCATTGCCTTTTAGAGAGAGGGAACATGTAGTGGCATGGGGGTTTTGTACAGGAAGACCTTCAGTCTCTCAGTCTCAAAACCACAGCTGTGAACCAGAAGGAAAAGAGGCCCAGCCCAGTGCATGGCATTTTCAAATCAGTTTCCTTAACCCTAAGATAGGGTCTGGCTAAATCAGTGGTGGCTCTCCACCTAGCTCAGCTTCCATTCTCTTCACCCAAACAATACCGCTCTGCTCCCATCAGTAACAGGATAGGGAGGCGAAGCACAGTGCAGTTAGAGCCCCCACCAGGTAGAAAATCGCCAGACTTGTTGATTTCTCACATTCCTTTCAGCTCTTGTTTTATGAATCTCAAGCCTGAAAGGAACTTTTCCCACATTCATTAAGTTCCCAGGGTTTCTCTTTGGAGTGAAGCCTTATGGTATGCCGAGGCCTGAACTATACTAGTGGGTTTTCCCAGTTTCACCAAATTCAAAAAGTCACTCCAGTACACATTCTCTGATGTGCAAAATGGGTGGAACATCAGCCAAAGGATTTCCCACATGCATTATAGTCCCAGGGTCTCTAACTAGCAGGGTGAGTTCACTGATCTTTATAAATGAAAGAGGTTTAGCTGAAGGTTCTCCCACATTCCCTATTTCCATAGTGTTTTTCTCAAAAATAAATTCTCTGATGTTTCTTGAGAGATGAGCTCTAATAGGCCTTCCCACATTTATTGCTTTCAAAGACTTCTTTTTTATGTGTTCTTGGTGCTTAGTAAGGGAAGAAGTAGTACAGATGGCTTTTACCACACTTGAGTTATCTGATATTTATTTATTTACTTATTTACTTACTTACTGAACAGTATGTGACTGGAGGCTGTGTCATACTCTTTGCATTGATAAGGCTTCTTGCCAGTAGAAACTGTCTGATGTTGAATAATGTGTCCTCTGACAAAAGCCTCTCCAAATCCATCATATTTACTTAGTTTCTCACTAATACGGATTCTCTGGTGTTTGATAAAAGGTGAGGTGTGACTGAAAGCCTACCTTCTCTCTTGACATCGACAGAGCTTCTCTTTAGCATGTACTGTCTGATGTTGAATAAGATAGGTCTTCCAACCAAAAATCTTCCCATATACATTACACATACAGGATCTCTCTCCAGTGTGTATCATGTGAATACTGTGTATACTCCAGCTGAAAGCCTTCCTACATTCACTGAATTCATATGGCTTTTTTTCCAGCATGACTTTTCTGATGTTTAATAAGGGATGCAGTATGAGCAAAGGCTCTCCCACATTCATTACATTTGTAAGGTTTCTCTCCTGTATGAAATCTATAATGTTGAGTGAGAGATGAACTCTGGCTGAAGGCTCTCCCACATTTATTACATTTGTAAGGTTTCTCTCCAGTATGAAATCTGTAATGTACAATGAGAGATGAACTCTGGCTGAAGGTTCGCCCGCATTCCCTGCATTCATAGGGCTTTTCTCCAGTATGAGTTCTCTGATGTTTAATAAGAGATGAAGTATGACCAAAGGCTCTTCCACATTCATTACATTTGTAGGGTTTCTCTCCAGTATGAAATCTGTAATGCAAAACAAGAGATGAACTCTGGCTGAAGGCTCTCCCACATTCACTGCATTCATAGGGCTTTTCTCCAGTATGAGTTCTCTGATGTTTAATAAGGGATGAAATATGACCAAAGGCTCTTCCACATTCACTGCATTCATAGGGCTTTTCTCCAGTGTGACACCTCTGATGGCGCCTCAGTTCTGACTGGAAATGGAAAGACTTCCCACATTCATTACATTTACAAGGTTTCTTTCCTGGATGGCTTCTCTGGGAGTTATTTCTCCCAGAAGTCTGTCTGAATTCTGTGTCACATTTATAGGCTCCATCTCCTATAGGAACACTGTGTTGGTTAACAAGGACTGATCTTAAGCCTAAACTTCTCCCACATTCACTCCGTTCATGATCTGTCTTAAGGGTGGTAGATCTGTGAGTGATTGGCATTTCTTTCAGATGTCTCTCCTGGTTTTTTGGCTGTATCTCTAATTGGTCATCACAACCACAGGTTGCTTTCAGTTTGCAGAAGCAGAGTTCATCTCTGATGTGTTTTTCCACTGATGCTATCTGGAATAATTCTTCTTTGGAAATTCCCTGATTTAGTACTGATTCCTTGGCTTTAGGTCTTTTCTCCCAGTCTGAGGGGAAAAAAAAAAGACATTAACTGTCCCGTGTGCCCAGAGGAAGGAAGTAAAGTCCTATAATGGATGTAAGATAATGAAACTTTAAAATAATATCTGAGATGTGTACAATTTCTTTCAAGTATAGTGTATATCTGAAGAAGGCTTTTGGAGTTATCAAGAAGTGATAAACTAGTGAATGGAGATTAGGAAAACCTAAAAAAACAGTGTTTGGATTCCAGTACACAAGGTAAATCTAAAGATCCTAAAGATGAGAAGAGGGTAGGAAGATGTCCTCCACAAAGTCCCCTCAGCACCTCAGTAATATATTATGTATATAATTGTGACAGGCAGAATAATTCTCCTCCAAAGACATCCATACCCTAAGCTCAAGAACTTGTACATGTGTTATCTTACATGGCAAAAAGGCCTTTGCAGATATGATTAAAGGTCCAAACCTTTAGATGGAGAGATTATCCTGGATTATTCAGATGGGCCCAATCTAATCACATAAGACCTTAATTAAAATCAGAGAACATTTCCTGGCGGGATCAGAGAGATGTGGTGTGAGAATGACTCAGCCCACCATTTCTGGCTTTGAAGGTGGACGGAGGAAGGGCACCATGAGCCAAGGAATGCAGCAGTCTCTAGAAGCTGGAAACATTCCTCAGTGGATAGCCAGCAAGAAAACAAGGATCTCAGTTTCACAGCTGCAAGAACTGGTTCTGCGAACAATTCAAATAACAGAAAACAGACTCTCCCCTAGCCACTCCAGAAAGGAACACACCTCTCCTGAAATCCATGCCAGATATCTGACCTATGAACTATTATGAAACTTGTGTTGTTTAAGTCATTAAGTTTGTATTAGTTTGTTTCAGCAACAATATAAAACTAATATAATAATAATAACACTTCTGAAGAGGTAAATGATTAGTGATGCCAGTGCTACCAGAAGCCATATTTTGAGTCAGTAGGTCTCATGTGGCCCCTGGAGATCTAGATGTCTAACAAGCTCCCTGAGAGATTCTGAAACACAGCCATGTTTGTAGAACACTGTCAAGACTAGATCCAGAGGTCACACCCTTGCTCCCATTCTAGAAGGAATAAAGATCAAGAAAATATTAATATAGCAGAGATCAGCAACTTCACTCTCTGTTCTCTATTCTAGGCTCCTTTAATGAGGCCCAGCCTGTGCTCCCAGGATTTGAGCACTTATTTCCTGAGATTTATCTCTGACCCAGGGCTATGATTCTACCTCAGAGATGGACATTGGCACAGACTGTCACCTGCCTTCATTGTGCCTGGGCAACACATGGCAGGCAGAAGAGCCTGAATCCAGAATTCTGCTCCAAGGGGTGAGGCCTCTCAGGTACTCTCAAGTTACCTAGGAACACGTGGTCTCAAAGAGGTGACATCAACAAACAGTAAGGAGTAATTTTTGTTCCTGGAACCACCTCTGTTGAAATTCAGCTTAATCAAGCAGGAAGTATCTTCACTTTGATCTTCTTTGACATCTACCTGTCTGTCCTTGCCTATAACCCTTTAATTTCTAGGCTACTCTACTGTTTGGTCTCTCACTAACTCTCTTAACCCTGTTGGTATAGGATAGCCTAGCCATTTACAACTGTCAATCCTTAGATTCCATCCAACATTGTCCACATGATATCTAGTGATGCTGAGTGGCACCAAGAACCCAGAAGGGGTGGGCAGAGATGGGTGCCAAAGGCAGTGTAAATGCTAGAGAAGAAAATGAGCATCTCTTCTTCTGACACCAGATACAATTACAAAAGCCTACGAGTATCCAAGATATTGCAGTGGAGGGCTCCTGACAAGTGGTCTTACCTTCTCAAAGGAGAGCCCTGTGACCAAGGGTTCAGGGCAATTTCTCACCTATGACTGGTCCTTATTACCTGTGATGTTGCTTAGTTCTTTCACTCACCTGTTGAGATTTCTCCCTCTAGGGATCTCCCTCCCACACAGGGTTCTTTCCCTTCCTCCAATTGGGAGATCACATATGGTTTAGACACTGGAAGCCCTGATGGTAGAGAAAGAAAAGGACCATGACTGTGTATGTTAGAGGCCAAGGCTTTGGCCCTAGGTCTTTCTGGGGGAGACCAGACTGTAGATGTAGAGAGCCTCCAAAGAATAGGCACTGTAAAATATTAGGAGCAGAATCATGAAACTTCTTATTACAATTTCATATGGAGCAGAACTTTTCCTAGGAATGAGGACCCCAAGGACAATGTAAATGTCTGATTCCATAACCCCAGGGCAAAACTCAGCAAACAGGCCTAGAAACCCCAAGCTTTTAAAAATTAATGAAATAAAGATGGCAGGCCCGACAGGCAGACTTTGGGCTTTGGAGAAGCCGAGCTCACCCAGAGAAGCCAGGTTCTGGAAGTTCTCCAGCATCACTGTCCTGTATAGGTCCTTTTGCACAGGGTTGAGCTGCCCCCATTCCCACTGGGTGAATTCCACAGCTACATCCTCAAATGTCATCAGATCCTGAAACACAGAAAACACTCTTGTACCCTTAGGGAGCACACTAACAGCCCCAGGGAGAAGAGTGAGTGGATGTCTGAGTAAAACCTTAGGATGTAGAAGGAACTCCAAGAGTTCCTAGCTACCCCAATGCCCAGTTTTGGGTTTTGTCATCCCAAAAATATTTTAAGCTGCTCCAGGGATTGTATTATCATTACCACTTGGTATCCTACTCCCTGATGCCCACCTGCCAGTATCACACTGCTTAGAAATATAATCAGGATCTCAAGAGAATCAGGCCTACAGAGACATTCTGCTTATACAAGGGAGGTAAATGCAATGCATATCTTGCATTTTCAACAGGTTTTATTCTCAATATAGCTGTATTTAATTAGAGTCAACTAGAAGTAACAGACTAATATGTTTTGCATTTTTTTTTTAAGATTGATTTACTTATTTGAGAGAGAGAACGTGAGTGAGTGTGAGAGGGGCACAGAGAGAGGAGAAATTCCAGCAAACTCCTCACTGAGCTTAGAGCCTGCATGGGGCTCAATCCCAAGACCCCAAGATCATGACCTGAACCCAAACCAAGAGCTGGATGCTTAACCAGCTATGCCACCCAGAGGCCCCTGTTTTGCATTCTCAAATGCACTAGTATCAACAGTCTCCAACTGTTTTTGAAACTTGTGGCCTATGGTTTTAAAGACAATTTTCACTAAGTCCAAATCAAATAATTTGGGATTTATAATAATATATCACCACCACCACCACCACAGAGTTCAGTGAAAATATATCAATTGGCCTTAAAATAAATCAGTAAGTCTTTTGTGAGTTTGATTAACACGAACCCTCTCCCCCAAACCCAAATCACTTTTCGGTTCTTACTCATTCAGTTCCTGAATGTGCAAAACTGACAGTGAGACCCTGAGTCCCAGGTCCCCACATGGTACAACCATTCTGTGGGTCCCAGTCAGGACTCACCTGTCATTCTCTGTAACAGCAATTAGAACACCTCCCATTTGACTTACATGGTACAACAATCCACATACCATGAACTAAAATGCAGATAAATGAAGGCAGTATAAACTCCTGTTACTTTTCCCAAAATATGTTTAGAAATCAAATCCCATTTAGGCATTGATTCCACAGAATTAAGTCAAAGTAAAATTTTACATTAACATGAAAGTCAGTCCAAAATAGTCAAATATGGAAAACTCACTGCTATAGTAACCTCTTGTGATAGATTATATTATTCAAAATATTCAAAAAAAAAAAATATTCACTGGTTCTCCCTACAGGATTGAGTACCCTGCCCCACTGACCCAGGTGTAGTCAAATAATCTGCTTTCACAAATGGGATGTAAAACAGGTAACGCAAGCAAGATATAAACCTTTGTTCGTATAAGTCTTTGAGGGTTTGCTGTTGTTATTACAGCATAACTAGCCTAAACTGACTCATTAAAAAACTGGTACTTAATGTAGGGTTCTGCCATAACAAAAAGCTAAAATATGTGATTTTGGCTTCAGGGCCAGTAGTAAAGGAACTTATTGGTGAGATGGCAATCCACATGATTGTTTATTTATTATTACTATTATTACTGAATTTATTATTACTATTAATATTACTATTAAAGTAATAGTAATATTATTATTTTATTACTATTATTTATTTATTTATTTATTACTATTTATTACTCTACTAGTTATTTGTGGGACTTCCCTATTGATTGGGGTTTCCCCCATTTGCTAGAAAATTAAACACAGTATCATTAAGCTAGAATACATGAAACTGTCATCTAGGTAGTACCAAAATGGTACCCCCCTTGGCATCCATGCTAGGAAACCATACAGTCTGGCATTCACCACCTTCCACTTGATTCTCCAACCCACTACAGCCAACCCTGAATCCACTTCTGGAGTCAGCCACCATTACCCCTTCTACCCCCATCACAGCTGAAGCTCACAAAGACTATAGTTACCATTTGCCAGAAGACTCCAGCAATTATATGAGGTAGCTGCATTATTGAGTGGATAAGATCTTAGAGCCAGACAACTCAGATTTGAAACCAGAATGCCTTCCTTATGAGCTAGATAACCATGAACAAGTTGCCTTATCTCTCTGTGCCTTGGCTTTCTCAGTTGCCTCACTGTGCCTCAGTTGCCATTCTTCAAAATGAGAATGTTTGAAAGACAAAATGAGTTAGTTTAAGTAAATTGTGTAGAATAGTTCCTGATACATATTTACTTCTCAGTACATAATGGCTATTACTGCTTTCATCGTTATCATTAACATGATTACCATTCTCATTTTACAGTTGGCAAAACCAATGCATAGAGAAGTTAGGTGAGTCTTCCAGCCAGAAGTAGTGAGTTAAGTCTATCTCCTCACTAATCCAGGAAGATAACATTTGAACAGGAACATAGACTCAAATGGCCTCCCCACCTGTCTATACCCTCAGAACCTCCTTGCCTGTCTTCTACATGAGCCTTTCCCAACCTCTCCAGCACAGGCTGATTTTTCCTTTTACTAAACTTTGAAGGAAAGGCCTATCTGTGCCACTCCCATCTGTCATTAAATCATGCACATCCCCACTGTGACTGGGGTGCCATCCTAGGTACCAGAGTCCTCTTCCTTCTGTGGTAGTGACACTCGTTCAAGGCCAGGGCTCTCTCACATTACTTGGTACTCACTGCAATGCTCATGTCAGAAATAAACCAAAGAATCTGAGTGAGTGCATCCGGAGCAGAGAGGAGAGGGCCCTAGAAAGGGGCAGGGAGGCCAGCATCCACCTTGATGGGCTCAGCCTCTTGCAGAGCAAGAATTGCGGTCAGTTCCCTTTGGCATTGAACAAAGGGGCTCCAGAGAAAAGGGGGCAAAGACATCCATAGTTCAGTCATTTGAGAAGAAACGAAGAGAACCTCAACTCACCTGAGGCTTGGCTTTCAGGAATAAACTGGTTGTTCTCTTTTCTCCTGGGTATCTCTCTGAAGGAAGAGGAGGGTCCTGAGAAGGGAGAACTAGGAAGGTAAAAGGAGCCATAAGGAAGGCTAACCCCATGGCTTTTGCAGCTCCCAGACTCCCCACGCTAGAGATCCCTGAAGACTCAGTGTGCCACCTCCATGGTTCTGGGGGCAGAGCTGGGTCAAAGGGAGCTGAGGGGCAGCCTCTAGCTAACCCACGCAAGAGAGAAGCGCACAAACCCCCCCGCCCCCTTCCTGTCCAAAGGCCACAGCAGGTTGCAGGTAACTTAAGTATCACCGTAGCCTAGCCACTCCACTGGACAGTTATTTACTGGGCATCCAGTGTATAGGTCCTTCTAGGCCTTTTAAAAATAAACGGAGAGAAGACTTTCAAAGAACTTTATAAATCTAGCCTGCGGTATAAGACAGGTTAAGAATACAAAACAAGGCCCAGAGCAAGGCCACAGAAGGATATAGACTTTAAGGGAAGCAAGTCACACCTTTCCCCTCATCCTTAGGAAGCCAGCACAAAGGTCAGTTCTTCCTGAGAAGTTCCCAAGCACCATTAGGTCTCTGCAAACATACTTTGCAATTCCCTCTATGATAGGGTTTTGTACCTTACTGCGTTTTTTTTGGTTTTTTTTTTCTTAATTTTTTTTTTACGATTTTATTTATTTATTTGACAGAGAGAGAGCACAAGTAGGCAGAGAGGCAGGCAGAGAGAGAGGGGAAGCAGGCTCCCTGCTGAGCAGACAGCCCAATGTGGGGCTCGATCCCAGGACCCTGAGATCATGGCCTGAGCTGAAGGCAGAGGCTTAACCCACTGAGCCACCCAGGTGCCCCTGTACCTTACTGTTTTTAAAGTCTAAAAACCAGCCATACCAGAGAAGTGGTCATAGCTAACAACAACAAAAGCATAGAAGTGGCAAGCAGCATGGTAGAGTATAGATCAGCACTTCTCAAACTTTAATGTGTGTATGGATTCCTGAGAATCTTGTTAAACAGACTCTGATTCAGTGAATGTAGGGTAGGGCCTGATAGCCTGCCTAAAGAATTTAGAAATGATTCCTGTGCTGATGGTCTACAGAACACAAGGCATAAAGGAATACAGAAAGGGTGATAGTCCCAGAGATTTGCCCAGTTCTGCCATTGGCCAGTCTTGTGACCTTGAGCATTTGCACTTAAGAGTGAAAAGTCAAATTAAAATGCCCTTTGGTGAAGGGCAGGAGATTCTAAATTTCCAAAGGAATGGCTTAAAATCTGGATCACGGAGATTGCCTCCTCCCAAACACTAGTGAAAGGGTAGCTACAGGAGGTCCCCCCCACCCCCGCCCCGTGTACACTGCTAATCTTGTACACAGCTGAGCTAGAGGAACTAGAGGAATCTTACTAATGCAACAATAAAGGAAAGGGCGGCAAGGCTCTAAATGGCCCCACTGCCCTCTGATCTCTGGCCAAGAGCCTCTCCCCCACAGCTTTGTTTATTGTTCACCCTCTGCCTCCCAGGCAGGAAAAGATCCTCTCCCGCCCGCCCCGCTCTCTTCTGGCCTTTGGGAAGTCTTCCGTGGCCATTCCCTCTACTTTTACCATGGTATCTGGATACTGGGACTTCATAGTCCTGGGCCTGGCAAATTAGGAAATGCCACAGGGAAGACGATTGCAGGCTCTGCCCCATCACTGGAGTCCCCGGCTTCTTTCTAGGGTCGTCCTCCTCCTCGGCCCATTACTAACTCCCCAGAAGGGCTTCAGGCCCTCTGCACCCTCGAGAGCCAAACCTGATGCTGTGGAGTCCATAGCTGGGGCAAGGGGGCGACGTCCTTTGGACTAGGTCCAAATCTCTGTCCTGCGGCCTCAGCCCTGCGGTCCTCCCTTACGGTACAGGGAGCAGGGAGTAAGCTGAGTGATATCGGGCATTCCTGCTCCGCGCGAAGGGCCCCGAGCAGGGCTATCAAACCCGGACTCCTGCCCGGGCGCGGAGCTCTGCCGGAGGGACGGTTCCCCCGTTTTCAGGCGCGCTCTCAGATCCCTCTCGAGTCGGGCCTGGGCGCACTGGCTCCGCTCCGCTGCCCTTCTCGGGACCAGGCTCTGGATCCCAGTTCCCACGCAGACCCACACCCACAGTAAGAACTACACCACTAGGTGGTAGTCCGTAGCCAAGCCCGCGATCTCAGCGGCCAGTGCGCCTCCGCGGCCCTAAGACAGCAGGGATTCGGGAGACAGCCTCACAGGGACAGGGACAGGGACCGGCCCTGCAACTCTGTCCCCTAGCTCTACGCCCCCATAGCCCTTCGCAGGCGGGCAAGCGGAGGAGCACTCCCAACTCTGTCACCGGCTGGGGCGCGGTATCCAGGCAAGGGCCCCGCGCCCGAAGTCGCCGATCCCACAAAGAGTAAAGCCCTCCCCTGCCCCAGACCCAGCCCCTGAGCCCAGACCGTCTCGAGCCTGCGCAGACGGGTCGGGGGTCAAACAAGCGAGCGTCCGGGGCGGTCCGCGGGGCGGGGCGAGTGGCGCCTGCGCCATGGGGGCCGGAGAGCGCGATCCTGGACTGGCCGGCCAGAAACCTCCTGGGAGCGGCACTGTTCGCCACCGACCTGGTTAGAGGGTTTCCCGTGCTCTCGCCACCGGCTGGGAACTGAGAGCAACTTCCATTTTAGGCTCCAAAGCCGGATTTGGGGCTGGCTGTCCAACCAGAAGCCATTGGAAATTTGTTAAAAAGAGAAGACTGGGCTCTATCCTGAATCTGCCGAATAAGGATTTCCAGGAGACTCTCTGGGCATGTCTCTTACAGAGTGCCCAGGACATACAGATGGCTTATTGCTAGTTACTGCTGTTCTACTGGCCGTCCCGTGCCTCTCCGCCTTCTGCCCACTGCTCCAAGTTCTAAGTTTAGAGAAGGGTCCACGAAGAATCGAGTATCATTTAGGACCTAAAAGAGATGTAGAAATGGTCTGAATATTAAAACGGTGGTTCCGGGCGCCTGGGCGGCTCAGTGGGTTAAAGCCTCTGCCTTCTGCTCAGGTCACGACCTCAGGGTCCTGCTGTGGAGCCCCGCATCGGGCTCTCTGCTCACTAGGGAACCTGCTTCCCCCTGTCTTTCTGCTCGCCTCTCTGCCTACTTGTGATCTCTCTCTGTGTCAAATAAATAAAATCATAAAGAAAAAGAGCGAGAGGGAAAAGAAAAAAGAAAAGAAAGTCGGTTCTCAGGAGGCAGTGCTCAGCCAGAGAGGAGACTTGTGAGGACCAAGAGTGGTTTGTGGACCCTATCTAATCAGGGCAAAGAACGCCATTTTCCCCTCTTGCTTTTCAATCTCACTTTTTCCCAGCACTCACAGCGGCACACATGGCCAAGATGGCACAGCAAGTGCCCAACAAGCAAGCCCTCTTCCTCTGGGGCTGGGAGGCGGTGCGAGGGTGCTGCCAGGGAACCGTGGTTGGCCCAGGAGTTTCTGTTCTCTTCTGTGCTCTGGAACCAGGAAAGTGAAGGGACAGACAAATGAGAAAAAAATGTCATCTCATTTGTGACTTAGCGCAACTAGATAGAAACAGAACTGTTTCAGGGGCGCCTGGGTGGCTCAGTTGGTTGAGCAACTGCCTTCGGCTCAGGTCATGATCCTTGAGTTCCAGGATCGAGTCCCACATGGGGCTCCCAGCTCCACGGGGAGTCTGCTTCTTCCTCTAACCTTCTCTCCTCTCATGCTCTCTCTCACTTTCCCTGTCTCTCAAATAAATAAATAAAATCTTAAAAAAAAAAAAAAAAAAAGAAACAGAACTGCTTCAGATTATCTTGAGCACCAATGTCCCTGGTGTGCCTTTTGGCATTGGCCTGCTACAGTGTCTGAAATTTCAGTGCCCTTAAATTCAGGATAGAACGTGATCCAGAGGCCTATGTCACAATGCACATTTGTTACCCAGAAGAGTTAATCAACAGCTTGACAAGGATGTCCCCTCTTCCAGAGTGCTCTCATGTGCCACTTGATGTCAACTACTGTTAGGATGGCTCTGGTTCCCAGCAACCTGGTAAGTTTGTGCATTACCCCCAACATTCCCTTTTGCTGCTCCTTTATAGTCAAACATTTCTCCCATTCCAACCCAGTGAGACCACTGTTCTGTCTTCATAGTTTCACCTTTTCCAGAATGTCATATAAACAGGATTATATAGTATGTAACATTTTGAGAGTGGCTTTTATTACTCAGCATAAAGCCCTTGAGATCCATCTCTGTTGTCATGGGGATCAATAGTTCATTCCTTTGTACTCTTGACCCCAGCTGTCCTGTAAGGAAGGCTGTCCTAAGGAGCTATACACCACATCCATTTACATCCTATTTACCAGAACACTTGACCACAGCTAGCTGCCGAGAAATGTACTCTTTAAACATGCTTCCGGCTAAAATTCTATTACCATGGAAGATGGAGAGAAAAACCAGAAGACATCAAATTTTAGGAACAATACTGGTAAACTGTAGTTTGCCCAGAGGAAGAGCAGGTAACAAGAGCATCTCTAAATCAAATTAACCTGAGGGAGATGGCTTATCCTATTTTAAGCCAATTATAAAAAAACAAAAATGTAAAGGTGCTTTTGTAAGGCGGAACTGAAGATTTTTTTACAGGTCCCCTGTGTGCTCAAGCGTCCATCATCACACAACCTCCAACTTCCCTGGGTTGGGAGCCCCATAGTACAAACAGACTGTTCACAATTAGGATTCTGGAATATGCAGTCATTGAGGGTGGACTAAAGATGCCCCAATGGTGGCCATTCTGAAAGAAGGTATTACAAAAACAAAAACGTAGAAGTAGAAAGCCATTCCAATCTGGAATCAGATCAGGGTATTAAAAGCAGGACTGTTTTTCAGGTATAGTGTGAAACTGTGCCTGAATATTTTTCTCCCACCCATCACTCAGCTTCTGATCATATGCAATTTCCACTCTCAGTATCCAAGGCTAAATAAAATAAAAACAAGAACACACAGGGGGAACAGCAAGAAAATATGTCTTAGACATCATGACTTCAATCAAGTCCTAATCCTGGAAGGTCCAAACCCTTACTACAGTACAAAACCATCCCCAGTCTGCCCCCAAATTACTGTTCTCAGCCCCTAAATACCCACTGGCCACTCATCTTGCTACTAATTTTTTACACTTTCATCTCCTAGTCTAGATCTTTGCAAGGTGCTATTTTCTCTGCATAGATTGCACCGTGTGTGTGTGTGTGTGTGTGTGTGAGAGAGAGAGAGAGAGAGAGAGAGAGAGAGAGAGAGAGAATGTGTGTGTTTTAAAGATTTTTTTTATTTATTTGGGGGCGGTAAAAGGAGAAAGAATTCTAAGCAGAGTCAGCTCTGAGCATGGAGCCTAACTTGGGGTTGGATCTCAGGACCCTGAGATCATGACCTGAGCCCAAACCAAGAGTCAGAAGCTTAACCAACTGGGCCACCCAGGCGCCCTTTCTTTCTTCTTAATAAAGCAAGTGTTCTTTTTCAAGTGGATCAGTTATAGGACTGTAACTGATAAATGTAACTGTAAAATAAGGTCCTTAGAGGCCTTATTTTAACTTTCTCAGCCACAGTTCATTGCTTCCTTCTTGTACTCCCCTACTGTCTCCAACGTGACATACAGAACATACTGCATTGTGTTTTAATACTTTTACTTCTGGTTTTTCCTTTAGACCATGAGTTCGTCTGGGGCAGTAACTCTGTCTTATTTATATTTGTAACAATGCCTTGCCTATGGTCGGCATTATAGGTTTTTTGAGTGGAAGTGTGGACTTGTTCCCCAAGTAGTATTTTATCATATTCTTGTAATTTCCGGTGTTCTCTGAAGCTCTAGCTCAGTGGTTCTTAGCTTTAGCAGCACATTAGAATCACCTGATGATCTTTGTAAACTCTCCTCAAGAGTGGACCTGACGTACCAATTGTGTCCAAATCTCTTCAGATGATTCCGACATGCAACGAAGGATGAAAATCCCTACGATGTCTCCAACTAGGGCCCTTCTAGCAGTACCCAGGAAGGCAGGCTGGTGTGCGCTCAAACTGTCTGCAGTCTGCCAGCTGCCCAGTTAAACAGACGTGTATCGTGGGCTTTCCTCTTCGGGCGCAAAAATGTGCACATACCATGCCTCAGGCTCAGCCTTGTCCTAGAACCAAATTCTGCCTTTCTCCCAATCAAATTTCAGAACCAAATGCCTGAAAGTGGACAAGCTGAAGCAGAAAAAAGCCTCTTCCAAGCGCCAAGAGACTCGTCGTCCTCGGTCTTCCGTCGGTGAAAACCAAGGATAGGGACAGGCTCGGAAGATCGGACACATTTCCTTAGGACGGCCCTTCCATCAGAGGGCTGGAAGGACGTGACATCACACGTAGGCAGTGCTTCCACTGTCTTATAAGTCTCCCACATATCTTTCTTCACCTGGCTACAGCAACTGGAACGCTGTTACCGACCCGCTTTAGAACGGTCTGCCCCTTTCCCAGACGCGTGCGCTTGCGCAGATTTTCATACATCATATTGGAGCGCGCCGGCCGCTGAGATTTCTGGGAAATGGAGTCTATGAGGAGGCCGAACGTTGGGAGCGCAGACGTCAGAGCCTTTGCGCAGGCGCATTGCTTTTCGGACCTGAAGAGGCGCCGTCTTCCTGGGTCCCCAGCACTCTGAGCAGGAGGTGAGGGCTGCGGGTGTTTGACTTCGAGATGCGGAGTGAGCGCAGCGACCGAGAGGAGGGGACACTGAGAACTTGGGGGAGGTGCTGTGGGAGTAGAACGGGGTGACGCGGGCGGAGCCAGCCTGCAGAGAGAGGCTGGAGAGAGAGAGAGAGAGAGAGTGCGTGTGTGTGTGTGCGTGTGTGTACGTGGAGTGTGGGCACTGTCAGGAGTGATCTTTCAGCATAAACCCACTATATGCCAGATCCCAACTTTCAGGTTGGAAGTTTGGAGCCTTCCTCTGCCCCTCTCGTCCTCCTTCCCATAATGGGTGTTTAATAAATACAGGTGGAATTGACACTAAATCTGGGGGGACGCCGACTCCACCCCCTCCCTATTTCTCAGAAAACGTCTCAGATTGTCTCGGTTAGCTCCCTGTCTTGGGCCTCCGTATGAGGCCCTCACTTAAGGATAGACACATCATTTTTTAGACTACATCATTGGACATTTTTAAAATTTTAATCAGGTCAGTTTAACTTTTAAGCTGGTCGAAACCCATTGTTGAAACCGATGGTTATTATTTAGCTTATTGACAAGTTTGATTCTAGAAGTAACTACATCTCTAAGATATCTATGATTTAAAAAGGATATTCACTAATCGAGTCTGAGATGCAGTCCTTAAAGCACTTGGCTTGACGTATATGGTTATCCATTAAACCAATAATTAAAGCTACTTTAATGCCTAATGTGTCTGTTTCAGCTGGCAACATCATGCACAATCTTTTCTTGGTTCAGAGGAATGAATGGTAAAACGAATGCTTTAATATCATTCTTTAGTTGCTAGGGGCCTTGATGAGGCAGGACCTTTCATGGAGGAGGTAGAATTTGAGAGGGAGCTGATTTTAACTGGAGTGAAGTGTCAAGTAGTGGTGGGAAACAAGCATGGAGAAAAGTATACTGATGTGAGGACGCAGAGGATCAGGACAAAACACAGGAGACAAGTGGATTGTATAGCTCTGATCTGAAGACTGACAGGAATAAAACTATTTGGGGACAGTAATTCTAGAGGTCACATCCAGGATTAGTGGCAGGGAGCCAGTTAGGAATGCAAAGTAATCCTGATGCAGGTTGTTACAGACCTGAATTAATGGTGTCAGTGGTAGGAAAGGATAAAAATGACGATGCAGAAGAAGTCAGAAGGACCTGACGACTAACTAGATTTGGGAGGATAGAGAGCAAAGGTAAAAGTTTGAATTGGGGGCATCTGGGAAAATAATAGGACATCTGACAGAAATGTCAAGCTAGGGAGAGGGATTATTGGGGAGTTGCATAGGGGAAGATGTTTTTTGAGGTGCTGGCAGAATGCCTCAATCAAAATCTGTAGTCCCTTGGAAATGCAAGCTGAGTTTGGAAGAGTTATTGGGACTAGACTGGGAACCATGTCTGTAGAGGTGGAAAATGGAGGGCCAGGTGGATGGACATTCTGAGGGATAGCAAGAACATTGTACAAAGACTGAGTGTTGGGCAGCAGCCAAGTTTTCAGGGCAAGACAGGAAAAGAACCAGGAACTTGTCAGAACAAACACAAGCTGCAGAGAAATAAAGATAAGGAGAAAAAGGCTATTGTAATTAGAGGCGCATTGGTAATTTTCAAGTGTACAGTTTCAGGTGGTGAGGGGTGACAAGAACAGAATAAGAGATTCAAAAAGAGGAGATGGAATTGATAGGTGTGTGTTACCAAGAATTTCGATCATGAAAGGAAAACCCAAATGAGGACTCTCTTGCTAGAGAGAGGCCATGGGATTCAGTGAAGGAAGTTTCAGATAGACGAGGGTTATATCTGTTTGAAGATGTGGGAAAGAAGCTACTAGTGGGCTGGGAGATGGTGGAGAAGGAAAGACTGGGTATTGCAGGGAGCAGATTCTGAGAGGCAACAGTGGAAAAGGAGGTAGGATACAGAGGACACTCAGGTAAAGACCCAGAGACAGAGATATTTCTGTTTTCATCCTTACACCCCATGCTACCATGCACATAGCAGGTGCTTGGACGTATTTGTTGAATAACAGGATGAATGAGTGCATGAATGGGTTGGTTCTGGGCAGTAGAAAGGAAGGCAATTTTGACTTATTGAACAAACTGTCAGATAAATGCTTTTAATTGTCTCATTTACTATTTATAACTACTCTGTGAGGCAGGTAGTAAACAACTGGAGGTCAACTTTTAGCTTAAGTAATCTGCCCAAGGCTTCACAGTTAATAATTAAATGCCTGTGGAATGCTCTTTACTCCACAGACTGTCTCCTTTGGAACTCACTCTTGTGAGGAAGCATTCTTCCGAAATCAATTGGTAGCCCTGGAGATTTGGAATAGCTGTGGGGCAGAGATGGAAACAGGAAAAGCTTTCTAAGCAAGGGCTCATTTGAAGATCTAGAATAAGAATTTGAAGACTTTTTCTCTAGAAATACTCTGAGAACCAGGAGTAGGACAAGAGAAAACAGAAGTGACTCCATGTGAATTTGGTGGATTTGGGGAGCCCCTGAGTATCTCACTGGGAGCTACTGAAGCGACTGCCAGGGGAGGGAAGTCAGCCTGGCAGGGAGCCCATGGATAATGAGGGAATATCGACTGGTTACTTTAATGGCTGTGGAGCTTTTATGCTCACCACCATTTGTCATGTGTTCAATGCTCACTTTATGAAGTCATAATCAATAAATAAAACTTTGAAAATTGATTTAAACATTGAGCGGTTTCAACTACCATTTCAGATGTAGTTCAACTGGTTTGTTCAAAAAGCTCACATGCTTTAGACAACATATTCAAATACTTTAATTCCAAAGTTATTACTACACTTAGACTTAAACATACTCTAAAACAGCAACAACACATTAATATTGTGTTGTAATTAATATTGTCATTATTTCTCCCTTCCTAAGATCATAATAACATGTAGCTAATGTCAACACAGTAGCCCATTATTCTATATGCTTTATATGTATTCTACTTAAGCATCACAATAACTATGAGAAAGGTACTTTCATTATTCTAATTTCACAGATGGGTAAATTGACACAGAGGCTTCAAATTCTTATTCTAACTTATTCTTATTCTAACTTGCCCAAGGTCATACATTTTATTTTTGGCAGTCTCTCCTGTATCTCGAAATACTAATTCGGACTTCTTATGGGGGCCCAAGAGTGATGTTTTAAGACCCTCCTGGGAATGGAGGAATCTTGACAAGCAAGGAAAGGAATACTGTCTTAAACAACACAGCTTTCAGGCTACTGATGATGTCTTACCCATTTCCATTTGTGTATATATCACTCTGCCTCCTAACAAGATTCAAATCCCAATCTCTCCTCATGATTATAGTAAACGTGTTTTTCCAGTAAGTTTTTTTTTTTAAGTTTTTACCTTTTGCATAGGTTTAAACAATTTTCCAAACTGGTGTTCACCCTCAAGATAATAATCTTTTAAAGTTTTGCTTGGTCAGTGTTCAGTAACCCATTGTCTTGTTAATAATAATTGATCTGGTCTTTCGGTGTTTTTGAAAACTTAACTATACCTTATTAGTATCTCATAATTAATACGACAAAACAGTGGGCTCATCTAAGGGAGGAAGGATTAAGTCTGCATGGTTACTTTGCCTCTTCAGAAGAGCTCATGCTCTTTCTTCCTCTCCCCAGTACTGATTAGTCCGTTTGGCGTTTGTAGTTCCTCATTCTGGGATTACTTGGTTTATCCACATTGCCTAGATTTCTTTTTTCATGCTGATATGAATAGACACAAATATATATCCTAAGGATACACCTATACTTTGTGAATAGTCATACAATTAATAGAAAAAAATAACATTACTAAAGATGTAAACATTGCCCTCTTTGTATTACAACCGTTTTGTTTGTTTGGTTTTGGTTTTGGGGGTTTTTTTTAAGACTTTATCCATTTATTTGACAGAAAGAGATTACAAGTAGGCAGAGAGGCAGGCAGAGGGAGAGGGGGAAGCAGGCTCCCCACTGAGCAGAGAGCCCAATGCGGGGCTCGATCCCAGGACCCTGAGATCATGACCCGAGCTGAAGGCAGAGGCTTTAACCCACTGAGCCACCCAGGCGCCCCACAACTGTTTTTAAAATATATTATTTTTTTTCTCTTTTGAGTGTGGAACTCATGGTCTTTCAAAATTCAAACTATTTCATTCAGCAATAATAGCTTTTATAATTTGGCCAGTGGAAGTCAGAGTCATCTGATTTTTCCTACCCAAAGATGTGGGAAGAGCTCAAACTCTAAATTTTCCAAACTGTACTCATTAGCTTTCCCTCCAAACCTCCTTCTTTTCTGTTGCTCATCTCTAGGAATGGTACCATTGTGCACACTGTTGTTCAGATCAGTGGCCTGGAAGTCATCCTTTTCTCCCAATGCCCTCAGCCTCCACTTGCAGTCAGTCTGTTGTCTGTTCTTCATGTTTGTTTTTTTTTAAAGACCCCGATGAGCAAGGAACCCAATGCGGGACTCGATCCCAGGACCCTGGGATCATGATCTGAGCTGAAGGCAGTTGTTTAACCCACTGAGCCACCCAAGCATCCTGGTCTTTATGTCTTGAAAGTGATTCCCCTTTGGTCCATTTCTGCTGCCACTACTTTTGTTCAGTTTTTCATCATTTTTCCTTATTTAATTATGAGATTCCTCATTGGTCTCCTCACCTCCATTCTTGCCCTCCTCTGGTCCCATTCTGCGACAGCTACCCAGAACGGCATGGGTGCCTGTGTTGGAGGTCCCCAAGATCACTCCACATGCAGGGATTTGCTGGAAGGACGTGGGGCTCAGCCTATAGTTGCACTCATGGCTAAGACAAAGATGTATAGCTAGGTCATACAGGAAGAAGCATGTAGAGTCTGGAGAAACCCATATACAGGCTTTCTTGTACTCTCTCCCTGCCATAAGGAGTCACATCAAACACATCCTCTCCAGCAATGAAAATACAACATGTGTGTGATGTTCCAGCTCATGAAAGCTCATTAGAGATGCAAAGCCTAAGTTTTTTTAATTGAGAGCTGGTCAGGTAGGCACGCTCTGGCTAACACATACCAAAATTCCAGACCCTCTGGCAGGAAAGCAGCATAAACCACATCGTTGGCTCAAATAGGTTAGGCACAATGGGCCACCCTTTCTTAGGGAACCCTCCCAAAATCGAAGTTTCCACACCCCAGCGACCAACCTCACAAATGGAATTTCCTAAGAATAGTTATCTTGGGTCTGCTTTAACTTTTCTGTATACCTGCATTCCTTCCTGTTATTTTTCCTGTACACCAAAGTAAATACATACTCATAAAAACAAAAATCAGGATATAAGGAATTATAAGAAATAGAATAAAACCACTTGTAATGCCACCACTCAAATTCCACTTACATTTTAGTGTATATTCTTTCAGTCTTTTTTCTATACAAATGTGCATACACAAATAAGTAATTTTACGTGTGCATTCTTCACTTAATATTTGTGAACTTGTTTAAAAAAATTTTTTTAACATCACAAGGTTCAATTCTCCTGGTTATCTGTCCCAATTCCATATCCCTCCCTCCCCAGAGATAACTCATAATTTTTTAAAAAGATTTTATTTATTTATCTATCTATCTATCTATTTATTTATTTGTTTGTTTGTTTGTTTGACAGAGAGAGAGAGATCACAAGTAGGCAGAGAGGCAGGCTCCTTGCTGAGCAGAGAGCCCGATGCGGGGCTCAATCCCAGGACCCTGAGATCATGACCTGAGCTGAAGGCGGAGGCTTTAACCCACTGAGCCACCCAGTCGCCCCAATAACTCAATTTGATTCTTATTGTCCCATACAGATTTTTGTAGCTATTATTTACCTGTTTTTAAGTTGTCTTTTTTTTTTTTTTTAAGATATATTTATTTGAAAGAGACAAAGAGCATGAGCTTGGTAGGGAGGGGCAGAGGGAGAGAGAGAACCTCAAACGGACTCCCCACTGAGTGCGGAGTCTGATGCAGGCCTCGACCTCATGACCCTGAGATCATGGCCCTAAGATCATGACCTGAGCCAAAATCAAGAGTCAGAGATTTAACTGATTGAGCCATCCAGGTGCCCTGTTTTTAAGTTTCATATAGATACTACACAGTAACTCTAAAACTTTATTTTTTGCTCAGTAATTGCATTTTTGTGATTTATTATTAACACAAGGCTCTACTTCATTCATCTTAATGTATAATATTCTAATACACATAAGTTCACACACATAACAATTTGTCCTTCTGATGAACATTTAAATTGTTTGCAGTTTATCACTAGTGATCTTTTCCTCAATGATTCATAATGCCGGCTTACTTGTATATCAGGTTTCCCTACATGTTTGGATATGTTGGGGGATTTTTTATTCTAGCCTATTGGTCTGTTATCTACATGGTTATTTTATCATGAAAATAAAAATCATATTATAGCATAGAGGTTAAAAACTGATTGACAGACCTGGGCTCATATTCTACCTCAGCTTCTTTTAACCTTAACTTTCCTAATCTGTAAAATATAACCTATCTGGGGCGCCTGAGTGGCTCAGTCGGTTAAGTGTCTGCATTCAGCTCAGGTCATGATCCATGGTCCTGAGATCGAGCCCCACATCGGGCTCCCAGCTCAGTAGGGAGTCTGCTTCTCTCTCTCCCTTTGCCTCTCCCCCTGCTTGTGCTATCTCTCTCTCTCTCACTCTCTCCTTCAAATAAAATAAAAAAATTGTAAAAGAAAGAAAATAGTACCTACTTTATCGATTTATGAATATGGAATTAAATTATCCTGAGAAAGTGTCTGCCTTGGGCTCAGGTCATGATCCCAGCATCCTGGGATCGAGCCCCATATTGGGCTCCCCGCTCAACAGGGAGCTTGCTTCTTCCTCTCCAGCTCCCCTGTGCTTGTCTCTCTCGCTATCTCTCTCTGTCACAAATAAATAAAATCTTAAAAAAAAAAAAAAAGAGAGAGTGTTTAGCACAGTGCCTGGTAAGTAGCAGATAATAAATGCTAGTTATTACTAATATGATATTAAATGGTACTACAATGTATGGATGGGCTAGACCGCAAGTTATTTAATTATAGCTCCTGTTTTAGAAACTTAAATATTTCAAATTGTTTCTGTACTGTGAGGATTAAGTGAGATAATACATGTAAAGTGCTTAAAAAGTTACCACACGTAGTACTCAATAAAGGTTAGTATTAATGATGGTTAAAGATATTCTCACTTATTTCCTTAGGACAAAGTCCTAGGAAAGATTTGCTGAGCCAGACAGTATGTGTATTCCAAGGCCCTTTATACAAATTGCCATGATCTTTCTAAAACAGAAATCTGATGATAATACTTCCATGTTTAAATTCTTCAATGATCCCCGTGCCTGTGGCCCCTCTTCCATGTATGGCACCATACAGAGCTGCCCTCGATCTGGCTGGTCTCTGTCTACCTCCCCACAGCACTGCTCACAGCTAGACCTCTGCCACCCTAACTAGTTACAGTTGTTCATCTTTCCCATGTAAAGACATGCCTCCTCGTTTCTAAAAAACCCCGGTATTTTTCCTGCCTAGAATGTTCCACCTCCTCTCCCAAGTCAAACCTTACATCGCATTTCTGCCAGGGAACCTACAGCCTTCTATCTGAGTGAGGCAAGCCTCCGCTGGGCTCTGATTGCTGTGGGTATCTCTTTAGAGTTCCTATCCATCCTGTAGTGACCATTATTTGGGTTACTTGTTTGTCCTATATTCTAAGCTATAAGCTTTTAGAGGACAAGGACAGTGTCCTAAAGTTTTTGGGTTTGCTATAAATTGTTGGTGCTGAATAAATGTTGGTTGGATAGACGGATAAATGAATAGCAAGGATCAATACCCATAGCCCCTTGACGGCAGGAGAATAATCAGTGCCCCACCTCTTTGCCTCGTCCTTCCTCGGGACCACACTTCCCGTCCCACTCATGAATCCCGGAAATACTTGACTTTGCTGTGTGGAATTAGACTTTTGACTGTGGGAAACTGAGACCTACTCAGCTAACTCAAGTAAAGGGAGTTTAGTGATAGGAGTCACACCAAGCCTAAGAAGGTTACGGCAATCCAAGAATAAATAAGCCTGGTCTAAATGCAAATTGGAGGGGCGCCTGAGTGGCTCAGTGGGTTAAAGCCTCTGCCTTCCGCTCAGGTCATGATCTCAGGGTCCTGGGATCGAGCCCCGCATCGGGCTCTCTGCTCAGCTGGGAGCCTGCTTCCTCCTCTCTCTCTGCCTGCCTTTCTGCCTACTTGTGATCTCTCTCTGTCAAATAAATAAATAAAATCTTTTTAAAAAAATAATAAATAACAAATAATAAATGCAAATTGGAACCCAGGGGTGGTACTGCATGAAATGAGGGACTTCAAGCCACTAAAAAACTCTTTAATTCTTGGCTCCAGTGCTTCACCACTAAGGTGACCAACTGCTCTTCCCCGAGCCTGTGTCTAGTCTTACTAGGTCATGCCTCCTGCACACTCATGGGTCCTGCTTCCTGGTAACGTTGGCTCCCATGATCCTCGTGGCTAACCTTTCAGCTCACCGCCCACCTGTTGTGCTGACATTTCTTAGCTCCTGTTCACCTTTTCAAGCTAGACCACATCTCAGTCTACGACCTGAGGCCTGCGTCCATGTGGCTCCAGGGACATGGAACAAGATGTGGCTGCCCAACAGTGGCCCTCTAGCACAGGGTTGCAAATGGGGTATTTTTCCCTTAAAGAGGCTGTGGGTATTTACTTGACATATCTTTCCATTTAGTCATTTATAAAATTTCTCAGACTTCTAATGTGGTAACCAATAGGGCAATATCGAATGTGAACTTACAAACATAGTATAAGCCTCCTATGTTCTTGATTCCCAGGAACAGAACTCTTCCTCTGGGGTCACAGTCAAACCTGCACCCCGTTGTGTCCTGAACAGCAGTATCCGTGGCCTTTCACTCCCAGCTCTGGTTTGGTGGGGGGTCGCTCCTGGCCTAGTTTTGCTTCGTCTTCCCTTTGTGTCGGGTATTAAGAAAGAGAATGGGCATATATAACTCACTGGTGTTTGGTGATCTCTTGCTTTATGAGTCAGAAAACTACAAACCAGGACCTGTCTTTCTCATACCGTCTTTCTCGTCCCACACCTTTTCCTCATTAGGACTCTGCCCTTTTCTACAAGGAGAGCACACAGGAGGGAATGGCCGCTGTGTCTCTGACTGCCAGATGCCAGGTGAGGTGACCTTTGTGTGTCTGGAATACCCTGTCAGTCTCCAGATTGTAACCACTCTTCTCTCTCTATCCGGGAGCTTCTTCCGTCAGACTGAGCCAGGTAAATGAAGGGCTCCAGAGGGAATGCGTCTTTCCCGTTTGACTTGTATCCTTCAGTGACCTTTTCTTGCCTTGACCACGTGCCCAGTAGCTTGTCACCAGGCACATGGCCACTGTGGCCTCGGCTCTGAGAGCTTTTGCCTAAAAAATGATGGTACAGGTCGGCTTGGATGGTTTGGGGAACAGTTCTCATCCTGACTTCCCTTCAGTGCATCCATCTGAGAGTGGACCGCAAATATTCCAGGAAGTGTTGGGTTAGGCTGGGGATTATGACATTGCTGAAGAGCCCCTGAGTGAAGTAGTAAGAGTCCCAAAGAGAGATGAGTGCGGGTGGAGATATGGGGCTTGGCCCATACCTGCCCATGGACCCAGACTCTTGAATTCTGTGCTCCAGCTTAGAATTTGCACACTGGAGACTCATCTGGGGTTTTAGGATTGGGGTAAAGATGCAGTCTTATACAGTCACAAAGCATTAGCATGAAATGAGGGGATCCTAAGGATAATCTAATCAACACCATCATTTTAAGGGTTTATTAAAAAAAAACCCAGATAATTGGTGAAATTCAAATAAGGTTGTAGGTTATAGTATAATATCAATGGTATTTTCTTGACTTTCATAATTATAATGTGATTGTATTAGAAAATATCTTTGTTGGAGCCTGGGTGACTCAGATGGCTAAGCATCTGCCTTTGGCTCAGGTCATGATCCCAGGGTCCTGGGATCGAGCCCCACATCAGGCTCTCTGCTCAACAGGGAGTCTGCTTTCCCCTCTGCCTCTGCCTCTCTCCCCTGCTCATGCGCACGCGCATGCTCTCTTTCTCCCTCTCTCAAGTGAATGCATAAAATCTTAAAAAAAAATAAAATAAAATATCCTTGTTTTTATAAAATGCATAAAATGTGAGTAAAGAGGCATCATGTTTGCAAGTTACTCTCAAGAAGTTCAAGAAAAAGAGAGGAGAATGTGTATACTGAGAGAGACAAAAAGATAAAGCAAATGTGGAAAATGTTAACGTTTGGGGAAGCTGGGTGAAGGGTACATAGGCATTGTTTGTTCTGTTCTTGCAAATTATCTGTACGTATGAAAAAAGAGCCCCTGAAATTCATAGGCTCAGCTGTGAATATAAAAATTATGACCAAGAACTTCATGCCTCAGGGAATTATGCCACTTTCTCCCAAGTGCTTCAAAGCCCTACTTCATCAGAACAATTTTGCTTGCTGTCCTTCCACAACCTCAGGGCTGTCATCTTTATGACTGTTTCATCTGGTCCATATAAAGAGAAGGGTTATAAGGGGCAATGTGATTGTGTTTCCAGGAATCAGTGACATTCGAGGATGTGGCCGTGATTTTCACAGATGAAGAGTGGAGGCATCTAGTCCCTATTCAGAGGGACCTCTACAAGGAGGTGATGCTGGAAAACTATAAGAGTATTGTCTCATTAGGTAAGGAGAGCTTCCCATAAGAAGTTAGACTCGGTACTGTGTGAATGGGCTGAGGGGCCAATAAATGATACCTCTTCTCCCCCCTGAGTTCCGAAGCACTGAGAGACGAGATAGAGGAGTAGAAGTATGGCTTAAGTGTACAGCGACAGTGGGCTTCTTCATCCTGAACCCCAAGATTGGACAGACTTGCTTCCTGAGCCATGCACAGGTTGTACAACCCTAGCCTCCCTTGCTCAGCAGCCTGTCCCTACAGTGCAGAGGACCCACTCTCCAAACAGAAGACGCTAAGTTACATATGCCCAGTTCCTCCCCCAGTTCATCAGTCAGATAACTTACTCGGCTCCATCCAGAGGACTAAGGACGCAATCTTGTTGAGAGAAAATTTCTCCTCAGAGAAGCAGAGGAGGGGAGGGAGAAGTGTTTTCCTTTATTTATTTTTTTTAAGATTTTATTTATTTATTTGACAGAGAGAATGAGAGAAAGAGTACAAGGAGAGGGAGTAGCAGGTAGAGGGAGAGGGAGAAGCAGGCTCCCCACTGAGCAGAGGGCTCAATCCCAGGTCCCCTCGCTTAACCAACTGAGCCACCCAAGCACCCCAAGTGTTTTCCTTTAAAAAGAGGGCAGTAGGGGTGTAGAAATACAAGGGTGTGCCTCAGAGTAGGTCACTAGAAATGTGTTTCATTTTGAATACCTAAGTGCAGTCTTAGAGAGAGAGGCCCACAGAAGGCACTTTGCAGTTATAGGGACTTGTGTGACTGCTGGTGGAGGCCCCGGCTGGCTCAATCTGTAGAGCATGCAACTCTTGATCTCGGGGTTGTGAGCTTAAGCCCCACATTGGGTGTAGAGCTTACTTAAAAAAAGAATAAGAAAAAGAATGCTGGTTTGAGATATTCATGAGAAATAAAGGTTGGGCTCCTGTATGTAATGATAACCCCTCAGGAGCTTCCAGAATAAGAGGCCCGAGAGAGTGTGCAGATTCCGAAACAGGTGTAAAATAAGCAGCAGGTGGCCCTCAAAGGAATCACAATGCGGATTTTCTATGAGGCCGGTCAAGAATTTAAATAGGCCAAATAGGAAAAATAGGATAGAATATTCAGGGAGAAAAAAAAATTAAAAAAAAAAAAAAAAGAATATTCAGGGAGCATTAAGGGAGACTGCTGAGCCCTTGTCACATACTTTGGTGGGATGAAATATTGGGGAAAATAGAATTCCAAAGATCAGAAACAGGAAGCCAAAGGGAGGCGATGGATTTGGCCCATTTGTCAGAGGTGATCAGCATTTAACCAGATAGGTGATCCTTGGCTCAATAAGAAAGTCGTTTCTCTTTCCCAATTTGGGGGCCCCAGTGCAAGGGAAGTTTAGGCTTCAAGACTACTTCTGGATGGATTCTATTTCTTTAAGTGACCAAAAATGGATAGATTCACTTGTAGAAATTCGTCCCAAGCAAATAATAGGATCAGCAACCCCAGGTGTACAAAAATGTTCATCCCATCATTGTTTGTTAATAGCAAAACAGTAAAAACAGTCTGAATGTCTGTCAGCAGGAGATTAAATAAATTAGATTATTCCATACAATTAACACCATGTAGCCAGTAAAGTGGTGATGTAGATCTGCGCTAGTTGAAATAAAGTTAATATTTTCAGTTTATTATGTGAAAAAAATCAAATTAGCATTATTTTATAACCCAGTTTTTAACAGAATGTATCTGTAGGTATCTTCAGTTTCAAAATGAATAGAAAGAAAGAAAAAATGAATACAAAGTACAAAAGGTGATTTTTCTTTTTATTTCTACTTACCTCTAATTTTCCTACAATGAACATGACCCACTTGTGTAAATAAAAGCTTAATACTAAAGGGTAAACCAACAAACAAAATTACGTGTTTTTTTTTTAACTGAAGATGATCTGTTTTCATTCTTATCTTCCCTGAGCCAAGGACTCTTTCCCACCATGGTACTGGTACTAAAGCTATGACATCCCATTCACTTTAGCGGGGAGAATAAATACATTAGTTCAAATGGACTTTATCAAATGTTTGACCAAGTCCTACTTGTTCCTTTTTAGAACCTCAATCTTGAAGACCTCCATTCTGAACTTCCCGCATCCTTTTGCATTACTTTGTTCTCTGCATTTCTGGCGTGCGCCCTCTGCCTTTCCATTTTCTCTCAGAAAGAGTTAGATTTTGGGTTTAAGCTTTGAAATCGTTGCATATTTTCATCACATACCTGGCTTGTTTCTTTCTCCCTGAGCAGGACTTCCAGTTCCTCAACCCGATGTCATTTTTCAGTTGAAGAGAGGGGACGAGCCTTGGACAGTTGATCTCCACGGATCTGAGGAGAGAGAATGTCCAGAGAATGTCTCTCGAGGTAACTGTGTATGACCAAGGCAGAACAGAGTTTGGTTTTGTGGTTGTTATTTGGGCGTGTGAGAAGGAGGCTTGGGTTCCACGTTTTTCTCACATTCACATCTTCTGCTTTAGTGTTTATTCTCTGTTACCCACCAGCTTTCGCTTTTTTTCTCCACACTTGAAAGTGTTACTCCTCTTCATTCGCCAAATGTTATTATTCTCTAAGATCTGTCATATTGCCTATTGACACTTTGATATTCCTGTTGCCCACTGTCCGAGCGCCACCTCCCCGCCCCCACTTAGCCTACTCTCCTAATTATCCTGGCCACGATCCCAATGGAAAGTCTTCTCTCTTCTGAGCTGTCCGCTATCAGTTCTGTTCTCTTCTCAAGTCTCAGTCTTTTCCCGACGTGAACAACCTGGTCTGTGGGGGCCAGTGGGGGCAGTCCCTATACGCTACCGCTCAGATTTATTGTAGCATCTCGTCTTTCCACTGTAGTATCGTAGTATTTCCTAGCCCAGGAAAGTAACTGCATCTGTATTTTTGTCCATTCCAGACTGGGAGACTAAGCCCGAGATTCACGGTGCTTCAGAAGAAGAAGAATCAGAAGGAAGGGTGAGGGGAAAGCTTAGAGGAAAAGTTCCTGTCTGTCCTAAATTTGAAGCTCATGCACTGGAGGGTGTGTTGGAAGCAGGGAAGGAGAGGCCTGCCGTCCAGACCTGCAAGAAGTCCCTTTCCCAGAAGGAAAGCTTGCAGCCAGGGTCTGCCCGTCTCAAGAAAATCCTCACTAAAGAGAGAGACCAGCAGTGCAGCCACTGTGGGAAGACCTTTTTTGACCATTCATCCCTTATCCGCCACCAGAGGACTCACACTGGAGAGAAACCCTATGACTGTCACGAGTGCGGGAAGGCCTTCAGTCACAGGAGCAGTCTCAGCAGACATCTGATGTCTCACACGGGGGAGAGCCCCTATGAATGCAACGCGTGTGGGAAGGCCTTTTTCGACCGGTCGTCCCTAACCGTCCATCAGCGAATTCATACTGGAGAGAAGCCCTTTAAATGCAGTGAGTGTGGAAAAGCCTTCTTTGACCGTTCATCCCTTACTCGACACCAGAGAATCCATACCGGAGAAAGCCCTTATGAATGTAATCAGTGTGGGAAGGCCTTTAGCCAGAAGAGTATTCTTACTCGACATCAGCTCATCCACACCGGCAGGAAGCCTTATGAATGTAACGAGTGTGGCAAAGCCTTCTATGGTGTGTCATCACTGAACAGACACCAGAAAGCTCACACTGGAGAGCCTCACTATCAGTGCGGCGAGTGCGGGAAGGCTTTCTTTGACCGCTCCTCCCTTACGCAGCATCAGAAGATTCACACTGGAGACAAGCCATATGAGTGCACCGAATGCGGGAAAGCCTTCAGCCAGAGATGCCGGCTTACGCGACACCAGAGAGTGCATACGGGAGAGAAACCCTTTGAGTGCAGCGTGTGTGGGAAAGTGTTCAGTTCTAAGTCGTCCGTTATCCAACATCAACGGCGTTATGCCAAACAAGGAATAGACTGAGTTGGGTGAAAGCTTTAGTCAAAGGACCCTCCATAGAAACTCAAGCTAGGTCTTCCCCATCGTGAGCACATCCATCCGTTGAGGATTCTACCTAGTCTGGCTACTCCTCTCCTTTTCCATCTCTGCTACCACAGTGTGAATAAACATTCTCTACCTACCGTGTTCTAGAACTGACGTGGGGTGCCGGAAGTTAGGACGTGACTCCAAAGGGTCGACATTTTGCGCAAGTTTGTCAGACAACAGGATAAATGTTAGGAGGTGATTCTCAGACACGCCTCTTGGCTTGAGGCCCCAAGTATCACTGCACTTTAATAACTGGAGGCTCGAACAGGAAGGAAGGCAAAGTTGGAACAGCACTGTTGTTTCCAGAACAGATCTTTGTATAGCTGCGTCCCTTTCCCTGGGAGTTTTTTGGGGCACTGACCTTGTTCTTGGTGTCCCAACTTGTAGTTTCCTTTCGACTGCTACTACTGCTACCACTACTACTAGCTAGCACTTACCGAGCGCTTCTTACGGGGTAAGCACTCACCGGAGAGTTTGGCAAAGAGTAGATCATTTGGTCCTCTCACCAGTCCTATGAAGTAGAAGGAGGTACTGTTACTATCCTCACTTTATAGATGAACAAACTGAAGTTTAGAGGTATTAAATAATTTGCCCAAAGTGACACAGCTTGTAAAAGGTGAAGCTAATCCTTGAATACAAGTCTACTTTCAAAGACTATTCTCTTAACCATTATGCTGTATGGTTTGTTTAGTAATTTATGTACATGTATTATCTCCTCAACTAGATTGTAAGCACTTGGAGGCGTGACTTAGGTGTCTTTGCATCTCACACAGTGCCTTGCACATAATAGGTGCTCAATAAATATTTATCTGAATTAATGATTTTTCTACTTACCAAGTTCTATTTAAAACACCTCTTGTATATACATCCTTTCTCTGAATTTTCAGTCTAGACTGCACCTTTATCCTCTCCCATTACTGTGGTAGTCATTTCCTAATTTGAGTTCTTCCCTCTTCCTTATTAAACAGGGGTATGCTAAGCTCTGGTGCCATAATAAGTAAGCCCCCAGCTGAAAATTCACATCTCACATAAAATCTGGTGTGAATCAGTCGTCTTACCCCATCCTCATCGTTTAGAACATGTTGCCTCTAAGGATATCACGAAAGAGAAAGCTGGAAGATATTTTAGGATATTTTTAAAAATATTTTCTTTATTTGTTTGAGAGAGAGCATGAGGGGAGAAGGTCAGAGGGAGAAGCAGACTCCCCATGGAACCAGGAGCCTGCCATGGGACTCGATCCCAGGACTCTAGGATCATGACCCGAGCCAAAGGCAGTCGCCTAACCAACTGAGCAACCCAAACGCCCATTTGAGGATATTTTTAAGGGTCATTACTTGTGTCCACATCTCATAAACCAGAACCCATCACCAGAGGCCAGAAAAGTAAACAAGCACCTCAATATTTGGTTAACATCAAAAGCTTCTGTCACAAATCACATTTTGCACATTATTGACATTTTGCACATTACTCTTAGACCAGTCTTTCTAAATGACCCTTTCCTGCTCATTATTACCTTACTTGAGACCTAAAATAGCTCCCTATTTAATGAAAGTTTCTCTGAATATTTAAGGTCTGCCTTGATGTGATTCCATATCACTGAACTTTAAGTTCTGACTCCCAAAACTCTTTTGTGCCCTGGGTCCAGCCCTATATTTTAATTTTATTAAAGGTCAGGGACTAGGCAGCTTTGACCCTAGGCATCTGCATTCCCTTCCTAGTTGCTTGAGGTGAAGCCCGGAAGAGGACTTGATTCTGGAAGGCTGTCTGGAATTTAGCTCACCTGCATGAATCCCAGCGGACCAAGATGCATTTCTCCTGAGAGGTAAAGTCAGATTCAAGAAGCTGGATTTCCAAACAGACACGCATCCCCCCCCCCCAATCTACTAACAACCCTATTCGTCCACCTTTCTTAAAGCAGATGTGTGACAGGGAAGACTTTTCACATGTGGACTCTTGAAGCAACTTGAAGAAAAACACTTCAGAGAGTGCAGAATCTATCATTATTTAATGTCAAGTAGAAAATAAAAGGGACTATTGACAAACTTTTGACTGATGACTATAAGAGTTCTGAATCTTTCATTTATTCCCCTGTTAAAAGAAAATTGACGGTCAAGTATTTCCCCAAGAGATTCTGCCATTGTCAGCAAGACGAGACTAGAACAAATTCAGAACACTAATGGATTTTTGAGTATGGTGATGAGTGAAACAGAATGGGAACATTCCCTTTGTTCCCTTTTTAAACTTGGTGATATGCAGAGCATTTTTAAAAATGTGCACTACTGTTCCACCTCCTACTAAAATTTCTGAGGGAAGGACCGTTTACCCTTTTAAGTGCCCTTCCAAGAGGGCGTACAGTACTGGAGGCCTTAAATTTTGAAGTTTTAGCTTCACCAAATGATCATGAGGAGTATCAAGTCTTGGAATCAGAAATTGGTCAAATTGGAAGTGTGCCATGTTTTTAAAATTGAAATCGAAACTGGTGAAATTAATTTTAATATTTCAGTCAGTATTTGAGTTTAATTCAAATAATTAAAACTTTCATGCAATGTTAATTCAACATGTAATCAATATAAAAATTATTGAGATGCCCTACATCCTTTTTTTAGAAACTGAATCTTCAACCACTTTGTATTTAGAGCACATCTCAAATTCAGACTAGCCACATTTCAAATGCTAAATAGCTACTGTATGGAACAGCACAGTTTTGGATAGCCATCAGGAGCATTTAGAGGGAAAAGTTAAAGGGATTATTTTGATCATTGGAGATGTTAGAGGGATGCTTCCTTCTGGCCATGTGGCAAGCACTCTGCACCTGTAGAAGGCAGTCTTCTGCTTCCAGTAGGTCAAGTGGGGTCCAAGACTGGGAAGCCTTGGGAAACCATCCCTCAGACACATTTTTAACAGATCTCAAAAGAGCTGCTTTTATTCTCTGTGTGCCTGACTCCTTTGTTCTCTCTGGGTTGGATCTTTTGTTACCTCAAGTGGGGAAGAGATTTTATGAACCTTTAACAACCCAACGAGGACATGGAGGAGGAAGTATCTAAAGTTGCCAGTTAGTGAAAGATAAAAATTACTTTTTGTGATCATTTCACGTTTTCTGAGCAGGATATTGGAATCCACTTATTATGATTCCGGAGGAAGGAGGATGTTCTATTAGAATGAGCAAAGCATGAATGGGCGCTGGTGAAGGATGTGCCCAGTAGAAGCCACTGGATCTCCCCCACCACTCCAAAATTGTAAATATAAAACAGGAAAATTACAGCCATGATGATAAAGTTGGAGGACTTGGAAGTGATTTGTCCCACCATTTCCTTCCTGATCTCTTGATTTGATCAAAAAGCTAGATTCTGGAAGTTAACTACCTCTGATATTACAGAAAAGCTAATGAAGTGAAGTCAATTGTGCTTCACCTTGTTTCTATGTTGGAAGGTAGCTGTAAGTTGCCCTTTGATATGTAGCCACTGATCTAGTTAATTCTTTTCTGTACTCATTAAGCTGATCCACCAATAGCACTGTAAATTCAACTTCACCTAACACACTAGCAATTTACTTTTATTGGTCTGCCACTGAGATTTTTTTGCATTATACCATAATTTGATAAAGCAAGATTTAAATAATTAGAATAATTAAGTTATTCATTGTACTAATGACAGAATCTGTTACAAAGAGAAGGAGAAAAAGCCAACAAATAGCATGTAATCAAGTTAGTCACTGCTGTGGGCAACTGAGGCTCAATCCCACCGGGACCTGGGAGTCATGTGGAATGAGCCTCAGAATTGTCAGCCCCTGAAGTGGGGAGCGTTTATCTACGGGCTCCCATCCCCTGTTGGTTAAGCATTGCTGCATGAACACCCAGGGTTTCTGTAGCCATCCCCCTGTGGCAAAGTCAGAGACTAACTCCAGAAAGTAAAGTGACAAGGGTGGGGCACAATGGAAGTGAGGGTTTATCTGCTTATGTTTGTGTAAAAGCGGTTGCTGCAGCATGGCTGGGGTAAAATTTGGGCCAAGAGAATACGGGGTAGAGCAGCCAAGGTGTTTGGAATGAGGGTAGAGAGCGAGCTCATTTGAATATATTGAGCTTGTAATGCTTGTGAAATATCCAGACATATGTGGGAATGTCTGTAGGCAAGACTGAAGCTGAAAAGAGTGATCTCAGATATATGGATATCTGAAACCATGTGAGTGGTGGGAAATAGCTTGCCAAAGTACAGGTAGGAAGAGACTTGAAGAACCCTGAGATTAAAGAGGCATGTAGAGAGGAAGAGCCTGTAAAAGGAGAGTGAATAGAAAAGGATAGGGAGGGGACACCTGGGTGGCTCAGTTGGTTGGGCAGCTGCCTTTGGCTCTGGTCATGATCCCGGGGTCCTGGGATCGAGTCCCACATCCAGCTCCTTGCTCAGTGGGGAGCCTGCTTCTCCCTCTGCCTCTGCCTGCCACTCTGCCTGCTTGTGCTTTCTCTCTCTCTCTCTCTCTGACAAATAAATAAATAAAATATTTAAAAAAAGAAAAGGATAGGGAGGTAAGAGAAACACTAGGTGGGAGCAGGGTCAAAGGAAAGACTTTCAAGAAAGAGAATAGTGAAAAAGTATTCAATGTTGTCAAGGGTCAAGAAAAGACAAACCCTTAGCCTTTTCAGGAAAATGGCACCAAAGGCAAAGAAGGAAAACCCTGCCCCTCCCAAAGCAGAAACCAAAGCAAAGGCTTTGAAGACCAAGAAACTGGTGCTGAAAGGCATCCACCATCACAAAGAAAAGATCTGCAAGTGACCTACATTCCCACAGCCCAAGACATTGTGTCTCTGAAGGCAGCCCAAATACCCTCTGAAGACTGCCCCCAGGAGAAACAAGGTTAACCACTATGCCATGACCAATTCCCCTGACTATGGAGTCAGCCATGAAGAAAATATAAGACGATAACACACTTGTGTTCATTGCGGATGTCAAGGCCAACAAGCACCAGATCAACCAGGCCGTGAAGAAGCTCTGTGACATTGATGGAGCCAAGGTCAACACTCTGATCAGGCCCGATGGAGAGAAGAAGGCATACGTTCAACTGGCTCCTGACTGTGATGCTTTGGATGTTGCCAATAAAATTGATACCACCTAAACTGAGTCCAGCTGGCTAAACATAAACATAAAATTTTTCACCATGGTGGTGGGGGGGGGGGGAGACAAAGCGTTAAAGTCCCCTCCCCCTGTGTTTGTCAGTAACTTGGATAGTGGTGCCAAAGCCATATTGGAATGAATTTGGTTAAGGAATGAGTGGGGAATGGAAGGTAGAAATAGCAAGTATCCTCAGTGCTGAGTAGTTTGGCTTTAGAAGAAAGAAGAGGTCAAGATTGGTAGTCGGAGGGGGACGTAAGACCAAGCGAATACTTCTTTTAAAATGTGAGAGATGTGAGCATGTACCAGGATGCCTTCATGTATAAGGGACAGAAAATTCTTCCCTAACTTGCTTAAGCCTAAAGGGACTTGTTAACTGATAGATTGCAGAA
>CM052811.1:30880751-30960733 GCA_028533885.1 Nasua narica | reverse complement strand
TCTCTCTCTATATATATATATCAAATAAATAAATAAAATCTTTAAAACTCTGACAGAATATTGTTTTAGCATTCTCTGTGGGCAAGCTTGGGGAGACCATTGTTCCTGGCCACTCCTGGAAGGGTTTTTCAGATTCCCTGAGTAAAACTTCTGCCAGATGAATGCATCTTTCTCTTGAGAATATTATTATCTCTCCTGTCTTCCAGGTACTATTATGTCACAGGTTGTCTCCATATCAGGCCCAGAGATGAGTAGGACTGGAGAGAAGAGGACAGAGATTCTTCATCCTGTTCCAGATGTATAGTTACTCTGTATAGTCTGCCTTCACTTTTTGATGTTTGACTGCTGACGGCTTTTAAGACTCTCCCCTCCTTCCCCTTGTGTCTCACACCTGGACAGGCTGATCAGGAAGCCTGAATGCTCTCTCCCTGGGCATTGGCAAGCGATCCACATCACATCAGCCCCTTCCTGTGGGCATGGGAACACTCACCCTGGCCCTAACCACAATAAAAACTCAGGGCAGCCTGCTTTCCTCAATCTCTCAAGCCATTTTGGGCCTAATTGAGAGACCTACCCTGGTCAAGACCTCAGTTGCCTAAGTAATAAACCTTTTCATACCCTTGATCTGTGTCTGCATGGCATCATCCTCAATATCGGAACCAAACTTTGGGTGAGAACTGTCTGCCTCTGCAGGTGACCATTGTACTCTGGCTACCCTAGCTCTCTGGCTAATCCTTTATCTCCCATGGTCTTCAGTCATGCCAGCCCATGCTTTAGGGGCAGTGGTCAGTCAGTCCGTCTGGTTGGTCCTGCTGTCCTATTTCTCCTGCTAGAGAAGCAATTGTATTCAGTCCTGGACTCACCATTGAATAGCTGGGTGTCATTTTACGTGTAGCCTCCTAGTGCTGTGGAAACTTTAAAAAATGACTAACAGAGGTGCTTGGCTGGCTTTGTTGGAGGAGTGTGCAACTCTTGATCTCAGGGTGGTGAGTTCAAGCCCTGTGTTGTGTGTAGAAATAATAAACTAAAAAAAAAAAAAAACTAAAAAAAAAGAAAGAAATGATAAACTAAAAAAATAAACTTAAAAAAAATGACTATAACCAAAAAAAAAAAAAAATGACCCTAAAGAAACTGGCTGGAATTTTTAGAACCATGTCAGATTCCTTTTCTTGGTTGGATGAGACCCAGTCACTTTCTTGAACCTCTGCTTGGGACCTTTGGCAATCAGGAAGGAATTAGGACAGGAGGTCAGTGCTCTTCAGATCCCAGTAGGGGCCACATATGTCATGAGGCCTAGATGCTGTTTAATTTCATAATCTTTATAATGCCCACTGTATCCTAAAAATAACATCTGAGCTGGCTTGAATGTATTTCTGGACCTTAGAACTAAACAAAACTTGATTAATACACTAGTACACTAATTTGCTTTTCCTTTCTTATTCTTGATCATGTAGGCTTCACAATAGCTTTAAATTTTTTTTTTTTTAAAGGGAGGTTTTCTTTTTTTCTTTTTTTTTTAAAGATTTTATTTATTCATTTAACAGAGAGAGAACACAAGCAGGCAGAGAGGTAGGCAGAGGCAGAGAGAGGAGCAGGCTCCTTGCGGAGCAAGGAGCCCGATGCGGGACTCGATCCCAAGATGCTGGGATCATGACCTGAGCCAAAGGCAGTTGCTTAACCAACTGAGCCACCCAGGCGTCCCTTTAAATTTTTTTTTTAAGATTTTATTTATTTATTTGACAGAGAGATAGAGAGATCACCAGTAGGCAGAGAGGCAGGTAGAGAGAGAGGGGGAAGCAGGCTCCCTGCTGAGCAGAGAGCCCTATGTGGGGCTCGATCCCAGGATCCTGAGATCATGACCTGAGCTGAAGGTAGAGGCTTTAACCCACTGAGCCACCCAGGTGCCCCTGGCTTTAAAAAAATGTTAGTATAAGCAGCCTCCTGGTCATCTTGAATTTAAAAGTCAAATTGAGTTATTAAATTGCTTATTTATGTCAAAATACTACAGAGTACAATGCTTATTATAGATTCATAAAATGGGGTAAAAATTAACTTCATTGTAGACTATTTGATTTTTTAAGAGTTTTCTGATATGGGTTCTGTTCCCAGGAAGCTACTAACTCAGGAACACAGTTGTGGCAATATGCATAATTTCCATCTCCTGGGAAAGGGTGAATTTACTTCTAGGCTTGCGTGGCTCTTCGTAGAGTATTGAGAGTAAGGGCTGTTTCATACCGAGTTGATTAATGTAGAGATTTTTAGTTTGAGTCAGAAAACTACAAAATGGGAGTGGTCTCTTTCATGTTTCCTTCTCTAGCTCTGTCACCTGTGGCCTGGGCCTTTTCCAAGAGAACATAGAAGAGGAGAGAATGGCAGCCAGATGGCAGGTGAGTTGGACATTCTTTGGTCAGGAGCTTCTTTGCAAGCCTTGAAGATTCATCCCATTATGGTAGAAGTTGGGCTGTATAGAGAAGACTTGTCCGTTTCCTGGCTTTAGATTCTCTTCTTTCTCACCATGCAACCCAGCTGTAGGGATCTTCCTTCTGAATGGCCCTTCATGCCTCAGTAACTGGCCCCATCATGTGTTTTGTAATGGTTGGGGAGCAGAGAATTGAGGCAGCTCTGCCCTTAGCAGTGAGCTCAGGGAGTGCTTAGAGCACTTTCATGAGAATATAAAAATCCTGAATCTTCTAGTCTGGAATGTTATATTCCTTTCATAGGGACACCCTATTTTTTATCCTTTTTCTCCAGTTTTAGTTCTTTTTTTTTTTTTTAAGATTTTATTTATTTATTTGACAGAGAGAGAGAGACCACAAGTAGGCAGAGAGGCAGGCAGCAGAGAGCCTGATGTGGGGCTCGATCCCGGAACACTGAGATCATGACCTGAGCCGAAGGCAGAGGCTTTAACCCACTGAGCCACTCAGGCGCCCCTCCAGTTTTAATTCTTAAAAGTATCTTCTGTTGCTTGTGCACTTATCATGGATCTTCCCATGACTTGAGAATCAGCTGTTCGGGCTGAGATCTCATGGATCCATGAATGTTAGAGCTGAAAGGGAATTTAATGATCATCTAATAGAATGCTTTAATTTTATAGTTTAAAAAATTAAGGTTAAGAACAGTGTCTCTGAAATTTGGAGGCTCTGCCATGGATATCACATGAGGCCATCACCAAGAGTTCATGCCTCAGGTCACAGAACTGTACCTCTTATTTATTTGAGAGAAAGAGAGAGAGAGAGAGAGAAATCGAGCAGGAGCAGTGGGGAGGGCAGAGGGAGAAAGAGAAGCAGGCTCCCCACTGAGCAGGGAGGCCAACCCAGGGCTCAATCCTGAGCTGAAGGCAGATACTTAACCAATTGAGCCACACAGGTACCCCATCTTTTTTTGTTTTTTTTTAAGTAGTCTCCACATCCAGTGGGGAGCCCAACATAGGGCTTGTACTCATGACCCTAAGATCAAGATCTGAAGATCTGAGTTGAAATCAAGAGTCAGACACTTAACCGACTGAGCCACCCAGGTGTCCCTCAGACCTGTACCCCTTCTGTAAAATATCCAGTGCCCTTACATCATTAAAACCATGCCTTTTCTTTTCCATATGTCTTCTGGCACTGTATTCTTTCCTCTTCCTCAGTAAGGCAGAAAAGAAGACACATAGGTGAGTAAGAACATGTTTGTCTTTTCAGAAGTCACTCAAGTTTATGGATGTGGCTGTGAAGTTCTTAAAGGATGAATGGAAGCAACTGGTCCCTACTCAAAGGGCTCTTTATAGGGAGGTGATGCTGGAGAACTATCAGGGTTTTGTTTCTTTGGGTAAGCATGACTTTCCTCGGTGACTCAGAATCTGCCATTGGGTGTATGTGTAAAGATGGCCCTTCTTTTCTTACGGGGCAGAATTGTACATCTTTGGGTAGATCCCTGAGAAGGTGTAAATGGTTTGTGAGTTTATTTAGCTTTTGTTGTTTAACTAATGGCTGTTAGGACTGTCAGTAAATGGCCTTTTTGATTTGGATAGACTCTGTAGGATAAGTGAAGTTTGGTCTGAGACCCCAGCTTTAAGCAAAAAATTGTATTATGGAAAATGGAAAATGGGTACCCCCTTTCCTGGGAATTTTCATAAGGGGGGAAAATCAGATAAATGTTTATGTGTGTTTTGCTTAAAATTGTGAAATAATGGAAACAATACAGGCACTTGGGAATAGGGATTTAGGTAAATGAATCATTGTATGTCCATTATGGACTACAGTATAGTATGGGCTTTGACCATGAATGATATTTATAGAGTTAGCAAGATATTAATGATATCCTGTTAAATGATAAAAGTAGCATATGAAGTGATTGGAACCTGAGTACATTTACAATATTTATCTATATGCACAGAAAAAGTCTGGAGGAATCCACACCAAAATTTTACTCCTAATTATCTTTGACTAGTAGGCTTACAAGTAACTTTTTGTCTTTTTTATATTTCTTAATTGTCTACAACAAACTTGAAATTTTTTTTTAAAGATTTTATTTATTGGACAGAGAGACATCATAAATAGGCAGAGAGAGAGAAGCAGGCTTCCTGCTGAGCAGCCCGATGTGGGGCTTGATCCCAGGACCCTGAGATCATGACCTGAGCTGAAGGCAGAGGCTTTAACCCACTGAGCCACCCAGGTGCCCCTTGAAATATTTTTTTTAGCTTAAAAAATTAAAGGCAGAGGGAGGGCGAGAAAGAGAATCCCAAGCAGGCTCATGCTGAGCGCAGAGCCTGACACAGGGCTCGATCTTACGACCCTGAGATCATGACCTGAGCCAAAATCAAGAGTTGGACACCCAAACAACTGAGCCATGCAGGTGTCCTGAACATGAAATATTTTAAAAACTACAAAGAAGAAATAAATAAAAAAATCTTTAAAAAAAAAAAAAAGGGGGGGGGCACCTGGGTGGCTCAGTTGGTTAAGCGACTGCCTTTGGCTCAGGTCATGATCCTGGAGTCCCAGGATCGAGTCCCATATCGGACTCCCAGCTCTGCGGGAAGTCTGCTTCTCCCTCTGACCTTCTCCCCTCTCATTCTCAGTCTCTGTCTCTAATAAATAAATAAAAAAATCTTTAAAAAAAAAAAACTACAAAGAAGATGGGGAAACATTTTTAAATGCATAGTGATTAACACCAAATTTAGTACGGTGGTTGCCTCATAGTGGGGAGGGAGAGGGAATGAAGGAGGGGCTTCGATCTTAGTATTAATGTTTATTTCTTACGTTAGATGATGGGTTCATAGGTGTTTGTTTTAGTCTTTATGCGTTTTGTATGTCTTAAACATTTAATAATGCATTTAAAAACTAAATATAGAAAATGTATATGTCACTATGTAAATTTATATATCTGTGACATTTATAAATGTCACTACTTTAAATCATTAAAAGCCAAAGACATTATAATTTCTCTTTTAAAGGATTTCTAAAAAATTGTTTATTCCAGTTTTAAGTGTTTAATATTAACTGCACATAAGTTGAATAATATTTCTTGAACTGTTCCAGTCTGATTTGTAGTTGCATCAAATTCAGTATAATTACACAAAAGTATAATTAAGGGATACAAATCTATTATTTAAAAAACTACAAAAGAAAGTCGGGTAGCTTCTTCACCTTCTTCTGCCTTCTTCTTTCCCTACCTGAGACCTGTAGCTCCTCTCTCTTCCACTGAATCTTGTGTCCCTGAGACTTCCACCTATTTGCCACCCAAATCCCACTTTTACATTTTCAGTTTGACCCTCTTCCATGGCGACTAAAGGGTTCCTTGTTTATCACTCTGCATATCAGTTTTCACCTCAAAGTAAATGGCCTTTCAAGGCGCTGTGGCCTCTAAGGAATGCAAAGATGCCTTCCAGGTGGGATGTTGTGGCAAACACAAAGACAGACTAGAAGGAAACAGAATCCCTCACTAAATTTAGGAAAACCCTTAAGAGACTATGGGGACTCTTTGGGGACCAATGGATTTTTATCTTAAAGTGTCCCAACTCCATTCTACTGTGGATCACCAATTTATGTGCTTGAGCCAGGCGGTATTGTCCGGGGCTACGCGATTTGTAAAGCGGGGCCTCTGTAAATAACAGTACGGTTATGAAGGACGCCCAGGTTTTCCAAAAGCACACAAATATGAAAGCCAAGAAAAGCAATGAGGGCAATATTAGTTTCAGGCATTTATACCTCTGCAAGCACAGAGAAGAGTATACTCAGTTATTGATCATCTAAGGAGCAGTAAATACTCTGGGATACTCCTCCCATGGACCTTAGTCTGTGGCGTATGTGTGTTGGGAGACACCCAATAAACAAAATTAATTATATGTTAGAAAGAGAAAGTACTATGGAAAAAATAAAGAAGTGGTCAGCGAGGGCTTCACAAAGAAGGGGAACAAAGGCTTAGAGGAGGTGAGAGAGCAAGTCATGTGGATACCCTCCAGGTATACGCCGGATAGCCACCCAGAATGTCTATCCAGGCAGAGGAAGCAGCACAGAGGCTCCATAGTGGAAGCATGCCTCACTGCATTGAATGACAGGCCGGTGTGGCTGCAGCAGAACAAATGAGGGGAAAGTGGTAGAAGATGAGATCGGAGAGTTAGTGTGTGTGGATTTTGCAGGGCCTTGTGGGCCTCTGTAAGGACTTTGGCTTTGTTTTGAGATAGGAGAGCAATTGAGTAGAGAATAGGATGTATAGGGCAAGGGTAGGGGTGAGACCGGTCAGCAGGCATTTGCAGTGATCCTGGCAACAGATGCTGGGTGCTTAGACCAGGGTGGCAGCAATGGACGTGGCGAGACATGGTCAGATTCTGCATGTATTTTGAAAGTACAGCCAACAGTATTTGCAGAGGAACTGGATGTGGGTTGTGAGAAAAAGGTAACCATGACTCCAAGGTGTCTAGTGTCAAGTTCTAGCAACTAGAAGGATGAGTTGCCATCTACTGAGGTAGGGAAAACTGCAGGAGGAAGAGTTATGGCATTGGAGGAGTAAGGGCATCAAAAGTTCAGTTTTGAACATCCTATGTTAGAGATATTTATTAAACAAGTAATGAGTAAAGAGATTGAGACAGCTCAAGGTCAGAGGAGAAGCCCATGTTAGAGATACAAATTGGGAGTCGATCACATTTGGATAGTATTTAGAACATGTAGACTGAACAAGATTACTAAGAAGTAAGTGTTTACAGAAAAAGAAGAACGGCCCAAGGATTGAGCCCCAGGACATTCCAATATTTGGAGCAGCTTCAGCAGCCCTTGGCAACTTGTTAGAAAGGCAAAATCTCTAGCCCCACTCCAGAATCATGAGTAAGAGTAGATAGAATTCAGCACTGTGTTTTAACAAGCCTTCCAGGTGATTCTGATCATAGTACAGTTTGAGAATGTTTGGTTTTGAGGCTGGGGAGAAGAGGAGTCTACTTAGAGACTGAGAAGGAGTGACCAGTCAAGGAGGAAAACCAGTTTTTCCAGGAGGAGGGAGTAGTCAGTTTTATCAACTGCTGGTGATGGATAGGAAGACTGAGAACTGATAATTGATATGGTAACAAAAGAAGGGGGATTTCTGTGATGGGGTTGGTCAACAAAAGGGAGGAGAGTATCCCAGGTGTTCCAGACAAGTCAACTAGTGGTGCCTTTCATATACAACAGGTTTTCAAATAAACTGTCCACTCCGTAGCTCTTGCTAATGGAGGAAGGGAGTTGGGGTAGGGGGAGGCTCCTTTCCGTTGTTCTTTGAGCTGATAGAGCTCTACCATATGCCCTCTCTACCATATGCCCTCTCTCCTCTCAGCCCTAGCTGACTGGACCAAAAGCAGCCAAACTTACAAACCAGTTAGGAGATAAGTGTACCTTTCTGTATAACAAACGCAGTGTAAGAGTGGCTTATATAAAATAGAGAAGTTTACATCACTCTCACATTAAAGCTCAGGCTCTGTTCCACCAAATTGTCAGGGGCTGGGTTCCTTCTATGGTGTTGGTTTGCCATTCCTCTGGTGTTAACGTTATCCACGTGGTCCACGAGGACTTGTGTTCCAGCCGGCATGGAGGAGCTTTCCTCTTCCCTTTAAGAATGACTTTGCTCTCATTTTCCTGGCAAGAGGTAGGGATGATAAGAAATGTAATCTTTACTCGAGGAAGCTTTAGGCCTACCTGAAAGTTGGGAACGCTATCAGAGCAAGGACAAATTGTCATTGCATTGTGGCTTCTACCCAAACAGGGACAGTTAGGCTAACTTGATTTTCTTTCTTGGGAATTTGAACTAGAGAGAAAGCTGGCTACTTTATTGTGGGAAGATACTTGAGACCATGCACCATCCTGAAGATACACCCAATCCCAGTTGGCAGCTCCTCGAACTTCTCTGGAATCTTGAGAGACTTTCATATTCCAGTCGCCTGGAGGTTAGCAGTACCAGTTATTAACTAATAACTTCTTGGGGACCTGGCTATGTCTGTGTCGAGGTGATTTCCAGGACCGAAATTCCACTTTTCCTTATTCTGAGATGCAGCCTGGAATACACACCCCCTGGTTCCTTTATATAATCCCTGTCCGCGGTCACAATGAGCTAATACCATGGAGGCGCAGAAAGGAAGCGACAGGATGCGGGCGCCTCCCCTCCCAGCGAGTACCGCAGGTAAAGGAATCTTGGGTAGGTAGGGGCGGGGGGTCGCCCAGCCCTTGGCCCCTCGAAGTTGCAGGGCAGTAAACGTGTCATTACTAGGCGGGGTTTAGCGCGGCCGAATACATCTTCTGGGCCTGGGCCCAGAGTCGGCATCGAGGAAGGCGTGGCTTTTCCAGCAGCCAGCAAAGGGTTTCCTAAGAGGCTCGACCCTCTTAGAAACCTCACTAACTGCCTGGCGTCGCGGGTTTGTCGATCCCGAACGGAGAGGTCCGCCTGGCCAGCGTCCCGCGGAGTCCTCTGGGAAACAGCGTCCCGTGACGTGAGCCGCGTCCCGCGGAGGATTCTGGGAGTTGTAGTTCAGCCTCGAGTTCGGGCCGGCGAAACTTGGCCCGGTCGACTCCTAGATACCTTTGTCCCCTGACCGGGGGTTCCCCCGCGTCGAGCGGGAGGTCGAGCCTGTAATCGAGGAAGGCTGAGCGCGGGGCCTTCCAACTCTTAGTGGCCGGAAGAAGGGCGGCGGGAGGGCCCCGGGGTGAGGCCAGGCTGCCCTCCGAGATTCGCGCGCGCGATCCCGGGCCTCCGAGTGCACCAGAGCGGTGGACATCTGGGTTCCCTCGCGCGTTCGGTGCTCCCTTTTCCCGCGGCAGTCGTCACCTGCGCGGGCCGGGGAGCGAGTCGCCATGGAACCTGGGGCAGAGGTGAGAATTTTGGAGGGATGCGGCCGCCGAGCCCGCTGGAGAGGAAAAAAAAGGGGGGGGAAAGGCTGCCCTCTGGCTGGGGCAGGTTCTGGAAGGAGAAGCATCACATCTTCTCAGTGAGGCGACAGCCCTTTCCAACTGGTTGATCTCACGTTGGGATTTTGAGGGAGAGCCTGCTACCTCATTGCCCTGCTGGTTTTTAGATTGATGTATGCCTCTCTTGCACCCCGAATCACAAGATCCGACAATGTGGCTTTTGATAATGATTTCGTTTTGTCTTCACGGGAACCCCGTAAGGTGGTAGGAAGGAGATTGTCATACCCATTTGGCAAATGGGTAAAGTGAGGATTCCAGAAGTCACGGGATTTGCTTAGAATCCAGGATTCCCCCCCCCCCCCAAGACCCATTGCTTTCCTGAGAATACCAGTATTGTATCTGAAAAGCCAGTGTTCAAGAAGAGTCTTCCTTCATCCTGTGAGCCTGGAATAGAACAAGAATGAGTCATTAAGTGAGGAAGGGATAGACACACAGAAACTTTGAGTGTTACTTTGACTCTCACTCAGCAGATGAGAGATAGAAACATGTATTTAATTTTTAATGTCCAGATTTTCATAGCAGAGTCCTACTAGAGTTTAAGGACAGAGGGGCATAGGAGGAGTGGGAGGTAACGATGGTCATGTTTGTCTTGATTCAGGGATGTGGGATTGTCCCTTGATTTCCTGTGTTGACTTTTCTTAGGTCACAAGTAGCTGTGTTCGGCAGTATCTGCAAGTTTACAGCAAGAGTAATCATCATGGCTCCTGTCTCCACTTGTAGGGTCACTTTCTGAGGACTCAGACCTTCTGCTGGAGAAAATGGCATGACCACCGTGCTACTGACCCCTGTATCCAGGTGGGTTTAATTTCTTCTTTTTTCTCTTTTGTTTTCAGAACAGAAATATGATTTCTTCCATTGTTATGGAGTTGCTCGGCCATGATTCCTAGACCACTGGGTTCATCCTGATAAAATGATGAGTGATGAACCAGACAGTAAATGCTCCTCACTTGTGTAGAACTTTCCCTCCAGCATTCCTTCTTGAGCCACTTAGTGCTCAATTCACTCTTACTAGCTCTTTGGTGCTGTCATTGGACTCATGATCATATGCAAAGTAGTAAAAGCCAGTTTCCCTGACTCACAAGATTTACCGAGGAAATAAGATAGAGCTAAGGAAAATAGTTAATCAACAAGAAGATAGATATATATAAAGATGCAGAAATGACTGGTGGGACAAGTCATAAAAGGCCTTGGAAGAGGTTTTCCATCCGCTAGAGTATTTTGGAGGAAAAATACTGGGATAAAAGCTGTACTGTGGAAAATGAGAGAGAGTAGGTAGTTGGAGAATAGAATACAGGATTATTCCAACAGAGAGAAACAGCTTTGGCAGAAAGTCTGTAAGCGAGGTGGAGGGCTTCGGGGGGTATGTGTGTCACGGTTAGGTGAACTGGAGTGTGGTAAGGGAAGCTGAGGTATATTATAGCCAGACTGCAAGAAAACCTACACAGGGTCTTATTCCAAAGGTAAATAAAGCCCCATAAAACTTTGTAGAGGCCCAGCGAGACGAAACACGCCTCTCTCTGATTGAAGGGAAATTAGTCAAGATGTTTCTGTAGGATCTGGCCTCCGACCCTGGGGGAATAGCAGACTCTGTGGTGAAGGCAGTGGAACTATTTGACAACTTCAGACCTGCCTCACAGCACGTAGGTCTGAAAAGCTGGGGGTTCTGATGTGAATTTGTAGATCTCTTTCAGAGAAAAGGGGAGAGAAAGTCAGTAGCCTCCGCTGGACAGTTTCCGGTTGGCCTTCCTGTGTGGTCCAGCCCCAGCACATGTGCACTGAGCAGCAGCCCTTTAAACAAGTTCAGTTCCTGAGGTTTTCTCAGGAAACTAAAGTCTGAAAGGAACTGCTAGTTAGTCTGTTACTATTACTGTTACTGTTTATAAAGAGAGGAGATCATATAAATTATACTGCCATGTTGATCACTCCTGAGGCATATGGTCTTAAGGGACTGTGAACTTAAATAAAAAGGGTAGTGATTTCATACTTCCAAGTATGAAAGAGTTAACATATGTGGAATTTAAGCAACAAAACAGAGGAGCATAGGGGAAGGGAGGGAAAAATAAAACAAGATGAAATCAGAAAGGGAGACAAACCGTAAGAGACTCTTAACTATAGGAAACAAACGGTTGTTTGAGGGGAGGGGGGGAGGGGAAGGGATAACTGGGTGCTGGACAATAAGGAGGGCAGGCGATGTAATGAGCATCGGCTATTATATAAGACTGATGAATCACTGACCTCTACCTCTGAAACTAATGTAATGATACACTATATGTTAATTAATTGGATTTAAGTAAAAAAAATAAAAGATTCAACATTAAAAAAAAGATAAAAAAATTGTTTCGAGCAGGGATTTTCCAAGTAGGTGGTTCTCCTAACTTTATTTTATCGTATGAATTGTTTTTACCATTTATTTTTGGAGGGCTGTGTCATAAACACTAGAATGCTGACTACAAACAAAATTACCCAGTGTATCCATGTGTATGTTCAGGGAGCGATGGCAAAAGTGGTAGTTCGAAGAGAGACAAGACTGTTTTCATTTGCTAGCATCCCCGCGACTGGTGTGTTTTAATCTATCACAATGAAATGGAGGTCGTACAGGAATTCTTTTGTGTAGAATTAGAAAAATTAGGAGACATCTGTCTTAGCAGCAGTAAATCGCTTCAGCTACAGATTCAGAGGAGCATTACCCACTCTGCTCCCTTGCCCTACATTTTGGGAGACAATCCGAACTGTGTGCCTGTTACTTAGATCCAGGTCAGGCTTGACACTCCTGCTGCATCTGATATCCTTCTCTTCCCCTCCCCACCTCTGTCCCCACACCCGCTTTTACAGAACCGCATTTAAACTTGTTTCTGCTCCTTCTTCAAGTGTTCCTTCCTTCATTCAGCCTTTCACAAATACCTACAGTGTTTCTAACCAGGGTTGCTTCGGTGAGCAAAATCAGACCCGGCCTCCGCTCTCGTGGAGCTCACCGTCAAATAGGAGAGACAGACATGACTCACAAAGTCAGGGTGTGCATTGCTCCAGCCCAGAGAGCCAGGAAAGCCTTCCCTGGGGAGGTAACACCTGAGCTGAGATCTGGAGTGTGAGCAGGATAAAAATAGCTGAAAGGATGCGGCCGGGGGAGAACATTCAGGAATAGGAAGCAGCTTGTTGAAAGAGGGGTCAAAGGGAATGTGGCCCACATCTCAAGCAGCGGAAAGGCAGCCACCAGCTGGAGCACAGGGAATGTGGGAGGAGTAGTGTGTGCTAGGGGAGAGAGGGTAGGTGGAGCGGGGCGGGGGGTGTCAGACTCATCAGGGCCGTTATAAGACATGGCAGGAACACCTGGGGGACTTTCGTACTTTGAGCTTGAGATACTGTTTTACAATAAATCTACATTCTGTGAAGGTATAGCAAACGTCTTAACTTTTAATAGGTATCGGACAGATTTAATTCTCAAAGGAAAACTAGGCAGAAAAATATTTCCTATTTCTTGAACCCCTTATGGTCTAAAACCATATCACCAAGAAAATAGTTAACACGTAATTATATTTTTCCCTATCCTGTGTCTAAATGGTAAGGGTTTCTATAGTTGTGTAATTTATTGATATGTAAACTAGTAACTTGGTCCCTTCAGATTTTACAGTGAAGGTTCCTTCCTACTTGCACACAGTTCTCATGCATGGAGGCAGGGAGCGAGTCTGGCTCCAGATGTGCCAGAGAATCTTACTGTCGGAAGGCATGTTAGAGATCATGTTGTCTAGCCCTCCTGTCCTTCCTGTCTTCCTTCTCTTATGCTCTCAGTGTGAGTCCCCCTCAGAGGCTCCTGGAAGATCCCTTGGTGAGCACGAGTGTGTTCAGTTTTTCAGGAGTCATTGGTGATCAGGGCTATGGCCGAGGCTCTCACCCAGTGGGGACAGCTGAACCCTCCTCAGGGAGATGTGCCTGAGAAGCATGGGAATCTGGTCTTGCTGGGTAAGGATGGCCTCCTCCCACCTTTGAACTTACCCATTGTTGTACCTTTGATTTCTCAGTTCCTAGGAGCTCTGAAAATCAAAGATTCTTTTTTTTTTTTTTAAAGATTTTATTTATTTATTTATTAGGAAAGAGAGAGAGTGAGAGAGAGCATGAGAAGGGAGAAGGTCAGAGTGAGAAGCGGACTCCCCATGGAGCCGGGAGCCCGATGTGGGACTCGATCCCGGGACTCCGGGACCATGACCTGAGCCGAAGGCAGTTGCTTAACCAACTGCGCCACCCAGGCACCCCTGAAAATCAAAGATTCTTAATCACTGTGTAAGTCCTGAGACAGGCAATGTCTACTTTTGTTTTTGGATATATGTGTAACTCTGCCAGAGTTGAAGATGGACACCTTTAGATTGTGTTTTCCTAGGTGGTAGCATCCTTCTCTACTCGCTGACCAAGGATGTTGAGACAAGTTCGAGTGAAGATAGCTCTTAAGAAATGGGTGCTGGGTTGTGTGGGTGGCTCAGTCAGTTAAGCATCTGCTTTCGGCTTGGGTCCTGATCCCAGAGTGCTGGGATTGAGTCCTGTGTTGGGCTCCTTGTTCAGCAGGGAGCCTGCCTCTCCCTCTGCCTGCTGCTCCCCTGCTTATTCTCTCTCTCTCTCTGATGAAATAAATAAAATCTTAAAAAAAAATAGGTGCTTATTGTTTTCGTAGAGAGAGGTAAAAACAAGTGACTTAGCTGTTTTGCTCAAATAGACCCCATATCCATCTTCCTACTTTCTTCTGAGCACTGTTGAGGGAGAAATCTAGAACTGACCTCTCTTTCTTTCTTTCTCTCTCTCTCTCTCTTTTTTAAGATTTTATTTGTTTGACACAGAGATAGAGCCAGATAGCACAATAGCAGAGGGAGAGGGAGAAACAGTCTCCCCGCTAAGCAGAGAGCCCAACGCGGGGCTCGCTCCCAGGACCCGGAGATCATGACCTGAGCCACCCAGGCACCCCTCTTTCTTTCTCTTATACTATCTTCCTAACGACCAAGGCAATAACAGTGAATAAACTCTTTACCAAATGAATTTTTCTTTTCCCATGAACAGGGCTTCCAATTTCCAAGCCTGATGTCAACCCTCAGTTGGAGTGCGGGAGCGGCTAGAGAGAGAAGTATCAAAGGCATCAGGTGAGTGATAACAAAAAACCCAGATGGTCAGTGGAATCGAATGGGTGAAAGCATCTCGGAAGTGCTTGTGGGAAAGCCTTTCTAGATTTCACTAGACCCGTGGAAATGTCGAAGTGAAGTCCCTTTCTTCTGTGCCGCACTCCAGCTCTGTGATCGCCTTTCATAAATGCATACTTTTTACATTTTTTTTTTTAGAAAATAAATACTTTCCACCCTTTCAAACCAATTCTTTTCCCTAAATAAGGTAAAATGAAGTCAACATTTTAATATTTGTTAATAATATGCTTAGGTGTTAGGCATTAAACCCGGCTTTTTCATATATGTTATTTTATCTCCGCAGGTTGGGTGACTTTTTGTCTCAGCTCAATGACTAAAAATCGATCTCTGAGTTTCCCCTTGCCTTCCTCTTTATTTAAGTAGTAGAGGTAGCATAGAATCATGGTTGAGTGCAGACTTTGGAACCAGTCTAATTGTGTTCAAAGCCAATCTCAACTTACTAGCTCTGTGACCTTTAACAAGTGAATTATCCTCTCTGTGACTCAAAGTCCCCAACCGTAAAATAAGGATAATGATAGCACTTAATTCATAGGGTTGCTGTGAAAGTCAAATGAAATAATCCAAGAGAAATGCTTACGATAGTACCTGGCCAAATGCTAAGCAAGTAATAACTATTGATTAAGTCCTGGTAACTTATTTTGAAGGATATCATGAATTTGACCTGATCATTTCTATCAAACTGGATACTGTCATGGACTGCGTGCTAATTATACTTTCCTTAGTCTTATCCTTGTGTAACTGAGGCAGCATCCCACTGCCAGATTCCCCACTCTGCCAATTCTGTATTCCTCTACCTGCTTTCAAGGCTTTTGTTACTTACCTGCCTAACCATTTCACCTTCTTCATGTTTCAACTTGAACCTTTAACACCAGACAGGCAGTCTCTTACTTTCCTCCATTTCCTGTGTGCTCCATGGACATTTGGGGATTTAATTCCTCCATTCCCCGTAGCTGAAAGTCCTGAAAATCTGTTTGCCTTTAACCTGTTTCTACCCATTTGTCCTTTAAAATCCCAGGTACTTCCTGATTATGGTATGTAGTTGAGAACATTGTATTATATTGATTTAGTTCATGTAGAGCCGTGGTTGGAATGGATATTAAAGAGCATTTAAGCCTGGAAATATTTAAACATTTTTAGCTTTTCTCCCAAAACCCTTACTAGGAAACCTAGGATTTGGGGCAGGTGTCCTGACAGGTTGGGAACCAATCTGAGTATATAGGGATTTGACCTTCTTCCCCTACGTGCTGCTCTTTTTTTTTTTTTTTTAACTTCGATCTGTTTAACTCTTTAAAATTTGTTAGGTGTGGGACAGTCAGAGGTCATCAGTTGCTTCTTTTTTTTTAAGATTTATTATTTTATTTTTTAAAGATTGATTTATTTATTTGAGAGAGAGCACAAGTGGGAGGAGCAGAGGGAGAGGGAGAAAGAATCCCAAGGAGACTCCATGCTAAGCACAGAGCCAGACATGGGGCTCAATCTTACGACCCTGAGACTATAACCTGAGCTGAAATCAGGAAGAGTTGGATGCTTAACTGACTGAGCCACCCAGGCATTCCATTTGCTTCTTAATCACTAAGCTTTGTGATGATGTGAAGTTGCTGATTTGGACCACTTTGTTTCTTTGGTTTTTTAAAAAATTTTTTAAGGATTTTTATTTATTTATTTTAGAGAGAGAGAGCACGTGTGTGTGAGTGCACAGGAGCAGGGGGAGGGGCAGAGGGGGAGGGAGAATCAGACTCCCTGCTGAGCAAGGAACCTGATGTGGGACTCAATCCCAGGACCCTGGGATCATGACCTGAGTTGAAGGCAGATGCTCAGACTGAGCTATCCAGGCACCCTGATGTGGACCACTTTGAATGCTAGCTTAGAGAATCTGTCTCAACTTGAGACAATGGACTCAACAGAGGGGTTTTTTTTTGTTTTTTTTTTTTTTAAGGTTTTGAAGGTTAGTCTGTTAGCAGTGATTGGGAAATCCTGGGATGGGGAAAGATTGGTGGCAAGGAGATCAACCAATAATGGTCACTCTTGAGGCATGAGGGGCAGAGGCTCCAGTGAGGGGGTGAGAGTGGGCAACCCCTGCCAGACTGTCTTTCCCTATCACCCATTTTTAAATCTCATCTGCCATTTCCCCACATGACCTCTGCCTAGTCTTGTTCTCTGTTATTCTTTCTCATCTCCTACCTTCCTGGATAGAAGAGTATTGAGCGCCTGCTCACTTTTTCCCTTTTGTGCAGTTGCACCTCTTTGCCCACTCACCTTTCTTTTCTCAAGTTCTTTCAAAATTGCAAAGCTATTTTTGAGAGCTTTCAAGTTCCTCTGTTCCCTGTGTTTTTCATTTGTTTGTTTTTCATTATTTTCCTACCACAGCAGTTATGTTTCAAAACTTTCCTGTGTAGGAAATGATCCATGTGTATTTTTGTTCCTTTCAGACTGAGAGACAAGACCAGAAGGCAAGGAGCTTACTCCAGAGCAGAATATTTCTGAGGAAGAATCAGCCCCTGGTGTGTTACTAGAAGGATTTCCAAAGGAAAGTTCCAGTGAATGTGAGGATTCTTTAGAGAGTCAACAGGAAAACCATGAGAAACATTTAATACAGGAGGCTGTCACTCAGAAGAAATCTTCTGGGGAGAAACATTACCAGTGTAATGAATTTGGGAGAAATTTTAGTCAGAGGTCATCTCTTACTCAACAGCAAGGAGGGAGACTACATAACTGTGATTCATTTAAAAAGAACTTGAAATTCAGATCTAATGAGGCACGAGAAAATTTGTGCAGAGAAGAAACCTTGGAAGTGTAATGAGTGTGAGAAAGCCTTTAGTTACTACTCAGCTTTTGTCTTGCATCAGAGAATTCACACAGGAGAAAAGCCCTACGAATGTAACGAATGTGGTAAAGCTTTTAGCCAGAGCATACACCTTACTCTACACCAGAGAATTCATACTGGAGAGAAACCCTACGAATGTCACGAATGCGGGAAAGCCTTCAGTCACCGCTCTGCTCTTATTCGCCATCATATCATCCACACTGGAGAGAAGCCCTATGAATGCAATGAATGTGGGAAGGCCTTTAATCAGAGCTCATACCTCACTCAACATCAGCGAATTCATACTGGAGAAAAACCTTATGAGTGTAACGAATGTGGGAAGGCCTTTAGCCAGAGCACATTCCTTACCCAGCATCAGGTCATTCACACTGGAGAGAAACCCTATAAGTGTAATGAATGTGGGAAGGCCTTTAGTGATCGATCAGGCCTTATTCAGCACCAGAGAACTCATACTGGGGAGAGGCCTTACGAGTGTAATGAGTGTGGGAAAGCCTTTGGCTACTGTTCAGCCCTGACTCAACACCAGAGAACTCACACTGGGGAGAAGCCCTATAAATGCAATGATTGTGCCAAAGCCTTCAGTGACCGCTCAGCCCTTATTCGTCATCAGAGAACACACACTGGAGAGAAACCTTATAAGTGTAAGGACTGTGGAAAAGCTTTCAGCCAGAGCTCATCTCTTACAAAGCATCAGAAAACTCACACTGGAGAAAAGCCCTATAAGTGTAAGGAATGTGGAAAAGCCTTCAGCCAGAGTTCATCCCTTTCTCAACATCAGAAAACTCATGCTGGAGAGAAAACCAAAGAATACGGAAAAGCCTTCAGTGAGCATTCAGCCTTTGGCCAGCAAAAGAGAATTCATACTGGATAAAGACTATGTAAATGTGGTACATTCAGAACATATTTAGCGAACAATTACTAAATATGATGTGAGGGCTACAAAGGAATTTCAGAGTGTGTCATGCAAAAGATATTAATTGAGAAGTCATTGCTGATATGGGACATAGCTTACTTACAATGTGAAGGAGGGGTTTTACATTTTTTCAGTGCAGCAGAGGACTTTGAATTTCCTTGGGGAAAGAGGAAGATTATTTCCAACACTCTAAGGTGTATGTAAGCTTCCAAATCCTTGTGGGAGAAATAGGGTGTGCGATGATGCAAAGAAGATATCTTGTCTGGGCTGAATAGTCTCTTAATGCTAAGGAGATGAAGCTTTAAAGAGATGAGGGGTTCTTTAGGGAAATCGAGAGGCAGGAATAAGAGATTGAAAATTCACAATGAGTTGGTCCAGGGTTGGGAGTGGAGGTAGAAGGGAGGTAGTGGTCCTTAGGCTTAAGTACAGGGTCATTTGGGAGATAGGTGAGAAGGATCGAGAAGAACTAGGGGAAGAACTCGAAATGTCGATTGAGATAACTACTCAAATGAGCGTTCCCAACCAGGAAAATATTAGACTCGGTAGTTGGCCAGGTGCAAAGTTTCCATCCTGACGCCAAGGAACATTGGCGTGGCAGTCTGCTTCTGCACTTTGTCTTGGAGACCTTACCTATTGATTCACAGCCTGCTAAGAATCATATTCACTCCAGAGGTCAAGACTGACAGCCTAGAAAGCGAAGGTATAGAAGGGACCTTTGATGTTTTTAGTCTATTTTAAGCTACCTATTTTAAGCTAAGTTACCTGAGAATGGGCTTATTTATGAAGATTTTACCTCAATCGTATGTAGTTTGTACTTTAGACTTGTTCACATCATAGTCAAATTAAGTTGTAGACCTCAGCTGGCACTGCATATTGGATTGTGAAAGATTCGGAAAGACTTTGAAATAGCTTTTGCCATTTTATCCTTGGGTAGAGGCCCATGACAGCTGTGTATATATATTTTTTTTCATTGAAACTTTGAAGGTTATTACACATATTTTGAGTATTGTGTTTTTAGTTTTCACAAGTTTGATGATGTGTCTTGATGTGGATTTCTTTGAGTTTATCCTGTTTTCTGAACTTCAATCTGTAGGTTTATGTGTTTCAGCACACTTGGGGCGTTTTTAGCCATCGTTTCTTTGAACACATTTTCCAGCCCTCACTCCTCCTCTCCTTGCAGGACCCTGATGACACGCATGTTAGATCTTTGTAGTGCCACATGTTCCTGAGGCCCTGTTCTTCTGGGGGTTCCCCCCTCAGAGAATATTTTTATCTCAATCTGCTCAGGCTCCCATAAAAAAATAATGTAGACCGGGGGCTCAAACAACAGAAATTAATTTCTCACAATTTTGGAGGCTGGGAAATCCAAGATCAAGGTGTCAGCTTCGGCCCCTGGTAAGGACTCTCTTCCTGGATTGCAGAGGGCCACCCCCTTGCTGTGTCCTCACGAGGCCTTTTTTTTTGGTGCTTGCATGGGAAAAGAGAGCTCTCTCTTCTATTTCCTATAAAGCTGCCAGTCCTATCTGGTTAGGACCCCAACCTTATGACCTCATTCAACCTTAATTACCTCTGAGAAGCCCTGTGTCCAAATACAATCACATCAAGAGTTAACACTCCAGCATATGAATTTGGGGGGCACACAGGTCAGTCCATTGCATTCTGCCCCAGCTCTCCCAAACTCATGTTCATGCAAAGTACATTTGCTTCATCCCAACAACCCCTCAAATCTTAACTCAGTCCAGCATCAAGTGTGAAGTCTTACCTAAATATCACATAAATCAGATAGGGGTGAGGCTTAAGGTATAATTTCTCCTGAGGCAAAATTCTTGTTCAGCTGCGAAACTGTGAAATCAGATAAGTTATGTGCTTCCAAAATATGATTGTGGGACAGACATGTGATAGATATTCTCATTCCAAAAGGGAGAGCTAGGAAAGAAGGAAGGAGTGGGAGGTCCCCAACAAGTCCAAAACCCAACAAGACAAACTCCATAAAATTGGAAAAAACTGGAAACAATTCAGGTCTTGAGAATAATGCTTTTTGGCTTGATGCCCCACCTTACAGACCCCCTGAGATAGTGATCCCACCTTCTGGACCCACTGGTACTCAGTCTCAGTGTCAGCACCAAGGCTCTGCTGGATAGCCCTGCCTCCAAAACTTTGGCTGGAGGTCAGCTGGCCTGTTGAAACTGAGGTGACGTCCCCACCCTTCGAAACAGGAGGCAGCGATGATCCTGAAATTGACTTGAGTCATTCTTTTTTTGAAACATAGAGCATGTTTGTGGCTGAGTAGCTTTATTGTTCAGTCTTGTAGGATCTAAAAAGTCTGAGAGTTTTCCTCTATTTGTCTGGTTTTTCTATCCCAGCTGGCGTGTTTCTGCTGGTAACATCCCTGGCTTCTGTGCAGATGGGTGAACTTAGTCACACCCATGAGTTGCACCCCTGCTCTCTTTTCAAGTGGTGGTTCAGCCACACCCTTAGCGTTCTCTGCAGAACAAGCTTTCTCGTATTTTGCAATATGGGTGGACAGAATTTTCCAAATCTCTAAGTTCTGGGGTTTGGGTTTTTTTGTTTTTGTTTTTGCTTAGTAAGTCCTTCAATTTATCTCCCACCCCTCACATTTTGTTATAAGCAGTAAGAAGGGCCCAAGCTGCATCTTCAGCACTTTGCTGGGAAATCTGCATTGAATGTCCACAGTTTCTTTGCTCACAAGTTCTTACCTTCCACAAATCACTGGAACACCGTCCAGCCAAGTTCTTTACCACTTTACAACAAGGATTGCCTTCCAGTTTCCAATAGCGTGTTCCTCATTTGTCTGAGATTTCATCAGAACGGCCTTTAACATCCATATTTAGAGCATGCACCTCAAAACTCTGCCAGCCCCTACCCATTACCCAGTTCCAAAGGTGCTCCCACATTTTTAGGTATTAGAGCAGCACCCCTCTTCTAAGTGCCAAAATCTGTTCATCTGCCTGGGGGTGCCATAACAAAATACCATAAACTGGGGGGATCATACAACAAGTTCATTTCTCACCATTCTAGAGGCTGGGAAGGCCAAGATCAAGGGGCCCACTGATTTGGTTTCTAGTAAGAGGGTTCTCTTCCTAGTTTGTAGATGGCCACCGCCTTGCCGTGTCCTCGTAGCACTTCCTCTGCGCATGTGTGCACAGAGAGAATTCTCCTTAAAAGGCTACCAGTCCTATCAGCGTAAGACCCCATATTTATGACCTCATTTAACCTTAATAACCTTCTACAAACCCTATCTCTTAACACGGTCACATTGGTTAGGGCTTTAACATGAATGGTGGTTGGGGGATGGTTGACGCACAATCTCATCCGCAGTAAATTCTTTCTGTTGTTCAGGTTGGGTATTTATATTGTCCTATCGTCAACTTCACTGATTCTTTCCTCCACCCCTTCCATTCTGATGTTGACTCTATCATCGAGTTTTATTTCATTTCTATTTTTCAGGTCCATTTGACTATATTCCATTTCTTTACTGAAACTATTTTCTAAAATCGTGTCAAGCGCGTTTGTCATTGCTCATTGAGGCATTTTATGATGACTGTTTTAAACTCTTTTATCAGGTAATTCTAACATCTGTGTCGTTTCAGTGTTGGCATCTGTGGGTTGTCTTATTTGAGTTGAGATTTTCCTTCTGTGTGCGTGGGCAATTTTCAGTTGAAATCTGGGCATTTTGAGTATTATGAGACTCTGTGTCCTATTTAAAGCTTCTCTTTGGACTAGCCTCTTTAGAGAAAGGGTTGAGGGGATACTGTTTATTATAGTAAGTTGGTGTTGGAAGTGCAGGTTCATCATGGCCTTTACTGACACCAGGCTTGGGGTCCTCACTACTGCCGGGTAGGGGTGGGAGTTACAACTCCCTACCAGGCCTCTACGGAACCCCCACCAGCAAGGAAGGGGAGAATCATCTTGTCTTTGGGTAGGATTGGAAGCCTACTCCCCACGTGGTCTCCAATGGACACTGCCAGGATGGGATGGGGAAAGAGTTGACTTGAAAAATTCTGTCCTGACTTGACCTTCTCTGATACCACCGTGATGTGGGGGTGGAGCATTGAGGAGCCTTGTTACGGCTGGGGAGGGTAGAAGTGTAGGCTCCCGATTTGGTCTTGGGTCTTTGGCTGGAGTAGGATGGGTATTGTCTACAAGTTTTCTGTCTTGCTAGTCCACTTCTTTCCTCATCCTTTGTCCAGAAAGAACAGATTTTTCTTGGGCCCTTTTTTTGGTCTGTGCCCATTGGCATTTCTTGGTTGCCAGCTTTTCCAGAATCCAGTGTGGGGTAGATGAGGGAAAAGGAAAACGCAAGAAACTCAGTCTGTGTTGTTCTTCAGGTCCTGAGGTCCCCAACCAGCCTCTCTGCTCCCCACCTCTCAGAATCTTATGTTGTTTCATACAGAATGTCAATGGTTTTTAGCTATACTTTGAGAAATAGGGGAAAGCACTACTACATATTTCCCATGACATTCCTTCATTTGACACCAAAATAGCAGGTCAAGCTGTCAAAGTTTTGTGGCATACATAGGTATATGCAACTAGTTAGGATTAAGTACCAAGAAGAGTGCTCGCTTGTTCCTCCAATATAAGTCGCCAAGTTGGTAGGTAGAAACTACCAGGCTGCAAGCCTCATCTAGCTTTCAAGGAACTATAGTGTTTTAAGTTGAGGAAACGCCAGTATTTAATTGTAGATTATGAATGTGAGAAGGAAAGATAGGTATGATTAAGAATATAAACATACAGGGGCGCCTGGGTAGCTCAGTGGGTTAAAGCCTCTGCCTTTGGCTCAGGTCATGATCTCGGGGTCCTGGGATCGAGCCCCGCATTGGGCTTGCTGCTCAGCGGGGAGCCTGCTTCCCCCTCTCCCTACCTGCCTCTCTGCCTACTTGTGATCTCTCTCTCTCTGTCAAATAAATAAAATCTTAAAAAAAAAAGAATATAAACATACAAACTATTGTGTTAGTTTTTTATTTATAGCTTTGTTCCAAGAGCAGGTAAAAACCACTGGAGAATTGAATTCAGAATTTTGGGGGTTTTTTTTCTATTATGTATTACATTTATGTAGATATCTTTTCATTTAAATTTGATATATAACACAGGATATCAGAGAACCAACAAGTAAAAAATGAAAGTAACTGGGATTTGGGACAAGTCACTTCATCCTTTTAGATCTGTTTCCTCATTTATATAGTTTTTAAAAATGTAATACCTCCTTCAGAGTGGCTAGATTATGTAGATAATGGATGGAAAGTGATTTGCAAGCTATCAAGTGCTATATAACTTTTAGGTGTTGTTGATATAGTCATTTATGACCTGTTTATCACGTATGCTTTATGATGGTGTAGTCCAATAAAAATGATGAATATAATGGAATCTGCCTTTTTATATTTTCTAAAAAATAAGTTTTCTTGGACAGAAGTAAAATGTGTGGATGATGGATTTTCTAATGTCAAAGAAACTTGCATTCTTGGGATTATCCAATTTAATGATTTTTCCCACTTCTGGAAGAGTTTGTTAGGGTTCTTTAGAAACACACAACCAATAAGATTATATATATGTGTGTGTGTGTGTGTGTGTGTGTATAGACATATATGTGTGTGTATATACACACATATATCACTATATATATGTATATTTATATATCACTATTTATTTAAATATATATTTATATCTATAGATCCAATAGAATATATAAAATTTATAATATATTTATAATATAAATATATTTATATATTTATACATAATTTTTATATTTATGAATAATTTTATATATAAATGATTTACATATTAATAAATATGTATTTATATATTTTATATATACTCTATTGGATAAATAGTGATATTTATTATAAGGAATTGACTCATGCAGTTATGGAGACTGTTGTGCCATGGCCTGTTGTCTACAAGCTGGGGACCCAGGAAAGCTGGTTGTGTCATTCCAGCCCAAGTCCAAAGCTGAGAATAAAGAGCACTGAGAGCAAAAGCCCAATGTCTTGGATCAACAGGCAGGGAGAGCTAACTCAACCCTCTGCCTTTTTGTTCTATTTAGGCCCATAACATATAAGACATGCCCTCCCAAACTGAGGATGCACTGATTTCTCAGTCCCCCAATTCAAATGCTAATCTTTTCTAGGAACACATTCACAGACACACCCAGAAATAATGTTTAGCCAGATATTTGGGCATCCCTGGCTCCATGAAACTGACAAATAAAATTAACCATTACACTAATGTATTCTTACCAGTTAGTCTTGTTCTTCTGTTTGCCTTTCCCCTCTTCCTTTTTGTTTTCTTTCAGATTGATTAATAATTTTTTTTATTTTTTTAATATTTTATTTATTTACTTGACAGAGAGAGACACAGGGAGAGAGGGAACACAAGGAGGGGGAGTGGGAGAGGGAGAAGCAGGCTTCTTGCAGAGCAGGGAGCCTGATGTGGGACTCGATCCCAGGACCCTGGGATCGTGACCCGAGCCAAAGGCAGACGCTCAATGACTGAGCCACCCAGGCAACCATGATTAATAACTTTTATTTTTTACTTTACAGGTTTGAGATATATATACTCTGTTTCTATTCTTTTTAATGGTTATTATTAACATTTTTAACAAGCTAAATTATATTAAAGGATATTTAACTGAAACTCTAAAATTAATGCCATTATTGTTCCCACAAAGATATTAAGTTAGTTAGTTATTGCTGCATAGAAAACCAGGCTAAAAATTCGGTGGGTTTTTTTTTTAAAGATTTTATTTGAGAGAGAGAGCGAGCACAAGTGAGGGGGGGGAGAGCAGAGGGAGAAGGGGAGGGGGAAGCAGACGCCAGGCTAAGTACAGGGCTCCATGTGGGGCTCAGGACCCCAGGCCCTTGACGTCATGACCTGAGCCCAAGTCAGACACTTAACTGACTGAGGCACCCGTGAAATTGAGTGGTTTAAAACAACAGCTGTGTGTGACTCCTCATGAATGTGCAGGTCAGCTGGAAGCTGCTGGTCTAATCTCAGTTGGCATGGGTCCCGTGTCTCTCGTCGCGGGGTGGGTTGGCTGTGGCCAGCTGGCAGAGGACAGCCTCGGATGGAATGGCTCTGCTCTCCTCCTACCATCCCAGTGGGCTGGCTCACGTGCTCTCCGGGTGGCAGAGGCCCAGGAGGATAGAGAGAAGCACGCAAGGCCATGGGAAGCCTCGGCTCAGATCTAGCCCACCCAAACGTCCATCACATTCCATTGGCCAAAGCAAGTCACGAGGCCAGCCTTGATTCGGAGGTGGGGAAAGAGACTCTGCCCGTATGAAAGGAGCTGTAGGATCACATCACAGAGGGTGCGGACCCAGGGAGGGGAGAAGAACTGGGTCAGGGTCTGCTCCAGACAGACCACGCTCCCAATCCCACCCTCGTAAGTGTTACAAGTGCTAACATTGTCATTGTTCCGATTCACCCACACCACTCTATTCCTTCTCGCGTGGCAGGAGAACTTCCTTCTGGAGACAGATCCTTTCTTTCTGAATGAGATCTTTAAGAGGTTACTCTGGTGAGGATCTACTGAGAGTAAAATGTCAGTTTTTGTTGACTGACGTCTTTATTTTTGATGTGTATTTTCACCAGGTAAAGAATTCTAGGCTGGTTCTTACTGATTTACTAGAGGAAGATCACCCCAACCCCAACTCCCATCACCAAGTTTGGGGAGTGCGTTCGTAAGTGTCCCCGTGAACTCCCCTTTTTGGTGGTTGGATTTATTTTCTGTCTCTTTTTCACCAAGGGTCTCAGTCGTACGTGGTATCCTAGATCTAACTCACCGCGCTGCTCCGGGCCAAGTCCTTGCCTCCCAGCCTCCAGTGGCTCTTGAATCCACAAGTTCCAGGTGGTTAAGATTGGCATGCAAGGCAGAAAATTTCTGGTTTCTTTTGTCCTTAGAAATGGCAGTATTTTAGGGGTGCCTGGGTGGCTCAGTCAAGCGTCTGACTCCTGGTTTCTGCTCAGGTCCTGATCTCAGAGTGGTGAGATCGGGCCCCGCCCTCAGCCCAGAGTTGGCCTGAGGATTCTCTCCCTCTCCTTCTGCACCTGTCACATTCTCCCAAACGAACAAATGAATAAAATGTTTTTAGAAAAAGAAATGGCAGTATTTTATTAACCTAATGAATTTTACAATGAAACAACAGTAGGGAGGAAGCTGAAGATCCTCCTTCCTTTCTTCCCTTCCTTCTTTTTCTTTTCCTTCTACCACATTTGCTTTGCCTGTGTACGTTTTCCTCTGCTGAACTATCTGAAACTAAATTGCCTACACTGTGGCATTTCATCCTGAGTCATATGTTTTGTAAAAACTACGTATCAGTTTGCGTTTTGTATGAGCAAGTACATTGTCCAACATAAGCACAAGGTCATCATTCAACTCAAGAAATGTAACGTTTATTCGATAATGTTATCTAACAGACAGTCGGTTTTAACTTATCCACACTTATCACAAAATGTCATTTACAGCCCCACTGCCCAGTTTCCAATCAATGATGCCACATTACAATGTTTGTCCTGCCTCTTTAATCTTCTTCAGTCTAGAATGGTCTTTCAACCTCTCTAGTCTTTCGTGCCATTAACATGTCAAGCAGTCCAGGCCAGTTGTTTCGTCAAATGTCCCACAGTCCGTATTTTTAGATTACCTTCTCATGATTAGATTCAGATTAAGCATTTTGGGCAAGAAATCTACATATATGTGGTGGAATCCTTGAGTCACATCAAGAGACTCAAGATGCCAGTTTCTCCTGTTATTCATTGTTGTTGTTGTTTTTAAGATTTTATTTATTTGACAGAGAGAGAGAGAGAGAGACTTCGAGAGAGGGAACACAAGCAGGAGGAGTGGGAGAGGGAGAAACACGCTTCCCTCTGAACAGGGAGCCCCATGTGGGGTTCGATCCCAGGACCTGGTATCATGACCTGAGCCAAAGGCAGACACAACAACTGAGCCACCCAGGCACCCCTCTCCCGTTATTCTTTTTTTTTTTTAAATATTTTATTTATTTATTTAACAGAGAGAGAGAGAGAGATCACAAATAGGCAGAGAGGCAGGCAGAGAGAGAGGGGGAAGCAGGCTCCCTGCTGAGCAGAGAGAGCCCGATGCAGGGCTCAATCCCAGGACCCTGAGATCATGACCCGAGCCGAAGGCAGAGGCCCTAACCCACTGAGCCACCCAGGCGCCCCTCTCTCCTGTTATTCTTAATGCTAAATTTGATTACTTTGTTTACATGTGGTCCAAATTCCTTCATTGTAATTAATAATCTCTCCTTTGGGACTTAATAAGTAATCTATGAATACTTTGTTTCCCAGCAACAACCTTCCCCCTGTGTTTTTGGACTCATTGACGATCCCTGCCTGAATCAATGATTAGTGCGTAGAGAATGGCATTTTTCTAACTCTCATTCCTTCTACATCGAGTAGCTGGCATCCTTACAAAAAGAACAGCTTTCCATCACCACCTCCCACGCTGTTTTTGTAATATCACTGTGGGCCATTGATTTCTTTTTCAAATTTTATGTTAATTGAGGTTAAACATTGCTAACGTGTATAAAGCTTCAGTATACAGTTTGATGATGAACTTTTACGTAAGCATAGACCCACGTAACCACCAACAAATTTTAGGTCAGGGTATAGAACATTTCCATCATTCCTGAAGGCTCCCCCTTGCCTCTTTCCAGGTAATCCACCCCTCCCCACCTCATCTTCCCCGCCTCTCACCTTCCTGTCCCCCCAGGTCATTACTGTTTTGGTTTCTACCATCCTGGACTAGTTTTACCTATTTTTGATCACCATTAAAAAAAAATCATAGTATTAGGCCGCCTGGGTGGTTCAGTTGGTCGTGTCTGACTCTTGGTTTTTGGCTCAGGTCTGATCTCAGGGACATGAGATCAAGCCCCATGTCAGGCTTTCTGCACAGCGGGGAGTCTGCTTGAGTGTCTCTCCCCTCTTCTTCTGCCCTCCCCGCCTTCGCGTGTTCTTGCTCTCGCTCTCTGTCACTGAAATAAATAATTTTTTTTTAAAAAAATCATATAGTATTTATTTTTCTTGTATCTGGCTTCCTCACTCCACATTTTGTGTAATTCAGCCACCTTGCATGTGTATCAGTAATGTGTTCTTTTTCACTAATGGTGTAGTATTCCCTTGTATGAGTATGTGGCCATTGTTTATCCATCTTACAGTTGATGGATATTTGAGTTGTTTCCAGTTTGGGGCTATTATGAGTGTAACTGTTATGCACATTCCTGGTAGACATATGTTTTTCTCTCGGATATGTATATTTAGGAGCAGAATTCCTGGGTCATGGAACCCGGAAATGTTTAATTTTAGAAGACAATGTCAAATGGTTCCCAAAGGACTTTAGCAGTTTACAATACTCCTATCAGCAAAGTATGAGAGTTCCAGTTTTTCAACACTTTGTAACTTCAGTCTTTTAAATTTTAACTGCCTGGTTAGTAATCTCTCATGGTGGCTTTAATTTTCATTATTCTGATAACTAATGATATTGATCATTCTTTTGAATGCTAATCAGACATTTGGATATCTACCTCTTAAAAACGACGAGTCAAGTCTTTTGTCCACTTAAAAGAATTTTTTGATTCATTTGTGGGAGTTCTTGACACAAGTCCTTTGTTAGATATCTATACTGAGAGTTTGAGCTCCCATTATTTTGTTAGGACTAAATGGAGAAAGTGGGAGCCCTTCATGGTGGCCCCTCTATCCTTTCCTCTGAGTACACACCCCATCTTTTTTTTTTTTTTTTTTTTTTTTAGAGAGAAAGAGAGCACTTGTACACATGTGACGGGAGGGAGGGGCAGAAGAACAGGGAGGGAGAGAGAATCCTAAGCAGGCTGGGCACTGAGCCAGACCAGGGGCTCCATCACATGACCCCGAGGCCATGACATGAGCCGGAATCATAAGTTGGACACTTAATGGACTGAGCCACCCAAGTGCCCCTGGTGCACCTAATGCTGACATAAGAGTTTATATGAAGGCTTCTCCTTGTTTTGCTGTTCGTGTAGAATTGGACTCCTCCACACTTAAGAAATAAAAGGAGTACTGCAGGCAGGAAGGCAAAAATTCTACCACCATAGTGGAAAATGATTTGACAGTTTTCTACAAAGATAAACATATACCTACCCATTGACCCAGAAAACTGACTCCTGAATATTTGCCCAAGAGGTGAAAATATTTGTTCACAAAAAAGTCACCCAGAATGTTCCTAGTACATAGTACTACTCCTGGACACAGCACAGATGTCCCTCAGCAGCTTAGTAGAAAGACAAATTATGGCATATTCATCCAATAGACTCACTCCACAAGAAACAGAAGGAGCTCCTGATATATGGATGAATTGCAAAAATATCACGTGGAGTGAAAAAGTCAGAACACTGCAGTACAGACTATATGGTTCTATTTACATGGAACTCTAGAAAAGATAAAACTGATCTCTACCGGCAGAAATTAGAAGAGTCACTGCCTGGGGAGGGGCACAGGGATATGTGATGAAAGTGATGAAATGCTAAGGTGATGAAAATACTCCTTATCTCATCTGGGGGTATGGATTACACAAGTGTGTATCTGTCTGTCAAAACGGTATGGTTAAGATATATCCATGTGATGCATATAAAATTGTCTCAAATGTGTGATTCATGTCTCTGGGTTTAAAAAGAAAAAGGAATGGAAGAAAATACTAACTGCCTGACAAAGACTTAGAATTAGCTGAACAGATCGCATTAATTAAACTTCAAAGGAACACTCGGTGTAAGGGGGTAACAGGAGACCTGGGTGGAGTTGCTGGAGCTTTCCAGCAGCTCCCCCTTCTGCTCAGTGCTTTGGGAGATTTATTGATCTCTTAAGAACTGCCCTGCTACAGGGGCACCTGGGTGGCTCAGTGGGTTAAAGCCTCTGCCTTCAGCTCATGTCATGATCTCAGGGTCCTGGCATCAAGCCCCACATGGAGCCCTGCATCAGGCTCTCTGCTCAGCAGGAAGCCTGCTTCTGCTTCCCCACCTCCTCTCTGCCTGCCTCTCTGCCTACTTGTGATCTCTCTCTCTCTCTCTTTCTCTGTCAGATAAATAAATAAAATCTTTAAAAAAACAAAACTGCCCTGCAGTTCTCTAAGAATTCACCAGGTGGCAGTGTTGCACCAGCCGCCAGGTGCCTAGGAGGGGTCAGATGGCAAGAGATACCCCTGCTCTCCAGAGCTACTAAAAAGAACCAGTTCCCTTGTGTCATCCTCATAATCCACTTTTAAACAGATGATATTACTCACCTCGATTGCCTATTTAATTCACCAGCCTCAGCTGAAAGAGACTTTTATCTTTTTCCAAAAATTAGTATCTAAGGCGCAAATGTGTCCCCTGCGCAGGTATTCAAGAAAGGCCTGTCGAAAGCTGGGCTGAAGAAGAGCTCCCCAGACACTGAGATGTCATCTCCCAGACTGACTGACCTGTGGCATAGGCCCCCTGGAGGAGTCTGGGAAGTCTGCATGATTTCTCTCCAAAGCTTCCTCCTTCGCAGTGCGGTGCCACCATGATTCTCAACGTATGAATGAGCCCGGGGATCCACTGGTAATTACTACCATTGGTTGAGCCTTTGCCATGTGGCAGGAACTATTCTCGGTGCTGACTATTCATCATATCATTTCTGCTGTGGAAAGTGGGGACCATTAACACACCGATTTCCAAGTGAAGAAATGGATTGAAAGGTGTTCTTGGGATGCCTGGGTGGCTCAGTTGGTTGGGCGTCTGCCTTCGGCTCAGGTCATGCTCTCAGGGTCTTAGGATCAAGCCCCACACCGGGCTCCTTGCTCAGCGAGGAGTCTGCTCCTCCCTCTCCCTCTGCCTGCTGCTTCCCCTGCTTGTGCTTTCTCTCTCTCTCTCTGTCAAATAAATAAATAAAATGTTAAAAAAACAAAACAGATAAAAAGGTGTTCTATGATGTCCCGGTGCTAGTGAAAATGGCGTTGGCCATGACCCTGGCGGGGGAAGCCAGGGCTGCCGGTCAGGCTAGGTGGATTCAGACTCATCTGGTCTAGTGACTGAGTAAAACCATAGGAGACAGGTTTTGGTATTTTGCTTTTCATCTCTTCAAGACTCCGGAGTGACGTCACCAGTTCGGTGTTTGTGGGTCTCAGCACATCCCATGGGTTTGCTGACGTCTGATCTAGAACCTTCCGGCATGTCTGCTTCAAAAGAGAAGAAAGTGGCCTTGTCTACAGACAAACAAGAAAAATGATTTATTTTCTCATCATCGCTTAGCACATCTTTGTACCCTGGTCCTTTCAATAGGTCCTACTGACTCAGGCTTGCTCCTTTTTTAAGCAAACAGAGTTGGAGAAATACTCTTCCATTCATCCGTGGTTCCAGCACGCTGGTGGATGCATCATGGGCTCTCTGGGAACGTTTGTGGATTGAATGGTCTTTTGAATTCTTGGCAAAATTCACCTGAAATTATTTTTAGCTCTAATTTCAGTTTGCCTCATTAGGTGGGATGTCCTGTTCTCTGCTGGCCTAATTGTTCTGGAAAGATGCACTTTGCCCAAAGAAAACTTCAAGTCAGAGCCTTTCTGTTTCCGGAAATGCTCCTTTGTCCAGGGTTTCTTACAAGGACTCCAAATTAGAAATCTTTGTTTCAGCTATACACACACACACACACACACACACACACACACACACATACACACGGGTTCTTAATATTTCCTTTCCTTCTCAATAAGCACGTTTCCTCGGGAAAGGCTGCTCTAGCTGACACCCAGACAGGATGAGGAGCCCACACACTGGCGTGTCTCCTAGTCGTTCAGGCCTGGAAAGCTTTGGCCACAGAAAATGGCCAGAGGCCTCAGGATGGGGGAGCAGATCATGATCCGTGGTAGGGAGACGGCTCTGACCCCGGCTGGTCAGATGGGAAGAAGGGACCCTGGGGAAGGTGCCGAGGGAGTCTTTGGGACCCCCCAAAGAATAGCTCTGAGTCCAGGTTCCCTCCGGCTGCACGCGGAGGTGAGACCTGAGGCCACTTGCCTGGAGATTTGCCTTCTGGGTGGTTCTGACCTGAGCGAGGCCTTCGCACAAATCTGTGACGTGTCCTGTGGACCCCGCCCCAGCTCTTCCGGGGGGTGGCGGGTAGCCTCACTTCTCAGAAACCCAAGGCTAGCAGAGACGTGAACAGAAACAATTACACTCCCAGAGGAGAGGTGCGGCGGTGGAGACAGGTTCTCGGGCCTCCCACCCCCGCACCCAGCCTCAGGGCTCTCGGGGGAGGCCCCCTGGGGGGCGCCGGTGGAAGCTTAGCCACGGAGAGCCACGGGAGGACACGTGGGGGGGGGGGGTCCGGACACAGCACGTCCAGTGGGTGGAGAGAGAGAAGCAGGCCAGACCAGCCTGTTGGGGCAGAGCGGCCTTCACCGGGGCTGTGTCTGGGGATGGAGGGGTGTGGCAGATGTCGCCGGTGAGGACAGCTGGCTGTGGGAGGGTTGGCCAGCGTGCGAAGACGCTGGAGGGTGCCTGATCCATGCGGTGGCTATATTTAGTTAGGAGGGTTTAGGCTAGGTTTCAGGAACTGAGTAACTACAGATCTCGGGGCCTAATCCAACAAGGAGTTATTTTTCACTCGGGCCCATGTGCGGTGCTGGCTGGGGTTCACGTGTATGTGGGGGTAGTTTTGGTGGCTCTGCCAATGCCCAGGGATCCGGGCTGCGGGAGGCGTCACCGTCCTGTAGGTAAGGTCCCCATCTCCAGCAGAGTCCTGGGACCTCACGCCGGCTTTTTGCTGGGCTTTCATGGGGGGGGGGTCGGGGGGGGGGAACTCACTTTCCTTCCGCCGTCGGCCTGTTCAGCAGGATTCAGTCCCAGGGCCCCAACCCCGCTGCAAGGGAGGCTGGGGAGGGCGGTCTTCCTCAGCCTGGGGAGGGGAGGCCGGAGCGGGGCTGGGCGAACACCAAACGCTGCCCTTGCCCTAGCTGGCAGCCCACCCTGGGGACAGACCTCATTAGGGAGCACGAATAGCCCTGGGGTATTTTAAGTAGGGGAGTGTTGTGACCAGGTGGGCTCACCTGGGGGTTAGGTTCACAGGGGCCCAGCAGTCCACCGCCTTTGGCGGCCATGGAGGTGCAGGGAGTGCTCCCTAGCCGGCACTGCTGCGGAATCTCACGGATTCCCCGCCAGAGAGAGTCAGAAGAGGGGACTAGAAGCAGAAACCACTTCCCTCTGCATGTTTCCAGGGTGCTCCGGACTGCCTGACGTCTAGCCAAGAAGAGCTACTTGAGCCTTCTGGTCACAACTTCAGCTTGGAGAAATGTGGAGTCCTGGAGCCCGGACCCTGGAGGGCCCGGATCCTGCTGCTTCTGGGGCTCCTCCTTCCTGCTGCCTGGCGTGGCCTTCCTGCCCTTGGCTTGCTGCCTGCCGAGACTTGCTGCTGCTCACCTGCCCCGGGCCTTGTATCTGCACTCACCTGGGGCTCACCTGTGACTCTCGTTCCTGCTGTCCCAAGCCCGTGGCCACCCCTTGCCAAACTGGTGGCCACCTGCCCATTTGCCACCTCACTGCCTCCCGCTGACTTGGAAATAAGTCTGTACCCGGACTCCGTGCTCCCTGCCTGGTCCCTGATTTGGTCGAGGTCCTTGGTTCCAGCCTTCCCTTCCCGCCCCATCCCGCTGATAACCACGGTCCCCGTGCAGGCACGCTTCCTTCTGAAGGGACCAGCCTGCATTTGGGCCCCGTGCTTTTTTCACCCCATTGAGGGGACTCCGCTTCCTCGATGGCAGGAATTTATCCTATGGGTCTCCCCACTGGGCAATAGGATTCACCCTTGTTGCCCCTCCATCGAAGCCTTGATGTTTTCAGTCTCTTAGGTTTCATCCTCTGACCCTCTGTTAATAATTTCTTCAGTCCTCTGTAATTTGGTCTTAGAATATTTCCGCTACTTTGGGGCTAGGAGAGTAGAACATACATGTATCGGGCAGCGAGAGGTAACGCATTTTCCTGTAGGTTAAAGATAAAGAGCCGCCCCTCCTGAACTGCGCTCTGAGAAGAAAGGCATCTGTAGTCAAATGCACTTGGGATAGCCAAGGGTGGCAGTGACAGCTGGATCCACCCAATGTCCCACTTCCGTTCTCCCTAAGCCACAGAATACTGGCCTTATTCCAGGCAGCAGAGTGCCCAGCCCAAAGAGCATGCTTCCTAGGCTCCCTGGAGCTCGGGGTGGCCTTATGATCAACCTCTGGCCAATGAAATGTACATTCAAGGTCTGGGAGTGACTTCTGGGAAGGCTGCTTAGAGGAAGGTGCCCCAGCCAGAAGGAATATCAACCCTTCCTGGCCATCCCCAGCCTGGAATGTGAATGTGGTGGCTGGACATCCAGCCGCCATCTGTTCCATGAAGTGATCGCAAGGTTAGAAACAGAGGAGCCTATGTTATTGTTGCTTCATGGAACTACCAGGTTAGCCCCGAATGGCCAGCTTCCAATTTCATTTCATGAGAGAATGCCCACGGTTAGGTTGGATTTTCTGACCTACTCAACTGAATCTAATTCTAACAGATACACCTGTTAGAAAAAAATAGAAAAAAATTAACTAGCAAATTAAAGACAGTGGGAAGCTCTACCATAAAGACAGCTCTTATAGGCAGAATACCCAAGATGTCCCATGAAGATTCTTGTCCCTTGGCTGTTCAGTCAAATGGTAATCTAGGAATTGCTGTGATGGGACTTTGCAGATGTAATTAAGGTTATTCATCAGCTGGCTTTCAGATGGATAGTCAATCCGGGAACCTCCAGGTGGGCCCGCTGTGAGTCCCTCATCACAGACTAGGGAGCAGAAGAGGCAGGGAGAGAGCAGAGGAAAGCAACACAGAGGGGCATCAGAAGGATTCCAAGTGTGAGAAGGACCAGATGCACGGTTGCTGGCCAAGCGCTGGAGGGGCCCACTGCAGGGAGCTGAGAGCCACTTCTAGGAGCTGAGAGCGGCCCCCAGCTGACAGCCAGCAAGGAAATGAGACCCCAGGTTGAGGCACTGCTTGCTATCCGCTCTGGTTGGAAGTCCATGTTCCCCGTCATTTGCACTGAAAAGGCACAGCTGCTGACATTCAGTCTTCTGAAGGCACCTTTCCATTGTCAACCCTTGTAGACATCACTGCTCTGATGTGCTGTGCACCCGGAGGCCGTCTCCCTGTCCCCTCTGCACGCAGAAGGCACCGAGCCACACTGGGAGGCCCGTGGCGGCAGCGATCCCCATACCCAGTATTTGCACATCACTGCGGCTCTCTCCTTGCTTCACTGGGACTTCCTCCTCCCCTTGCCGGTGCATTTTGAAAGCCCAGCTGCAATGTCCTCTCCGTTTGGAGGCTCGGCTCTGCTCCCTCTGCATTTCAGTGGCACAGCTCTGCCCCCATTGTCTTCTTGATTTTGAAGTCCTTCCCTCACCACTGCATTGGAAGAACTGGAGCAAGGTGGGGACCTCACTGACGTCCTCTGTTTTCCTGCCAGCTCATTAGCCCGTCCCTCAGTGCTCTGCTGTGGCCTCATTAGGGACCCAGGGAACCCCAGAGGCTGCCCAGACCCAGTCAGGGAGTTCTTGACATCTTCAGTCCTTGACATCTTGAGACACCTTCTGGGGACAGGTGTGAGTCCCCACAACTAACTGAAGGCTTCCCAAAAGGTGCCTCTGGAGCGTTTCTGGGACCCAGCTCTCTCCCCGTGACCCACTGCTTCCTGCCCCTTATACCCCCAAAACCGCGGAGGACCCAGCTCTCTCCCCACACCTCCTTCTCATGCACAGCAACCCCCCAGACCAGTATTGGTCTGATCCCCCAAAGCCTGGAACAGAGGCACCCACCTGTGGTGAGCGGGAAAGGTGGGGGCGGAGATGGCCACAGGCAGGAAGGGAATCCCGACACCCTGTTCCACCCCCCCCGTAGGAAACTTGAGGAGTATGTGAGGTGCGGGGGGGGGTGCCTGCCCTTCCAGATAAGGGCTGCTTTCCTGGAGGGGGGCTGGGTGTGCCCATGGCAGTGGCTCTCCGTCCACCCGACCCATCGGAACCCGTGGGGTGCTCACGAAACCCGCCAATACCAGAAACGTGCCCCCGGACAGTCACAGGTCATGGGAAGCGGCCCGGGCCCCTGCAGGTGGTTTTGTGGGCCGGTGAATTAAGGGCACCCCCCACAACCGCCAGTGGCGTGGAAGGCCCTCATCTCTGCTCTTGTCCCGTTATCCTTACTGGCTGAGCAGCAAATTTTGCCTCAAATGACTGTTCCCTTAATTCCCTTACAGTTCCCCGAAGACCTGTTCCCCAAACTGAAGGTTTAACAGGAAGAGAAGGTTTCCTTGGGAATGAATAGTTTTACCACGGTCCCTGTTCCTCGAACATGGCTTTTCTTTGGGTCAGGGTATGTCCCTCAGAAGGTCATCGCACAGTTTTATGATGCTTCCCTGTGTCTTAGGGACAGAGACCGATGTGTAACTCACAACCCCCAGGGGAGTCCCGCCTCGGAGGGCACGTCTACATTTACTGTTTTGTGACACCTGTGTTTCAAATATTTGTGCGTTGGATGAATTCACTACACGACTGCTATCAGGAGATTCGAACTTCTGTGATGGGATGGGGGTGCGGGTTGCGTTCTTATGTCAGGTCGCCCAGAGAGCAGAGACCTTTCCTTCCAAAGAAACCCAGAGAAGCAACTGTCCAGTTCCTTCCTCTTGTGTCCCGCCTCCTGGGGGAATGCCACTGGGGGACTCCTGAGGGGCCCGCTGCGGGGTGCAGCAGTACCTGTGACCTCCTGAGTGTCAAGGTCTTCCTATGTCCCCTCTGGCCTAGGGGGACTGTGACACATTCAGCCCCGTCCTCATTCTAGGGAATGCGCCAGCTACGTGAGAAAGGGGAAGAGCAGAGCCCTGAGAAGGCTCGTCTGGGCTCATCTCGTCCCTCGGGGCCCACGACCCAGTCTTGGCGGCCGGGTCTGTGGAGGTTCAGGGAATGGGGGGGAGAAGTGATGGGAGGAGATAGGCAGGCCAGGTCCCTTGGCTGCTTTTAGTATGAAAGACCAGAAGCCAACAGGGGTTTTTTCCTGCCCTCCTGTCCCTCTTCCTGCCATTGGGTGGTCATATCCTGGACTCAGGTGGCTTCTAGGGGCTTGGAGCTCGGGACTCGGGGCTCCGGCCCTGCCTCGCCTGGTCGAGGCTGTCAGGGGAGGGCGTTCGAGTTCCAGAGCTGGGCGGAGCAGCCTAGGACAATGCCACTGGGCCTCTGCAGGGGGCCCTTGGACCTCTCAGGCTGCCTAGCATTCCAAAGGCATCTTAGGTGTCCGTTCTCATTACTGACTCATGCTAACCTGCGGTCAGCTGCTCTGCCATGGTCTTTTTGTCTCCACAGACAGTTATGAATCTAGGAATCTGTTTGTGAATTGGCTGTAACATTTCTCCTGCTTCCATTTCATGCCGCAAGCTTGAAGCCACCATTCCAGTGGATCGAGATTCTTTCGAGTCCTCATTCCATCATCAGGATCGTGCACCTTGCCTCCTGGTTTCGAGCTGTCGGCGTTGAGCAAGCGGGCCAGCTCGTGGCCCAGAGCAGCCAACACACCTCCTGAAATCCCTCCATTTGCTTTCTAAGTCGGGCTCTAGAGGGGGCATGGCCTGCCCCTCTGATGCTCCTGGACCCCATGAGGCCCCACATTGCCCCAAGGCTCTGCAAACCAGACTCTGTCTTCTCCTCACACGGCCATGGCTGTAAGTGCCCCCATCGGGTGGAGGAGGGAGCAGATGTCCGTGTCACATGTGGCCTAGGAGAGCAGGGGTAGCCCAGGGGGCTGTGGGTAATGAGGAAGAGGATGCCGGGGAGCCTTGAGGAGGTCTGGCCCAGGCCAGAAGATGCTGTCCTCCTAAATGACACAGAGACCAAGAGGTTTTGAGAACAGGACGACCCTCTGGTCTCAAGAGGACGAATCTGGCCTTGCTGAGCGTGCACAGCCTACTCAGGGGGCCTCGGCTGGAAAGACTGAAGCTTTCAACTGACCCAAATCCTTCCTATGGCAAGTCCTTCTGGAGGATCTATTCAGTACCTGGCTGCCTCCTTTAGCAGGCCAGAGCGCGGCCATCTCCATGGGCCTGGGCTCCTGCCATCCTGACTGTGACCGCTTCTGACAAGGCTGCCTATGGGGCTGAGCCCAGGCGGCCATGTTGGACGCTGCCCCTGGCCCGCGGCGGTTACCACAGGGACGCGAGAGCATTTGCTGAAGCCCCTGCATGCTTGCTGTGGCCTCCCTTTGGGCAGCGCCCCGTCCTTACTGCTTGGCAAGGCTCGTGAAGAAGTTCCCAGGGACATGCCACTCACCAGACAGCCTCCTCCCTTTCCCGTCCCACCCCACCCCTTCCTTGCCTGCTTCACTTACCACCGCCCCATGCACAGAATTTCAGCTTGGGGACTCTCCCATCTCTAACTCTCCCATCTCTTTCTTTCTTTTTTTTTTTTTAAACTTTTATTTTGAGTAGGCTCCATGCTCAAAGTGAGGCTTGAACTCACAACCCTGAGATCAAGAGTCACACTCCATACCAACTGATCCAGTCAGGTGCCCCTTCTCCCATCTATTCTTTTTTTATTTTTTATTTTTTTTAGATTTTATTTATTTATTTGACAGAGAGGGATCGCAAGCAGGCAGAGAGGCAAGCAGAGAGAGAGGGGGAAGCAGGCTTCCCGCTGAGCAGAGAGCCGGATGCGGGGCTCGATCCCAGGACCCTGAGATCATGACCTAAACCGAAGGCAGAGGCTCTAACCCACTGAGCCATCCAGGAGCCCCCTCCCATCTATTCTTGAATCACATTCACTTGCAGACTGTCTGGCCGAGAGAGAATATTTTATCTTTAAACGTTTTGAAATCTGCTCTCTAGTCTAGGGAAACGTTTATGGAGAATACTTTACGTGCCGGGTCTGTGCTTGGTGCTGGGGGCCAAGGAGATAGGAGGGTGAATAAAATACAACTTCTGTGTTGGAGAGACAGACTCATAATCAGGAAATATGGACCAGCCTCCAGGGACTGCCACGTGAGCCTGGGGGAAGGATCTGGGAGCCTACCAGAGAGGATGACCGTTGAGCTAAGTCTTGAAGGATGTACAGAAATGAGGTGAAAGCAGAGGGCGGGATACGGTAGGGGACCATGTGGCCAGGGGCAGGATGGAGTGGGTACAAGACGAGAGCAGAACCCTGTGGGAACCACCAGGCGAGCTGAGGGCTCTGGTGCTTGGGGAGACAAATTAAGGAATTCACTTTCATCCTGAGGCTGGAGAAGGAGCCCCTGGAGGTTTGAAGCCAAAGAGTCACATGGTCCAATCTGCATTTTCAAAGGTGCATCCTGGAGAAGCGCTCAGGAGATGACATTGAATGGCTGGATGCAAGAATGAGGGACGAAGAGTCAGGGTGGTTCTGTGGCTTGGGATACGTGCTGGTGGAGATTCTCCAGAATATTCCCACAAAGTTACACGTTCTTCCATTCTTGTGGAGTTCTGACCCAAAAGCTATTCAGAATGAGACACATTAGGAGGCACACGTATTTGGTGGCTTCTTGAAGAAGGTTCTGCTCCCACGACTGGGACTGCCATCTTCCTTCTGGATGTTGCCTCCTGCTCAGAGGACTATCCTCACGCAGCCACCAGCCTGTCACCATACCATGTAAGTCTGTCACCATGGGCCGGACCGTGGTGGCCTGGGGGATACTGCCTCGCGCTGGCGCCATGCGTCTCTTTGTGCCAGGATTCAGAATGTGGCCCACAGTGCTGTGGGCTCTGGGGACAGTAGTCCTGGGAGGACAGGCAGACTCGGATTGTCAGGACAACCCACTCTGTCCTGTTGGATGCAGACAAGGTCTACAGAGCGTCCTCACCAACATGCAGCAGGGAGAGGCCTCGGCCCCGAAAGACCGTCTGAGACAGAGCAGCGGGCACTCGATGGGTCCCCTGTTCCAGGCACTGAGCCCTCCTAATGCTCAGCCCCACCTTCCGGGTGTGGAGTCCCCAAATGGCCTGTTCCTCTATAATAAATTCTCACTTTTCAGATCCTTTAGCTTATCCTTTAGTCTAACTGGGTCTCTGATTCTTGCCATCAAAAGAACGTTGACTGAGAAAATGTTGTGCTCCAGCTTCAATTGTCTGTCCCCTTGGGTTGGTGACCCATTCCCGGGACACAGCATGGACCCCTGAGGCCAGAAAGAAAGGGAATCAGCCTGGCCTCAGGCTGTTTCCTTGAAAACAGGGAGGCACGCCCTCCCCTCTATTTCCAGCAGGTGGTGGCCGAGGCGGCTGGCCAGCCACACCTGGGGACGGCAGGCCCTGTTTTCTGAAGGGCAGAACCCCGATCCTGGCCCGGGTCTCCCTCTCCACACTCCCCACACTGACCTCAGGACAGTGGGGCTTGGGGACCATCAAACTTCTGAAAACGGTGAGTCAGGAGTGGGAAAGTGGCCCCGGGAAGTACGCCCAAGGTAACCAGGGACAGCTTATCCCAGATCAACCATAGAATTTCCATGGAGGGCAGAGAGTGCCAGGGGGTCGCAGGAAGAAGGGACAGGCAGGTGTGCCAGAAAGGTATGACTAAAAGGAGGGGATGGGACAGGACCATGCTTGAAGCCCTTTCCACCCTTCCAGAAGCCTAGCAGCCCATGCCCTTGGAGGCTGAGCCAGGGGCATCCCTGCTGCCAAACGAGCCTGGCCCACCCAGCCCCAACATAGTCCCTTGCTCTGCGCACCCTCTGCCCCCCCACTCCGCCTCCAAGGAATTCAATTACAGCAGCAGGTTCATGGCCCCAGCCTGGTGCCCGGGCTGGCCAGGTGGGGCTGGGGAAGGGGACGAGCCTGGGGCTGACCAGTCGGTCTGATGATAGATTGTTCCATCAGGATCCTGCTCAGGAAGGAGATTCCTGGCCTCCTCACTGACTCTGGAAAGTCTCTTCTTCAGAGCCTCACTTTGCCCACCTATCAAACTGGCAAATTTAGTATCTTTATCGACCCCTCCCGCCCCTTAGGTCAAAAAAAGAGCTTGGTATGTTTTGTTTCTTCTTGCGGGAAATCTTACCTTCAAAGTACCGTGCTTTTGTTATAGACACTTATGAAAACAATAGCAGTAGCAACTCACCGCTTAATTATAGTAGTTGGGAGGAAAGAAAGAGTGGGAGGCGGACCTGGGTGGGGGCAAGGCTGGAAGTTTCCCACAGCCCCAGGCGTTTCCCACCTCCTGTGAAACTGAGGCTTTAGCTCCCCTGCCACCTCTCTGAGTCAGGGAATACTCCCCCCCAAAAAACCTAAATGGACTTCACTGCCCCACAGGTGGATTATAGTCAGCTACGAAAGGGCTATTTCTGGGGCAGTGCTCACGTTGGGGGTGGGGGGTGCCGGCTCCAGGCGGCCGTGGTGCCCCGGCGCAGGTGCTGGGCTCGAGTAGATGGGATGGGGAGAGAGAGGGATGGGCACCGCCTGCCCAGCCTCAGGGCAGAGTGGTCAGGAGTCCCCCTCCACGGGCTGGGGTTGCGCCTCCCAGGGCAGTGCTGGTCTTGGACCTTCTCTGGAGCCCAGGAGCCAGCACCCCCAGCCCATTCCTCATTGCAGCCCTGATCCTCATTTCTGAGTCACCCTTTGATAGGCTCTGTTTCCTGTCTGTACCCCATTATTAACTGGACTATTCCTTTTTTGACTATACTCCTGTCCTGGCTCAGAGGAAACAGTGGGGGCAGCCATAGGGGGGATCCGGCTGCAGGTTCAGCCCTGACTCAAATTTAAGTTACTTCTTTACGGCTCACCGCACCCCCCAGGAGCAGCCAGGAATTCCTGTGCCCCTCCCCCACCCCGGCCCATCAAGGGCAGAGCCTAGGGGTCACAGACCTAGGGGTCACTCTCTCCGGGGCTCCTAGTAGAAAATGGGCCTGCCATGGAAACTGACAAACTTCCCCCCTTCCAAGTAACACATGTTTATTGCACAGAAATTAGCAAGTAGAGATAAGCAGGGAAGAATTTAAAAAGACCATGATTCTACCCCGAGGCGGTCAGTATTTTATACCTCCAGTCTGCATGCTGTGCCATAAGCAGCTGTTTGCCCTTAAAGCATTGTATCTTTCAAGTCAAAAGAGCCATTGCCACGTCATTTTCTTTACTGAGCGCCCTGTGTGTCCCATGAGATGCTCATTTCACCACTTGCTTGGTGGTGATGGCCAACGGGATTGTTTCCGTATTATGAATAAGGCTGCCAGAAACATCCCCCAATTGTTTAGCAATACTTCCTTGCAACCTGCTCAGCTGTCTGCACCCTCTGGGTGTCGGGCAGATAGCCACTGGCAAAGCAGAGACCTGTGGAGACACATCTCTGGCCCTATCCTTGATGAGCTCCTTCTCTGCACCAAAGCGCACACCTTTGCCGGGATTCACCTTCCCAATTGTGCCTGTTCCAGTGGCTCCTCTGAGAGCCACTCTGGGCAAAGCCTGGTGGCCTCTCTGCTCCAGATTGGATGGAGGCAAGTGCAGGCATGACCCGAGGGACAGAGCCGGCCCCAGAGGAAGCTGGGGGAGGAGCTGAGTTCCCGGGTCTGGGCAGCCTGCCACCCCTTGGGCCAGGGCTGCACTAGGTGGCTGTTTTTCCAGCCCCAGATTGGGCTGTTGGGTCTGGGTATGGAACATAATATTTGAAACTGGGCTACTCCAAACAGCCCAGAGTTACTGAGGTGTCTTCCCTACCCAGCTTGGAGGCGGCCCCACCAGGAGCATCTGCGGAGGGGAGAGAGATCCCAGGCTCCCACCCCGGGCCGCCGAAGGCGGGTCCCGGCCAGGCCCTGCCCCCCTACCCCAGGACTCCGCCCCCGCCCTTCGGGCGCCCCGGGCGGGCGCCCAGGTAGCTCAGGAGCCCAAACCCGTCGGGCCGGTTTTGAAAGCCGCGGGGACGCAGGCTGGTGAAGGATGCACGGCCTGCCCCGCGCTCTGTCTGCACCCCCGGTCGCCTGAGCCCCGTCCTGCCTGCCCCGCAGCCCCTGGGCCGACCCCCATGACGCGCGCACCCGGCCTCCTGGCGCCCCTGCTGGGGCTGGGGTTGGGGCTGGGGCTGGGGCTGGGGCTGAGCCCGCCGGGGGCGGGGGCCGCGGACTGCGGGTCCCTCGGCCGCGCAGAGCGCCTGGCGTTTACGCCGGCGGCCAGGGTCCACTGGCTGGCCCCTCGTGTTCGCCCGCCGGGGGCCCTGAACCCCCTGTACGGCACCGTGCGCCGCTTCCTGTCCGTGGTGCAGCTCAACCCCTTCCCGGCAGGTGAGTGCGCTCCTCCCTTGGGTGGGCCTCGGAGCTAGTGGGTCCCCACTCCATGGCAGGGCTCACCTCCCCTGTCAGCAGGCGCCCGGAGCTCAGGGTCCCCGGCCTTCCCCACCCCGGCTTCCTTCCCAGAAACCCCGCCCCCGGGGCCCAGGGGCATCCCATGGAGACCTTTCCTGCCTGACCTTGGGCAAGGCCTTTTTCCTCTCCGAGCCTCAGTTTCTCTGCCCTCAAGTAGAAGAACTTACATTAGAAGTTCTCAAACACCTGACTGAGGTTTCCCCCCCAGGGTCAAGTGGGTCTGGGGCGGTGGGAGGGCCAGGAGGGGCTACAGCCCTGTCCCTCCCAGCCTGTCCCCTGCCTCTATAGGGGAAAAAGCCCTCTGCTTTTAACCAGGCTGGCGGCCCTCCACTGCAGGGCCTAGCTGTAGGGTCCGGGAGGAGGGGTCCCACCAGGCCTCCCCTCAGCCACTCCCTCCTGTGGCAGCACTGAGGCCTGGGCAGGATGGCCCAGGGCTTCTCCTGGGGTGCCATGGTGGTGGGAGGAGCCCTTCCAGAGATCCCACCTTCCCCTGGCAGTGGGGGTGGGCACAGGGGTGGGCAGGTGCTGTCCTCAACCCCCTCCTTGACTCTTTCCTTAGAGTTGGTAAAGACCTTGCTGAATGAGCCCTCCTCCGTGAAGGTGGATGAGGTGAGCCCCTGGGGGCGGTTGGGGGGGTGGGTGGGGGGAGGAAGTTTAGGGGCGAGCCTGAGGGGCAGAAGTAGAAAGGCCTCCTCAGCTCAGCCCGCGTTGCTGGGTGTCCCCCAGGGTGGGGTCCCGGGCATCCTTTCCCCCCTTCCATTAGCGCTGCACTTGGCAGACCTAATTTCAAACCACAGCTCTCTGTGTTTGAGAACACAGGGTTTTGGGTTTTGCAGGGAGCAAACGTGGGCTTCGGTTTCCTGGTTTACGAGCTGGGAAATCACAAGGACTCCGTGAACCTTGCATGGGTTCTAGGAGATGCGTGCAAAGTGCCCGCTGTGTGTGCATTCCCTCCCCTTCCGGTTTCCCTGTGGCACGGGGCAGGAGGCGGCGGGACAGCCCCTCATGCCTGTCGCCCGGCCCAGGTGGTGCGGTATGAGGCAGGCTACGTGGTGTGTGCGGTGATCGCCGGCCTCTACCTTCTGGCGGTGCCCCTGGCCGGCCTGTGTTTCTGCTGCTGCCGCTGCTGCCGGCGCTGTGGGGGCCGAGTGAAGACGGAGCACAAGGCCACGGCCTGCAAGCGAGGCACCCTCATGGCCTTCCTGCTGCTGACCACCCTCGTGCTACTGTGAGGGGCGCTCGGGCCAGGCGGGAGGCGTGGGCTGAGGCCCAGGGTGCCCGCGGGCATCCAGCAAGCCCTTGCGTCCACCCCCATCCCTGCAGGACTGGTGTGGTCTGTGCCTTTGTCACCAACCAGCGCATGCATGAGCAGATGGGCCCCAGTGTTGAGGCCGTGCCTGAGATTCTGCTCAGCCTCCGGGGCCTGGTCTCCGATGTCCCCCAGGTAAGTACCGAGCAACCCCTTACCCCCCCCAGCCCGCAGGAGCACCAGCCCCAGGCCAGACAGAATAGTGGGGGGACCCGCGGATTAGGAAGGGCTCCCCCTTCAACATGCCCTCTGACTGCCCCCTGCTGGAGAGTGGCTGTAATACATGAATGGGCCCCGGGAACTTCCCTTCAGGATGACCACACAGCTGTGTGGGGCATCCCTGGAGAGAGCTGGGGAAGGGACGAAGGGGGGGGGGGGCTGTCAGGTGACAGGGGGAGAGCAGCCTCATGACCCTGTGTTTGTCTAGGAGCTGCAGGCTGTGGCACAGCAGTTCTCCCTTCCCCAGAAGCGAGTCTTGGAGGAACTGGATGGTGAGGGATACAACCGGCTGACAGACGGGCCGGCCCCCAGATCCCCTTTGTCTGGCCTGCCTTGGGGGGCCCTCTCATCCTCTCATCCTGGGCTCCACCTGGGCGCACCCTTGAAGAGGCAGATATGGGGCCCAGCTGGAGCCATCACTGCGCTGCAGGACCGAGAAGCCAGCGGCCACCCTGCAGAGCCCAGTGCGGGGCCTGGGGAGGCTGGCCGGAGGGGTGAAGAGGGCCCTAGGCTCCTGGGGGCCAGCCCTGCAGACCACGCTGTGCTCTCCAGGGGTTGGCATGAACGTTGGGAGGACAATCCACACCCAGCTCAAGAGCACTGTGTATGAAATGCTGGCCTCAGTGAGCAGCCTGGGCCAGGGTGAGTGGGACCAGCGTCCTGGAGGGGGCGTGGCTTGGGGCAGGCCCCACCCTCACCCAGCCGGGGGTCCCTTATGCCTCTTCAGCAGGCCCCTCCCATGACCTCCTCTTGGCTTTATCCTGGGATCCCCAGCCTGGCTTCGGGTGCCCTAGGGCAGTCTCCGATATAACCACAGAGGTTCCTGACCCACCTCCCTGGGGCTGGGGGGAGGGGGAAGAGTTATGTCTCCCCCAAGGGTGGTGGCCGGGTCCAGAAGGGGGTCCCTCAGCCCTGCAGGCCTCTGTGGATCACCTCCAAGCCCTGAACAGCACGTTGGTGGAGCTGCGGAAGGGACAGCAGGACCTGGAGCCTGCTGTCCGAGAGCGCCGCGAGCGCCTCCTCGCCCTACTGGAGGGGCCCGGCTGCCAGGGCTGCACCGAGGCCCAGAGCCGAGCCCGTGGCCTGGAGCTGGGAGCTGACTTCCGCCAGGTGAGGGCCTCCGGAATGGAAGGGGGCTGCTCTGCCCTCTGCCCCAGGAATCCCTGCGTGTTTCCCAGGCAGCCTCCGGATCCCCTTCCTGCAGCACCTCCTCCCCTCTGCACACAGCAAATGTTCATGATGTGCTCGTCCCGCCAGGGGGGCGAGAACTTTCCTGGGCCACGCGCTGTGCTGTGGGCTTCCTATATCTTAGCTCCTTGAGTTCTCGCCCCATGGGGAGATGGTCCCCATTTTGTGTGTGAGGACAATGAGGGTTCCTCCCATCCTCCCTCAGGGTTCCCCCTTAGGTCTCTCCACGGACTTTGTCATACCACCCCATTTCAGGTGTCCCCTGTGGACGATGTCCTGCATCAGCTGACGGGCGTCCCAGAGGCCAACTTCTCCAGCATGGTCCAGGAGGTGAGTGCCTGCCCATTCTACCTGACTTCCCCGCCACCTTGTAGCTCACAAGTGAGGGGGCCTCATTTCCCCCTTCGGGGGTGGCAACCTAGTCAAACCTGAGACTTGGATGAAATCAGGGCCTTCCCTACCACAGGGCTCCCTGGGCTAGAGGCTCACGATGCCGGTTCTCCAGTGTGTGCAGTCTGGTGGGGGAGGCAGGCCCGGAAGCCAGAAGGAAGAGCTGGGCCCCTCAAGGTGGTGGGGGCTGGGGTGGCGAGGGGGCAAGGATGCCAGCCGAGCCCTGGAGCTGCAGATGGGCTGTGGGGAAGGGTGCGGCATGAGTCAGCACCTGTGACCCGGGGCCTGGAAAATGCCAGAGTTGGGGAAACGGTGAGTCACTTGTGCCGGGTGGCGGGAGCCGAAGGTCCCAGGAGGAGGGGAATGGGAGCCGAGGCTGGAGGAGGAGGTTGGAGCCAGACTTCAGGGAGCGAGGCCTGGCATCACGCGCAGGATGGATGAAGGAGAAGAGGACAGCAGGGAGGCTGCCACTGTCCCAGCAAGAGGGGTGGGAAAGACAGGAGGGGTCCCCCAAGAGCAATGTTTTGGGGAGCTGCGTCAGGCGGGGCTGAGGGAGCAGAGCAGAGGCCATCTACCAGAGAACAAAGGGAGGCCTGTTTCCTGGTTTCCTGAGCTGGGAGCGCTGGGCAGGGTGCCCTCCCCCCTGAGCCTGGTGCTTTCAGGGGTCCCTCAAGCCGGGACTGTGGGTGGACAGCAGGAGGCACAGCTGCCTTTTATCCCGGCAGGAGAACAGCACCTTCAATGCCCTCCCACTCCTGGCGGCCTTGCAGATGGCTGACGTGGTCAAAGGTGAGGCCCTCCCTGGGGGCCTGCTGCTCCCACCAGGGGGGCTCGTGGAGGGGGGGGGGCAGGGGTGGAGAGGGAAGGCTGTCCTCCATCTGGGCCTGGTCAGAGAGTGGGCCCACTCTGGGGGTCCCAGACGTTCTTCCGGCCCACCCGCCTCCTCCCTGGGCCCCCGGGTGCCTGCTCCCCCATAAGTCTCTGCTGCTTGGGGCAGAGCTGAAGAAGGTCGTGGCCCAGAAGCCAGAGGGGCTGAAGACACTGGCCGAAGAGTTCCCAGGCTGGGAGGCAGCCGCTCGCTGGAGCCGGGCGCTGGAGGAGGTGGAGCAGAGTAGCCGCCCCTACCTGAAGGAGGTGCAGAGATACGAGAGACACAGGTGCCCAGGAGCGCACGGGCTTGGGGGTGGGACAGGCAGCCCGCCTCGCGCCACCCTGGGCCGGATTCCCAGCCCTCCTCAACCAACCCTGGGCTGTACTGAGCATCTGCCCCCACTTGAGCCAAGACCCCTTACTCCTTGGGCCTCTGTCTCCGCCTTGGCTATGGGCCCTTGGGACCTGAGCCTGGGGACCCCGTAGGAGCAGCGGGCACCCCCCTAGCCACTAGGTCCTATGCCAGCCCATCCTCGTGCCTCCCTTCTCAGTGACACTCCCCCCTCTCTGTGGCAGGTGGATTTGGGGCCACGTGTTGTGCTCCGCAGTCCTGCTTGTGGTGGTCTTTAACCTGCTGGGCCTCAACCTGGGCCTCTGGGGGCTGTCTGCCAGGGAGGACCCCAGCCTCTCGGAAGCCAAGGGCGAGGCTGGAGCCCGCTTCCTCCTGATGTAAGATGGGCCAGGGGCAGGGGAAGGGCCTCTCCCACTTGACCTGTTGGACTCCTCTCATGCCCGTGGACGGCTCCTAGTGTGGCTACAGGAGCAAGTCCTGAGAGTCGAGATGCTGAGCTCTACCTCCGGCTCTGGCACCGATTCCCTGGGTGACTCTGGGCCAATTACTAATCCATCTGGGCCTCCACGTCCTCATCTATGTAAAAGGGTTGGACTAGAGCAGGAACGGCAAATAAGAAGCACTTCCCTCTTCTATTCCAGTGGCAATTATAGTAATCGGTGGGCACTCTTTCCCACTGAGCCAGACGTAGCTTCAGAATCCTTCTTAACCCAGCAGCTACGTAGCACTTCCAATAGGAGGCAGCTCCAGAGCTAGACTCTGTTTGCCATCTCTGGACTAGATGGTTTTTTAAGTCCAGGGCTGCCTCATTCAGTTGTGCAGGCTGGTCACTGCGTAATGATGTCTGACCAAAGGGGCGAGTGGACGCTGAAATCTAGCCCTCGTTCTATTCTCCGAGCCTCAGACCCTGACTTGGGGCTGTGCCTGTCCCACAGAGAAGCCCGACAGATCAGCAGCACTGCTCCCATTCAGTTCCTCTAAGTTGTGGCCTCTACTGCGCCAGGTGTCTCTGTTGAGGGCTGAGCTCTCGAGCCGGTGACCTCCGTGTGCCCTGGGCTCAGAGACGGGCCAGCCCATCTCTTCAAGCAAAGTGGCTAGGCTCCCAGGGCATCAGTGACAAGTAGGAGTAGGGGCGGGGAGGGGGCCAGCCCGTAGTTCTGACTTCCCCCTCCTGGCCCTAGGAGGCTGAGTCCTCAAGGGGCTCTGTCCTGGGGCCGACACATCCAGGCCGCCCCCCCGCCACGTGGTGGGACAGAGGGTGTGCAGTCAAGGGGAGCCAGCCTCCTCTCTCCGGCCTCAACCCCGTCCCTCTGCCTTCTCCAGAGCTGTGGGCATCAGCTTCCTCTTTGCTGCGCCCCTCATCCTCCTTGTCTTTGCCACCTTCCTGGTGGGCGGCAACGTGCAGACGCTTGTGTGTCAGAGCTGGGAGAGCAAGGAACTCTACAAGGTGACCCTGCCTGTCCGGCTCTGGGGCCCCCCGAGGAAGGCGGAGGGGACCAGGCTCTAGGGAAGCTGGGGTGGCCTTGCCCTCAGCCAGCTCAGGGCCCTTTTCTCTTTGCCCCGTTTCCAGTTTGCAGATACCCCAGGGAACTTGCCCCCATCCATGAACTTGTCTCAGCTTCTTGGACTGAAGAAGAACATCAGCATCCTCCTGGCCTATCAGTGAGTGGGAAGCCTCGGCTGGGACAGGATGTGGGGAGGAGCTAAGGGAGGGGACGTGGGCCCCCACCTGCTGCCCTTTGCTCCCATCTCTGGGGTCCGTAATTCCTTCCCAGGCAGTGCAAGCAGGGGGCTGCGCTCTGGAGTGTCCTGCAGCTCAATGACTCCTACAACCTGGAGAAGCACCTGAATATCAGCCAGGTGAGGGAAACTTCTAGAAGGCTGCAGAACCCCCCCTTGCACAAGGCCTTGCCTCTGTGGTGGGGCCATCTTGTTGAACCCGAGAAGGCTGCAAGAGTGATGGAGGCACCTCGGGGCAGAGGCCCCAGGGGCGAGCTCAGGGCCTGGCCCAGGGCGAGAGCCCAGGATGGTTTCTAGAGTGTGTGGGAGGGCGGGTGAGTGCCTGGAGGCCCAGCTCCGAGCTCTGTGCTCCAGGAAGAACTGAACACACCTGAGGTTGCAGCAGGAAGGGCTGGTGACAGTGAGTGACGGGGCTGGGGTGTGCGTGTCCTGATTGAGGATAGACATTGATCGGTTAGACGCTGCCATCGGTGGTGGGGTAGTTGAGGATGGGGGGTGACAGTGCAAATGATGGTGATGGAGGGTGAGTCCCTGGGGGAGGCCCTCCGCTGAGCTCCCACGGCCATGAAGGTGGGCCAGGGAAAGCTATTTTATAGTGGGGGGCCAGGGAAGGTCTGTATGCCAGACAGGTGCTGGCAGAGAGCTAGGTCTGATGGGGGTGGGCTGGAGTGGGGCCAGATGGGAAGCAAAGCATCCTGGGAAACTGTCTGGGGCTGGAAGGATCCAGGATGGGAGCCCTGGATATCCCAGAGGACGGCCCTGAGGGCCTGGTGACTCCCCACCCAGGATAGCAGCTCTGGGGGCCTCAGCAACTGGGCATGCCCTCACGCTGCCCCCCACCCTCCCTCAGTACACCACCAAGCTGCAGCAGGAGTTGCAGAACCTCAAAGTAGACATGAAGAATCTGAACCTGCTGAGCCCAGCCGCCCACCGGGACCTGGAAGCCCTGCAGCGCAGTGGGCTCGAGAAAATCCACTATTCCAGCTTCCTCACTCAGGTCAGTGGGGAGCACCTCGGGCCAGATGGAGGGGCTCACCGAGGCGCTGGGCCGAGGGGCGGTGTCTTGTGTCATCACAGCCCTCCACATTCCCTCCACTTTTCTACATGTCCCTGGGGGCTGTCTTCCCATTGGGGGATGTCCGCGCACACCGTGTGCCTCCAGCCGGTCCAGGTGCCCCCCACCCTGTCTGGGAAGGAACTACCAGAGCTGGCTCCCACCTACAGCATGTGTCGCTGTTCATGGTCCTGAACCCACCGCTCTGGCAAATGCTGGTGGGAAGTGGCCTCTCCATTGGGTTACACCAGAGGGCGCCTCATTGGTTTTTGGGGTTTTTTGGGCTTTCTTTTCTATCCTAATAGAAACTTCCTGATATATTTCACAGTTTCAGGTCAAACCCACTGTGACCCATGTGTCACAGTAGACTTAGCTGGTGTGGGGTACTTCTGAATAGACAGGGAATTTGAGGGCTGGGGGAGCCAGAGTGCATTCCCTCTTGGCCTCTCCCGTCTGTCTCCAGATCCAGAAGCCTGTGGTGAACACCACTGTGGAGAAGCTGGCCCAGGAGCTGGAGGAACTGGCCCGGACTCAAGTGAGAAGGGACCAGAGGCCCCACTGGGCAGGCAGGAGTCAGAGAGAGGCCTGGGAGGTGGGAGACGGTGGGAGGGCTTGGATTGGGGAGGGCCACAAAGGCAAAGGCAGGGGATGGCGGGGTTCTCACCAGGGAGCGCTGAGGCCCTGGGTCCCCTAGATGGGCTTAAGAGTTCTGCGGTATCGGCTGTGACTCAAGCTCTACCTTTAATGGGCTGTGTCGCCATGAGCAGGTCATGGAGCATCTCCAGGCCTCAGTTTCTTCATCTGTAAATTGGATTTTCCTCCACCTCAGATCAGATGAAGTAGCTGGTCTGACATCACACTGTGGGGCAAGTGCTGCTAAGTGCACTCTGCTCAGGGAGTCTGCTGGGACAGGTGTGAGGACAATGCTATGGACAAAGTGTCGTGATAGTTACCCTCGAGAAGCTTAAACTCTCATGGGAAAAAATAGCATTTTGCATTTATAAATATTTAGAGCTTGAAAAGTGCTCTTCAAGACTCCACACCAAGTTTCACACGACACGTAGAGTAAGGAGTATTTCCTGTTTTAGGAGACGCCACCACAGCTCAGACGGCCTGGGTGTGGCGGGTTTAGAGGTACCTAGTAAGCTAGCAGTGAACCTAGAACTTGGGCTTAGTGCCTCCAAACCTGGATCGGGCCCGGGAGCTAAAAGAGGCCTCGTTTTTCTGCCTCTGAGCCCAGCACCTTCCACATCTTCTCAGTATGTCTGACTGAACAGCTGGGTAAAGAATATGTTGGCAGAAGTTGGCCTGCCCCTGGCAGGGTGCCGTCCTCATGTCCGTCTCCCCTCAGGGCAGTTCTGTGCTGGGACAGCAGCTGCAGGAGGAGGCCCAAGGGCTCAAAAACCTCCATCAGGAGAAGGTCCTCCCCCAGGAGAGCCTCGTGGTAAGTTTGGAGGTGGAGGAGCCTGGAACCTGGGGAAGAGGAGAGGCAGGGAGGGGTAGAAGAGGAGGGAGGGGCAGGAAGCTTTCTTCTGTGTGCCTCCCTTCCCTTAACCAGCCCTGCCCTCTCCTCCACAGGCCAAGTTCAACCTCACTGTCAGGGCCCTGGCGTCCGAAGCCCCGAATCTCCAGGTGGCTGCTGGGGATGGGGAGGGCGGGGTGGAGCAGGTGGGCCTCCGACGGGGAAAGGAAGGAAGGGCCCTGCTGGCTTGGGATCTCATCTACTCTGCCTAGTCCCCCTGGAGGTTGACGATAGGGGGTGGGAAGCAATGGGGGTGGGTGGGCAGATCCTTAAAGAACACCGTCTTTGGCCTCTGTGTCTTAGGGCCCAAACCCTCCAACCCAAGGTGCGTATGTGTGTGTGAGACGTGAATTAATGAATGGGTGAGTGAATGCATGGCTGGGCGCCGAATCAAGCCTCTCTCCTTTCCCCCAGATGGAGACCGCTAGAGTCCTGGACAAGGTCACCTACCTTAAAGGAGAGCTGCCTAGCTGGGCCACCAGTATCTTGAGGAATGTGAGTGGGACATGGCACAGGGCCCGGGGGGCCGCCCCATAGTCAGAGATGGACAGAGCCGCTCATGCACATGGGCCTTCCACCCGGCCTCTCCTCTCCCCTGCCCCCCACCGTGGCCCCCACGAAAACCAGCTCGGCCTGGCCTGCTGGTGCTGGGCATGGGTGGTGGTGGGGGCTGGTTCCTGGGACCCCTCCCAGCCTGGGCTCCTCTCTCTCCTGCAGGAAAGTGAGTGCTTCCTGACCCGGGAAGTGGGTTACTTCTCCCAGTACTTGGCCTGGGTAAGAGAGGAGGTGAGTGGGGGGCCAGGCCCTCCTGGCCTCAAGCAGACTCTCGGTGGTACCAGCTCTTCACGCTGTCGCATCCCCCCTCTGGCCCCTAGAGCCCTGGGGGTGCCCTAGGCCCTCAGCATTGAATCCAAACTCTGCATCTGGCTTCTGCACCCCTGCTTCTTGGCAGGGTTCTGCTCACTCGGCCTTGGCCGCAGCCCTTCTCTGAGGCCTGAGTGTGAGCTGGGCCGGCCGTGGCTCTCTAGAACCTTGCTCCCATGCCCTTCCTCATGCGGACCCCCAGGCCAACTCTCCAAGCGCCTGGCCTCCTGCTGGCCTGTGCCGACCATGGCCGCTGTAAGCTGTCCGGAACCCACACAGGGTTGGTGCGGTCGTGCTGAGCCCCAAGTGTGCGTGTGTGCGGGCACGTGTGGCCGGTGTGTGGGTGTGGGCGCGCACACCACAAGCGGGGCCTCTCCAGTCCCGGGCACACAGTAAGGGCTTAATACAGGCTAGTGAATGGGATGAGCCCCTGGGGGCTAGTGAAGAGTGATGAGCCCCGGTCAGCGTGTCCTCCTCTCTGTGTCCCTGCATCTGCGTGTCTGTGTACAGCTGGGAGGGGGCTTCCTCCTGGGTCCCCGGACTCCTCTCTGTCCCCGTCACCCCCTTTCTCTGATGATGGGGTGGATGCCCGGGCATCTGAGGGTCTCTCTGTGTGCCTGCCTCCTGCCGCAGGTGACTCAGCGCATTGCCACCTGCCAGCCTCTCTCCGGAGCCCTGGACAACAGCCGTGTGATCCTGTGCGACATGATAGCCGACCCCTGGGTGAGCGCCTCCAGCTCCTCGGGGCTCATGGGCAGGGAGGCCCCCGGGACAGCACGAGCAGGGCCTGAGGGGAAGCGGGAGCCCTGCCTCCAGGGCTGCCCCCCGCACCTCCCCCTCAGCCCTGAGAATGCGTCCCTGCGCCCCTTGCCGAGTCAGCGGGAGGCCTGGGGCTGGGAGGAAGGCACTGCCCAGCCCTAGCGAGCTGACCACACATCCTCTGTTCTAGAACGCCTTCTGGTTCTGCCTGGCATGGTGCACCTTCTTCCTGATCCCCAGCATCGTCTTTGCTGTCAAGACCTCTAAATACTTCCATCCCACTTGGAAACGCCTTAGGTGAGGAGGCGGCCAGGACTGAGGGGGACTGCAGGGGTCCGGGAAGGAGTCCTTCTGGTCGCTGGGTACTGACCCCCTGCCAGGCCCTCTCCTGAGACCTTCCCGGGGGAGGCGGCCCAGGCCCAGCTCTGAGGAGCCACACACTCTGAGCAGCTCCAGGGCCAGAAAGTTCTTTCATGTGTCTGCCCCAAAGCCTTCTTGTCACAACACACCCAGCCACGCGCAGCTTTTTGGAACTCTTCCTCCCCCTGGGGAGTCGCTGCGGGGGGGAAAATCAGGGCTCTGGGCTTGTCCCTGTGTCGGGGCTGAGGGTCCAGGTCTGGGGGCTCACTCGCTTTCTTTCTGCGACGTCCCAGCTCCACCAGCTCGGAGGAGACTCAGCTCTTCCACATCCCCCGGGTCACCTCCCTGAAGCTGTAGAACCCGTGGGTGAGCGTCCCCACCGCCTTCGTTCCTCGGCACCGGCACCGGGAGTGGGGAGTAGGAAGGGAAGGGAGGGTGTGGGATCTGGGGTCTCTAGGGCCCAGGAGGGCAGGAGCGTTCTGGGACTTGGTGGGGCCCGAGTGTTGGATCTGGCCCACCCTGCCTGAGCCCTGCCGTCCCCACCTTCCCCCTCACCTGTTGATCCATTACAGGGGTATTTGCCGGCTGCAGGGGGCCGCCTGGGGCCGCGTGCCCTCCTCCTCCTTTGACTTGCCCTGGACCAGAGGACTTCTATGGCCCTCGCTCAGAGCCCAGACTGGCATCAGGCTTGGATTATCCTTCAACTCCAGTTACCTGACCTCACCGTGCCTGTCTCTTTCCCACCCCCTTCTGCTGATGAACCCCTTTTTTTCATCCGCAAGAGCACATTTGACTTCCACGGAGCTACAAGGGCCGATAGGTTCTTCCAAGTATCGATCCTTTGTCCTCCTCGCTGCACTATTAGCACCAGGAGGAGCCTGCTCTCCACCTTTGGAACCCCTTCCTCAGCCCCACGGGTGAGACAGAGGTCCTGCCCAACTCCATTCTGTCACTGTCTGCCCCGTCCCCCGCCACACCTCCCCCTGCTCCTCTCCAGGCTCCTGCTCCTTTTCATCCTCTGACCGGCCCTCCTGTCCTACCTTCGCTCTGCCCCAGCCCTTAAGTCCTCCCCCCGCGGAAACCCTTTTCCCTGCTTTGACCCCTTTCTACCTTATCCCACTACCTTGCTGGCACACAGGGACCCCTCCTACCCAGCTAAGCCAATCAGGTAAAGCCCCCAAGCAGGCCAGGGGCCGCTAGGGCTCTGCCTCATGGCCCTCGAGCCCTCCTCTGCCCAGACACCTGGACCCCCCACAGGCCCTGGCCTGGATTTCTGGCCACCTTGTGGGGTGAGGGAGGCCTGTCTGAAGGCTAAGCCCCTTGCCTGCACCCTGGGTTGAAAATAGTGCTTTGTCCTGCAGCTCTTCTCTGAGCACCCTAGGAAGGGACCTGGGACAAGGGCCAGAGCAGGGGTGGTCACCCCCAGCTCCCCAGAAGCTAGCTTCTTTGACGACCCCCACCAAGCTTTCCCAGGAGAGATCTGGTGGCCACAACCGGATTCTGTACTGTGGCCCTTACTCCTTCTATCCTATGCATGAGGCCTAGTCCATCCTGTGCCCTCTCTGAATGCTGGACGCTGAGTTCCAGAAATAGGGAAGAAGAGGAGGAGAGAGAAGAGATGGACAAAACCTCAGATCCATTAACGTGTTCTCACATCCTAAACCTTGGCCTTGGATCTCTGACATCAGCTCAGGCTGGGGCCCTATATGCAGCTGGTGTTTAATGAGTTTTTTTGGAGAGGAGAATCCGAGGTTTCCTCTGGCCGTAGACATCCAGGATTACTGCAGCAATCAGCCGATGGGGAGTGGGACCCACTCTGGGAGCAGGCAGGCCTGGCTGCTCATTCCAGCTTTAATGCCTGACAGCTAGGACACCTTGAACATGTTCTGTGTGTTCCCTAGACCTCAGTGTCTCCATTTCTAAATCGGAGAGAATAGGCACAACCGCCTCCTAGGGCTATGAAAAATGTGACATTGCACGGAAAGCCATTGGCAGGAGCCTGGCACAAAACAAATGCTCACATGCTGCTATTTTTTTTTTTTTCCTACCATGGCTGCTCTGGGCCACGGGCTGAGCTGGGCCTTGGCAGGTACAAGGGAGGAGGAGGGAGATGGGTTCCTGTTCAAAGGTACGAAGCCCTTTAAGATTAGAGTCTTCTGAGTTTCAGAGGATGTCTATGTTGAATTGCGTCTTACAAGCCAGCAACAGATTTGCTACTAGAAATTAGGCTGATGTGTACACAACCTACTGTCAGTGTTCCAAACACACTCCAACCAGGCATCCTTGAATGAGGCACAACTGCTTCTTCTTCTTCTTTTTTTTTTTTTTTTTTTTGCTTTTCCCAAAGCTTTTTTGGCTTGTGTCTCATCTGTGGCCCTATGCAGGGAAACTGTGGCCTCTGAATGTTAAGAATGAAATGGATGGCATAAAAGTGGAGAAAACAATTACAAAATAATTTCCAGTCCTCCACCTTTTCCTTTCTCTATGTGAACATACCACACATGGTTATTTTAAAAGTTAATGACCTCCTGATATGGAACCTCTTTGAGTCTATTTCTAGCGTCTGTTGTTTATCTTGGCTTTTGTTGGTTTTTGTCTTGTCTCCTCACATACTTGGTGATTTTTGATTGAATGCCACACATTCCACCTGAAAACCTGTAGAGATAATCTGAGGCTTAGGATGAAGATATCTACTGTCTCGAGGGTTATGTTTACATCTGGTGGATGGCTTGGGATCCAGTAAACTGGGATTGTTTTAATCTACTTTCAGGACTGAGATGATCTGCAGTCCCTTGGAGTGCTGGTCTATTTCCAGCATTTTTATTTTGGGGGTGAATTCCTCTGGGGTCCCAACCCAAAGCATGAAAGATTTGTCAGACACCCCCTCTTCTTGGTGGGCCTCATTTTTACCTCTAATGACTCTCTGCTCAGCACCTTTGTGATGTCTCTGGGATCAGCAGACCTCCCAGGAAGAAAGTAGCCCCAAATGTCAGGCACATATCTCTAGGTTTCCTTCTTTTCCCAGATCTTGGTCCTGTGATTCTTTATTCCCTTGTTTACTCTCTGATACCGCCAATCACTTAAAAATATATATTTTGAATAGCTTTTAAGTTGTCCTTAGTTGGGAATTTAGGCCAGATTACTTAGTTCACCGTGATAATAAGTAGTAGTTCTGCAAAATTAACTGATCTCTGACCACCCCCCACTCCCCCCACCCCCACCCATGACTTGGGAAAGGCTGTCAGTCATTGAATCTAGGATCCAGAGACCTTCACCCGGCCAACTGAACGAACACTGCCTTTTCAAAGGAGAGTATCACTGTAGGCCCTGATGACGGGATGGGGTGGCATTCAGCAGGTGACCGAGAGACAAAAATAGCCACAGAGAAAAATATATTACATATTTTCCCAGTTTTAAAATGCTGGAATCCTAAAATGCTCATCCTGCTTTATGTGTGGAACAGAGCCCCTTCGTGGTCACATTCTCATCTGTTCTCACGACATTCCCTGAAGGCGGTGGGGTTTTCATGCTTGTTTAACTGTTGGGCAAATGAAGCTCTGAAAAGCTACGGGGCAGAGTCAAGGTCTCCCAGACTGAAGCCCAGCCAGGCTTTGGATTCAGGTCCCCCGGTCCTGGTGGCCCTGGAGGTTTCCTTCTGGGCACGCTGCCAGTTCCCATTCCCCAGGGCTGTGTGGGAGGGAGACCCTGTCTCCAAGGAGATTTGATCCAAGTGTCCTTGCTGTCCCCGTGGCAGCAGGGATGACAGATTGAAGGCCCTGGGACATGACAGATGCTCCAGCCTGGCCATCCCAGAGCAAAGGCCCCGTGGGCCTTGATTGCCAGATTCCGCCCAAGACACACCACATGGGCCGGGCCATCTGAGGTCCCAGGTGACTGGCCGGGGCAGTTCCAGCTGGCTCCAGTGTGCGGAAGAAGGACCGCATGGGAAGGGGCCCACTCAGGCCACCTGAGGGGACAAAGACAGTTAACATTTATTGAGTTCTGGGAATGAACCAGGAAGCATGCTAAGCACTAAATGTGAATAGGCAGATGTGAGCACTGTGGTTGAGAAAACTAAGGCCCAGAGACTGGATACGAGCTGAGTAGAGGGGGTTCAGCATACCCAGAGGCATCAACCAATAATGGTTGCATGTCAGGCCGTATCTCTGGGTCAGCCTGTGTTCCAGCTCCGGGAGGTCATGGACAGTGTCCGTCTTTTCCTCCCTCCTAGAGTCAGGATCTCTCCACTTTGCTCTCCTAGTGTCCCGTCTCCCCAGGCCTAACTAAACCCCAGGGATTGAACTGGGAGCTGTGGGCAGCCTGGTCCATAGCCCCATGTGCTGCTGGATGGAGCCTCTTCCCCAAGGCCCCCCAGTTCTTCCTGGCCCTTCCTGGATGGGCCACTCCCTGGAGCAGTGAGCTCTCCCCCATCTTAAAAATGCTGCCGGGGGCCGCCTGGGTGGCTCAGTGGGTTAAAGCCTCTGCTTTCGGCTTAGGTCATGATCTCAGGGCCCTGGGATCGAGCCCCACATCGGGCTCTTTGCTCGGCGGGGAGCCTGTTTCCCCCTTTCTCTCTGCCTGCCTCTCTGTCTACTTGTGATCTTTCTCTCTCTGTCGAATGGGTGAATAAAATCTTTAAAAAAAAAAATGCTGCCCATAAACCGCAGCACCCGGGGTTGGGGGAAGAAGGGGGGCGTGTGCTGAGAGCTGACTGCACCCCAGCCCCGACCCCTGCCCACAAGTGATGCAGAATTTAGGTGGCCTAAACCCTCACCACACTGAGGATACTGGAGAGTCAGGTGTTGAGGTTAGAGGAGGGAGATTTTGAGTTGAGCGAAGCCCAAGGGGAGGGCTGGGACGCCCACCCTTCCAACCCCGAATGAAGGCAGCTTCAGAGAGCTTCATGGTGTCCCCTGCAGTTTGAGGAATGGACTGGACTCCTGTCACCTCTACCTGCACACTCTGGAGACCGGGGACAGGCTGGCTGCTATGTGGGCAGAGCCAAGGAAGGGACCGCTGGCCCAGGGGAGGGAGCGTGTGAGGGGGTCGGGTGGGCGCTCAGTCCGGGTCCCAGGAGTCTGTCTAAAGCATGAACAGACCCCGGCGACAGAAGCTGGAGCCACCACAGGGATCCCAGGCTCCTTGGCACCCTGAGACCCCCCTGAAATACCCAGTCAGGGGGTGGCCAGGCAGGCCCCAAGGACCCGTGGAGGGGCCTGCGGGAGGGGGAGGTGTAGCTCGAAGCCTGCCTCCCACACCAGAGCGAAGTTGTAGGGCAGCTCCAGTCCGGGTGGCCCACAGGCCACACCCCACCAGGCACCCTGTGTGTTTGAGGTGAAGGGGTGGAGAACCGTCGCATGCCCCCACCAAGCAGCTCCCCGGGCCTGCCAGGTGTCCATCCCGCCGCCCAAGGGCAGGCAGAAGAGATTCAAGCATCAGTAGGTGACACAAATAAAGTGACGGTGACTTTCCAGTCCCGCAGCTGTGCGGGCCCAGCGTCATGTGACATCCCCGAGGGCCGTGGCAAGCGGAGGAAGGCTGTTTGCGGGCCCACGCGTTTCTCCAGCTCTTGTGAGGAGGGGACCGCACCTGTCCATCTCCACCCAGAGGGGCCTCCCTCACAGGCAGAAGCTCTTGGTGGGGCGAGGGCCCAAACCTGGAAACTGTATTGAGGATCTCTCTCTCTCTGCCCCCCTGCACCACCCCACTTGGACAGGGGAAGGCAGAGCTAGGGCCCCCCAAAAAGACCCAGGAAAAAGACACAGACTAGGAGCTCCATGGAGCCTGGTTTGGAGTCCCGGAGGATGAGGAATGTGAACTCCGGCCCCGAGTGGCGAGGATCGTGAGCAACAACTGGGAAAGTCTAGAAGACCCAAGACTCCTGGTGGAGGCGGTGGGGGCCCCTCACCAAGAGGGATGAGAGGACAGGCCCCCGCCCGCCGAACGTGCTTGCCGCTGCTCCTCTCAGGTGTTGTGAATACAAGAAAACAGCCTTCCTTCAGGCTTGAAAGGATCCCTTCCTCTCCCCCTTCCAAACTCCCCCATCCTCAGCCTCTCCCCCTCCCACCTGCCGATGAGGAAACCACAGCTGAAACCCATCCGGCTCAAGGCTGAAGCGGGTGTAGTCCACAAGGTGAGGCTCTCCTGCAGCCTTTCCTAACCTTTTTTGGGTCTGATACACAGCCAAAGAATATTTGGAAACGCCCAGACTCTCTCTTGGGGACAATTTGCTGACGCCCAGAGGCCCACACCACTGTCGGCCTCTCAGCCCCACTGAGGCCCCTTGCGAGGAGCCCTGCTCCTGGACCCCTCCCCCGCCATTCCCTCCTGCCCTGCCTCCTTCCTGCACCCCCCAAGGGCCCAGGGAGGGGGCCAGGCTGGGAGTGACTGGGGCTCTAGAAAAGCCCCAAGGGTGTGGGCGCTAGAAGGGGGCACGAAGGGGCCCGTAGTGGGGCGAGGATCACGGTAGGGGCACACATACCCCAAAGGAGAGTCGTTTGAGGGACATCTCACTGGTGGCAGCTGCGGTGGCAGGTCCCCAAGACCCATGGGACGCAGAGCCTGGCAGGGAAGGGCAACTGTCCTATTTGGTTGCAGCTCAAAACTGCTCCCCTTGGAAGAAAGCATCCCGAGTAGCGAAAGTTCAGCGGGTGTCCCAAGGAGCAGGGGTGTGGGGAGGGCGGGGGTGATTCTGCAGAGGGCGGCGCTGGTCTGGGGAGTCCCTTCTTTGGGGTGCAGCCTCCTCACACCGTGCCCCGAGTCAGGCCACCCTGGAGGTGTGGGGGGCTCTCCTAGCTGATGTGTGGAATGTTCGAGGGAGGGTGGGATCTTATCCGCATGGTCATGGTCGCTTTGGGATGAAAGGGCCAGGCTGTGTATGGGCTTTGTTACTTTCTGGCCCATGACCCTGGGCAAATACTTTAACCTTTTTAGGTCTCACTTTCATCCTCTGCAAAGTGAGATCACGACACTTCCCTCCCGAGGCCGCAATGCTCCGTGAGTCCCTGCTTGTGGGCGCTCAGAGCCACGGTGGCCAGTGTGCAAGGACTTGGCCCCAGAGAGCTTGGCCTCTGACCAGCAGCTTCTCACCCTCCTTCCGGAGTGCCCAGCGTGAGGTCCAGCCTGTGCGGCAGCACAGGACCCTCCCGGGCTGCCTCCTGCCCTGGCAACAGTTCTCCTTGCCTCAGTGGGTCCACGACTCCAGACTATTTTCTTCCCCTGAGGATCTGAAAGTTGGAGCTAATTGGCTGACTCAAAAAAAAAAGGGGGGGAGAGTGCAAATTCTCTCGTGCCTGCTGCAAAGGAGGGGGGTGTCTCAGGCTGTTTCCATGGAAACCACTGGCACAGGCTGGCTCCTCGGGGTGCAGAAAAGGGAAACTTGGCGGAGGTTTGGGCACCTGGCTCCGGGGTGGCTTCCCGGGGCTGAGCAAATGGCTCGGAGTCTGCCCTCCCAAGGGGCAGGAAGGATCTCCCTCCCAAACTCGGGGGCCCTCGCCCCTTTCCTCCAGCACCACCATCGCCCAGGAGATCCGGCAAGGTCCCTCGGCCTCCCTAAGGTGGTCCCAACCTCAGACCCAGGCTGGGACAGATAACAGGCCTTGGAGGGACAGGCTGCCTTGGGGTATAAGGAGCGCAGGAGGGTTGCCCACTGCAGGGCCCCGTGTGAGAGGGAGGCAGTTGAGGGTGGGGGCGCAGATGAACCAGCTGGAAGGACCCCTGTGTGCGACCCAAGTAATGTGGCCATGGCGGCTTCACCCTTTCCGGCGGTGAGCTCCCATCAGTGAGGCCATTTCCCACCCAGAGACCGAGAATGATGTCCCCAGAAAGGATGCCCAGCACCGGCGGTGGGCAGAGGATGTGTGTAGGGCAGCGGGAGGGACACGAGGCAGATCCCAGGCTTAGGAGGAGCCCAGGTTCTTCTTTGCAGCCCGTCTGGACTGAGCCGGCCTGAGGTTGTCCGTGGGGGCAGCAGGGAGGGGAGGGGCTGGCCTATTCTGGAACTGCCTCAGGGGAGGCTCTCCAGGCTCCCCCTCCCCCACCCCATACCTCGTTAATGCGGAGCTCTGCTCCCCGCAGTGGAAGCTCTCTGCACCCACCACTCCACCCTCCTGTGACCGAGGTGGGGGAGCAGAGAGTGTGTTAGAGAGAGACAGACAGCGGGGGAGGCAGAGAGAGCCGCCAGCTCGGCAGCAGGAGCAGAGGGCAGAGCCAAGAGCTGGGCCAAGGGGCTTCGACAGGCTGAGGGAAGGAGTAGGAACCCTTTATGCCCAGAGTGGGACCGAGAGCCTGGGAGGGGGCCCGAGAATCCGTCGGAGAGGGGTGGGGAGGGAGAGGGAGGGAGAGGGAGGGAAGAGAGGGAGAAAGACAGGAGGGAGGGAGGGAGGGAGAGGGCTTGAAAGAGGCAGGAGGCAGAGCAGGAGGGGTGGAGCGGGTGGAAGCAGGCGGGGCGGGAGGGGTGGGCAGGGGGCGGGCGAGGAGCCGCCCGTGACAATTACGTGTGGGTCCAAGCAAACATGAGGCAGCTGCCAGCCGGCCCGGCAGTCCTGTTCTCAGCTGCAAGGAGGGGAGGCCGGCAACAGTTTCCTTCAGCGCCCAGGATGCATCGGGCGAAGGTAGGCGTCCGCGGGGCTGGGGGCTCGCCCAGGGTGTGGAGCCAGGGCTTCTGCGGGTGGTCCCGGACCGGGAGCCCTGTTGTGCTTCCTCCTTTGACCTCAAGCGCTGTCGTCCCCTATAGAGTCACTTTTGAAAAAGTAAGTGTTGGGGTTTCCTGTCTGGGATGCTGGACTTCTGGGGACCCCTCTGGGCCAGAGAGGCGTTAGGTGTTTGTGGGGTAGAAGCTGGACGGAGGAGCTCGGAGTCAGGCAAGTGGCTGGTGCAGCTCTGTCTGGTCCCTGGGGCAAGTGCCCGAGCAGCCGACCCTGACCCTGACCCTGACCCTGACCCTGGGCCCACAGCCCTTAGAGGTGGGGGAAGGCCCAGGGCTGGGAGCGGGTGCCTTAGACTTGAAGGCTGGGCAATGAGAAGCATCTTTTAATCATTCAGGTGATTAATGAACGCCACTTCCCAAAGGGCTCTGAGCCCCCGAACAAGGACGCATGCTCCTGGTTCCCACTCTCCGGGGCGGCTGGGAGGTTGGAGAGAGAGAAGGCAAAGGAAAATGTCTGGGACAGAGTTCAAGAGATAGTAACGGGGTGTTGGGAAGGCTGAAGAATAAGTAAGTGAGGAAGAATGAGGGAGAGGAAAATAAGCCGGTTCCCAGACTGCAGTTCGCACTCAGGGAATCCGTCCTGATGCCTTGCAAGCCTTTCACGTGTTTGGGATAGTCTTGGTTGGGAAGGAAGAAGCAGCATCAGGTTAGATCTGGCGGCTCATAACAGAATGCCCTGGCTAACAGTCGTTTGAGCGAGTTGGTTGCGTTTTTCTCGTATGCACAAGTCCGGAGGGAGGCCATACATAGCGGGCTGGCACGGGGGCCCCATGGACAGCAGGGGCTTGGGCTCCATCTGTCTCATTGGCTCCCATTCTTGAGGTTACCTTAAAGTCCAACATGGCTGCTGGAGCTCCAGCCAGCACGTGTAGGCAGCAGGAAGTAGAAAGAGGAATGGGAAAACAAAACAAAAAAACCTCTCAAATAAAATCAGGGTCTTGTGAGTAAGGAAGAATAGATATGGGGCTGTCATCTTTCAGGGTCCCCCTACCTTCACCCTCTCCAAAGGTGGATTTCTGCTTGTCTCTCACTCTCAAGGACAAGCAGTCCAGAGTCAGCTTGCTTCCAGAGTCAGGTGGTTCCAGGCCATACTTTCCCAGAGCCTGGGGCACCCCTGTCCAGTCTGGTTCATCTCCCAGGGGTGCCAGGAGGATCAGCAGAGGTGATGGCATGAAACCCTTTGAGCCTGGCAATGGGGCACATTGAAAGGTGCTTTCTCTCCTGCACCTCCAGTCTCCCCAGCAACCTCCAGGGCAGAGACAGAAACCATGTGCCTCGTCACGGGCATCCGTGCACGCGCTCGCTGCACACGCCCGCCACAGCCAGCACGGGTGCTGAGCATCCGTAGACGGACGTGAGCATCACCAGCATGCCCCGTGACTGTGCCCACAGCTGACTGCACGCACACAGAGGCAGGCGCTTCTAAACCCGGCTGCACATGGGCGCACGCAGCCCGATCTATCCACCCGCCAGGAGACAGGCCTCCTCCCTTTGCTCCGCTCGCTGGCCCTAACTGCCAGGAGGTCATTCCCTGCCCCCGCCTGGTGAGTGGAGTGTGTAGCTCCAGTCCCGCAGGTGCATCTGGCCCTTTCCTTTGCCACTGTGATCCCACACGTGCCCTCCGCACCCCTACGACCTTCTCCTGGGCCCCAGTGGATGTCATTGCACCTTAAGCTCGCCGGTGGCCTTCTTGGGGCCGGCCTGGCCAGAAACTGGAGTAGGTCCCACACCTTCTGGTGCTGGCCAGGCAGGGACAGTGGTCCTAAGGGAACCCAGCACTGGGTCCTTCACCAAGGTCAGCAGGGGCACTGGGAAAAAAAATCTTCCTCTCTAGGGGCAGCAGGGACTGCAATTCAGAAAATGGGCTGGTCCAACCCATTCGTCCTCAGCGGCCCGTCGGTCATGGTCAGCAGCTGCCCCCAGGGACACCCCGTGGGTATTTGGTCCCTCGGCCTCTCTGTCCACTACCAACTTTATGGATCCTTGCGACATCCCAGGAGGACGGGCAGCCCCCCTCCCCTTCTACAGTCCCTGAGGCTCAGAGAGGGGAGCAGCATAGGCAGCTTGAACTCTGTGAGCTCCTAGGGAAAAGGAACCATCAGAACCACGGGGTCCCTGGGGGCAGGCGCGAACTATTGTCCTAGGTCTTCGAGGAGTGATGTCTTCATGGTCCGGCACATGAACTGGGAACCTCTGCACCTGCATTATCTCCCCGGACCCCAGGGCAGCCCCAGAGGTAGCTCTTGGTACTGGGCCCACTCTGCAGAGGAGGAAACGGAGGTCTGCCTTAAATTGCACGCTACGAAGTGTTAAAGCTAGAATCGGAACGCCGTTCCATCTTATTCCAAAGCCCAGTTCCCTCGGGCTTGGTGGGACGGTGGGGAGGTCCTGGGAGAGGGCTACGAACGCAGAGAGGCTTTCTTGTCACCAGGCAGCTGGGAAAGTGCCCCATCCCAGCTGGGGGGGGGGGGTGCTGGCTTCATGGGTTTGTGGCCCCTTGTTCCTTCTGGAAGGCAGCTATGCTAACCACTATGCCACCAACGCTTCGGCCCCTTGTTCCTTCTGAAACCTTTAGTGAGAGCATGCGAACCAGACCCCAGCCCTGGCCATGTCCCCTGGTTTAGCCATATGACCTCTAGCCAGCCACAGATCCCTTTCCGGGTTGTAGATCCAGAGCCACAAAGGAAAGGACCCCATCTTTTGAATTCAGGATGAAAGCCCTCCCCGAGAGTGGGAGGTGCTCTGCCGATTCCGGCTGGCTCCCGGCCCATCTGCTCTCTGTGCCCCACTCTGAGGCGTCTCTGGGGACGCCCAGGAGCAGCTGCGGGGCCCTGAATGTGGCCTCTGTGAGGGAGAAGGGCAACCTTGGTTTCCAAGGCAAAGAGAAGAGGAGAAAGAACTTGGCAAGTCTTCCTTAGCTGATCCTCCAGGCAGGGGGGGTGGGGGCAGGAAGGAAGCAGGACAGGAAGGAGGGCACAGTGGGGAGTCAGTGGCTGTGCCGCACCCCCACCCAGCTCCCTAGTCCCAGCTGACTGATGTTTCCCTTGAACAGGTGCATCTGTCAGCTGTGACCAGGCTACGTCCTAGAATGCCACAGAGCAGCCACATGACAGGGACAGAACCAAGGGGACTCGCAGGCGCCAGGACTGGAGAGGGGGAGCTAAGCTGAGCTTTGGCAGGACAGCCCAGAGGGGGCCTGTCCCACCCCCCAGTCGGCCCAGCCTCTCACCTCTGGTCTCCCGCCTCAGGTCTCTGCCCAGCGCCCCCCCCCCACCCCCAAGCCCAACAGGCACGGGTCTATGCCACGCTCAGCTAGGCAAAGCAGGTGCTGGTCTTCCCGGCCTCGTCTCCAGCACACGTCTCCAGGGCAAACAAGGGGTAAACCCGAGGCCACCTGCTGCTGCTATGCCCCTGTGCCCAGCCCACCCTGACTCCAAGATCCTCTCCCAAGACAGACACTGTGCGCAGTGACCCCCAGAGAGCCAGCTCCTACCCCCAGCTCCACCCAGTTGGCCCTGGGAGCTTGGGAGCCTCAGTCTCCCCATTTGGCATTTGAGGGTTCCAGCCGTGAGTGGATGGTGGCCTGGGTTTGGGGGGGTAACAAGGCTCCACATCAGGAGGATTGAGGCTCAGTCCCGCCTCTTTCACGCATTAGCTGTGTGTCCTTGGGCAAGTTAGTTACCTCCTCTGTGCCACTGTCTCCTCATTTTCCTAGGGGAAATATCATCCTCCTCCTAGATAAATGAGGTCCCATATCACCCTGCTTAGCCCCGCCAGGGCCTAGAGCAAGAGCTCCACAAATGGTTGGAGGGTCAATGCCACTATTTTCTGATCACTGAGTAGAACCTGGGAGGGGCGCTCCAAAGGAGAACATGGACAGGGAGCCTGCCGAGCCCCTCCCCTCCCCCACATTAATGAGACACCTGCATTGCCTGGGCAGCAAGGGCCAGGTGGGGAGCTTGTGTCCTAGCCCAGGTGGCAGCCGTCAGAGGCAGGGCAGCGATGACCCAGTCCTCCCCTCCTCTGCTCCAAGGCGCGCGTGCTGGTGTTCATGCAAGTGTTGTCAGGAACTCAGTCCTAGCTCCCCCCTCAGCAGGCGAGCAGCCTGGCCTGCATCTGTAGGTGCCCAGGGGTGGGTGGGTGGAGAGTCGAGGCTCCCCCAAGCCTGCCTCCCCACCCCAAATCCTCGGGGCCTGCACGACACACGACGCCCACCGCCACTTCCTGCCATCTGTCCCAAGTGATGGAAATAGAGCGAGCACCGAGGAGTGGTTGCTCAGGGAGCCAGCCTGTGCTGCCACACAGTCCCCAGGACAGCGCTGGGGGCCGGGGGCAGGCAGCCCCACAGCTGAGCAGCTCTGCGTGTCCCCAGCTGCCGAGACTCTGGCCCTGAGGCAGCCCTCCTAAGAGGGGGGCAGGGTGGGGAGGGAGACTGGAAACCTGAGACCCCTCCTCCCCCACGCAGGGCCCAGAATTTCCCATTGGGTGGGATGAGCCCTCTAAACCTTAACAGCACTTTCAGATCTACCGAGGAACTTTCTAAAAATAGAGCAGCGAGGGCCTCGCCGAATCAGATGATGCGGCCCGAAAGCAGCCAGATGTGGGGGAAGCTCCCAGGTGATTCCATTATGCCACAGCTGAGCAGAGCTCTCTCTGGAAATCTCTGGGCCCTCTCTTGGCCCCGCCCCCTGCCGGGCCCCGCCCCTACCCCGCCCCTTGCTTTGGACGGCAGAACTCGCTCAGCCTCAGAAGGGTGGGGGCTACGCACAATCGTGCTCCTGCTGGGGCTTTGTTTGTCGCCACCCTCAACCTTCCCCATGGCCCTATAAAGGCATATTAGTATCCCTATTTTACAAATGAAGACACTAAGGCTCAGCGTGGTCGAGTACTTTGTTCAGGGCTGCCCCGCCGGGGAGGTGAGGGTCTGGGCTTCAAGTCCCGGACTGCGGACCTCTTCCCACTGTACTTGGTGGCCCGAAATAACTTTAACCTGCCTGAAATCCCCCTTCCCTGGCCAAGTGTGTCTCCTGAGCCCGCACCCGGGGTGGGGGGGGGGGGGGTCCTGGTGGTTCTTATGCAACCATTCAGGCTATTTCTCATCCACAAATGTAAATATTTGGGAAAAATTAGCTGTAACTTTTGCCTATGCACTTACTCGAATGACATCACCTCTGAGGAAGAGAGCCTGGGTGTTTGAACTTGGGTTTGCTGGGACCCTCCCTGGCCTCCAGCCATGCACCCCCGCCCCCAACCGGCTGCCACAGGCCCACAGGTAACTTCTGCCAAGCCTTCCCTGGGCTTCGCTTTGGGGGTTCTCTGGAGGCCGGAGGACGAGAACCACAGAGACAGAAGTGGCTGCCTGAAGGTCTCACTTCAGGACACCTCTAGTTGCTTGACCCGATGGGTCCCCACCAGGTGACACTGTGCCCGCTGGGCATGGGGCAGTGAGTGGGGCAGCGGCTGGCCTTTCGGGGGCTGCAGGGGGTGGGGACTCACGAGGTGAGGTGTCCGGGGCCCAGGTCCTGGGAGTTTGTTTGAGATGATTGGGCTGATGGTGTTCCTGGTGGAGAATTTGCCGCCTTGCCCTGAGGCAGCTGGAAGGCATGAGGGGTCCTTCTGCTCCCTCCGTCTCCGTGGTGACAGGTGTCGCAGTTACTGGGGAGTCCCCTCAACCCCCCACCACTACCCACATTCACAACAGATCCTACACACACACTAATATCTCCACCACCCACCCCACTGCCTGGGCCTCTCTCAGCATCCCCACTTCCTTCCCTGGATTTGGGCACCCCCCTGCAAGTTGGTCTCCTGCCTCCTTGTCCTCCACCATTCCTCCACACCCCACTGGGCCACCCTTCTGAAACAGGTCTGACCGACCCTAGCTGGGACTTGAGAGGGAGAGAAGAGTTGGGGTCAGGGTATGTCCTGGCAGGAAGAGGCTGCCCCAAACCATCCACCTGGCTGGTCTGAGAACCATCTAGAACAGTGCTAGCCAATAGAAGTGTAGTGTGAGCCACAGGCGTCACGTTAAATGTTCAGGGAGGCACATTAAAGAGGGTTTTTTTTTTTTTAAGTGAAGTTATTTTTGATCATATATTTTATTTAACCCAGTGTAAACATCATTTCAATATGTAAGCAATATTAAGTTATTAAGAAGCTATTTTCCATTCTTCCAATAAGGCTTTGGATCCATGTCTCTTTGCACTGCCGACACATCTCAGTTTGGACGAGCCCCATCTCAAGGGCTCAATAGTCACCTGCAGCCAGCGGCCCCCCTCTGGGACAGCTCAGACCCCAGGGCTCAGCGCGGCTGCGTGGAGGGGCCCCTGGGTCTCCAAGCTTCCTAGCTGTTGGTCCTCTGCCTTCACTGACTTCGCCTTGTCTGCCACAATCTGTGTGATCGTTTTTTATTTTTTTCTTTAAACTTACTCACATTTTAAATTTTAATAAATGCACTGAAAGGGGAATCTTTAAATCATTATTGTAAATGGAAAGAGGGGAGCCGTTGATGGAGGAGAAGGTTGACAGTATGGATGCCTTGCAAGCAGAAACCACCAGGACACCCCTCAAGGTGGACTCCCCTTTGAGCCCCCCCTTGACCCTGAGGGTGAGAGAATACACACCACGGGGGCGGGGGAGGGTGTGAGGAAGAATCTCTCCCGGGACGCGGGACGCGACGTGGGCTTCGGCTGGTTGATGTGGAGGAGCGTCTGAGGAACCTCAGCGGGTCAGTGAGAGCATCGAATAGGACAGGATCTGCACACGCCTTACCCGGTGCCTGGCCCACAGCAGGTCCGTCCCCGGCTTGGTGTCCTCTCTGTCCCTCCCCCGCTGGCAGCAGACTTGGACTTGGAAGTGAGCTAAGACCCGCCCCCGACCCATCTGGGCAGACAGGAGCTCTGGGTTATCAGGGAAAGGCCCCATCCACCGGCAGCCTCTGCCCTTTGGGGAACTTGTGGGCCTCGGAGAAGTCCGCAGGGCCAGCTGAGGGCTGCTGCGGGGACGTGGCCCGGAATGGCCACCTGTGCCAGACGTGCCAATGGGGACTCTGGCTTCACCGGTCTCTGTCACCCAACCCTGGCCACCCCTTGAGGCCCACAGAGGATGGAGGGAGGGCCCCAGCCACCGCGGACATGATGCCAGGATAAAGCAGGAGTGGGAGGAGGGAAATCCTCAGTTGAATTATGAAGAGCATCAGGGGACTTTCCTCTAGTCATTTGTGAATATTTCTTGAGGTTTTCGAGTGTGTATGTATATTTAATAGCCTTTTTTGTTTGTGTGACAGTATTTTTATTTAAGACTTTACTGAGATCATTGTGGAATCACGTGTGGCTGTGAGAACTATAGAGAGACCCTGGAGGGAAGCTGCAGGTGGCGGGGAGCCATGGGGGGTGGCGGGGAGCCGTGGGGGGCAGCGGGGCAAAGGTGTGCGAACCCGCCTGGTGTGTATGAGGGGCACGGCGAGGGGAGCACTGGGCGCAGGCTGCGGGCTGACGGGCCCAGCCAGGTTTCGCTGACTGGGACTTTGTAGACAGGACGAAGGCATTGGGGTTTATCTGGACTTCAGTGGAAGGCACGGGGTGCTTAGCAGGGATGGGAGGGGATTTGATTCAAGTTGGAGTTTCCTCAGGGATGCAGCTCTCCTCAATTTTGTCCCCCCCCCTTTTTTTTTTTTTTAAAAGATTTTTATTTATTTATTTATTTATTTATTCATTAGAGAGAGAGACTGAGAATGAGAGGGGAGAAAGTCAGAGGGAGAAGCAGACTTCCCGCAGAGCCGGGAGTCCGATATGGGACTCGATCCCGGGACTCCGGGATCATGACCCGAGCCGAAGGCAGTCGCTCAACCAACTGAGCCATCCAGGCGCCCAATTTTGCCCCCTCTTAAAACAGAGGCATTTTGGGGTGAGGGGGCTGTGTCACCTCTCAGGGCTCCCTCCCTCCTATGCCTGAGAGCTTCCAAATCATGAGCAGAGTGCCCGGAGCGGGCCACTAACATTTTCTGACAGCCCAGACAGACCCTTTCCCAGACAGACCAGTGAGATGGTGAGACCACACTGAGGCCCGGGGGAAAGGCCACAAACGGGGCTCTCTGTCCTGCCTGTGGGTCTTGCCAGCCTTCCCTGGAAGACAGAACCCTGGGCTCCCGGCCAGGTCACTCCCCCTTTAGTTAGGCCCAGTCTGCAAGACAGAATCCCCGTGACTAGGCTTGGGCTCCACGAGGACCGTCCCTGCCAGCCGGCAGCGGCACTGTCCCGGGATAGACGGGGTCCCAGTGGATAGCTCCTGAGGCCCACGGCAGTTTTTCCTTCTGGCATTCTCCACTAACCCCAGCTGCAGGGCCTACAGCAAAGAATCATGAAGGGATGAAGCCCCAGCTGTTCATCTCCCCCTTATCCCCCTCCTGGACCGAAATAAAGACCTTACTCATTGAGGCCGTTTCTCTCCTGAATAAGATCATTAATAATGCAGAAGGTACCTCTCTGACCCAGCCGAGGCAGGACTGTGTGTGCATGTATGTGTGTACTGGGGGGCCTCCCTCAGCCTCCCTGACACCCCGAGACCCCTGGCCACCCCCTGTTCACCCACTCTCTCTGCCCCACCAGGGTGGGGAATGCTCGCCCTCGCTGCAGCTCTGGGCACCGCTGACTGGCCTCGTCGCCAGGGCGAGCCCTGGAGAAGGGAAGGAATGTGGGGGTGTTGCTGAGCGTGTGTGGGGGGGCGGCTTGGAGGGTGACAGCTATAGAGAGGGCATGCCCAACTGGGAAGGCCCCAGAAATCAGGGTAAGGGGTGTGGATTTCGCCCTGTCTAGGCAGTTACTTCACCGAAAGCTGACCAGACGGCAGACTGTCCAGCCCTAGCCAGGAATGGGCCTCAGGGAGCCATGAGCCAACCCAGCTCCTGGAAGGTTCTCCTGCCTCATTGGAGCCTGTGGGGTGCAGCAGACCAGCTTCCCCTCACCCGGGCATTTGTACCCATTCCTCGGTTCAGGGGACCTTGTAGGGCTTTTCTTACCCCTCATGCTGAGGAAAGCCCATACCGAGGACATGAGAGAGCCTGAAAGTCCAGATGCTTCCTTCCTGGCTCGTCCTGTAGCCAGAGAGGAGGCACAGGACCTAGGTGGGGACTAGCAGATTCCTCCACTCTCGACCTTGGCCTGGAGCTGGGGACTCCGCTGAGAAGAACCCCTGAGCAGCCTCCAGGTCCCAGAAGCAGCAGGGCCGTGAGGGTCCCAGGGGCCCGTGGGGGTCCCGGGCCCAGTGCCTTCAGGAGGGAAGTGCGAGCACAGGGACTGGGATGCTTGGCTGTGGCAGAGACGCTCTCGCTGGCCTGTTTGGGGGGCGGGGAGGTGACTGTGGCTGAGGTCACTGTCCCCTGCCTCGCTCTTTGCTCTCGCTTGTCTTCCCAGCCTGGCTCTCTATCTTTCTTGGGGAGGCTGTGGCTGGCCCAGGACCCCCGCGGCTGATTCCTTTCCGGTTCTCATCAGCCTGGGTCCGTCTCTACTTCTCATGCCTGAGAGCGGACCGACGCAGGGTCTCTGTTTGGGGCCCCGGGTTCGCAGCACTTGCCCAACTGCTCGTCCGTTTATTGGCTTTGGGGACGACACAGAGGTAGCACACGTGGAACCCCACGACCCTGGAAGGATATCCCCAGCTCGCCACCCCAGTGGCCATTGTCGTGGCCAACCAACCCGACTGCTCGGGACCGGTGCCCGCGCAGCGGGGGGCTCCCTCCCGCAACTGGAGCTCAGGCCATGTGCCCTGGGTAGAGGGACCCCGGGGACAAGACTCCAAGGGGAATTAAGGGTGGCCCTGCCCCGGAGGTTGGGGTCGGCCTGGAGGTCCTCTCTGAGCGAGGGCTCAGGGCTGCTCTGCCTGTCCCTGCTGCAGGAGGTGATGAAGGTGTCGGACGGCAGCCTCCTGGGAGACCCCGGGCGCACACCGCTGAGCAAGAAGGAGGGCGTCCAGTGGCAGCGGCCGCGGCTGACCCGCCAGGCCCTGATGCGGTGCTGCCTGGTCAAGTGGATCCTGTCCAGCGCCGCCCCCCAGGGCTCAGGTAGGGGCGGGGCGGGCTGGGCATCTGTTCTGAGCTCTCCTCTCTCCGAGGGCTCGGGGACCAGCCGGGGACCCCAGCCCGGGCCGGACCACCTCTGCTCTGTTGGGACAGTGTGTTTTCATTCATTCGTGCAAGCAAGGCCACTGCGCTCGAGGTGGGACCCGTGGAGCGTGGGGACAGAGGATTGGGACCACGCTGGGGTGTCCCGCCTCGGCTGCTGGGAGGATAGAGCGAGAGATCCGAGTCCCACAGGCCCGGCTGGCTCGGCCTACCGTCTGCGGGTCACCTGGGGCGGCTCACGCGTCACACCTGTGCACACCTACCAACACACCGGTGCCTCCACACACACGAGTGTACACACCCACCCACCACGCCCACGTGGGTGCACACCCAGGTGCACCCACCGCTCACACTGCGTGCACACACACCCGCCTGCGTGTGATCACATATACAAGGTGCGCAGGAGAGCCTGCCCCTTCGCCTTGAAGGAAAAGGGCAGACCCGAGCCCTGTTTGTTGTCAGACACTCTCTGCACGATTTCCAGGGAGCCTGGGTCTCCCTGACGGGAGCAGGGGCATAAATCACGGCCCCAGTCTCCCAGGCCCGATGTGGGGGGAGAGGGGAGGGGATGGCCCGAGGGGCCCCGAAGCAGGCAAAGCAACCGGCAGCCACCTCTGTTGAGGGGTCCAGAACAGCGCCCTCTGGGGTGCTCCCAGCGCCATCGCAGCCCCTCCCTTCTGCCCCCGCACCCCCAGGCCCTGTCCATCTGTGCTGTTGGCTGACATTTATTCCCACCCCTTCCCTTCCGCGCCGAGGCCTCTCACGGAAGCACCGGTGCGCGTGAGTACGTGGGGGGTCCATGCGCGCTCCTCAGCTCCTCGGGGTGAGGATGGGGATGGATTTTGCACGTGGTGGCGATACGAAGGCACTAACAGTTCGTGCAAACAGTGCGCCTGGGAGGCTGGCATCTCGGCAGTGCTGTTGGTTCTGCAGCCAGGTAACCGCAACGCCCTTTGCTCTCAGGATGGAAATAGAGAGCAGGGGTGAGCCTAGGCGGTGTGGCACGGGCGTGCGACCCGGGGGTGCGTGATGGGGTCCAGTCTGCTGCTGCCTGTGCTGCTTGAGGCTCCAATACCCGGGGGTCTTGCCCACCCCCCCCGCCCGCTTTTTTTTTTTTTTTTGAAAGCTGGCTTCACGCCCAGCCTGGGGCTTGAACTCATGACCCCGAGATCAAGTCACATGCCATCGCGACTGAGACAGCCAGGCGCCCCCTCCAGGCTTTTCTGGGCAGCAGCGGGAGACCATCACCTCATTGTGCCTCTCTGTCGCACCCTCCTTGATCCTCTCCGCCCAGCACCCCCACTCCACCCCCAGGCTTCTCTCCCGCTGGGCCCCGTCCCCAACTTCCACTCAGCTATTTCAGGACGGGGCTGAAGGGTGACAGGCCACCTCCTGGCTGAGGCTCTTTGCACCCCCGAGTGTGGGTGGGCATTGTGGAAAACAAGCTGGAGGGCGGGGCTTGTTGTCTTCAAGGTCACAAAGGGGGGGCCCCCAGGGGCCCGTATATCCCACCTTGAGCTCAGGGCGGGTTCCTGGAGGTCAGGAACCTATGCTGAGCTGTCAGGATGTGTTTGCTGGACACTTGTCATAGCCCAGAGCTGTGGGGGCAGGAGTGGGGGCGGGCAGAGCAGGGCCCAGGACCCCTTCCACGGCTCAGGCCCAGCCCTGCGCATCGGCCGGCATGGACGCGTCCCCCCAGACACCATGCCAGGCACTGAGAGGCTAGGTGACGCAGTGAAAAACAAGATCCTATTTCGTCGTATGGGGTAGCCCCTGCAGATCCCTCTGTTTTACTGAAGAGTCTAGGGAGGCTCAGGGAGGTCACATGACTCAGCGGGTCACAGGGTATTAGGGGCAGAGCAAGGGCTCTGACCGGGAGGTTTTCCACGGGTTCCAGGTGGGGCGTCACCCCGACGTGTGTCTTCCATGTCTTTTCTCTTGGGGAAACTCCGGGATCTCTGGAGGCAGCAGCCACCCTCACAGACTAAGGGGCCGAGACCCCAGCACACCCCCGTCCCCACTGGTCCTAGCCCCCAGACCCTACCTCCTTAGTCCACAGTTGTCCTCCGTGCGCCCCTCTAGGATGGCACGGCTGGTGTGGTCACACTGGGGGTTTGGCGTGCTCGTGAGACGCTACAGTGTGCCCGATGAGGCGCTTCTCCTTTAGGAGGCTTCCCGGGCTCTGGGTGCAGAGAATCATTGGTGCCTTCGGTGTCGCTCAGTTCCCGAGCTCAGCGAGGCCCGGCCACGCTGTCCTGGGCGCCAGGTGCCCGCGGAAGGTGGGCGCGAGGCCGAAACACTACACCCCTGTCGTCGGGGGTTTTCAGACGAAGCAGGTCAGAGGGATGGATTTCCGGGACGGCTTGGGGGAAGAAGGCCCAGGAAAGCACATGGATGTCCCCGAGGCTGAGGCGGCCTTGTCAGGCAGGGGCCGGGATTCGAGGGGGCGATGGCTGGACCAGCTGCTGCTGCGCCTGGGGGTCCCTCCTGGGCTGTGAAGGCCCCCACTTGGAGTTGGGAGTGGCCTCTGAGATGGGCCCAGGAGCCGGGGAGTACCGGGGAGCCCAGGCAGGCGCTCTAACCCCAGCCCCCGCCCCCCAGGAGGAGCGCCCATCCTCGCAGAAGACTGTGTCCCTCACCAGCCCTGGGGAGCTCGTCCTCAGTGACCTGGAGTCTGGGAACTCTGACCTGCTCTCCATGTCTCCCCAGCTTCCCAAAGTCCTTCCTGTCATGATAGCAGAGCGTCTCTCCAGGAGCCTGGCTAAGCTACCAACTGGATAGATCGGCTTCTCAAGTCTGGCTTCCCAGGTGGGCAGTGGGCCTGGGTTTCTTCACCTATAAACTCTCATCATAGTACTGCTCACAGAATAGCCTGGGGTCTTGGCAGCAGACCACTGAATCCAGGCTGGCTGGCTCAACCCACAAGGCATTTGGTCTAGACGGTTGGGGAGTTCACAGAAATTCTGGAGGACCAGAGAAGGAAGCTTGGGCCCTGCCCGCCACTCCAGGAAATGCCCCACCTCCCCAGCTGTTCCGGTAGGAACCCAGAGCCACAGCCATGTGCTGCTCTGGGCCACACGAGACCAGTCCTCGCACACGCAGATGTGCTCCTGCCCCTCCCCCAAAGCGGGCGCCCACATTTTCATCCACCACTGCGTTCGTGTGTGGGTACTCCTTTCTCTGGGGGTTCTGGCAAGCCCACGTAGAGCCATAAAGCCCCCCTCACCACTGGCACCCCGATTTAAAAAAGTGGTAGTAGAAAGGTATGAGGACAAAAAGGTAAAGTAACTTGTCTATAATCTGTCAGGCTATATAAAGAGACAGAATTTTATTGTGTTTGAAGCACTGAGAGATGCTCAACATTGTGTTTCAAATTGAGATTCGAGCTCAGGTGCCAATTTTCAAGGATTTATCTGAAAACCGGCCACGTAGGTCTGGAAGTGTTCACCCTCATCAGAAGTGGTCCCGGCAGGGACCACCACAGAAAGTTGAATGGTTGGGGTCTGGCAGTAGGGAGATGATTGGTGAAGATTTCTCTAGAGAGAATGTTTTGAGTCCAACTTGTGAATTTGAGAGAGGGATGTTTCTGTTCCCTTTTGTCACCTAACAAAATACCCCCAAATACCGCCATTTTGTTTTCTCTCATGTCTGTGGGTGAGGCATTTGGGTAGGCCTCTCCTGGATGGTTCTTCTCCTCCATATGGCATTGATTGTGATTATTCACTTGCCTTTGTTTAGCGGATGGCTGGCCTGGGCCAGGAAGGTTCCACTGACACAGACGACCTCAGCACCCGCGTCTCTCTACAGGGCTACTTGGGCTTCCTCACTGCATGGCGGGCCCCCTGTACAAGGGGACTGGCTTCCAACAGGGGTGTTCCAGTAAGAAAAGGCCAAAGGGCTCGTGAGGCCCAGGCTCTGGAACTCAGAGCATCATTTCCACTGAACATTATCGATCACAACAAGCCATAGGCTCAGCCCAGATTTGAGGGGAAGAGAAAGACTACTTTTCCATAGAGTTGTGGTAGGAATAACTAGCTGCAGACCACCACAGAGGCCTCAGTTAAATGTGGAGGAGCGACTCAAACTCTGACTCAAACCCTCATTCTCGAGGGTTCTGAGCTCTTGGTCATCCTGCTTGAAACACCCCGCTAACATTTATCACTGTATTCGGCAATATTAATAAAGTCCCTGGAGAAGTCACCAGATTTGGGACATAGTGCTCCCCTCCCCCACCTTGTGCAGCTGCCACGCAGTCTCCCCTGGTGAGTCAGGATCATTCAACCCAACCAACACCCACACGGCAGTGGGTCTCGGGCGTCTGAGGAGCCCAAGCAGGCCAGGTGGCGGCCTCAGCCTCCGGCCCAGTCGGTCCACTGGTGTTTCAGGAAGCGTCCTTGATTGGGGACCCAAAACCTCTAATCCGGAGCCCAGAGTATTGGAGATGAGAAGCAAAAACGCAGTGAGGAGGTTGTTGAGGGCTGCCGTGAGAGCCCACTGTCACCGCGTCCCTAGGTTTCTGGATCAGTCGCTCTGGTAGGGAAGCCGCATATCCAGTGACGCCTCCGGCCCCTGACGGGATGGTCTCTGAATCATCTCGTGGCTGGTGCTGGGGCCAGGTCTGCAGTGGGCTCTCCCGCTGCTCAATAAGGCCAGCTGCTTCCGGCCGTGGGGAATGGGATACGGTCCGTGGGCCTTGCCAGCGCTGGCCCTCGGCCCCACTTCTTTGTTGTCAGAGGAGTCCCTCCGGCAGCAGCAATGGTGTGTGCGACACTGTGGCGGGAGCAGGGAGGAGGGTCCGTATGCGGAATGAGGCTCAGTTCCAGAGAAGATAAGTGGTGGTCCCTGCCGGGATGAAGGGGAACCATGGAGCCGACCTGCCAGCCGGTGGCTGGCCTGTCACCCTGCAGGCAGGCTGGGTGTGTGACATCAGCCTGGGGACACAAAGTTCTTTCATTGAGCCCATAGGCCATCTCAGACCACGTGGCACTTTGCTGGTGAGCGGTGCCAGGAAGCAAGGAGGACAGCCTGCCAGGCCATCTCGTCTACCTGACTACTGAGCTCTTTCTCAGGCCTGCCGCCCTTTGGACAACGGTCACCCCTCCTCCTCTCTCCTCTCCTCCCCCTCCCTGACCCTTGAACAGATGGTTCGCAACCACCCAGGAGTGAGTGTAGATCCATACCCCGGGCCATCTCTTCTTCTAGAAAGTGTGGGCGAGCAGATGTAGCCAACGTGCCGCCTACCAGGAAGGCTCCCCTTCTCCATCGTCCTCCCCCGCTGAGGGGGCCACCGTGTCAGCCTCGAGTTGGCGCTGGCGTTTCTTGCCGCTCTGTCTGTAAATGACATGGGAACGCTTTTCCTCTTCGGATGGCCTTAGGGACTCCCCACGGGGTCACAGGTATGGGGTGAGAGGAAGCTGCCAGTGCAGCAGGTTCCGTGGGGGCCTGAGTCTCTTGCTACATACTTACCTGAGCCTTCCAGACCCTCTGGCCCTGCACTCGGACATAGCCCGTGCGCGTGCTGATGGAGTGCTGCGCACACACGTCTGGGCCTTTAGAGCCAAGGGAGGGGTTGATACTCAGTCCCTGATGGGCAGCGGAGGTCCGTGGCCACCTGGTGTCCCACAGGCATTCATCTCCATGAGAGCCCGGTAGTGAGCTGCTAGCTCCACGTCAAAAGAAAAGATCTTTGCGGAAGAAAGCGTGGCTTTGCTCCAAACCCGGGGAGACCATGGGATGTTCCCCCTGGGGATGGCCATCGGCCTGCAGAGCACGCTACCTTACCTGGATCGCAATAGGTGCTCATGAAAGTGCAGGGTCGCGAGGCCTGAGGGGCAGAGCTGCTGGTCTGCGGCCTGATGTGCCGCCGAGCCCCTGCTCGCTCTCAGCAAAGCAAACGGTCTCAAGCAGCACGCTTCACCCCGGCGCACAGGAAGGCCCAGCCAATGCTTTCCTACTTTTACCAGCTGGGAGTGCAAGGTGCAGCAGTTCGTCTTTCACTTCGGAGGGAATATTTTGACTTGGCTGCACTTGTGTATAACAGAAACCCCAAATAACAGAGGCTTAATTTAGACAGAAATATGAGAAATCTGGGCTAAGCAGTGGCTGGCACCAGGTTAGCAGCTGGGATGTCAGAATCAAGGTCTTTGGGGTTTTGGTTTGTTGTTGTTTGTTGGGCGGGGGGGTGACGGGGTTTGCCCTATTCCTCATAGCCCCAAGGTAGTTGCTCTGGCTCCAGCCATCATGGCTTCATTCTAGGCAAGGGGAAGGAGGAAATGGTAGTGCCTTGATCAGGAAAGCAACATTCTCACAGAAAGCTCTGGAAGATTTCTGCCTGTATTTCACTGGCCAGAACTGAACCACCCAGCCTGGAAGGGAGGTGCGGGAATGTTGGTTTTTAAAAGCTGGGCACACTTCCGCCTCCCAGAGAATCTGAATTCCATAGGTGAAAAAGTGCAGGAGAATGAATACTGATGTGGCATTCTCGGCCACACGGACCTTGTGAGGTCGTTTTGATGACAGAATGCGCTGGTGGCCGGAAGGACCTTAGCCAACAGCCTGGCCCATGCTAGGAGCCCAGTAAAGGTGGGGGGTGGGAGGGGGATGGCCAGCAGTTTGTGCTCCAGTCATTCACTTGTTTTCCTCTATCCTCCTCATCAGAGGGACCCCTTTTCCTCTCCCCATTCTCTGCTCCACAGAGGCGCCAACAGCGCTGTGGTTTGGCATCAGTGAGAGACCAGAGGTCAAGCAGTAGCCAAAGGTCAGGGCCCTACCCATCCCCCAGCTCCTCGCAGGGCTCCTGGCGGGGGGGGGGGGGGGGGGGGGGGGGGGGGGGGGGGGGGGGGGGGGGGGGGGGGGGGGGGG
>CM052811.1:30821806-30880651 GCA_028533885.1 Nasua narica | reverse complement strand
CCCCCACCCCCTTCCCAGCCCAGGAAGCTGCAGCAGCCCTTCGCCTCCCCTCCAGAAGAGTGAGCTCCGGGGTCCTGGGGAGTGAAGGGGCCGGCCTGAGGGTAGGAGTAAGGGCTGCTTGAGGGCAGGCCAGAGAGGCCGAGATCCTGAGGGTCCAGTTGAGACCAAGAGGAGAGACGGACCAGAGTGGGGAGAGAGGGAGAATTCCAGAAGGAAGTTCTGAGTGTCAGGTTGGGGAGAGGCAGGCAGGGGAAGGACGGGGCAGGCTGGGGGTGGCCTGCGCTGTGGCTGGTCAGGCTGAGCTGAGGGCAGGAGCTGGGGTCCCCAGGATGGGGCCGGGCCCAGGGGGGGCGGGGCGTGGGGAGACCCCGGGCCCAGCCCGGGGGCCTGCTCTGCGACTTCAGGAGTGCCACCACGGCTGCAAGAAGCACCTGGGAGACATCATCAGCTTCTTCTTCCGCTTCATCTCTGGGAACCTGGCTCGAGGTGAGGGCTGCTTTGGCAGGACGGGTCAAGGGAGCAGAAAGAAGCGGATTCGGGGCTCAGGACTGCCGAGCCTGCCTTGTAAGGGGCTGGGGCAATCAGGGGGTGGGGACCCTGAGAGCAGAACTGGAGGGAACACTCTGGCTCGGAGCCCTGCCCTGTGACCGCAGGCAGCGAGGGCTCAGGGAGGGAGCGGAGGTGGGAGGGGGCTTCCTTCTCCAGGTGCACAGACTCAGCCGGGAGGGAGCTGGAGGCCCCGAGGCCAGCACGCTGACCCCCTTGCCCCAGCCTCTCCCCTCCCCAGAGCCCCCTTCCTGCTCCCCCAAAGCAATGTGTGACTTCTGTAGTGAGGAGGAAAGAAAGTGTTTGATCAGTAACCAATGGACCTGGAATTTCGGGCAGGGACACTATGGGGCCGCAGGGCTCAGGCCTAGGGAGGAGCCCCCTGGGGGAGTGACAGGTCCCGCTTCTGCTCTGTCTCCTCTACCCGTCACCAGGACGGGTGCTCAGAGGCTAAGCAGGACCAAGACCCAGCATCAGCCGTGGGGACCAGGAGGCCGGCACAGGGGGAGGGGCTCCGGCCTGTGGGGGTCTGGTGTTTTCTTGGCAAGATATGCTGGGAAGGGTGGTGTCAGGGGCTCCAGGCATTGGAAGGAGAGACCCTCAACAGCTCGAGGCTTCTGGGTCCTTTTGTCTTACTCTGTTATTATGAGGGGAATTCAGCTAAAGGGATCACATGATTCTCTGAAGAGATAGATACCAATGAAATCCCTAACACGCAAACATGAGTCGGTGTAGATATGTGATGTATTGGCTTTTTAGCCAAAGTTAAACAATGCTTCTGCTGCCCAAAGATAATCATACACCCTGGGGGACAATGTGCCCACACTGAGTGGGGCTGGGCTGAAAAACCTGGCCTTTTGTCCCCTCTCGGGGGGCCGGGGGCTTTGTCCCCCGCTCCGATTCCCTGCCCTGACCCGAGCGACGGCCCCAGAGGTATGCCAAATCCTTGTCGAATTAATGAATAATATTTTAAGAAGAATAAAAACAAAATTGAGCGTATAATCATATCAATCATCTCAAAATTGGTCAAATAATAATGATTTCAAGTACTCCGAAATAATAATAGATCTCTAATCATAAGAAGACAGGATTCTGACATAAAGAAGGTTTGCAGAGGGATATCAGGTGGAGGTCTGAGTCTAAAGCAGGGGTGGCAACCTCAGGGGCCTTCAAGGGAGGGGGTCTCAGGCCAATGTGGCTGCCGGAAGTGGGAGCCCAGGGTCATAAGCCAGCTTTTCAGAGGCAATGGAAGCTTTGTTTCTGCTCATGATGCCTCTTAGCCTTGCCTCCCAGCTGCTGACCTTCCCCACTCGAGGCAGTCATTGTAGGGAGGGGTTAGACCTTTGCAGACCATGGGCCACTCCTCGGGGAGGGGAGACACCTGGGGGTCAGGCTTAGGGGCAGAGGGAGGAGTCTGAGGTTCCCAAGCCTCCGCAATGTCAATGGTAGCTGCTTCTACCAGTTGGTCCTGCATATTCCTGCTGGTTGGTGATCGGCAGCGCTCTCTCTCTGGGCCTGGGCTCTTCATCTGCCCCAGGGGGATGGATATGTGTCACGGTGCCTGCTCCCCAGGGCGCCTAAAGAGTCAGCGAGACCCCTCGCTTACTGAGTCTTTATCGTCCAGTAATCTCATGCACCTTTCCAAACCTTTTTACCTGCTTGATGGACTCGGAGGGCCTTTTCTCACTCCCTCTGCGCATCTCCGTGTCTCCGTCTGACTCGCCAGGAGGAAGGAGGCTGTAGGACTGTGTCACCTAAGTGTGCAACCTGCCTCCCTTGGCTTCAGGTTCCTCATCTGACAAAAAAGCACGAAGATTTGAGCTTGCTGGCTTACTTCTGAGCTCCTTCCAGCTCTGGATGCTGGTTCTGGGACTCAGAGTAAGTGGGGGTGCAAGAGAGCGGTCTGGGAGCAGGGAGCAAGGAGGCCGAGAGCAGGCTAGTGGGAGCGCTGAGATGATGCTAGAACATGGTGGCCGGACATCCACATAGGGAACAAGTTGGGGAGGGGCGATTCTGTGTCACCTCTGACCCTTTCCGCCTGTCCTGCGGGATCACCCTTCCCTGTCGTTGGGGGAATTCTCTGCAGGTCCTGTGGGCATCTTTCAGGGGTTTGTGAGTCCTCAGGGAATCCTGCCTGCCCCAGATCAGAGTACTAAACCCTCATCCACTCTGAGATCTCCCTCCTGCTGACTGGTCTCGGACCGGAGGGTGGGCAGGTCCTAGGCGTCTCCACTCCTTCTTTGCCTTGCTTCCCGCCTGGTTCTGGGGGTCAGGCCAATGCCAGCTCCCTTCCTTTGCTCACGATGCCCCTTGGTCCCATCTCCCAACTGTTGAGACTCCCCCTCTCCAGGCAGCGCGGGGAGGAACAGTGAAGATGAATTCCCCCAGCTCTCTTCCACAGGGTCCCAGGGAGCTCTGGGGGAAATGCACCCTCTGCCTCCGGGACCATCCCCCAGTGGGTGCCCAGTTCCTGCCCCGCACCCTGGCTGCCCCTGGCCATTGTTGCCATGGCCGTCACCTGGCCCCCTCCCAGTGTGGGTCAGACCCACCTGGCCCCAGACACAGGCCCAGACCCCAAAAGGCAACCTAGAAGCACCTCAATTGGACAGAGGACTAAAACCCCTTGGTGTAGGAGGAGGGAAGACACCCAGCACACCAACCAACCTTTCCAAAGATGTTCCCTCACCAACCTTTTCCTTCTCTGCCCCCTGGCGGGGTAGGAAGGATGAGTCACAGGGCTGGTTTCCTTGGCCCTTCTTATGACCTGCAGGGCTGGTCTCGGGTATTGGGGCCTCTGCCCAAACTCACCAAGGAAAGGCACATTTAACACCTGGTTGTGAGACATGGGGTCCACATCAAGACAGGGGAGAGCCTTGTCTTCTGAGCCCCTGGCCCCACCCGGCAGCAGGTACCCAGACCCCTGGGGCTCCCGGGGACGAGGCATGGGGCAGAGGTGGGGAAGGGCCAGGGGCCCGGAAAGAGGGCTGGAGCTTAAGATTGAGGCCGCAAAGCCTGGATTTTCCAGACAAAGCTGGGCACAGCTGGCTTGCATTGTCAAAGCATCATTCTCTGTGTGTTAAAAATATCGTTCTTCCACAAATAGACAGTGAGTGTGTGTCAAGGTTCTATTGAAGTACTTAATAAGGAAACCAGCGGAATGACAAAGCTGATTCAAAAGAGAAAGAAACACAGGGATTTTTAGAGAGGGTGGAAATAAAAGGGACACTGAGCTATGACCTCTCGGTTGGACTAAAACTAAGAAAGATCCAGGGCAGTCAGATAGCCACCCGTGGGGTTATCTTCTCTGCCAGAGAAAAGAGGAAATCATTGCCTCTTATCAGTTTTATAGGTTTATAAAATGTCTGGGACCTCGTCCCTTGTACCATTCACTTCTGCTCCCCTGGAGAGTCCGAGGCTCTGGGCAGGCGTTGGACAATGCCCTAGCAGGACTGAGAGGCCGGGCAATGCCCTCTGGCTGTGTTCCCACAGTTTTTAAACAGAATACCATGTCTGGCCCTCATAGCTGGTAAAAGGTAAACTGAGGCACGTTAAGAATTTCAAGTTTATTTGAGCACACATCAATTTAAACAGGATGGCACCCACCAGAAGTGGTGAGGACCGATCCACAGACAGGAGCTAGGGGGAGGGTCTTATAAGGAAGGTGCCGAAGTAAAGCAAGGAAATATTTGATTGGTCGTGGCCGATGTGGTTGCCTTATTTGGGAAAGCCCGGTTGGCTGCTCCTGAAGGTTGTTCTTAAATTTCCTGGGGTTTGGGCTCCGGTGCCTAGATCCAAGGCATTAGAGCCACCACAGTCCAGTGGCCTCCTTGTTTTATCTCTTAAACGATTCCCCCCTTTTGGTCGTCCTGTCGTACGTGAGGTATTAACCGACAACTTGGTATTTTGGCCGCCCTCCGTCACCCGCAGGGTCAAGTTCTGATCTTGTCAGGAAACACAGATTATGACGTCAGGCTGCAGAAGAATCACTTTTGCTGTTCATCTCATTGTTCATCTTGTTTCTGCTCCTCCAAGCATAGTGAGACCATCTGATGTACTTCTGATGGTTGTGAGCATATATTTCAGACCTTGGAGAGAACACAATGCACCAGGGAGATCACCGTGATAACTCTCAGGAGGATGATAAGGACAAGAGATTGAAGTGTGCTCCTTCACCAGGGCACCCACGAACCCAACCAGTTGGTGGCCAATAAATCACAGAACGTGTCTGAAGAGGCATCAAACTGTTTTAGCTAAGTGGCTTGCTTGTTAATTTCTCGTATGTGAATTTCTACCATATCAGTGGCCTTGCTCTAGGTACGGCAGGAGGTAAATGCTACTCCAGACTCCTCCTTGCTCAGCCAACAAGTAATCCAGAGCAATTTTATTATCTAAAACCACTTTTTCAGCTTAAAATAATGGCCATGCCCAAGAGGCGTATTTTGGGGTGGCCTATTTGGCTTTCCTTTATTCCCTGCCTTTGAAATCCCTCCAAGAGTTTCACAGTCTCGGATTTGAACTGGCAGGTTGTGTCATCCCACAGAACACGTTCCTTAGTCCTGAGAATAGGTCAGTTCAGTTAAACGGCTGGGTCTTATTTCAGGAGGCAGTACCCGGGGGGCAGAGGGGGGTTCCCAAACCTGGGCCTAGACGGTCCATGCAATCAGGTATTTCATAAAAGGCATTTCCGTGGAAAGAAAAGAAAAGCCACGGTTAATGGTTAGAGCAGACTGTAAACCAGTTTCTGAGCCCGGAGGGAAGCCAGTCAAGATTTCTCCATGTTGGCCTCCTAGATGTAGGGCTTAAAGCAGCCTTTATAGTTGGATGTCTCTGGCAGTGTCCTGGGTGTTACCGAGAACTTTCTGAGCGACAGGCACAAAGCTCATCCACCCGTGAGCTTTCTCATGTGTGAGTGATTTCTCTAAGGTTTATTATCTAGTTACCTGGCATTAGTTGGCAGGGCTTTGGGAAAAGGAAAGTTTTTGTTCTTAATGAGTCCAAGTCAGAGGAGGAAAATCAGAAACGTTAGTTTGGAAATCTGTAGCCAGATATCAGAGAAAAACTGGAAAAATTGAGGATCCAAGCCAGTTTACAGGTAGATAACACACCTCAAAGACAATGAATGGGACTGGAATCTAATAGCCACAAGGGTATGTGATAGCTTTCTACAGAAACTATCATTTTACAGAAACTAAATTTGCAGAAACATAATTTCTCTTTCTACAATTACCTCCAATTTCTAGCAAAGATAATAAGATACATTTGTTTGCAAAGTAAGTTGTCTCATTAAACTTGGCCTGATTATTTATGTAAAAGTGGCAAGAATAGTGATTTTAAGTATATCCTTAAATATGATATTCCAGTTAAAGCTTGGGCATATCTAAGGGGCTTTATTGGATCTATAAAGTCATTCCTGGTTCATTAGATTTTTTTAAAGCCTCGTTAGTCTAAGAAGCCAAGCCAAGGACTTGTACAATTGTGCCCTATTACAAGGAGAACAAATTCTTATTGAACTTACACAAAAACCTGCACTGTCATAAAAAATAAGAATAGCCAATAAGAGTTTCTGGATTCTGGGGGCGCCTGGGTGGCTCAGTGGGCTAAAGCCTCTGCCTTCTGCTCAGGTCATGATCTCAGGGTCCTGGGATCGAGCCCTACATCGGGCTCTCTGCTCAGCGGGGAGCCTGCTTCCCCCTCTCTCTCTGCCTGCCTCTTTGTCTACTTGTAATCTCTCTCCTGTCAAATAAATAAATAAAATCTTAAAAAAAAAGTTTCTGGATTCTGGAGGAACCAGGCAGAGAAGAAAAAAAGATAATGTATGATTATTATATATCACATATAATATATATTCTATTTTTGTTTACAAAAAATACTTAACCAAATTACTGTGCTATAGATAACTTAAAAAAGGGAAAAGAAGCACTTTAAATTTATTTTATTTAATTAGTTTTTTAAAAAAAGATTTTATTTATTTGTCAGAGAAAGAGAGAAAGCACAAGCAAGCAGAGAGGCAGGCAGAGGCAGAGGGAGAAGCAAGCTCCCTGCTGAGCAAGGAGCCCGATGTGGGACTCAATCCCAGGACCCTGGGATCATGACCTGAGCCAAAGGCAGCCTCTTAACCAACTGAGCCACCCAGGCGCCCCAAGAAGCATTTTTTTAAATCCAGAAAACAAAATGCTGAAGAACCAGCCATGCTTCAAAGTAATAAAACTTATAATTTTCCTCATCAAGCCATGTAGTCCCACATCATTAATTATTTTGGGGGGATTTATTTATTTTAGAGACAGAGAGAGAGAGCAGGGGGAGGGGGAGAGGGAAAGAATCTCCAGCATCCCCCCACCCCTGCAATAAACTGAGCACGGAGGCTGACTGGGGGCTCGATCCCATGACCAACATGACCTGAGCCAAAACCAAGAGTCCGGATGCTTAATGACTGAGCCACCCAGGCACCCCTCACATCATGAATTCTTGATCCTCAGAGTTCTCATATAATTTTGTGGTATAATCTTAAAGTTATCAGAAATCTGTCCCAGTCAGAATTCTTTCCCTGAATCTCTTTAAGAGGAAGCCCTTTTTGCAAAAGCCAAAACAATAACTGTGTATAAATATCAGAAGACGTAAAAGTGGCCGTGATTAAAGATCTGATGAGAGTTCATTATCATGCAATTAACAAGGGGTTTTCATGATTTCCGTGATATCCATTTTAAAGTAATTACTAGAATTACGATTGATAACATGATACCAGGGCACATGAGACCTCTAGGAATTTAATAGAATTTCTGGAACATTTAACATCAATAACACATATCTGTACAAATATGACTTAGAGAAGGTTTAGCATCACTTCTTATTTGACAATTCTTTCCATGTAATTTAATGCATCAAATAAGCTTTAGTGAGTTCTATGGCTCTTTTGTAAGGAGCGAGAACTAATCCACTGAGATGTTCCAGAGTCCTCGGGAGAATTCCGAGGTAGTTTAAGACTAAAAAGACTTCATTTAGAATTTGATTATGGGAAGTTTATACAAAATATCAAAAGGTTTGAACACTTGATTAAATATGATCTTGGTAATCTAGTTAACCAAAGTGATAAAGACTTCTGAAGCAAACACACACACACACACACACACACACACACACACACACACACACCCTTAGCTTTTTTTTTAGATTGTGTTGTTAGTCACCATACAGAACATCATTAGTTTTTGATACAGTGTTCCATGATTCATTGTTTGTGTATAACACCAAGTGCTCCATGCAATCCGTGCCCTCCTTAATACCCTTCACCCCGCTCACCCATCCCCCACCCCCTTTCCTTCTAAAACCCTCCTCTGTTTCCCAGAGTCCGTAGTCTCTCACACTTTGTCCCCGCTCCCATTCCTCCCTCTTCATTTTTCCTTTCTCCTAATGTCCTCCATGCTATTCCTTATGTTCCATAAATAAGTGAAACCATAAACCTTAGTTCTTTTAATAGAAAAGACTCCCTTCTCCCAATTAATCAAAGACCTGATAAAAAGAACATGAAGCACAAGAAATTACTTAGGTAAAACACAATCTTTGCTTTCCAGGTGGATTATCCAAAGATGAAGGAAAACCTTTCATAATCTCTTATCAAGAGCAGGCCAATCATCTAAGAATATTCTGTTCTTTTAACAAGTGAAAGAGAATTACATATTAATTTTGCCTATGCATACTATTGACATTAAAGCTTATTTTTAAAAACCCTTCTAGGGGCGCCTGGGTGGCTCAATCAGTTGAGCCCCTGCCTTCGGCTCAGGTCATGATCTCAGGGTCCGGGGATCGAGCCCCGCATCGGGCTCTCTGCTCAGCGGGGAGTCTGCTTCCCCCCCTCTCTCTGCCACTCTTCCTGCTTGTGCGTGCGCTCTCGCTCTCTCTGTTACATAAATAAATAAAATCTTTTTTTTAAAAAAAGTAATAAAAACCTTATAAAAAATCCACTCAATCTTAGCCAGCTCAACCACATGAGATTTTCTCCCCTCTCTCTCCTCCCACTTTCCATATTCCATTTAGTTTTGGTCCTTTATTCTCCTCCTTTTCATTCTGAAACAATCAGTTTCTCTCCTGGAGGGCAAAATAACTCCATTTTCCCTTAACAAAAATGCATCTCCATATTTTATGTCCTTTCTTCCCAAAAATACCTCGTACTTTCCTTGCGTGCAGAGTTGTCTCTCTCATTATTTCTAGTAGTTTTGATTACGTATATCAGTTAGACTTTTTAACCCTTGGAAACCCTGATTTCTAGTGAAAGTAAGGAGTGAGCAGTTGTAGACCATTACACCAGCATTCTATAGATTGGCAAACTTATTAATACGTTTCATAATTTCTAGGAGCATACGCTTCCTCACAGTAAATTTTTCCACATGGCACAAAACATGTTTGGTGACAGAAGTCTCTTTAGTTGGTCTGTATTAAGAAGCCAAAGGTAGGGGCGCCTGGATGGCTCAGTCTGTGAAGCGCCTGCCTTGGGCTCAGGTCAGGATCCCCAGGCCCCCAGCAGGCTTCCTGCTCAGGGAGCTCCCTGCTCCCTCCCTCTATCTGCCACTCCCCCTGCCTTTGCTTTTTCTCTCTCTGTGTCACATAAGTGGCTGGTGTTTGTTTTCACTGGCAACTCTGAGGCTAAGATGCTATGGACAGAAGTGTTTAGAGTCCTCTAAGCGGGATTAGTAACTGGTGCTCCGTGCGCTCCTCTTGGGGGGGATGGGTAAAAAGGATGGGTGGGCTTTGAATTGCTTCGAGAGCTGCATTTCTGTTCTCATAAATTCGTAAGACAAATTGGATTGCAGTCTGAAGGATGTCAGGGGGCTGGGGCTGGACCCACCCACCCGGCCCGCCACATTATGTTCAGTTTGCTTCTTTGTATCAGGGAGGTTTCCAGCTAAGACCGAACTCAAAAGATCCCTACATTCTAGATTTAGAGCTGTTTTTGGAATGTTTTAATACATTGTTTTACAAAGGCTTCAGGTTGTTGTCCTTCCCTTTTAGCTTAGAAGGCCTTTAAAAAGTTCCTGTCGGGTTCTGAATATAGGTCTCCAATTTTAAAACCAACTCCTGTCCCTAGAAGTCCTCTTAAAAAATCCTTTCAAATATCTTATCATCAGGTTTGAGTTGGGACAAAGAGTCAATATTCCTGGCAGTGTTAACTCTTTAAAAGGGACCCTTTTGATTAATTTAGTCCTAGAAGCTTCTGTATTCCAATCAAATATGCATCCCACAGTTTGGGGGGAAATTTGGGAGCCTTTTTTCTCTAGGGCATTTCATAAATGGGTAAGTTTATTTAGGTTAAAAGTTCCCACTGTGGCCTTGAACATGGTTCAAAGTCATTTCTGGTAAGCTTAACCCACTTGTTCAGACAAATTTGCACCTGGGCCCATGATTTTCATGCACAGAGTCCTAAATGGAGGAGTCCTAGACTTTCTGGACTTGAAGCACCCTGTTTTCTTCCCTCCTTCCCCTAAAACAAAATTATACTTCCCTGCAGCCTCACCCTGGGCTCAGTCCTGTTTCAGTCAGACCCAGTCTGCTTGAAGTTGGAGAGCTCATAATGTTTACGTTGGACTCTGGTAAAATAAATGCTTACATGAAGTCGGAGAGCTTATAATGCAAAAGCTGCAATGCTCAGTTATCTGCGAGGGACTTACCCTTGACCTTTATTCAGGCGCAGGAAGAAAGCAGTGTGTACAAAAGGGCTCAGCAGGTACCAATGCCTCATTGCTTGCTGTTCCCAGGGCCCATCAGGGTCTCCTTTGGATTCTACTTCTGGATGGAAGTGGATTCCACTTCTAACCAGAGCTGTTAAAAGGTAAACTGAGGCACACTACAGCTGTCAAGCTTATTTGAGCATGCACCAATCTGAGTCTGGTACTGCCAAACCAAAGATGGTTGGGAGCCCTCCACCCTTGGGACCTGGGGAGGGGGCGGTTTAAAAGAACATAAGGAAGCAAGGCCAGGACTTGATTTGATTGACCATAGCTTAAGCCACTGCCTTATTTGGGAAAGCCTCGTTGGCTATTTGTGATGGGTTATTCTTAAGTTTTGTTTTCTCAGATTCAAGTTCCTTGGCTCTGGCTTAGGTTTGGGTTTGCTTCCATTGGCTACCATGGCCTCGGAGCCATCCCCGTCCAATGGCCTCCTTGTTTGAATACTTTCACGTAGCTCCGCATGAAGCAAATTGCGTCTAACCTCTCCGTCTCCTCATCTGTGAAAGAATCGTAAGAATAACGAGGTTGTGAAGGTTGTCCAATGCACGTGAAAACCTTGTGAGGTGGACTTTTACCTTCTCCGTTTGGCTACCACGTGGGATCCAGTCCTGGCTGGCCGTGTATTGGTATGTGACTTTGGGCAAGGTTCTTGGTCTCTATGAACCTGTTTCCTCACCTGCTGAGCAGGCAGAGCCTGTAAAGGGCTAGAGCAGGGCTACCCCTTGTGGTTTCAGTAGCAGGGCTGAGATAATGGGGACTTATTATGTGGCTCACAGCTGGAACTCCCCCTTTTCTGGGTCTCAGTTTCCTAATCTGGGAAGCGAGAGCTGGAGAGGGCAATTTTCAAGGCTAAGGACTAACTATAAATCTTGTGATTCCCCCAACTCTTGAGCCAGACACAGGGACCTGGGAGCTTGGGGTGCACTTTTGGGTCCTGGACCCTGGGCAAAGCCTGCCTTTAGAATCATTGCCCCCTCCTGCCTTTTCCTGGCTTTTCCCTGGATGTCCTCTCCCTGTCCTGAAAGACTCTGTGCCCTTCCACCACTCAGAGAGCCTCCCAAACCTCTCCCCAGGGCCTTGCTAAGGATGTGAAGTTCATTAAAAACCAAGTGTGAGTAGCTTAATGCTCTTCCTTACCTTGAGGGGGTAGGAATCTCCAATAGATAGGATGGGCTGCCGAGGTCCCTGCCTCTGCCTGCCCAGCCTCACCGATTGCCTGCCTCCAAACGGTCAGATCAGAATGGGTAGGAGAGGGGTGGCTGGGGATGCACAGGGAGGGTCAGTGGAAAGGGCACTGACCGGAAAGGTGGGCAGGGGGAGCCCCCCAGAAAGCTGATTGGTAATCACCTGCCCAGATACCGAAACCCCGTGGGCCCCATCAGCACCTTCCTGTGCCAGAACTCTTTCCCAGCATGGTGTGTGTGTGGTGCCCAAGTCTCCATCCTCTTGGATGGAGGAGGGTTGGGGGTTATTTGGGATGGTGGGGAGCAAAAACAAGAATAGCTTCCAGATGCTCCAAGATGGGAGGAAATGTTTGTGCTTGCCTGGAGCTGCTTGGGGGAAACAGAACCTTGGGGACTGAGCAACTGGGGCTCCTGGGCAGAGGCTCACAAGCTGGAGAGCCTGGTGGATTGGCCTGGCCACCCCTTCCCTCTTTCTTCCTCCCTCCTGCTCCGCTGCCAAAGGATCTCTCTTGGCAGGTATTTCCCCATACGTCCACCAGGGGGCAGCAGGAACCAACACATCTGCCACACTGACCGTTTTAATCTGAAATCACCAGCTCTGAGTTCTCCCAACACCAGCCCTTCCTGCTTCTCCTCCTGCCCCCACATCCTCTTACCTTTGGAGCAGAGGGACATAGGGATCTCGGGTTCCTGGACTCCCACTTCTCTTCCAGGACACATCCTGGCTCCTGATGTCCCGAGCGAAGCCCGGGACAGGCTGGGACCGTCTCCCCAGCAGGCCTCCCCTCCCCTCTGCTCCCCATGGTGTGCCTGCCCCAGGGGCTAGGATTCCTAGGATTCAGTGTGCCTTCGGGTGGCAATGGTTCTTCTTGGATCACCCCCAGAGTCCTCAGGAATGTGGGGTGAATCCCAGTTGTTACATAGGAAGGCCTTCTTTAGCTACCCTCCTCGGTGTGGATAAGGGGACAGGTGAAGACAGGGGCCATGTCCACGCCCTGGGCTTGTGCCCGACCTGGGGTGGCAGGCTACCCCTAGTGATCTAACACAAATGCTTCCAAAGATAGACAGACCAGGCTCCAGACCTCCAGTTTGTAGGTTGGTACGGGATTCTTGAGTGAGAAAGGGGAAGGGGGCGGTAGGGTATACCGACTCTGAGTAAAGTAACTGTATTTCCTTTCAGTGGTTCACATTTTCATTTCCTTCTGAAATAATGCTGAAGGGAGAAGGGAGTTAGGATTTTTTAATTTGTTTTTTTTTAATGCCCTTGCATTGCAAAATAAAAGATGAAATTTTTATGCCCTCTTCCAAATTTGGGGGAAAACATGAGGGGGTCTATAAAAGCCTGACCGAGGCCCTGGGTGGGGAGGGCAGGTGTCTTGGCTGGGACCTATGGAGGACATTCTCCCCACTGCCCTTCAGAGCAAGGTGCAGCCTTAATGTAGTTCACAGGCCTGGGGCCCCCACTCTGATGACAAAGTGGGGACCACTCTGGTCCCTCCCAGAGAGGGACAAGCTGAAGACTGGGCCTGAGCAGTGACCCGAATCCTGGTAATGGAGTAGGGAATTTTAGACGGAACAGTCCTCAGAATAGCGCAATCTGGAGCAGGTGAATGAGTGAGGGAGTGAGCAGAAGGAAGAAAGGAGCAACCAAGGAAACAATTGTTCAGGAGTACTGACCCACATAGTCCAGCAGGAGGGAGGAAGCCTCATACCACTTCTGCGTTTTCAGAAAGAAAACAACAGTGAATGGAAGGGTTGGCAGAAAGCAGTAAGCCATGAGCAGCCTGGGGTCTAAGCCGGGTGACTTCATGTGGAGGGTCCCCAGACAGGTGGAAGGCTCATGGCCCCCAAACAGAGGGGCTGCCCCAAGTGGGGAGCAAGGAACCTGGGGGTGGGTGCAGGTCAGGCTGATGGAGAGGGCCGGGGGCCTCGGGCTGGAGTGCAAGCACGGGAGGACAGACTCCCCCTACTCTTTCTCCTGCCCCCCTAAGCCAGTAACCCCAGCAGAGAGCACCCGAGGGTGCTCCTATTACTGCTCATTTCCTTGCTTCCTTTCCTCATTCCCGCCTCTCCCACCGAGGTCTCTCCCGGGAGGTGGCCCCTGCGGGACACGCTCCACTCAGCAAGTAGCCAGAGGCGGCTTTGCAAACATGAGTAAGTCATTCTCCTGCCAAAACCCTTCAGTGGTTTCCCTCGAACCTTCAATAAATCCAGGGCCCTGCTCTTCCTCTGCAGGGTGTTAGCGCACGCCGTCCGCTCTGCCCGGAGCATCTGCACGGCGGGCCTTTCTCCCCCTTCGGGCCTCGGTTCAGATGCCACCACCTCGGAGGACCGGCAGGGTCATATCACCGCAGTGCCGGCACGTGCTGGGTGCCGGGACAAATGGCATGTGGCAGAGCCACCCTCAGCTTCGGGGTTGCAGCCAGACTGTCGGCTAGGCGTCGAGCTTCCCCACGTAGAAGGAGCCAGCAAGCCCAGGAGGCCAGCCGTCTAGTTCAGGTCTAGGGATCAGCTCGCCCAGCACTACCGGCCACCCAGGATCCCAGGATCCCCTTGCATTTAGGGATCCCGATCCAATGGCTCTGAGGTGACACCCGGATTCCCTGCCCCCTCTTCCAGGAAAGCCAAGTGCTTGTACCCAGGATGCCTGGAGGCAGGGGCGTTGTCTCTGTTTATAGCCAGTTTGCAAAGAGGCTTCTGAGCACTGGCTGTGGTTTGGGAAGGGGGCTGGGGGGGCAGGGGGCGGAGGGAACTGCGGTGGGCAGAGCATACTCCCCGGGCCCTCAGCCATCCTTACACTGATCCTGCTAGGTGGGCATCACCATCAACCCACCTCCTGGGAGGACCTGAGGCTTCAGGAAAAGCTTGTCCATCTGTCCGTCCATCCATCCATCCAATACACGTCCACGAAGCACCTACTGAGCCTGGCACAGGCTGGGAGGGAGAAGGACCCGGGAGACCTTCCCTTCTGCCCTCCTCTTCACTGCAGGGCCCTAGCTCAGCCCTCCCCACAAACGTAACTGGGAACCCGCCGTGGTGGGGCTTCAGGACCAGGCTTAAGCTAGTGGTATTTGGGGACCTGCTGCTGGCCTGTGCTGGACAAACCTGGAGCTCCAAGAGCCCTGCACCTTCTGGAAGGATGGGAGCAGAAGCGAGGCTCTAGGCCTGGTTTATTCTTGGCGCACCCTGCCCCCCAGGGAGATTTCAAAGTCACCCCCCCTCCCCATCTTCCCTGAGCCTGGGAGAGTGAATCCAATATGATGGCAGACTCCACCGGCCCTCCCCCACCCCCAGTGGCCTTCATCTTCAACCCGCTGAGTTCTCAAGGCACAATTGGGGAAACTGAGGCCTGGGAAGGCGATGGGAGCTATCCAAGGTCATATAGGTCTGGGAACTCTCAGGTCAGTGCTCTTTTCTGTACTCTCCCAGCTGCCTCAGCCTCAGTGTCCCAGCTTGAGGAGCATGAGGGGCCCAGAGAGAATGGCCGAGGGCTCCGTCCCAGCACTAGGAGGAGGGTGACAGTACCCCGCAGAAGCCCACACCATTTCCAAGCGCTGGACGCACAAGGGACATGGTGGAGTTGAGTCTGTGAGGAGACTGAAAGCCACAGTGTGCTGGCTTCTCTGCACTCCACATGTCCCCTACGATCGAGGTGGGCTTTGAGACTTAGCCTGTGTGTTGGGGAAGACACCAGGTGCTGTTCTTAAAGCAACAAGAAGGTCCTTAGAGCTCGGCCAACTGACCCCTGGGAGAGCCTGGCCTGTGCAGGTCCCCCCAGAGCTGGGATCTCAGGGCGTGGGGGCCGCTGGCAGAGGCGTAAACAGATGCCGGCTTCTCTTTTGGCCGTGGTCTTGGCCGGTACTTAGATGTGTCTTCAGGCATGTAGTGTGCTGGCCGGGGGCCAAGCCAGCTCTTGGGGGTGGGAGTGCCATGGAGGAAGAGGAAAGGGCAGAGAGTGGGTCTCAGCATAGCCCAGAGGTTTCTAGAAAGGGTAGGAGGGGTCTGGACTGTAGTCCAAGCTCTGCTACTTACCAGCTGTGTGACCTCAGAGAAATCACTTGACCTCTCTGAGCCTCAGTTTCCTTATCTGTAAAATGAGGAGTGATGATAGAACTTTCCTCTCTGGGCTGCGGCAAGGATTAAGTAAGCTGCAGACGGGACTCGGGAATGCCCTCCACGTGATGAGTATGTAGTAAATGCGCCGGCTCCTGGCTCGAGGCTGAGCCTCAGAGTGGCCCCACACCAGCCATGTCATACTTAGATGGCCGTCACTGAGAGCACCCGACTTCTGAGACTAACCTCGTCCCGTATGGTCACTACGTAAGAGTCCAGGGTGAGACGGGGGCCCCGGCATTTGCTCCCGTGCAAATGCTGGCGCAGGACTGGCATCTGCAGAGGGTCAGCCCCCCACCCCCGGGGTCACACTGGGAGCGCTCGCTTGCCCTGAGGTGGGCTTCAGCAGCCCATTTTACAGATGAGTCCTGTCGTTCATGGAGGTCAAGCCACCTGCCCAGAGCGACCAAGCCAGGAGAGCCCAGCTGTGTCCACTCCGGGGCCCATGCCCTTAGAGGGCCTCCGCCCCAGGGGACAGAGGAGCTTGGAGCTGCAGCCCTCTGGTGGGCCTGCGGTGGGGGGGGTTCTGCCGGGCAGGGACCCCTGTGTTAAGTGCATGGCTGGCGCCCATATTCACAGTTTAGCCGAGTAAATATTTACAGCCATTATGGCAATTGATTGCCTTCGATCCTGTGTGCTGCTGTGAGAGAGGCCTGCTTACTCATGCTTTCTTAAAAACAGCCTCTTCTCTCACACGTCTTTAATAATTCAGCGCCTAATTGTCTCCAAACGCAAGCAAGTCCGAAAATGCCAACTCAGGGCCTTTGTCCCTGGGCTGGTGCATCTCCCTTCCTCCCTGGCGGGGGCGGCGGATGGGGGGACTCGCCCCTTTTCTGCGACAGACCCAGGCCTCCAGGCCCTGCCCGTGACCACTTCTGGGAGGGGCCGGGCCTGCCCGGGGTGCCGGTGTGCCCCACCTCTGGCTGCCGGCACCACAGAGAGCCAGAGAGCCTTGGAGTAATTGAGTTGCAGGGCTGAGTGGGGAGAAGGGAGGAGGCAGGAGCGGGAAGGTGTGGCTGCTGCTCTTCAGGGAGCCCTGCGGGGCTGAAGTAAAGGGAGGGCAGGGGTGGGGCCTGGGGGCAGCTTGAGGCGGCAGGAAAGGCCAATTCTGAATGGGTTTCTGGACACACCTGAGGCCTGAAACTGCCCCTGTCCAGGGCTGGGGGTAGGGGTGAGGTCTGACCAATGTTTAGTGCCTTCTGGGAGCCGGGTCTCCAGTGCTGGGCTTCCTGGCCGCTATGCGGGGAGTCTGCGGGAGCGGACGGTGTCCTGGGGCTGGCCCCTGGCTGGGGGACGGGGGATACTGATAGCACCCCTCTGAGCTCTTCTTCCCTTCTTCCGCCAGGCCCCAGCAGGGGGACACGGGTTCTGGGGAAGAGTCGCCTAGCCCTCCCCTAAGCAGAACGTCTGCCCAGGGAAATCCTCACGGCCGTGGGGTCAGACCCTGTGAGACAGACGCCGTGGCAGGTGCAGCAAGGAGGGGACCAGGCTGTGATGGCCCGACTTGGCCCAGCGGCCGCCCCTGCAGAGGGACTCCGGGCCAGACCACCAGGGCTGTGGCTCCCAGTCCCGGAGAAGTCCCTGGGCTCACGTGGGATCCCTGGAAACCGCGAGGTCTCCTTTGCCCTCCAGCCCCAGGCTGGGCCACGACCGCAAGCTGAGTGCTCCTCGGGTGCTGATCTGGGCCCTGGGGACATAGCCGGGATCTAAGATCAAAATCCTTCTAGTTTATAGGCTATAAAATGAGATTGATATATAAACTATATATATGAAACAGGGCTCCAGAAATTACCCAGAACGGAGAGGGGGCGCGGAGGACCGGGGAAGGGCTTGGAGGGAATGTGCGACATTCGCGAGGTGGGGAGAGAAGAGCCTAAGGGAAAGCTCTTCAGGCAGAAGGACGGCGTAGGCCCAGCCGGGCTTGTCTGGGGGAAGCGGGCGATGCTCCGAGAGGTCGCGCTGGAGAGGGTCCGTGTGAAGCCCGCCGCCGAGGCTCCAGCTGGTGGTGGGAGTGAGGCAGAGCCCAGGGGTTTGAACGGGCTCGTGGAGAGCCCCGGAGCTGCCTCCTACTCTGAGCCAGCCCTCCTCCTGCTGCTGCTGCTGCTGCTGCTGCTGCGAGAGGGAAAATAAGCCACAGCCGCCAGGCAGGGGCGGGGTCCTCGCGGCCCTCAGGCACACAGGCTGGGGCAGGCTGCAGGTGACGGTGACACGGTGACAGAGACGGAGGCTGGTCCTGGAAGCATTTGAAGGTGGAGCCGAAAGGATTTGCTGACAGAGGAGTGGGAGTGTGTAAGAGAAAGGGGAGCCTGAAGATAACGGTGAGGTCAAGTTGTCAGTTCTCGCCGTCCCCAGCGGCGTCCCGAGCGGCGGGAGCGCTGAGCCACTGTTCACTGCGTGGGAAACGGACGAGCAGGCCCGGCGTGGGGCGAGGGTCGTGGGTGGTGGAGGGGGTTCCTTAGCTCTAACACGTTAAGTTCGAGGCGTCTAAGGACATCCTAGCAGAAGTGTTGAGGAAGCAGTTGGGAGTTGGGATATGAGGTACTTGGGGACTGAAGGGAGAAAATCGGGAGTCATTGGCACATACACAGGATTGAAAGCCAAAGAACTGGACGGAAGTGGTCTAGGGCCAAGCCAGGCGCGCGCGCACGCACACACACACATGGAAAGGTCTCTGGCCCCTATGCCCATCCCCTGAGCTTGGCCTTGGTGTCGATAGAAGGTTCCTATGCTTTATTCTATTCCAAAAAGCACTTATCCATGTTCTGGAAATTGACCTTGCTCTTGCCCTGACGGTTGGTTGGGATGAGGGCCCCCAGTTTCAACATGCTTCTGGATCCAGACGGGGGCCCCGGACGTTGCTGGGCCAGTCGTAGCAGGAGCACCCGCTGGTCAGGGCAGGCACCTGCCCCGTCTGGGCCAATGAGAGCCCTTTCCGGATCCTTTGACAGCAAATGGCCCTGTGTCCAGAAATAAAGTGACACACAGGTATGGCAGCTTCTAGTAGCCAAGGATAGAGCCGCCATGTAGAAGAAGCCATTTGGGTGCGAGAGGTGGAGAACAGTCTGAGCCCACCGTTTCTGGTCATTCTTGTCCCTTTCTCTTCCTGTGGTTTGGTTTAAGGGCAGATAAATCCCTTTGCCTGAGCCAATTCAATCAAGGGAGCCCGAATCTCTGCAGTCAGATGGAGAGAAGAAGGTGGGACAGGGGTGCTGGGGGGGTTCTGAACTCAAGGGAAACACTGATTCCCCTAAGCCCTGGAAAGGGTCCCCCAAACCAGGCCTACGAGGGGCTCAGGACACTCAAGTGGTTCCTGAGGCCAGGACCAGATGCAGTGCTGAGTGGGGTCAGTACTGACTGAGCTCAGTCCCGTTGCTGATCTGATAGCACTGAGGCCACTGGCATTAAGCCCAGTGAAATGAAAAAACAACACCCAAATCAACAGTTACTAAGACAAACAAAAGCAGAACAAAATAAGTATCAGAGGTCCCAGGGGACGTCATTTGCATACAAAAGAATCACCAATCCCGGAAGGGAAGGCAGGATGGCCGGAATGGCGAGAACAGATCGTAGGTGGGTGGGATAGCCGAGTGGTCGCCCTAAAGAACAAATTAATGAGCTTGACCCTGTAACCTAGAATGTCTATCAAGTTATATATCCCCAGAAAGATGAAAATGACAAAGAATTGCGCCGTGGGACAGTGTTTGCAGTTTCTACTTGCCCCTACAAGGAGTAAGCAGGTATGGAGAGAACAGAGAAGAGGAAATACTGTGTGGGGTCGTTTCATTTCCTCTTCCAGCAGTGCAGCGAGCAGCCCCGGGGAGAGCGAAGTCAGGGAGAGCGAAGTCGCTTCTCTGGGACCCCGTGGCGACTCAGAGGATCCGCTGCTCCTGGTTCGGCCTCACCCCAGAGTCCTGGGGGGGGGGGGGCACGCTAACGGAGCTGACTGACACGCTAGAACAGCATTTCTCCAAGTGTGGCCCTCGGGACAGTAACGCCTGTCACCTGATCAAGGATCCTGGGGTCAACTACGTTTGAGAAGTGCTAGTCAGATGAGGCTAAACAAATTTTGTTTTTGTGACCTTTGGGACTTTTTGCCCCATCCCCCTCAGGGGCCTCGACTTTCCTCTCTGTTCAGTGGGAATCATAACGCCATCCCTGGCTGTCTTCCAGGTTTTAAGGCTCAAAGGAAACAATGCATGTGACGTCGCATGTACGATTGTGTGAATATGGACTATCCTGGCTCCTGTGAGTCCTGTCCCTAAGTCCTGTGTCTCCTTGTGCTTCAGGCTGTGACGGGCAGCCCTATGGAACCAGCTTCTTTCTTTCTTTCTTTTTTTAAAGATTTTATTTATTTATTTATTTGTTTGTTTGTTTGTTTGTTTGTTTGTTTGACACAGAGAGAAAGAGAGATCACAAGTAGGCAGAGAGGCAGACAGAGAGAGAGAGGGGGAAGCAGGCTCCCTGCTGAGCAGAGAGCCCGATGCAGGGCTTGATCCCAGGACCCCGAGATCATAACCTGAGCCAAAGGCAGAGGCTTTAACCCACTGAGCCAGCCAGGCGCCCCTGGACCCAACTTCTCATACATCATTTGGAAATTTGGCCCCCAGAGTCTATTTTTTGGTAAAAATGTTCGTGCCGAGAGGAGACCAGGGTGTTCACTTCGGGGCCCCGTGTGTCTGTCCTCGATCCCCGGCCCGAGGGCCAAGTCCCTGGTGGCTGGGCTCCCTCTGTCGTGCTGCCAGCAGGAGTGGGGCTGCATGTGGGCCTCCTGCCCCTCTGGCTGCAGCCCCGGGTGTTTTAGATGTTCAGCGCTGGGGGGATGAGGGCTGAGGAGCCTCGACCAAGGAGTTGAGAGACCTGGGCTCTTGTCTCCACTATGCTACTGTGTGACTTCCCAGCCCATGGCTTGGCCTCACTTGTCTCATCTGTGAAATGCGAGGAAATCACTGCAGCCTTTCCCACCCACCCCTAACCAGGTCAGGCAACAGCTAGAGAGGTCGTTATAAGGAAAAGAGCAGGGCAGGGGACGGGGAGGGGAGGAGCGGGAACAAATGCCTCATTGCCCTCAGAATAAAGCCTGGCCTGAACCTTCACCTTGACTTCCTGGCCTGTGCCTGGCCCTGCCTCCGCTCCCTGCTCTTGTGGCCCCTTATACTGGCTCGCCTTTTGTCCCCACCTGCCACCACCTGCTCATTTCCGGTCACACTCTCCTGCCAATCAAATCCTCTTGACATTCCTCTTTGCCTTCAGACCTGGGCTTGGAAGTGTTCCAGCTCCCTCTGGGAAACGAGTTCTGGGTCTTGGGTTTGGGATGGAGCTCTTCACTGTTTGTCTCCGGCAAACAGTTTGTCTCACGGCAGTACAGAAGTACTGCCGTCGGGGGCCTGCCCCCTCATAGCTGTCTCATGGTCTGTCTCCGCCTCTAGAACCCAAGCTCCTCGAAGCCAGCAGCCACATGTGACAGGTTTCGTGCTGTATCTTCCAGGTGCAGAGTAGATGCTCAGTAAAACATTTGTTGACTGAGCCTCCGCCTCCTAACTCTGAAGTCCTACGTTCGTCTAGATTGAAGCAAGGTTCAGAAACCTCCTCTGGGTCTGGCTAACTCCTTTGGCCCCCAGCCCCTCTCTCATGATGGCCTCACAAACACTCTGAGACGGGAAATGTGGAGTATTGCTAGGCACCACCTTGGAGCACATGCGTGGGTTAGAACCCCACGCTTCTGGAGCGCAGTAGGGCGGGCTCTGTGTCAGGATGAAACAATGTCGTGCGCGGGAGAGCCTGGGAGAGGGCCTGGCACATAGTTAGCTCTCGGGAAATGAAGCTGCTACTATTATTAGTCCCCCCTTCCCTCGCCTCACTGAGTTCAGAGAGAAGCATGGACTTGCTGAGACTTCCCAGCCTGGGGGAAGGAGGCAAGGGTGGCTCTCAGATCTGGGATTTTCAACCCCCAGCACAGGGCTCTGGCTTCTCCCCTTCTCAGACCCCAAGGTTTTGATTTCCAGGCCATTCATCTGCATCTGGCTGATGCAGGGCATCTGGAATCAGCACACACCTCCCTGAGCTGCCAGAGGCCACAAGAGCTGAGACACTGACACCAAGCATCCCGGATGGAAATTCCCCAAGACACCTTTGGGCCCTCGTCTTGAGTACAAACAAAGAAATGCTTATGTCCAGACTCCTTCACAGATCAGCAGCAAGGATGTGACTTCAGAGCACTTAGCATCAGTGTCATAAAACATGAGGATTGATAACCCCGTGTGACTGGGGCGAATGCCAGGGAGAACAAGCAGACTTGGATTTGGCCAACAGTGTTTCCGTGTACATTTTGTGCGAAGGGCCCTAGCCTCGATTCAGCAGGGTATTAAAATGACATGATACTAATCAACACATGCATGGACTCCCTTAGCATATAGAGCCCTCCCCTGTGCTTGGGGACACCTGATTTTCATGCCACTCTAAGGGGGTGGGCCACAGGCTAAGGAATGTTTCCCCCACTTTGGAGAGGAGGAAGCCAAGGCCCAGGGCAGTGAGAAAAGCAACATATCTTAGGTCACAGAAACTTCGATCTCCCGACTCCCGATTACCCAATCCTCTTACCAACACAGAAGTGGGAAAGCTAAGTTCAGCCCAGAAAAATTTCTTTGGGTACAAAGAAACATAGTGGACATTGTGCAAACTGTAAGTGCCTGCAGTGAAGTGAACTATACTTGGCCTTATCCAGTCCTGTCATTCTGGGGCTGGTTGGTTCCTCTGGACTGGACCTGTATAAGGGTAAGAAAAGACATAGGAAGAGATTGGAAGTCCTCCAAATGAGAAAGAGAATGGGAATCTTCTATCACAGGGACCTAAGGAGTAGGATGAGGGGCTCTAAGGACAAGGTGGCTTCAAGTGTCCCTCTTTCCATTACCTGTTCAGTATTCCTAGACTCTTGTAAATCCTTTGGACAATAGATGGGGATTTGGATATGCCCTGGATGCAGATAGAGACATGAGGAGAGATCCTCTCTTTCTGACCAACGTGTAATCAAAGGTCATTGACCAACAGAAGAGAGTTTTCTATAAGTAGGCAGTAAGGGGTCTATGAATACAACGACTATGACTCTAATCTTTGACAATGGGAGGCATGTCCATATGTCAACAACTCAGTTCTCTCATGACTTCCAAGTCTATCCAGACCACAAGAACCATGGGGAAAAGGTTCGTTCAATTAAGGAACATGAAGTTCTTTTCCTTCCAGAGACCACTGGCTCTGTTTCTGGGATTCTCAAGATGCTGAGAGATCCCATGGCTCCTTTGAGGGGCAAATACTTATTCCCAGAGGCTGATTCTGACGTAGGAAACTCCATCTCTTTACTATTTCCAGTGGAATATGTCTACTGATGAAAAATTCTCTCAGTTTTTGTTTAACTCAGAGTGTCTCAATTTGCCCTTCATTTTTTGAAAGACATTTTTGCTGGGTATAGAATTATAGGTTGGCTGGTTATTTTTCTTTGAGCACTTTGGAAAAATGTTATTCCATTGTATTCTGGCTTCTGAAGTTTTTGTCACAAAGTCTACCGTTATTTGTATTATGTCCCTGAATGTCTTTTTCCTCTGGATGTCTTTGAGATTTTTCTCTTTACCTTTAATTTTCAGCAGTTTGACCATAATATGCCTAGCTATGGATTTCTTTCCAATTATCTTATCTTGGATTTGTTGAGCTCATTGAAAATGTGGTTTGATACCTTTCATCTGTTTTGGAAATTTTTCTGCTATGGCTTCAAATTCTGATTCTGTCTCTTGCTCTCTCTCTGCCTCTCCTGGGACTCCAATTACAAGTTGTTGGGCCTTCTGATTCTGTTTCTTACTCTCTCTGTATTTCTTCTGGAACTCCCAATTACACATTTGTTGGGCTTATTTACTTTGTTCCCACATCTTCCTTATATTCTTTTCTGTGTTTTTTTTTCCTCTGACATTCGATTGTAGTCCACTCACATTTATTGTAATTATTGATGTGGTTGGATTTCCATCTGCCATTTTGATACTTGTTTTCTATTTATCTCTTTTTTGTTCTCTGTTCCTCCTTTACTGCCATCTATTGTGTTAAACATATATTTTATACCATTTTAATACCTCTGTTAATTTTTAACACTGCATTATTTTTACTTATGTGCTTAGTGGATCTTTTAGGGATTATAATATACATTTTAATTTATAACAATTTACTTCAGAATTATATTAACTTAATTCCAGTAAAATATAAGAACTTTCCTCCAATATATTTTCTTCTTTTCTCTCCTCCTGTATGCTGTCATCATCGCATATATTACATTCATATATGTTATAAGCCAAAGCATACAGCGTTTTAAGTATTGGGTTTTTTTAAAGATTTTATTTATTTATTTGACAGAGAGCGAGAAAGAAGGAGAGAGAGAGAGAGAGATCACAAGTGGGCAGAGAGGGGCAGAGAGAAAGCAGGCTCCCCACTGAATAGAAAGCCTGATGTGGGGCTTGGTCCCAGGACCCTGGGATCACAATCCAAGCTGAAGGCAGAGGCTTTAACCCACTGAGCCACACAGGTGCCCCTGTATTAGTTCATGTAAATATTTATTCAGTCTTTTTAAAAAAAGATTTTACTTATTTATTTGTTAGAGCGAGAAGGGGGCAGAGGAGGAAGAAGATGGACAAGTAGACTCTCCACTGATTGCAGAGTCCAATGGGGGGACTCAATCCCATGATCATGACCTGAGCTGAAATCAAGTCAGATGCTTCAATGACTGAACCACCCAGTCACCCCTTCACTCAATCTTTTAAATTTACTCACAGGACTTAAATTGCTGGCACCTTCATTTTTGTCCTGTGGCTTTCAATTACTTCCTTTCAGTCTTTAATATTTCTTACAAGGCAAGTCTGCTAGCAATGAACTCTCTGTCTTTGTTTATCTGGGAATTTCTATTTTGTCTTCATTTTTAAAAGATGGTTTTAGCTACTTAAAGAATTTTTGGTTGATAGTTTTTTTGTTCTTTCAACACCTTGAGCGTGTCATTCTACTGCTTTCCAGCTATTTCCATTATTTCTGAGAAGACAGCTATTAATCATACTGTTCCAGCATGTGATGTGTCATTTTTCTCTTGCCGCTTTCAAGATTTTCTCTTTGTCTTTGTATTTAAACTGTTTGATTGTGATGTGTATAGGTGGGGATATCTTCCTGTTTATCATTTGTGGAATTTTTTTGAGCTTCCTGGATCTAGAGATTAATGTTTTTCATCAAATGTGGGAATTTTGGGCTCTTATTTCTTCAAAGGTTTTCTTTGCTTCTCTCTCACTCTCCTCTGTTCTCCTGGGACTTTCATCACATTTATGTTTGTTTGTTTGTTTATGAAAGATTTTGTTCATTTATTTGAGAGAAAGAGAGGGAGAGCACAAGCAGGGGGTGCAGTAGGCAGAGGGAGAGGGAGAAGCAGACTCCCACCAAGCAGGAGCCCAACGTGGGGCTCTATCCCAAGACCCTAGGATCATGACCTGATCTGAAGGCAGACACTTAACCAACTGAGCCACCCAGGAGCCGTTATGTTGGTATATTTAAGATTGGTCTACAGATATCTGAGAATCATTTCATTTTTCTTCTATGTTTTTTCTCTTTGTTCTTCAGACTGGATAATTTCTATTAGTCTTTCTTCAAGGTTACTGGCTCTTTTTTCTGCTAGCTCATATCTGCTGTTGAGTCCCTCTAATGAATTTTAAAATTTGGGTTATTTTACTTTTCATCTTCAGAATTTTCATTTACTTCTTTTATGTTTCCTGCCCCTATATTGAGATTCTTCATTCATTAAGTCATTGGTCACACTTTCCTTTAAGTCTTTAAATATGATTTTCTTTAGTTCTTTGGATGTATTTACAATAGCTGCTTTGAGGCCTTTATCTGCTAAATCCAACATCTAGCAATACTCACAGTTTCTACTAACCTTTATTTTTCCTTAAGCATGAGTCACATTTTCATGTTTCTTGGCATGTCTGCAATTTTTAATTGAACACAGGGTCAGGGATGTGAGCAGCTTCATGTGGTAGATGGTTTCTGCTTCTTCTGCAGGTCACCTGTGTTGTCAGGGTTGGAGGCAGTGAGAGACAGACGTGGGTTCCAGTTTGGTCTCACTTTTTCTCACTTTGTATCCAGCCTTTTCCTCTATACTCTGGTCCTGGTCCTGTTGACCTACATACAGCAACTTCAGGTAAATGTAGGGGCAACAGCCTTCCGTGGACTTCTTACTCAGCTCCTCCAATTAAGGTATCATTCTTATAATAAACCCTTTATTCTCTATCACTCTCTTTTCTATAGCTATATACTCTATCAGTCATGGTGGTTCTGCTTCCCCGATCAACCCTAATGATGCAAATTTCCAATTTTCTGTTGAAATTTAAGCTTCATCTTTTCATTTGCTTTGTCCATTTCCTTTTTTAATTTTTGGAGACATACTAATTATAGTTGTTTTGAAGTCCTTATCTGCTATTTCCAAAATCTCAGTCATATCTGTATGTTTCTATTAAGTTCATGATCAGCCACTTTTCCTTCTTCACATGCCTATAATACTTTTTTATTGCCTGCTGATTGATGTGCTTGTTATGCATGTGAATGGTTGAAGGGGCTCTGGGTTAGCTTCTCTCCCTTGAAAGAGTGTTGAATTTTGTTTTGGCAGGCAGTTAACCTCCTGGCAAATGACACTCATCCTGTGAAAGCTTGCGTTTAGGCTTGTTAAAGTATGTCTGCTTCAGCTTTTTTCTTATGTATACAGTGTAGCTCTTCTAAGTCATTGTCTTTTTTTAAAAAAGATTTTATTTATTTATTTGACAGAGAGAAAGAGATCACAAGTAGGCAGAGAGGGAGGCAGAGGGAGAGACCCCAACTGGCCAACAGGCTGGGCAAAGAGCACAACGTGGGACTTGATCCCAGGACCCTGAGATCATGACCTGAGCTAAAGGCAGAGGCTTGACCCACTGAGTCACCCAGCCATCCCCTAAGTCATCGTCGTAATCCTAAAGTGTAGCCTTCCTGGGACCTCAACAGAAAGCCTGAGTTGTTCCCCAGGTAGCTTGACCTGGGGAAGGTCAATATTGAAAGTTGCTCGACCTTCAATATTTCCTCAGAGTTGTATGAGTTCTGAAATCTCTGTTCAGCTTTGAGTTCCCTCAGCCACTATTCTCTGCAAGTCTCTTTCTGCTCATGAACAGCCTAACAATTGACCAAGGACCAAGGGATATTTTTCTAGATTTTGGGGGCTGTTACTTCTCTGTGGCTCTCTCATTTCCAGACACCCGCTCTCTCAAATCATGGCCACCTTAGCCATCCTGAAGCCTGATCTCTATTTCCTCCATCCAGCATGACTACCAGTGCTAGGAGGTTTTGCTGCCCAGCATTTTGGAAAATACGGTCAGGAATAAAGAAGAAATGAATGTGGGGATCATTTAGTGTGATTCTCAGGGATCATTGCCCTATATTAATTGATGTCCAGTGCCCACATATAGTTGCTTTACATGTTTTGTCCAGATTTTATAGTTATTTCCATTGGTAAGGTAAGTTTGATGTCAGCTACTTCATCATAATTAGAAGCTTCCTTTTCTGCACTCAACAAGGCTGAGAGAGGTAATGCCATTTGCATAGTTAAAAACACAGTTGTGTTCAAACTCACCTGTGTTCTTGCTTGGTCTCTGAGTGTCGATAGGATATACAATGAATCCTTTCTCTGTGATAATAACAGAAGCTTTAGCCCCTATTGAATACCTCAGATGGGTGAAAGTCACTGTTTTAAGTGGTTTGCATGTACTAATTTATTTTATTCTCATACTTACTCTGTGATACAGATATTATCATTCCCACATAGTTGCAGAAACTGAGTCTTGTTGAAGCTAATTACTTGCCTAGGGTCACATGGCTAATAAGTGGAAAGGCCAGGATTTGAACCCAGGCAGTCTGTCTTCAAAGCCTGCACTATTAACCAATATGTCACACTGTCATTTAAAAACAATCTTAATATTTTTAAAAATGTTTTGTTATATAGGCACTTGCGTGGCACAGTCAGTTAAGCATCCAACTCTTGGTTTTGGCTCAGGTCATGATCTCAGGCTCATGGCATCGAGCCCCATGTTGGGCATCACGCTCAGCATGGAGTCTGCTTCAGATTCTCTCTCCCTCTCCCTCTATCTCTTCTGTTTGTGCACACACACACACTCTCTCTCTTTCTTTAAAATAAATCTTCAAAAAATTTTCTTGTTATAAATTATGAGAAAATCACTGTAGGAGCAGAGCCTTAAAAATAGCTTTTCCTCCCAGGCTGCATTTAGAATATGCGGAACCTGTCAGCTTCCTTCATTTCTCTCAATGAGGTTCCCCCCTTTCCCGTCCTTCTGCCTCTACCTGGGTACAGGCAACCTTCACCTTTCAGCCAAGCTCTTCCTTGTCCTCATCCTGGGCTTCTCTGCCTCCAGCCTTGTTCTGGAAGCAGCAGGAACAGAGAGGAAAGGCAGGAAGCTAGGCAGAGGAGTGCTGGTGAGGACTGGGGCCAAGAAAACCAGCCCAACCATAGGGCTGGAGGGTGGAGCAACCTAGAGCTGGGGAGGAGAGCAGCAAAACAAACAGTTGGAGCTGTCAGTTGGGGATTGAACATTTAGAAAGAAACTCCCAGGTACAAGACTGGCAACTGGCAAGGAGCAGGCAGACATCAGGCAAGGTGGGAGCCCCAAAGAGTCAATGTGGTCAGTGGACGGGGAGGCAGGGGTCATGAGGCACACCACTCATCTCTCTGTGACACTGCTTTCACAGTACATTAACACACCAGCTTTGCCTCTTACATGGTGAGCACTTGGTGTACATCTCTTAAGCCTCAGTTTCTCCTCAACTTCATGGAACAGAAAACCTAAGTAATGGTGACTGAAATGAGCCCAGGGTTTAGTTTTCTCAAGCAATGACAAATCTAGAGGTAGGTAGTTGTTAGGTTTAGTTTGGCAGCTCAAGTCATCATAATTAGAACCTGTGTCCTTCTCTCATGGCTCCAGGTATCACAGTCATAATCCATTCCACAAAGGAGTGGAGAGAAATGACAAAAAGGGCAGAAGTCACTGAGTCTCTCCCAGTCCCTTTAAGGTGGTTTCCTAGGAGCCCCACCCAATGGCTTCTGCTTAGATCTCATTGGCCCAAACTGTGTCATCTGACCATCTCTAGCCACAAAGAAGGCTGGGAAATGTAGTTTTTCTGCAGAGCATGTTGTTGCCCCCAACAAATCCAAGATTCTGTTAGAGAGAAAGAAGGAAAGAACAAATCCTAAGTCTATGCAACCAAAAGTCTCTGCCACAGGGGTAAATAATGTTATTTCCTCCATAATTAGGGTCGACATGAAGATGAAACCAGGTAATTCTTGTAAAGCATCTAGCAGATACCTGGCTCAGTCAATAACAGTGATTATTCTCCAACTTCCAACTCTACTTCTTCCTTTCTACCTCTATTTTCAAAATAGCCAGCTCTCACGTCACTTCATCTTTTCCTTTAAGAGATTTTTAAAAGTTTATTTATTTCTCCTTTGACATCTCAGGGTGAGAGTTCCAGCTTGGTGAGTGGTTCTGTTCCATGCAGGTCATTCAGGGACACACGTCCCTTCTATCTTGTGGCTCCACCCCTCCTCCTCTTCCAGACTTGTCGGGATATGCATGGCTAACGCTGGTTATTGACATGTCTGGGTTCCAGCCAGTAAGAAAAAAAGAGAGAATGATGAGGACACTCACTCATTGACTTAAGACCTCCGTCCCCAAAGTAGCACCCATCTCTTCTACTGTTATGAACTTAGTCATATGGTCACAACTAATTGCAAAAGGGTCTGGGAAATGCTGTCATTGGGCAACCATGTGCCTAATTAAGGCTTTTTTTTTTTTTTTTTTTACTGTAGAAGAGAGGAGAGGAGGATGAGTCTCTAGGACTCTAGGAGTCTCTCCAATAGTGCTGGTCTCATTCCTCTTGCCAACAACAGATTTAGGCATGTCATGTGAAATAATTACAGCCATGAAACACGAGGAAGTGTTCACGAGAAGCTAAATGGGTAAGTTTTCTTCACTATTAAAAAAAAAAAAGAAGACACAGGAAGAGATGATCCCGTCTTTCCCAGGACATTGTCACATCAGGATGTGACGTCTGTAACTAGGCATCCATCTTGTGGTCATGAGGGGAGCAGGCTGTGGGTAAGGTTAATGCCTTGAGGCTGCAGATGTAGGTAGATACATGAACCCAGGTCCTTAATGATATCCCTGGATCTGGGCTGATTGTCCCTGGAGCCACTCTCCTGCTGGACCTCTGCGCGTGACATGGTACATTTCCTAATGGTTTAAAAGAATGGAGGATTTCTGTTACCTGTAGCCACAAACCTCCCACATTTCATCTGAAGTTGGGTTAGAGCAGAGACTGTGTGGATGGGTTCTGTGTGGTCCCCAGAGGTCTATCTGATTGGAAGATTTGGACAATACCATAAGGTAAAGAGAAGTAGACCCCTTTGGTGTCACTTCCTAGGTGTTTCTGGCTCTGAGGAGGTGGGCATCTCCAGGAACAGGGTCCCTCATGCCTAATTTGGGAGGCTTTCACATCCATCAGCTTGTCAGATTCTCGTAGCTCACTGTTTGATAGGCAGGTAAGTGTCACCAAGTGCCTCCCTTTTACAAGAAGGAAAGAAAAGCTCAGGGAGGTGGTGTGCCTTGGCCAACTCTGCCAACAGATTAGGGTTGGAACCAAGGACTTGGCCCCGGTTCTCTTGGACTCCTAATCTGGTGCTCTTGCTAGTGATACCAGGACATCTTCTGCTGAAATAATTGGAGGAAAATCATCATCTGACATCTCATTAATTATTTTACAAATACTTTGAGGCAGGTGCTACTTATACATTCAGGAAGTTTACCATCTGGTGGGATAGCAGAAACAAATCAATGAACACACGGCTAAACTCACATTGTGAGAACTGCAAAGAGGGAAGGGGGGGCATAGCAGAGCAGAGACTAGTAAAGGGGAGCATCAGGGAAGATACTCTGCAGAAGTGACATTTAAGCTAAGACCCAAAAGACAAGTAGGCACTAATTAGTTGGGTGAAATGGAAGGGGAGGAGGAGGAAGAACATTCATGGCTCAGAGAAGAGCATGCTCAGAGATCTGGAGGTGGGAGAGTCTTGGGCCCATCAGGTAGCTGCAGGTGTGGCTGGGGTCATATGAGCAAGGCAGAGGAGGAAGGGCCTGACCACACTGGTGTAGAGGGGCAAGGCAGGATTGAATTAAAATCACAGGCTGTGGAGCTGGAATGTTTGGGTTCAAATTCTGATTCTGCGTTTTATGAGCTGTGTGCCCTTTAGCAAAGAATTAACCACTCTGTGCTTCAACTTCTTCCTCTTGTCAAGTCCCTACCTTATTGGGATCTGAGAAATGAAGAAGCTAAGTGTTGTTGAAGTGCCTGGTACATAGTGAGTTCTTAGTAAATGTCAGCTTCTCTGATGGGTCATATTAAGGATTTCGGTCTTTGTTCTATGAGTAATGAGGGTTGCATTGATTAAGACCCTTTTGGTTGCAAGGAATAGCAACCCAACTCACATTGGCTTAAGCAACAATGGGGGAATTTATTGGCTCATATAATTGAAAGATATAGGCTTGGGTGTGCCATCAGGCACAGCTGGATCAAGGCGTAGAACATTGTCAATTGGGCTATTTATCTTTTGTTCTCTTTTCTCAAGAAATAACTTCATTCTCCAGCTTCCTGTCCCCACATTGTGTGGCAGGATGGCGATTTAGCTGCCACGGTGAACAAGAGTACCCCTGCTGCTTGTCCCAGTCTCTCACTGTCCTGCTTCCCAGCTGGTAGCCACCCCTGAACAAATCGCTATGGCAGTGGAGGGGTGGTATGCGGTGGGAAAAGAGGAATTGGTGTTGGTTGACCAGTTATATCCCCAAACCTCCGAAATCACAAGGCTGGCAGGGGCAGGGGTTCTACAAAGGAAATAGGAGAGCTGTCACCAAATCAGGGAGAAGAATGGCAAGCAGGCAAACACAACTAGTGTTGAGGCAGACAACCGCTAGAGGTTTTAAGCAAGGGAAAAACAGAATCTGATGTCCATCTTGGGATGACCACTCTGATTGCTGAAAGAGGGAGAGACAGGAGGAGGATGGAATGGAGATGGGGAGAGTTGCTGGCAGTCGACGGCAGGAGTCCAGGAGAAAGGGACAATGGCATGGCCAGGTTGGTGGCGGTGGAGCCTAGACGGATGAGAAAGAGGCACAGTGCCGGAGTTTGTTGGTAGACTGGGCAGAAGTGGGAAAGGAAGATTCCAGGCAAGCCAGCGTTTTGGTCAGTGAAGGTGGAGCTCGAAGGAGGGGCAGATCTGGGGAAAGCTGACAGTTTAGCTTTGAGTGCACTGCATTTGAGGAGTCTTGGAACGTCCTTGGGGAGGAGTCCTAGAGGCATTTCTTCAGGATGTAGAATTCCACTTGTAGACATTCGCGTCTGGTTCCTATGAAATATGAGAAGGAGAAATAAACCGAATAACAACTGTTCTGCCTAGTAGAATGCACTAGAACCAAGGGGGCCTGCCCTCTGGGAGAGTGGAGACAGGAGCCACTTGTTGAGCTTTTTGCTGGACATGGGGTCCCTCTAACAGCATGTGTGTGGCCCAGTCCCTGCCTCAAAAGTCAAAAGACCTTTTGAAATCCTTGGGCAACTATGTGGTCAGTAGGCTGGGGCCACACTTAACCAACTAATGTTGGTCAAATGGACAGGGTCCCAACCCACGGGAGTTGACAGTGCAGCTGTGGTGAGAGAGGAGAAGCACGGGATGACATGGGAGATGTCTGGGCAGACAGCCAGAACACAGTGAGGAATGGCCTGGCCCAAGCAGTGGAGGCCATGGCGGTTCTGAGGAGAAGGGGGTTGGTGCAGGGCTGGCGTAATCTGGGGAGGCTTCCTGGAGGCAGAACTGGAGTGGTATCAATATTCCAGGCCTAGGAAGACCGTGACCTCAGGTGTGGGATGCAAGGCTAGGTTCAGGTGTGCCGCAGACCACCCCAAAACATCTGGAGGTCTAAAAACTTTCTAAATCAGGACACGAGGGCCTCCGGGAGCCTCCCAGACATCCTGAAATCTTCCAAGCGAGGGCTTGGGCTCCTCAGCCTTCTACTATCACCCGGGGTAGAGCGAGCTGCTCCCTCCACATGGCCCCTTGTCTCTCCCTACTTCCGTGGCAGTTCTCAGCACCCCGCTGCAGAGATTTCTCTGTCTGTGCTCCTCCCCCAAGGCAGGGATCTGGCAGGGAGCACCGTCAACAGTCTGCATGCTGCCTGCCATAGGTGGCACTTGGGGGATATTGGGGAGGAGGCAGCTGGGTAAGGCCTGGCATGGGACTTCATGGGTGTGGGAGGATGTATAAGGTCTGGGTGCTTGTCTGCCGGCTTCCCTGTCCACGTCCCCTGGAAGCAGGGAGCATGATGGGGCCATCAGCCCAGCCTCAGTGAACCTGGTTGGCCCCAGAGCTGGCAGGCCCCAAGCTAGTGAGTGAGCGGGGGAGTCAGCTTCCCATCCATTAGGCCTCTGGCCCAGGCGGCTAATGCCGAGCGGACATTCTGCTCTCATCCCTGGTATCCACTTAGGCGTCGTTAATATTTTACGCCGCAGAGCCGGGGGATCGATGTCTCATTTATAGCTCAGTGTTTATGAGCAGTCATTGAAGCTTTCCCAGGGAAGTTCCTCAGGAGCACCAGGGGAAACTGAGGCAGGAGAGCAGGGATGGACCAGCCTCAGGAGGACACTCCGTATGGCTTCCTTTGCTTGCTCAGTTCTCTATCCCCTCCCATCTATCTCTATCTGGCACCCTGAACATACCCAGCTCCAAGAACACATCATGAGGCCATCAGAGCCTGTGACACAGGCTAGCCCTTGTCTTACTGGATCCTTTACAAGCTTCTGGAGAGATTGGCTTGTCAACAGGCCCAGACAGGTTAATGTACTCTTAACCAGACCATTGATTAAGGATTGGTGGCAACTAGCTGGGACACAGGCTAGATTTTACCCAGCGCCAAAGCGTGTAAATTAGAGTACGGGAGGGTCTTGAGCCTTTCTACACTTATGCACTTTAGCAACTCATGTTCTCCAACAGAGCTGTGTTCTCTGGTGATCATTAGCGTCTCTGCTTAGAGCTCTTGGTCAGTGGAGACTCACCGCATGCCCACTAAATGCAATTGAAAGCTGTGCATTTACAGTTCTTTAAAAATATCTCCAATAACTCAGACTTTTAACCAGGTGTATTAAACACTGAGGTTGAACTGCACAGGCCAGAAGAAACCCCGCAGCCTCTCTCCCACCCGTTTCCACTGGAAACCGTGCGGTATGCTGGGCAAGCATCTGCTCTGGAATCCAGGCCTGGGCTGCACCTGTGCCCCTTCCCCAGTCCACCCTCTAGGTCTGTTTCCTTGACTGTAAAATGGGGACAAGAAATGCCCACTGGGGCAGCCCTTCCGGATTGCGAGTAAAACTAAATGCTTGGCTCCTGTACCAGCTCCAGAAGGGCCCTCGTCCACGCACGCTGCTGTTTCCCGCCCCACCTGGGCACCGAGCTCCGCGCCTGGGGCGCAGTACTCGTTCACTATTTGTTGAACGAATGACCGAGTGGGTAGCAGAGGCTCATACATGGAAGCTACTATTGTTCAGGCCCTAGGTCCAAACAGGCGTGGAACGGGGCTGGATTTCCCCCTGCCCTAAGGCAACAGGAAAACTAAAGAGCTTGGCGTTCGAAGCAGCCCGCGCTTCCCGCCCTCTAAGCCCGGAGCTGGCGAGGACACCTGCAGGGCCACGCCCGCCGGAGGGCAGCAGAGAGCCAAGGCTCTGGCCCTGAAGTCTGGGAGTTCGGGGACTGGAAGGATCCGGGGCTCCGCCCTGCCACGCCCCCTTCTCGCCCCTTCCTTTCTCCTTCCTTTCCTACCCAGCGTCCCCAGGCAGGAAGAGAGTGATCCACAAAGGAATTAGCGCCCCGGTGCACTGCCTGCGCCTTGCACTTGGCATCAGTTTAGCTCTTTCCCACAGCCAGAAAGGCAGGCGGGGGGACCAGCCCCTCTGTATGGAGGAGGAATCGGCAAGTACGTGACTCGACCAAGGTCACGCAGCAAAATCAGGAGTGGAACTCAGTTCCGTAGTCTCTAATGCCAAAGCTCACACTCCCTCCAAAAGCCTGGAGCGCGCGTGGGTTTCCGGGACTGAGTAACTTTGGATACCAACTTTTTCATTTTCAGCCGGGGCCAGACCAAGGCCAAGTTCATTCTCGAGCAGAGACCTGGTGGTGTGGCAAATACCCCGGGGCGAGAGGGCTTCCCTGATCCCCCGAAGGCCGGCTCTGCGCCGGCTGGCGGGACGGTGAGAGGCTGTGCCAGGCTCCACACCCCTCCGTCAGGAGTCTGGAGCCCCGACTTCTCGCGGAGAGCTATGCTGCGGTCCCCTTCCTCTCCGGTCCCCAGCCCCTTTCCCAGCCACTCAGCCCCCACCCTGCGCGGGTAGTTGGCGAAACCGCCGACCGCGTGGCCTCCCGGGGGCTGGCTGGGTGGCGGTGGCGGTGCGCCAGGCTCCGTAAAGGGGCTGGGCCGCACGGGGCGGGGCCACCTCCCTCCGCCCCTTCCCGGGCTCCCGCCGGCGGGGGCGGGGGGCGCGGCCGCAGGGGACGCCTCCCCAGGTGGTCGCCGCGCCTAGGCCAATGAGCGCGCGGGGAGCGGCGATGGAGGCTGGGGCGGCCGGGAGCGCCCGGGACCCTCGCCGCCGCCGCGCCCCCGTGTCCCCGCGCCCGCGGGGCTGGAGAGGGGGCGAAAGAGGCGCGGCACCCGCGCCGGCCATGGAGGCGTCTCTGGCCCGCGCCGGCCGCCCGAGCTGCGCTCCGCGCCGCCGCCGCCGCCGCGCCTCGAAGTTTGCCGGCTGACTCGGAAAGTTGCGCTCCGGCTCTGCGGCCGCGCGGCGTCCAACCTCCCGGACTGCCCAGGTCGCCGCCGCCGCCCTCCGCGGGGCCCGGGCTCCGTCTACACCCGCAGCCCCGCCTGCCGGGGGATGTGAACCGCGGCCTCCCCAAGAGGCCGGGCGGGCTGCGCGGGCCCCGGCGCCTCCCGAGGCACTCGCGGGCAAGGGGCACGCCCCGGCCCCGGCAGCTCGGGTCGCCATGGGCATCCAGGGCATGGAGCTGTGCGCCATGGCCGTGGTGGTGCTGCTGTTCATCGCCGTCCTCAAGCAGTTCGGCATCCTGGAGCCCATGTCCATGGAAGGTAACGCGTGGCCATCCGCCCCTCCGCCGGGGCCAGCGGTGTGTGGGGAGGGAGCAGCAGTGGCGCTCCGGGCGCGGGTCTGCGGGTTAGGCGAGTGCGGCCCTCGGGCGCCCAGCGCTCAGCGGCGCTGGCCGCCTGAGCCGCCGCCCCCTCTGGACTCCAGAGGGCCGGCCTGGGACTAAAGGGATGGAGATGCCTGGGGCTCCGAGGAGCCCCAGAGGGGATGGAGCTGCGGTGCTTGGGGTGGGCGTGAGCGAGGTGCCCGGCGACACCCTGCGCCCTCCGAGGCCTGCCAGTCCGAGCCACCCCGGGTGAGCACTGCCGGCTCGGGCGTCCCGTGGGCGGGAGGTGGCTCAGGGTGCAGATGACTGGAAGGAGCCCCAGCCTAGGGTACCCGATGGTGGCAAGTGAGGAGACCGTAGCCACATCATGGGGCTGCCCCTTTTGCCTTGACCCACATCCCTAGGCAAGGCTCAGGCCCATGGAATCAGTAACCAAATCCTCAGGCGTCACATTTCTGTCCCAGTAAAATATTAACCGAGGAGTTAGACCTACCCTTAAATCAGACAGTGGACAGCCTCCCTGGGACCCCTGAAAGGCATCCTCGGAGCTGCCTCCCAACCTTCTATACCGCCCTAAGACTTCTGGGCAGGTTAGGAGGAGGAGCCCCTCCAGGGCACACCCATTCTGAAGGGGACCTTGACCTCCTGGGGCTGTAACTTCCCCTCCTCCCCGTTCCAAGGAGGCATTTGCAGCCCGGTGCCTCAGTACTGTGGGGAAGGGGCCAAGCTGTCCTGTTCTTGTTACTTGTGCTCCCTTGCTGTCCTCTCAGGGGAGGACGGACGTCCTCCTGCCGCAGCACTCAGCTGACCTTGCCAGGCTCCAGCTCCTGGGACTGAAACCCAGAGGGCCAGGCAGGCGAGGAGGGAAGACCTTGTCCTTGCCTCCCAACTGCCTGGCAGCCCCTCCAGCCTGAGGATGGGCCCCCAAACCCCTGCCAAGGGCTGCTGAGGACAGGAAGGAGCACAGGGCCTGAGAGTGAGACCCTTCCTCCTTTTTGCCTCCAGAACCTAGACTCTGACTCTTAACCTGAAGTCCATGGCTATGTGCCCCTAAGAAGCCATCAGGCTCCTTTTCTAGGCAAGTTCATGGGGCCCAGAGAGAAGAGACATGATCAGGATGGTTCTTAGAGGTGCCACCGTAAGCTTTAAATTTTATGTGGAGAGGAAAATTGCCCAAGCTGGGCCTGCACTTGTCTGGATGCCGAGCCCGGCTAGGGACTCTGTGACGGGGGATTTCGTGGGAAATGCATGTTCGTGGGATGAGATGGGGTTGGCGGGGGGAGCATCCTGCACCGCTGTGGTTCTGAGGACCTTTGCCTCCTGCAGGGCATGAGTCTGTCCCACATGCCCTATCCTCTGCCATCTGGAGTCTGTGGAGGGTGTGTGTGGAGGGGTGGGGGTTGGTGCTCAGGCAAGCCGTGGCCCCTACATTGATCTTCCCCGTTTCCGGGACCCTCCTGGGGTCCACCAAGGAGTCAGGAACACCAGTGGTCTCATTGTACTTGGTTCTGCAAAACCTTCCGAACTCAGTGCAACCCCCTCCCAGGTCCGGGCCCGTGAAATTTGTCTTTGTGATTTCTAAGGAAATGGGATTTCTTACAAGGTGGATGGTCTGTCCAAGACTACAGGGGCTTTCTTCAACCTGCTCAAAAACTCACATGAGGCTCTAGTGAGTTTCCCTTTCCTGGGACAGTTGCCACTCGTGCCCCTTTGGAGTTCTGATGCGTTGAGGCAGTGGGAGGAGTGCGGAGCCTATGTCAGTCAGGTCCTAGCTGGGGGGTCCCGTCACCCACACATGCTGGCCGTAAAGCTCCCTTAACCTTTCTGGGCCTCAGTTTTGTTACCTGTGAAGTGGACTGTAGCAGACGTGTAACTAACTAGCCAGCCGGGCTTTAAGGCCTCCGGCACAGTTCCTGGCATGTAATAAATGCGCAAACTTTGTGAACCGTTGGCATCACCAATATTTCGCAATGGAGTGATGACTCGTGGTAACAGGACTGATTTGTGGTCAGAAACATTCTCTCACTCAAACAGGCCTCCCCTCCTGCATCAGAGGGAGGGACTTCTGATTTCCAGATGATGCATGTTGTTGGGGGTGCTGTTCTTTAAGTGCCTGGAAGAGTCTAAGGGGCCATCAGACGGGCCATCAGGAGCCCAGCCTGGATGGGAGCGAGCACCCAGGGAAGAGGGCTGGCGCCTGGCTCCCCTCAGGCGTGCATGTGTGCGGTTGTGTCTCTTGTCTTCCCTGAGTCTCCGTAGTTCCCATCCGTGAGCCGCCAGAGTTACGATGCCCCTGGGATTGCCAGGAACTAATGGATCTGGGTTCTAGGGATGCAGCCTTCTAGAAGTAGATACAGATGATAAAAAGCCCTCAGTCTGCGCTGGGTCTCCTGTCCCTCTCCGCCTCCGGGTGAGGCGGTGGGGGGGAATCCCAGCCGGGTTCGGCCACTAGCTTACCAGGTGACTTTGGTGCATTTCACGTTCTTGAGCCTGAATTTCCTCATCTGTAGACTGAGGATAAAAGCATATTTTCCCCATGCACTTCACAGGGGTGTGGTGAACTAAAGAACTTTGGAAAAGTGCAAAGCAGAACTCGAGGCTAAGGGACTCACAGGGTGGGGCACAGCGGTAAAAAGTGACCTTGGGCCCGACATTCTTGGTGCTCAGGTTTGCAAGCCCTGACGCCACACACCTTTTTGTCCGCATCTGGGCCCGAGGTTTGACTTTGGTCACTGCCTCTTAAATCGGGTCGGATTTCCAGGATTTCCTAAATTCTGGATGAGTAGCTCTCAGCTGAGGGCAGTTTTGCTCTTTCGTGGACATTTGGTAATGTCTGGGGACAGTTTTGACTGTCAGAGTTGGGGAGAGGGGGCCACTGGCATCTTGCAGGTAGAGGGCAGACATCCAGCAATGAATGGGAGAGCCCCCAAGAAAGAATGATCAGGCCCAAATGTCTGTAGGGAGGCCGAGAAACCTGGTTCTGGAAGGACCACTCGGGGGTTAGGTGGCCAGGGGCTAGGACAGCTGCTTTTCAGGCCTGACTCAGGCACTGACATGCTGTCATTAACTTGGGCGAGTCACTCTTCTTACCTGAGCTCTGTCTCCTTGTTTGTATTGGGGTATTGGATTGGAGGCACATCTCCCTGGGCTTTCCCTGACTCCACTTTCCCTGACTCCGCTAGCTCCCCGTCCCTTTGGATTGTGTTAGATGATGCCATTCTAAGATTTTCTGTGTCCCCATCCCCACCCCATATGGGCTTTCTGAGAGGATCAGGGACTTGTGTCCCTGTACTTGCAGCCCAAGTGTCCCCGCACTGCCTGGCAAACGGCTGGTGTTGAGGAAGTGTGAATTACTGGCCATCACTGGCACACATTTATTGGGCACCCTTTGTATGCCAGGCAGTGTGAAGCCACCGGGAGCACAATAATGCAGGGTCTTTGCCCTCCCTTTAGGACACCCCTGGGCAGATGTTCCCTGAGGGGCGAACCCCTCTGGCTGGGGTGGGGACAGGGAGGCTGAATAGGGACAGTGGGGGTAGAGGTGGGTGAAGAGACAGAGGTGTGAAGGGGAGAGTGGGGAGTGCCCAGAGGGAGGTACGCACAGCCTGACCCACCACCCCTGCTCTCCCCTCCTTCCGGTGGCTCTACCCCTCTTTGTGCATATCATAATTTTGTCCTCAACAGCAGCAGGCCCATCCTAGAGATGAGGATGCTGAGGCTTGGGGAGGGTAAGTCACCTAACTGAAGCTCGGGGGGGGGGGGCACTTAGCCTGAGGCCTGATGCTGCTGTATGATGGGAGATTTGGGCCAAACCCCCTCCCTCCCCAAGTCAGTGCCCCAACTATTGCATATCTAGTGGTTTCAAAGTTGGAGATTTCACGGAATCTCCAACAGAGTCTCACTGAGAAGCCCAGTACCCCCGATAGACGGAAGAGGCATTGCTGGCGTTCGCAGGGGAGTCTTGCCCCACAGTGGTCCCCGGGGCTCCTCAGAGGGACCTCCAGGTCTAGGAGTGCCCAGATCATCAGGGGCTGCCCACACCGGCTGGCTCCAATCCCTCTTACCCCGCCGATAGGCCAAAAATGGCCCTCCCCCAGGACCTGGTGCATTTTTGCTCAGTGAATTAAAGATTTGGAGTCACTTTCTCTGAGCCCCTGCGGGGGGGGGGGGGTCCTGCCCAGAAGGGGCTGTGTGGCCTGGGGTCTGCTCCCTGGGAAGAGAGCCCCGTTGGTGATTTGTCAGTCTGCTATATAACGTGAGGACCTTCCGCTTTAGAACAACAATTTTTTTTTTTTAAGAACAAATTTTTAAAAGCCTCATGCTTTCCCTCCTTTAACAAAATGTTTGTTTGATGGAGAGTTTCAGTCTTGGTTGCTGAGGCCCTGGTCATCAGTGGGCAGGGGGCTGGGGCAGGGGTGAGTAGTGTCCAGCACGGCCTCCAGGGGGCCAGGAGAAGGGCTGAGCCCAGGGAGAGGTGGAAGGAGACCGCAGAAGCAGGTTGACCTCACAGCTCCTAAGAGACATGGCGGCATCTCCGTCGAAACAAACCAGGGGGATGAACCGTCTCTCGTGGATGAGCCAGGAGAGGTCTCCAGTCCCGTGAGAGCACGTGAGGTGCCCAGGACCGGGCCGGACGCTGTGGGAGTCAAGGGGAAGTCAGGTCCCCTGTTCCTCAGACACTTCCAGACAGTTCCATGACCTTTCCTTGGTGCGTATGTGTGTAGTGGGGCTGAAAGTGGGGAGTGGGGGGTGGAGAGGGGGGAGCGAGATCTCTCTTCCTTTTCTTACAAGGCCACCCGTCCTACTAGATGAGTGTCCCACCCTTAGGACCTCATCTTACCTTAATTATGCCCAAAGCTGTGTCTCCAAATAGAGTCACATTGGCTTAGGGCTTCAACATGTGAGTCTTGGGGAGACCCAGCTCTGGTCCGTAGCACCAGTAAACTGAGAAATATGCATCTGGCAGGGAATCATAGGCAAATGGAGGAAAGTAGAATAGAGGTGAGGGGTAGATCGGAATGGTAGGGGGCGACACCTCTGAGGGTGAGGGCACCTTTGAACAGACAAAGGAGGTGTGAGTTCCGAGGGAAAAGCAGTTCTCTGTAGTGGGCGTGTGCCTGGGGGGCTTATGGGGCCCTAAAGGGGTCAGAATGGCTGAAGCAGAGGAAGCAAAGGGAGAGACTGGGAGATGAGGTCGGGGCCGAGCTTGGGAGGGGTGAGGGGTGGCGGTGGCAGTGGCGTGCACTTATTGGTTATTTATTGGTTATTTTTCTATTCAGAGCTTAAGGGAGGTTGTTGAGCAGAGGAATACACAGGAAATGTCTCCAGCAATTTCCTCCAGCACTGTTAGAAAACTAGACGTAGAGGCCCCAGGGCAGAAGCCGCGGGCAACAGGCCAGGAGAGGTGCTGGAGCCTCGGACCAGGGTGGGGACGCGGAAGTGGGAGAAGGGGTCAGAGACAGCTGGCCGGCCATGCCTGTGGACTGGGCGCCGGGAGGAAGGTCTCACCCAGAGTTTTGGCCGAAGCACCCAACGGGACAGAGTTGCCGTCCCAGGAGCTGGGGAGGGCTATAGGTGGAACAGGTTTTGGGAAGAGGATCAGGAGCTCAGTTTGAGAACCACCTGGACATCCAAGTGCAGACGGCAAGGACGCAGTTGAGTCTGGAGCCGAAGGAGGTAGCCCACGGTCCCCGACTGAATCTCGACTTTTTTTTTTTTTAAAGATTTTATTTATTTATTTGGCAGAGAGAGAGAGAGAGAGAGAGAGACAAGTAGATAGAGAGAGAGGGGGAAGCAGACTCCCCGCTGAGCGGAAAGCCCGATGCGGGGCTCGATCCCAGGACCCCGAGATCATGACCTGAACCGAAGGCAAAGGCTTTAACCCACTGAGCCAGCCAGGCGCCCCTGCATCTTGATTTTTAAAGTAGCTTTCTGACTTTGCAGATATCACGAGTGTCACATTGGTCCTTGTTCTCAGGTGCGTTTTCCATACTAATGCTTTTGAGCACCTCTTTGTGTACCTATCAGCTTTTCCAGTTTGCTCACCTCTGACTTGCCTGCGGATATCCTTTGGCCATTTCTTTTGGGACTTGCTGACCTTTTCCCTTCTTCCAAGTGTCCTATTTTGTCCATACCAGAGGTATGTTCTCGCTCTCATTTTCTCTTGATTTGGGTACTCTAATTACTTTTTTTTAAAAAATATTTTTTTATTTAAAAAATTTATTTATTTGAGAGAGAGAGAGAGAGAGCAAAGGCAGGGGCAGAGGGAGAGAACCTCAGCGGACTCCAGTCTAAGCCCAGAGCCCCACATGGGGCTCGATCTCAGAATCCCGAGATCACAACCCAAGCCTGAATCAGGAACCTGAGCCTAAATCAAGAGCCCCGTGCTCAACCAACTGAGCCACCCAAGGACCCCTCTAATTACTTTTAAACATTTTAATTAGCCTCTAGCATATTTGATCTGTGCATTAGAAAGAATAATAAACACCAATGAATCTCTCCTGCCCACCCCAGGAACTAGAACATCGCCAGCCCGCCCCTCTCTGAGTTTCTCCTCTCCCACCCCTCAGAGGTTACCACCAGCCAGATTTGCACTTGCCATTCCTGGATTTTTGTTCTTATTTATGATTTTATTTCTTACTTAGCCCCACAAATTGTTTGGTTATTCTTGGTTTTGAATTTTGTAACAAATATGTGTTACAGTTCGTTCACTGCTCTGGGACATTTCATCCAGTGGATGGCCCACAATCTGTTTATGACTTTATTTTCAGGCATGTGGTTGATTCAAGCTATTGTTATTGTAGAGAGTTGGGGTGTCCCCTCTCCTGCCTGTCTCCTGGGCATTGTTTCTCTAGCATACAGTTCCTCCAATAGGATAGGGTTACCATGCTCTAGGGTATGCAAATGTGTGCATCATTAGCATGAAAATGCAAATACTTCCCTACCGTGCCCGCTTGCACCAGTATGCATACTCACTAGCATGTTTAAAAATTACTGTCGACCTCCCTAGGCAGCACTTAGCCTTGGTCAACCTTCTTTCTTTTTTTTTTTTTTTTAAGATTTTATTTATTTATTTGACAGAGAGAAAGCACAAGTAGGGGGAACAGTAGGCAGAGGAAGAAGGGGGGAACAGCAGGGAGAGAGGAAAGCAGGCTCCCCAGTGAGCAAGGTGCCCGATGCAGGGCTCGATCCCAGGACCCCAGAACCTTGACCTGAGCCAAAGGCAGCCACCCAGGTGCCCCAACCTGATTTCATTTGATTATTTCCTGCCAATCTAGCTGTTGTGTTCTCAATGTAATTTGCAGTTTCCTGTTTATTAATGAGGTTGAGCCATCTTTCCCATATTTATCCATCTTTCCAGTTTCCTTTTTTGGTGATTATCTCTTCTAGATATTCTTCTTTCCACCATTTTAAACACTATCTTCTCCCCTTCTGCTGAGTGTCTCGAAATGGACACGGTGCCCTTTTTTTGAACAAAAATCTTTAATTGTGATGTAATAAAAATCATCCTTTTTTTTTTTCTTTATGGTTTGAACTTTTGAAGGTTTTTTTTTTTTTTTTAGATTTTATTTATTTATTTGAGAGACAGAGAAAGTAGAGAGAGCATGAGAGCAGAGAAGGTTAAAGGAAGAAGCAGACTTCCCGTGGAGCTGGGAGCCCGATGTGGGACTCCATCCCGGAACTCAAGGATCATGACCTGAGCTGAAGGCAGCCGCTCAACCAACTGAGCCACCCAGGCGCCCTGAACTTTTGAAGTTTAAAGAAGTCTTTTCCCACCCTTAGTTCAGCAAGATTCTTTGACATTTTAACTCTATAGCTTACCTTTCACATTTGGGTCTTCAGTTCATCTGGAACCCACTTTTGCATATGGCGTGAAAAAGGGATCCAGATCTCTGTGCTGAGCTACTTTTCCTAAAACCACCTAGTAAACAATCTGACCCTTGCACAAATCTTCTGTGATGTTCCTGCGATACCTTGGTCTCTTCTTGTACACTATGGTCTGTTTTTCAGTATGTTTGTTCTTGCACCAACCACACAACTTTATTATGGTGACTGTGCAAACATATTAGTATTTAATGGGAAAAAGCCCCTCTGTACTCTTCCTTTCTAGATTTTTATGGATTTTTGTTCCTCCTCTGCTTTTCAGAGTGATTTTATCAAGGTCTTCAAAAAGCCCAACTGATCCCTGGGTGACTCAGTGGGTTAAAGCCTCTGCCTTCAGCTTGGGTCATGATCTCGGGCCCCTGGGATTGAGCCCCAACATCGGGCTTTCTGCTCGGCGGGGAGCCTGCTTCCCCCTCTCTCTCTGCCTACCTCTCTGCCTACTTGTGATCGCTCTCTCTCTGTCAAATAAATAAATAAAATCTTTTTTTTTTTAATATTTTTTTTTAAGATTTCACTTATTTATTTAACTGAGAGAGAACACAAGCAGGCAGAGAGGCAGGCAGAGGTAGAGAGAGGAGCAGGCTCCCTGCGGAGCAAGGAGCCCGATGCGGGACTCGATCCCAAGATGCTGGGATCATGACCTGAGCCAAAGGCAGCTGCTTAACCAACTGAGCCACCCAGGCGTCCCTAAATAAATAAAATCTTTAAAAAAACAAAAACAAACAAAAAAACAAAAAGCCCAACTGGATTTTTATTGGGATTATGTTGAATTACTTTGGGGAGAGATGACATCTTTATATTATTTGGTCCTATCTTAGATGGAATGTCTCATTTATTCAGATTACTTTGCTATATAGAAGTCCTTTGAATTTTGGTTAATACTTAAATAGTTTTGAGTTTTTATTGCTATCATGAATGTTATATTTTTAATTATATTTTCTAGGTGGTTATTGCTGGTGTAGAAAATTGCTATTGATTTTTGTAAATTAATCTTATATCTGGCAACCTTACTAAACTCACATGTATATTGATTCCTTTGGCCCCTGTAGGAACCAAACATCTACAAGAATGTTAGTTTTATACTTTACTTCCCAATTCCTATGTTATTTCTTTTTTTTTTTTTTTAAGATTTTTTATTTATTTATTAGAGAGAGAGAGACTGCGAATGAGAGGGGAGAAGGTCAGAGGGAGAAGCAGACTTCCCGCAGAGCCGGGAGTCCGATATGGGACTCGATCCCGGGACTCCGGGATCATGACCTGAGCCGAAGGTAGTCGCTCAACCAACTGAGCCACCCAGGCGCCCTCCTATGTTATTTCTTTCTTGAAATTTTCTTAGAGCATTGGTAGGATATCAGTTAGTGCTGATTGTGGCCAACCTTGGCTTGTCCCAAATCTTAAAGGGAGTGTGTCTGAGCCTTTGCCATTCAATCTAATATTTTCTGTAAATAAATATATGACTTGCAAATATAAGTTACATCAAGTTAAGAAAGTTCCCTTCAATCCTAGTTTGCTTAAAGTTTTTGTTTGATTATGAATAGATGTGGCTGTTTATCAAATGCCTTTTCTGTATTAAGGTTTTCGTATGATTTTCCTTCCATGTTACAGATAAAACCTTGATCATGGTGTACTTTTTTTAGTACAGTTGGATTCAGTTGGCTAACATTTTGTTTAAGGTTATATCAAAATTAAAGAGTGAAATGGGCATGTAATTTTCTTTTTGTTTGCTTTTCCAGCTTTCCTGAGATATAAGTGACATATAACAGTGTATAGGGGCACCTGGATGGCTCAGTTTGTTGAGCGTCCAACTCTTGATTTCAGGTTAGGTCATGATCTCAGGTTGCGGGATCAAGCCCCACATCATGCTTGAGCATGTAATCTGCTCGCGATTCTCTCCCTCTGCTCGCGATTCTGTCCCTCTGCTCTTCCCCCTGCTCTCACTCTCTCAAATACATAAATAAAATCTTAAAAAAAAAAAACCCAAACCAAAAAAAATTATGTACATGTATGAAATAATTACTATAAAAAGTTAATTAATACATCCATCATCTTACATAATTACCCTTTTGTTTGGGGGGGCAGTGAGAACATTTAAGATCCGTTATCTTAGCAACTTTCAAGGATACAACACAGTATTCTTAACTGTAGTCAACACGCTGTACATAGACCCCCATCACTTACTCGTTTTATAATTGGAAGTTTTTACCCTGTGACCAGCCTCTCATTTCCCCCACCCCCTGCCCTGGCAACCACCAGGCTACTCTCTGTGTCTATAAGTTTGGCTTTTTTTCGATTCGCCACGTAAGTGAGATCATATTGTGTCTTTCTGTGCCTGACTTATTTCACTTAGAATAATGCCCTCAAGGTCCATCCATGGTGTTACTATAAATTTCATTCTTATATGGCCCTTTTATGGCTTAGGAGTCAAGATTACTGTACTGATCACTGGACTAGCAATATGGTGATCACTGGTCACTCTTTGAAAAGCAGCTTGTGTGGACTGGTGGGGTCAGTATCCCATAGGAGTAATAAGTTCAAGGGAGAATAGGAGAGGAAGTAAAGACAGTGAGTTAAAGAAGAGGAGAAGAAAGAAATAGCCGGAGGGGACAGTAGGATCGAGGAAGGAATAGCAACAGGTTAGGGATTTTTGTTTTATTTTTTGACCCTTAGGGGCAGAGGATGAAGTTATTCCTCTTCTTTAGTTTATGGGACATTATTTTTATCAGTCTTAACCCATTTAAACCCCTCTCTTACTTTATTTTTTCCCTTTTATCCCTCCATTTCCTTCTACTCCTGTAGGCAATTACTCTAGTTTCTCTTTCATTTGTTTCTAATCTACCTACAAAGAGTTCCTCTTTTTCGGGGTCCAGTTCTATGAATTTGGGCAAATGCATGGTCATGTAAGCACCACCACAGTCCAGGTAGAGAACAGTTCCACGACATGAAAAATTCTCTCCTGCTGCCTTTTCTGTCATCAACACGTCCCCTGTGCCACGGTCCCTTGCAGCCTCGGAGAGAGAGATTGTCGTTCCCTATGATTTCTGCAATTTTATCTTTTCCAGAATGTCGTTTAGGTGGAATCCTACATTGCATGGTCTGGATTTGTTCACTTAGCCAGTGCATTTGAGGTCCATCCACGTTGCTGCGTGTACCGGTAGTTGGATCGTTTTTATTGCTGAGTGGTATTCCGCCCGGCCCACTGTCTGTCCATTCCCTGGTTGAAGGACGTGCGGGTTATTTCCGGCTTTGGGCGATTGTAAATGAAGTTGCTCTAAACATTTGCATAAACGTTATTGTGTGGCTATGAGAGGTTTCATTTCATATGGATAAATACCCAGGAGTAGGAAATCTGGTCATATGGTAAGTGTATGTTTATAAGAAACTGCCAAACTGAATTCTAGATGGCCTGTATCATTTTCCTTCCCACCAGCCAAGTGTAATGGTTCCAGTTACGCCATATCCTCACCAGCCTTTAGTATTGTTAATTACTGTTAGTTAACAGATTCTAAGAGGTGTGTAGTAGCATTTTCTTGCGATTTTCGGTGTATTTCCACAATTGCAGGTCGTGGTAAATACATTTTTATATGCTTATTTGCCACCTGTATGTCCTCTAGGTCAAGTGTCTGACCAAGTTTTTGCCCACTTACTAATTTGAGTTGTTTTTTTACTGTTGAGTTTTGAGAGTTCTTCATATAATCTAGATATCCTTTGTCAGATATATGATTTGCAAATATTTCCTTCCAGTCTGTAGTTCACCTTTTTATCTCCATATCTCTTGCAGAGTGAGAGTTTTAAATGTTATTAAAAAGTACAATTTATCCAAAAATAAAATAAAAAATGCAACTTAGCAATTTTTCTTTTATGGATCATGCTGTTGGTGTGTCTAAGAACTCTGCTTAAACCCAGGCCATAAAAATTTCCTTGTGTGTGTTTGTGTTTCCTAGAAGTTTTATGGGTTTATGTCTTATGTTTAAATCTGTGCTCCATTTTGAGTTAATTTTTGTGTAAAATGTAAGACTCAGGTACCATGGATATATGTACCACATATGTTTTCCTCACCTGTAGCTTGCTTATTGGGTTTCCTAATACCTTTATTGGTATTCCTAATACCTTTATTTTCTTTTTTTGCTGATTTTCACTCTTATTTTTATTATCTCCTTTCTTCTAATAACTTTGAACTCAATTTGCTCTCTTTCTGGATTCTGAAAAGCTTAGATTTAGAAGTTTATAACATTGACTTTATAACTATCTTCCTTTCTAATCAAGTAACTTAAAGCTATAAATTTCCCTCTAAACGCAGCTTTACCTGCAACCAGAAAACTTTAGTATGCTGTAGTTTTATCATTCAATGCAAAATATTCTGAGACTCTCCTTGTGATTTTCCTTCTCTGACTTATGGATATAGTAGAAGTGTGTTGTTTAATTTCCCAGCATTTGGGATTTTTTTTTTACCTATCTTGTTTTTTGGGATTTTGATTGAATACCATTGGGGTCAGAGTTTTGCTTTATATTCCAGCATCTGGTATATGTTGGGAACCACAAAATGTGTATTCTTCAGTTGTTAGGCATAGGGGTCTATAAATATTAATTTGATCAAATTGGTTGATAGTGTTTTTCAAATCTTTTGTATCTTTATATGTACCATTTACTGGAAAAGCATGTTAAGAGCTTCAACTGTAACTGTGGATTATCTGTTTCTCCCTTTAGTTTTTTTTTTTTAAGATTTTATTTATTTATTTGACAGAGAGAGGTCACAAGTAGGCAGAGAGGCAGGCAGAGAGAGGGGGGGAAGCAGGTTCCCTGCTGAGCAGAGAGCTCGACGCGGGGCTCAATCCCAGGACCCTGAGATCTTGACCTGAGCCAAAGGCAGAGGCTTTAACCCACTGAACCACTCAGGTGCCCCTGTTTCTCCCTTTAGTTTTGAATTTTTTTGCTTCAGGTATTCTAAAGTTTTTGTTAGATATATGTATATATTGCATATTGCTCTGTCTTCTTGATGAATTAATCCTTACATCATTATAAAATGTTCCTCTTTGTCTCTAGTCGTACCCTTTGTCCTGAGGTCTTCTTTTTCTACTAGCAATATAGCCACATCAGGTTTCTTATCTATTCTACTCTTTTAATTTACATCTGCTACTGTGATTTAAGGGTATCTACCTTTTGTAAGTAGCATATAGTTGGGTATTGCTTTTTGATCCACCCTGAAATATCTTATTTGAAGTAGGCAACCAATTTTTAACCTCCATTTACGATGCTGTGTGTCCCTTTAATCCACAGCAGAGTTCTCCCTGGTGTGCACCCCCCCATGTTGTGCCCACCCATCCTGTCTGTGACGCACCCCTGGGATGCCTCCAATTCCCCCATCAAAAATACTATTGCCATGAACATCCTTGTACAGTCCCCTTAGCTGGCTAAGATTCTGTTTACCCAGAGTAGAGTGGCTGGCTTGCAAGGTTGGCCTATACTTAATTTGATTACGGATGGCCAGATTTAACAGTATGCCCTCATGGTGATGGGAATGATCCAGAAAGGAGAGCAAAAAGAAGGTAAGGAAAGAGTGGGGAGGCTTGCTGCAGTCCCATGCTGGAGACAGTGGGGCGGGGACCCACTGTGCAGGTGGAGGGGTTCGCCTTGGCCAGGAACCGGGACAGTTCATTCTCAGGGAAAGAGGGGAAGCAGATATTTGGGCCAATACCGGTAGCTGGGTAGACGCGGGGGTGGGAGCTTAGAGAAATTTTCTTCTGGGTCTTCTGTTTTCTCAGTGATTTAGGAAGCAACCTGACAAGGGGTGGGGGAGGAGGCACTGGGAATTTAAAGAGAAGAAAGGTATGAAAGTGCTGTCTTGGAGATCAGGAGCACGCGTGGACCAAGGCAGCAGAGCCTGATTGCCGGGGCCCTTTGCAGGGCGGGGTGGCCCTGAGCGAGAGCCAGCAGGACTTGTGGGAGAGGTCCCGGTGCAGGGCAGCCCCGCACGGGGCTCAGTGAGCGCGGGTTAGCAGTGCTGCCCCCTGGCGCTGGGCGGGGTGGGCGGGGTGGGGCGGCTCACAGCCCTCCTCCGGCAGTGGGAGCCTTGGAACAACCCTGAGAGACGCACTTACTGTTGTGCGGGACGCCAGGGGAGGCCAGGGGTGGTGGCCGTGCAGAGGGGATCGTGCTCGCCATTTCAGTGGGAAGTTCTGTAATTATGTGAGCCTCTGTAATTATGAGCGCCTTCAGCAAGGTGCTCAGTGCTGTTTTGTCCATAGCTCGATTTTGTGTGGTGGAAGTGATACACGCCATACGAAAAGAAATGAGAAAAATGTAAAAAAAAAAAAATTCATAAATAAAAAAGTAAAGATCACCTGAAATTGACCTCCTCCCCCCACAAAGATAACCATGGTTACTTAACATTTACGTGTGTTATTATTAAAGGAAAGGTCTGGTCCCTGCCCTGTGGGCCCTTGAGGTCTGACCTCTTACCCAAATGAGACTGACACTCTCATACCAAATGCAGCCAAGGAGCAGCATGTTAGACTGGATGGGCCAAGATCGGTGACCTCCCATTCCCGGGGGAAATCAGGGAGGGCAGCATGGAGGAGGTAGTCTGGGAATTGGATCTCGAAGACTGAGGCCCTGTGAGCTTCTCTTGCTGTCTTTTTTCCTTTGCTCAGTGCCTCTCTAGGATAAGACCAGCTCCCAGCCCCCATCCCACATTGTGGCTGAGAGGGTGGCACACTCTAGTTGAGGCAAGTGGAGGGGGGCCTACCCTGCGTGAGGAGCAAAGCAGCAGAGCAACCATAAGGCACAACTCCTGAATATGTGTCATTCCACCATAACCACCATAACCATTCCATTTGTGCAGTGCACAACCTGTGGGGACGTACATGGTAGTCATGTAAGGAGAATCCTTCCACCCCTACTTTAACACATGGCCTGGTTCCCACACTGGAGCAAGAGAAGGGGCAGGGACACTTGTTCCACACTACCTGGGTCTGTGTTGCCTTCCAGATAGCAGCGACAGTGAGCTGGAGCTGTCCACGGTGCGCCACCAGCCGGAGGGACTGGACCAGCTGCAGGCACAGACCAAGTTCACCAAGAAGGAGCTGCAGTCCCTCTACAGGGGCTTTAAGAACGTGAGTGCTACCCATCCCTCCGGGACAGGTCCTGACCTACCTTGTCCTCCTGTCCCAGTCTCCAGGAAAGAGGCACCCTGGCCCAAAGAGACCGTCTAGAAACTTCTCCATGGCTCAGCAAATATCCCAGGCACCTTTATGGGTCTTAGGTTTTGTGGGAGAGCTGTCTGGGGTTGGTCAGGTCCCCAAATCAGTATTCTGAAGGCACCTTCCTCCTTTCTATGTGTTCCCAATGCTGGCACAGGGGAGAAGCATATGGAGGGACTTAGCACTTACCCCTCCTGCATCACCCTGCCCCACGGCCAGACTTTCCCCAGCTCAGGGGCTCAGTAGCGCCCAGCGGTATCTCAGGCAGCAGTATCCCCAGAGGGAGGAGAGAGGCCAGGCCCTGTGGAGTTTGGGTGTGGGGCTGGGGATGGCTGAGGTCACTGAAGGGTGACTTCCTGCTGCAGGAGTGTCCCACAGGCCTGGTGGATGAAGACACCTTCAAACTCATTTACTCCCAGTTCTTCCCTCAGGGAGGTGAGTCTGAGGCCAGGCCCCCTGGCTCTCCCCCAAATCCCCACATCCCCCCTATGGCAGCTCTACAAACAGTGGCTGCCACTTTTACGGGGAGGGGATCCTTGCTTCCACCCTTTTCATGCCAGAGGCCTGGTCCTGCCTCTGTTCTGGTGGAAGGGTGGGGGACTCCAGCTCTGGAGGCAGCTGGAACCCGCAGCGGGGCTGCCTGGGGTGGGAGCCCCGACACACCCCAGCGCCCCCCCTTGCTCTCCCCAGATGCCACCACTTACGCACACTTCCTCTTCAACGCCTTCGACGCTGATGGGAACGGGGCCATCCGCTTTGAGGTAGGTCCCCGAGGCCCCCCCCATACCTCCCGCCCCTGCAGTCCTCCCGGGCGGATCTCCCTGCCCTGGCGCCTTTCGGGCTTTCTGAAGGCCCAGACACGATCCTGGGTGTGAATGGTCCCCCGCGTCCTCCAGAGAAGGAGCAGACTGTGTTCGGCTGGCCCTGGGCCTCACTGTGAAGCTAGGGAGAGGGGATGTGGCTATCTGCCCCCCCTTCTCACTCAGCCTTCTCTTCCATTCCATCCCACCAAGCCGACAAGCCACCAAGGCACACTGAGGCCTTAGGAACCCAGTGTGAAACTGCCTTTGAAAAGTGGGGAGCAAGGCCTCACTCAGGGGTCTGTGCTCCTGGCAGGATTTCCAGCCCCCAGCCCCAGAATCTAGCCCCTGCCCCAAGGCAGGGGGCAGCCAGCCTGAGCGGGCGCTGCGAGTGAAGCTTGGTGGGCCCCCCTCCGATGCCTGCCCCCCAGGAGGGCCTTGCCTGGGCTCCGTGGGGCCGGTGAGCGGGCTGGCCCCGCTGTGGGCTCCACCTTGGCTGGCCACACGGGACCACTTGAGAGAGGCCCCGTCTGTGGAGCCCAGGCCCCTAAAAATAGCCGCAGGCGAGAAGCTGAAACCTCTTTGGAGAGGAGAACCTTGCCAAGAGCGCGGCCTGATCGATAACCACCCTGCTCGGCTTCCAGGGCCAAGGGCAGCTGACAGGAAAGCAGAGCAGCGAGCCGGCCGGGCTCAGGAAGCCCCTGGCCGCGCAGGGTGTAATAATAACCCGTCGGTGATGCCGCTCGGTCGGTTTTTGTGCAGCGGCCAGCCTGCACACTGCCGGGGACAGGGAGGGGGCAGCGAGGCCACAGCCTTGTCCTGTGACCGCAGGGGCCCCGCCTGCCCCTGGGCTGCAGGCTGGGGACTAGTGCCTGTGTCAGTCCAGTGTCGTCATCCTGTCTTCAGTGGCACCGGCCCGCGGCAAAAACCCAAGCACCACAAAGGCTGACAGGAAAAACCGATTGTCCTCCCCTGTGGCCAGGCTCTTGTGTATCCTTGAGGGGGCACCTAAGATTTCCAGAACTAAAGTGTGGGGAGGAACCCAACAGGGGCTCTGTGAGAGAGGATTTCTTGTTCAGAAATCAGCTGATGGGACAGCTCACCAGCGTCCCCACGCGGGGGGCATCAGGAGGGTCTCGGTCCCCCCACCCCCATGGTCTTTGTTCTCCCTCCCCTGACGGAGGGATCTGGTGGTCCCGTTCAGGTGGTAGGCAGTGGGTCTTTGTGGGCTGTGCCGTCAGTGGCTGAGTCGGGGGCACTGGTGCTGGGCGCCTTCTCAGAAGGGCAGGCATCTCCGGCATCATCCGGAGCCTTCCGCGGGCTTCTTTGCCGTGAAATCAGCTCCTCTGGTTCCGTGATGCGCATGTTTGTTTATCTTGAGGACCGTCTGGACTTTAGCATTCTGTTCTAGGAGAGCTTTTTCAGAAAGAGAGGAGGGCACGTGTGTCCCCAGGGGCCTTCCAGTCAGCAGGGCCCAATCCTGGGTGCCCCAAGGGTTGGGATCCCCAACTTTCGGGCTGTCTTCACACCGTCTGCTCCCCCGCTCTGGCCAAGGTCCTCTTCTGTACCCCACTGGAGGCCCTCATGTGCACTCAGGGGCGTCTCGGCATGGGAGCGGAGGCCTATGTCACTTTGCCAGGGCTCCGCAGGCTCTGCCCCAGGGACACGACCGCAGAGCAGGGACTTCGCTTGCCTTGTAGTCAGGGGGTTATGGCTGGTGACAGTCCCACATGAAACTGTACTGTGTGGGGCCGGAAGCTTAGAACTACCAAGTCCTCGGACATGTGCTGGCAAGGACATGGGGTCCTCTGTGAGTTTTGGAGGATGGGCCAAGTGGCCTCGCAGGGAACATTCCCACTCATCTCTGGCCTAGCACCATCACCAGTGTTCTACCTGCACTCTTAGGAACACGGAACGGAGACACTCCTCAGATGGCTGTGGCTGACTCCGAGGGGCGGGAGGCGGCAGGCAGGCCTGGGGCTGTGAAGACAAGATGGCGGCAGGGGAGGGAAAGAGAGGGGCACAGGCACCTCCCCACGTCCCTGCATGGGCCTCACCATTCCCTGCAGCCTCAGAGTGGGACTCCTCACCTTTGCCTCCCATTGGGAAAGCCTGTCGGATCCCAGGAACCTGATTTCGCGGACGCAGTACCTCTTTGCTAACTCCGCGGGAGCTTCAGTGATGGTTCCCCCGACTTAGGCGTGTAGGAACCATCACCTGTTTGTCCTTTAACATTTTCATTTTCTTCACTGACACACGCACAACAGACTTTACGAGCCCAGTGGAGTGACAGGCTATGTTTTGGAAGAGCAGCCGTGAGGCACCCACCCACACCCCCGAGGAGGCCACCATCTCCCACCTTTCCCCGTGTCCCCAGTAGCACACGTGGTGCTCCTTCCCGGCTGCCCGGTTCTAGACTACTGGCCCTCTGCTGTGGGAGGTGAGGAGCTGGGTCGCCCACGGGCGCACAGCTTTCCCATATCCCCTGGCTTTCCAGAACGATGGGATTCACGTGAGACAAGGCCTGTAGCTTACTCTGATGGCCTGAAGTTGGTGCCAGCTGAGCCTTCTGGTGAACTGACTACATTCCCCTTTCCTGCACACATTCTTACTTTGCCACCAGTTAACAGTTGTCCTGATCGTTGAGTTGCCTGGGGCCTGTGATCTCATCATTAATTCAACCCCAGGCCTTTCTCCAGTCGTCTGGGTGGGCATCTCCCTGGGGACGCTCCCCAGCTTCTTTCCCCCCCGGGGCTGGGTCTCCTGGTTCCAGAATTCCTCATCTTCCTCTTTCTTGCTTTATTCTCCCTTTTCAGGGGTACGGCTATGAGCAGCTTTCTATGAAAGAGTAACGTAGGAGGTAACTTTTGAGGCTTTAGATGTCTGGAAGCATCTTCATTGCGTCCCTGCTCTTGCCCGATCCAGTGTATGGGACCAAAGCTGCAGGTGGGGGTTGCCCTCCCTCCCCATGGCCGTGGCCGCACTTCGACGGCTTCTTGTCAGAGGCAGAGCATGCCGAATCCCGACCCTGTGTACAGGACCTGATTTTGTTTGTTCTGTTTGGTTATGTTTTTCTCTCTGGAAGCTTGTGGGATCCTCTTTTTGTACCCGGTGCCTGCAGGCAGCACGGGGGGGCGGGGGCATTTCCATGCGCTGTGCTTGGCCTCGGCAGGACCCGGATGCTCCCAGCTTTCCATTCTGGGAAGTCCTTCGTTGCTTCTCCGGCCTGCTTTCCTCCATCTCCTCCAGTTCTCCCAGGACTTCCTGGTGCACGAGCGGTAGTTCCTCTGGAGTGGACCTCTCTTGTTGCCCTCTTTTCTCTTTTCCAGCTTTTTCCTTTTCCCACGACTTTATGGAAGACCCCACGTGCTCTTCCAAACCTCTTCTGAGCCTGTCATTTCGCTTCCTTATTTTTAATTCCCAAGAACTCTTTCTTGTTCTCAATCACTCCCATTTGTAGCCTCCTATTCTTATTTCGGGGTGACCCTACTTCCAGTCATTTTTGTTCATTTTTTTCCTCCTGGAATAAGTTTTGTTTCTTCCAGGTTGCTTCCCTGTTTCCCTTAGCCTTTCCCAGGCACAGGCCTCCTCAGATCCAGAAAATCTGATGTTCGAGGGGCAGCCCAACCCCTTGGTGCACGGCCCGCCCCCCCCCCTGCAGTCCGTCATCCTCCATTCCATGTTCCGGGACAGCCCGGCTCTGCTCCTTTCTTTCAGAAGAACCTGGGAGGGCCCCACGGGGCAGGGACGGCTCTCCCTGCAAGCCTTCCGGGAAATGGAAGAAAGTTTGCTTTCCACCAACTGTTAGAGCAGTTGGAGTTTTCCCACAGAAGCCGCTGGAACATTCACGTAACATTATAATAAATTATCTGCACACCTCAGAAATGAATTGCCCCACACGGGCGTGCCGTGACCCCAGAGCCGAGCCCCGTTAGTTTAGCTTTTAAGCTGTAAGTTTTCAAGCACCTCGATCCGCAGACCCTTGAACGAAAAGTGGAGCACACACCTTTATTAAAAGTGCACCCTGGGTCTCCTCTGTCCGTGCTCGGGCATTAAATGGGTCTAAGACACCGTGTATTTGAATGTCTGTATCTGAGACGATCAGGACCAGCCACCGTGCGCACACACACGCACATACACTCACACCGTGTTGGCCTGTGGACACCTTCTGCCTGCGCTGTATGAAGGCTCCTCACCTACAGGGGTGTGAGGCCACATTGCAACATGGAAATGAAATCTGGGCTTTGGGCTGTCCCTCCACACCGCCCCCCTCCCTCCATAGGACTTTGTGGTCGGCCTCTCCATCCTCCTGCGAGGAACAGTCCACGAGAAGCTCAAGTGGGCCTTTAACCTCTACGACATCAACAAGGACGGCTACATTACCAAAGAGGTACAGGGCAGTGGGGGGCCCCTCTCCCTCGTGGCTGCGCCATACTCCCAGCCTCTCTCCTCTGCTCCCCTGCCACCCTGTCGGGGGCCCGTATCCCTTTCCTATTCAGAAATGTGGCTCTCAGCCCCGCCCTGGAGGGGACAGCAGCCAGGGGGCTCTCCTCCTCTCTAGGCTCTTGGTCCCGGACGCCTGGGTGCGGGGGGCATGGGGCTTGCCCTGTGCCCCTCCCCACGCAGCTCCGTCTAGTTCAACAAAGATTCTCAGGTCCTTTCCCACGGGGAGGTCCTGAGGGAGACACAAGCGGGAGGCTGGGGACAAAGGGTAGGAGGAGCTGGCCTTGGCTCCCACCAGTCAGGGGGGCAGTGTGGTTCCTTCAGGCAGGTGGGGGCCCTCGCCATACTGGCCTACAGTCCAGTTTTGTTTGGCCCAAACGTTTTCTTGCATATGAAAGAGTCACTACAGTTTCAGATTTTGGAGATGGCTCATCAAAATCTAGCTCCAGCTTCTAGAAAGTCAGAGGCTCATGCTGGGTACACTAGATGGGGGTGAGCCTGTCTCCGTCCAGCTGGGGCTCCCCTCCTGCTCGCTCCCCCCTCGGAGGCAGCCCCTCTCCCTGGGCCCTGGTACCTCCCTACATCCTCGCAGCCAGGCTCATGCCAGCACCCCCGGCCCCCCTCCAGGAGATGCTGGCCATTATGAAGTCCATCTATGACATGATGGGGCGCCACACGTACCCTATCCTGCGGGAGGACGCGCCCCTGGAGCACGTGGAGAGGTTCTTCCAGGTGAGAGCTCTAGCCCCAGACCCTGAGGGGAAGGGCAGATGGGGGAGGGCTGGGCTCCCCCTCTTAGGACACCCCTGGGCAGGCCACTCCCCCTCTCTGAGCCCGCCTCCCTCCCGTGAGGAGGTTAACCTTGCCTCCCCCACCAGGCCGGTTTACAGGATCCTGGGGAGCAAATGAAAACATCACCCCCACTCCCCGACCCACCGAGCCTCCTCTTGGGGCACACCGGGGCCTGTGGATTCCGGGGCAGTTGACACCCCAGGCCAGTGTTCTGGTGCCTTCCAAGAGCTCTCCCAGCCCCTCCAGAAAAACCATGCAGGAGGAGTGGGGTTGGGGCGACCTTGCTCCGTGTCCATGGGGACAAAAGGGGCTGAAGCTTCCACCTCCCATTTGCTGGCAGCCTGTCCTGGGCCTCAGTCGCTCTGTCCGCCCTAGCTGCCCGCCGGGTTGGCGAGGGGGTCAGAGGGGCATGGGGATGCCCTGCGGGACGTGTAAGCCGATAAGGCTGCTGGGAAGAGGCTGGGTTTGAGGAGCAGGCCGCGGGGGGCGGGGGGGGGCCGAGAGGTCAGCTGTGCCATGGAGGTAGCCAGGGCGGGCCCTTCCCGTGGCCTGGATCCAGCGTAGAAGACAGAGGGGACAGGTTGGGACGGAGGGGACCCACACCCTCACTGAGGCCATGGCTTGGGTTACAGAAAATGGACCGGAATCAGGATGGGGTGGTGACCATTGATGAGTTCCTGGAGACCTGTCAGAAGGTAGGAGTCGAGGACACCCAGGGACCCTCCCGACCTCCAGACTCTGTGTTCCCACTTTGGTCTGAGCCCATCCCGTGGCCACCTGCTCCTGCCAGCCCACAGCCCGCGGGCTCACCTTCCCTCACATCAGAGGGGCCGATGCGGGCCAACAGTAGGACGGTTGGGCCCCAGAGCACGGGGTCACGCTGTAAGAAAGGTGCCTGGAGCCCCCCTGGCCTTGCTGTTGACCTTTGTCTTCAGAGCACTTTGGGGGCCGTGACATCCGCCTCCCGGAGAGGCCTCTGGCCTCCATCTGAGTGCAGCCGGGGAAGTCTGTCCACCCGCGAGTCTGCAGCCCCCCAAGGTGCTTGCAGTCAGGCTCCAGGGCTAAAGAGAGGCTGGGCCCGACCCACTGCTCCTGCCCCCAGGGAGACAGACAGAGTGTCCCTGCATGGTTCTCAGTCCCTGGGAGGAATCTGCTTAAAGTAGGACCCGTGTGTGCACGGCCCGCGCCCGCCGCCCTCCCGGAGTCTGACCAGGCCCCTCCTCCTCTCTCCACACAGGATGAGAACATCATGAGCTCCATGCAGCTGTTTGAGAACGTCATCTAGGCCGTGGCCTGGGGGGAGGGGTCCTTGGGTAGCCACTGCCACCTCCGCCCCCAAAGAAATCTCAGTCCTGCTGGGAGCAGCTTCCATGAGAAACTTTTTTCTAATATATTTGCAAAAAGTGAACAGTTTGCTGTAGACACACACACACACACACACACACACACACACACACAGAGCCCATTCCTCTGGGCCGGGAGAGGGGGTGCAGAGGTCAGGGAGGGGCTGAGTCTGGCGGCGAGCCAGATGCAGGTGATGAGAGTCCCCGTCCGGGCCGGTGCGGTGGGGCCTCCCCTGGAGTGGGCGCTGAGTGAGCCGTGTCTGCAGGCTGCTGGCCGCGGGGTGCTGTCGGGAAACGGGAAAGCGCTCCGGGTCCCCGACAGAAGAGGGTCTGGTCTCCAAAAGAAAAGCCCCTCTGGTGTGAGTCCCCTCGCCCCTCCCTCCCATCACCCTTCTTTCCCACCACTCAGGGCCAGGTCGTGGGGGCTACTCTGGCCTCCTTGTCCCCCAGCCACTCCCCTGCCTGCTGACTGCACTCCCAGAATGCT